>CM060948.1:132034277-132519277 GCA_030765055.1 Mantis religiosa | reverse complement strand
GCTTGATTAATCGCTTACGTCATCTACACGACGGCGCTGAGGGTGTCGTCAGCTTTGGACCTTTCGTTCTCCAAGAAGCTCTCTTACCTTCTGATGTTGGTAGGCGCCTCTGTCATCCTTTACAATGATGGCTGAGAACGTTGAAGTTCACGGCTGCTCTTGAAGTTATCTTAAATCTCATAAATGTAGGATTTGGGGTTACTAGCAAGGATGTCTTGGATTCAGGGTTATGTGGATGGATAAGTTGGGCTTGGACGGAATCTCAGTTTGGTTCTCTTATGTAAATCACTTATATTTCAATTGCGATTTACTTAAGTTTCGCTAGACGAACTTTAAGTGAACCTTGCGTCGTTGCACAATTACTTTTGGCCAACACTTTGATGGACGCCGTTTCTTCCCCGCGTATATCACACGACTTTTCAGCTTGGCAATCATAGGCCAACTACCTTATTGAGGGATGCTGCGTCTCTTCCGCGGTTTTTCTTTTGCCTTTTTCGTATCCTACAGTTTATATTTGGAGAGCAACGTAATCATTCTCTCATTGGTCGACTACTACCGCCAAAATAATTTTTGTTACTTTTGTGGGGCGTATTTTTAAATTGGTTGGCTGAGAGAACGTATATGGCGTCTCTTTTACGGGAACAACCTCTCTCCCCTTCTTTCTGGATTCCCAACGATTTCTCCTGTCAACACTAAGCCTGAACATAAACACCAGTTGCTACACTTAAAATTTAATGGCTGCGTCCACCCTTAGCTATGGGGGTGTACAACTTCTTTTCCGCTCAAAGTTCGTCACCAAGTTGACAATACACACAAGAATTTTGGTTTTACATGTAAATGTTTTTTAATATTTGATTAATTAATTCGAAGAAGAGTGTAGTTGTTCACATTATATAGGGTAAACTTCCAATATCTCTGTGGTCATAAGGGGAACTCTGCACAAAATAACCAAAAAATAATCTTGTTTTAGGTTACATATTTAATTATGTTTGCATTTCATTTGTAAGCTTCGCAATTCGATTTTAAACCAGTAACTGATTGAATAAAGGCATGAAAAGATTTCCCACTAGAAGCTTGATATCCTATTGCTGAACGTGATGATAATATTCATCTAAATATCTATTCGATATGAAATGCACGCTATGAAACCATAAAAGATGCTTTTTACACTTTCAGCTAAAGTTAATTCATAATCATCATCACCATCCACAGAGTTTAAGCCTAAAAAAGACTAGTTCTGGTCTGAAACATTCAATGCTGGTGTAGCCATCTCTTCCTTGGTCTGCGAATCTTTCTTTTTCCTTTGGGGTCATAACTCACCATCAGTTTTAGTGTGCGATGACTATTTATACTTCCCAATTTATCCTTTCTTTAAAACTGAATATAAAAAGTTCTATTCTTATGGCACCATTTCTCTTTTTATCAAATAGTGGGTAACCTGTAACATCCCTTAGGAATCTCATTTATGCAGCTTATATTTGTCTATCTTCGCTTTTATTGATTGCCCAACATTCTGAACCGTATGAGAGTATGGGCACTGCTACTACATTATAAAATTTTAGTTTTGCTTCATTTCTAGTTGTCTTTAAAGATCCTTTTACGGTACCGCAAATATTAAATCTGTTAACATTATTATTTACATCTTTATTTTTAAAATATGAACATTGTAGTCTAAATAGTTAAAATTGTTGACCAGTCCTAACTTCTCACATTTCAATATTATTTTTCCTCAAATTTCTTGCATTCCACGAAATAACGAAAATTTAAATTTTTCTATATACATATTTATTGCATTATTTAACAGACCTTTTGTAGATTGTTTTCCGAGATAAATATTAGAACTAGGTCATCTGTAAATAAAACGGTGTCTACCACTGTATTCTTTATTTTAAAATTGGTTAGTTCAAAATCGGGTTTAAACTACTGTATAAGCTGAGTAGCTTAAGACATCAGCGTATAATTGAGCTGCTATGTAATGTTTCAAGTTTTTTTAAAATTTTCCATTCTATTTATGACACCCTATAGAAAGTTCGCATTTCACCTGTATCTGGGACTTTCTGGCAGAAGCCTCCTTATTCTAAATGAAGTTTGCACAATAGGTAAACCGTAAGAGATACACAAAAGCTTATTAAACAATAAATGTAGATAACTTTAAAACACACAATTTATGAGTAACTCTTTTCCCTTCTTTCCATTTTCCCCCTTTTCGTTTTCTTTTCTCTTTTCATGTACCGCACTATTTTTGAGATCTTCTTCATTATTGTTCTGAATGTTGAAATATATTTTCTCAATTATGAACCGTCTACTGGTTTCTTCTATTCCATGATCATACAAGTCGAATGGAATGCCAAAGCCATCACAAGGGGACAAATCATAAAAAATTGACTTCTCTTGAGCTTACTGTGTATTCCTATCCCCACTGACCTATTAGGAAGAACGTAATGTAACCATATACATTTAACATACATTTAACAATAATCGAAATATTTCGTTCATTGGTTTCATTTTAAATTACGTTTAATGAGAGGATTCTTTTGTCTAACATTCTTAATTATATTCTCTGTAGAAAATATTTTTGTTTTTGTGCTGTAATCGTGACAGGTTTTCATTTGAATGAAATTTTTACATACTACAAATATAGTAACTTTATATAAAACAACAGTTAGTTTCCCAGCTTTCACAAAGGTCTTCCAGCATGAAATCCTACTATTTACCTTAATTACGCCTGTTACACTCTTGTCTGCAATACCAGCATTGTCTTTATATTCGTTATTCCTGACCCACAACTTAATTCCACACTGAAATTTGCAGTAGATGAGATCATAATATACTATTTTTAGGTAAGATGTAGTTATATATTTTGCCAAATTTCTCATTAAATATAAATAACAACTACTTTTTACCCACACATTCAACATGAGCCTTAAATGACATGTTTTTGTCAAAGATTACCCCCAAGAATTTCATATATAACTAATTTTTCAATGTAGTCGCTGTCAATTTTCACATTTAGTTCTTCACCTTAAGATCTAAAACGCTGAGCTACCCAACAATCCAAAACAATAAAAATTTCTAGATTCACCATTATAGTTAAAGATTTCACACTTCTGTAGATGAAGAGCTGTCAAACAGCAAAACACTAAAAGCCGGAACTACACATGGAAGCCAATTGGGATCTTCTCTCTTTAATTTAGTATATACGACATACCAGAACTATTACTAAAACCAGATATATAAGCAATAAAACACAAGTACGAAACGATACTAATTATACAGCAAGGAAAAACATCCTTTTCGTCTATAATATCATGCGAAGGAATGGAATGGAATGTGTTCAGCAAGGATCACATATATATGTAAAAGCGCATTGGTATCTCCAAATAGCTATATAAGAATTTCTGAGTATTTAAGTAAGAATTCCTCAAACTACACATAACTATGTACTACATATAAATATGGATAGATGAATTGCAATGATCTTAGCAGCCATCGAACAAAGCTGCAGTTCTTCATGTGTTGTTATTTTTAATCATAGTAATTTTCTTCTATTTGAAAATTACAACTTATGTCCGCTCTCTCATACAAGGGTTAGTAATTTAATCTATTATGGCCTAAAAAGATCAGTTTGGAGAAGAATAAGCGAATATGCGCACTATGATTTGAAGCTTTCATGGCGAAGTATATGTTCTATACATACTCGGGCTTTGAGCGAAGTATAGTGATGTAGAGCCATCAACGTTTCGGGAGTGCGCATCGCTCCCATCATCAGGATGATAAATGATTAGCAAATTGGAAGGGCCAGTATATATAGCGACCGCTAGTCCGGATTTCTTTTATACCGTGGAGGGGTAAAACCCAGTTACAGGACGGCCCAAGTGCGACGGCCGACAATGTGAGGGTCCCTGTGCCCTGAGGGGGTCAGGCATACTCACTTAAAAAAAAAAAAAAAACACGTGTTAGTTTCGTGCATCTTAGATTAGTTTACGTGCATTTATTATCGTCATTCATAGTTGGGTCCCGCATAGAACCCCGGTTAGTATGTGGAATCTACTAAGCTGGCATGCGTTGCATGCGAGCGCGTCAACGTTGCTTCTTGGTGGTGGCCATGACACCTGGGTACCACCAAGTGTTGTTAATCATGCGTAATTAGATTCTATATCTATGGCTCAGACCGGGTAGATCTGTTAGTCAGTAATAAGAGTAGAGAGCTAATTATTCATATAACTTATAAGTGCTTCTTACGCATATCTGTATTGTGTCCTTGCGCTGCGTCGTCCGAGTGTCCTACTCCATATGCAGTCGCCCGCTGTCTCTGCGCCTGTAGGACACTGGTGGGAGGCCCTCGGACTCCCGGGCCGCCTTGACTGTTGTTAAGGGCTTAGAGGGCTCTGTGCGGGCAGCGTTCTGAAAAGAGTCAGAATAAGAAAAACATTTTTGATGGAATTATAGGGAGTAACAGCCTAACTGTCTGTGTCAGAGTCTTGTTTTGAATAGAGATAGTGGTCGTGCGTGTGTGTTTACTTCTGTTGTGTAGTTTCCAAGGCGTGCTATAAGAGGATTGTGGTGCTTCTCTGGGTTTTTATAAGTGTCATAGGCTAACTTCTTAATGAATTCCTTTACTGTCTGCATTTTTAGCTCGCTGTGTAATAGGTCAGCTGGTGCTGTGAGAGGTACTTTCGCTATCATTCGTAATAATTTGCTTTGGAATGTTTTGTAATTTTCGTATATATGATTTGGCGGCATACCCCCATCACCGGAGTTCCATAGGTGAATATGGGTCTTATAAGTGTTTTGTATAGTGTGAGTCCTAAGTTCATGTTTGTTTGCGAATTCATGTGAGGGGGTAGAGCTTGTCTAATTTGGCATTGGCCTTACCCCTGATGTGGTGGACGTGCTTTTTCCACGTCAGTCCTTGGTCTATTTTTAGTCCTAGCCAGGTTACTGTGTGCGTACACTCAATATTTTCTCCAAATATAGAGAGGGGGGAGCTGGTGGCTTCCGAATCTGTGCTTAAGCTTTTTGGTGAATATTACTGCTTGTGTTTTCCTTGGGTTTACTTAAATACGCCATTTTGTGAAACATTCTTCTAGGTTATTCCGAGCGCTTTGCGGTACCTGGGTGAAAACGAAAGGAGCTTCCACCGGACGGTGGAGTGCGGACCTCGGCCATCGCACGTAGGCCGTCGCCTGTAACTGGGGTTTTCCCCTCCACGGTACTTTAAAAAAAAAAAAAAAAAAAAAAAAAAAAAAAAAAAAAAAATCGCACTAGCGGTCGCTATATAATACTGGCCCTTCCAATTTCATCCTGATGATGGGAGCGATGCGCACTCCCGAAACGTGCCGCAGGCAGACGGACTACAAAGCCCCGCGGAAGACTGTTTCTGGCTCGAAAACTCATTCCACTAGCGGAGCTCTCAGACAAATAAATAAACAACCCTTGTAAAGTGGCAGCCCTCTGGTGTCTATGAGAGATAATATTCCCCTGTAACAATCATCCGCACCATTTTTGCATCACCGCTTCACGTGATGGAACTCTTAAGTATAACTGAAACACGAGAAGAAAACTGAATGAAAAATAAGTAATTGCAGAAGAGAAATTAGCCTGGCATTCGCCTCTGACCAAAGAAGTAATCGGAACCTAAAGATTAATGGTAAATGAACCTGTGAGCTCCCGAATACGACATTAACACTTTACTGCAGGGCCATCTGGCTTGGTCTTACTAGTAATAACATGGGTTGTATTCTTCACTGAGTGATAAAATTTTCTCTTATTTCAATTACAGACCTAAATGACCCACTCAGCATACCTGCATACACTGTGAGTTTTAGTTTTGTTGGACTATCCTTGGTTATCTGTTCGTTTCGGGTCCTTTTTTCTTAATCCCAGTCAATTTGAACATTACACAGCATTTTGTGTTTTTTGTTCTTTTTGTGCATATACACCGTCTATATTCATAATTTAAATCCCGCTTGCCTGTAGTAAATTATTTCTAGCCGCCAAAACAGTTTCAAAAGCATTTGTAATTAATTTGGAATGATATGAATTCGAGGCGTTATCCATTACCATGTAAAAACAGTAACTTGTTTGAGAGTTGAGTGACATTTACTTAACATTACGTTTCTGCAATGGTTAGTACGAGTACAAAAAGTTCTTAAAATTTATATCTGATAATTACGTGTGATTTGTATACGGATTTCCTTTTCCCAGATACTCCTCATTTGATTTTTATACCATTCCTGAATAAGAACTTATAATTGAAGTAATTATATTATTCCATCCTTATTTCAGTAAATACTCACAGCTTCAAAGTTACTTCAGGTTATTTAAAGTAGAACAATGCGTCCTGCTCTGAAGTTTTCTGAGATTTGCATACCTGCTAAAGAAACATAACGGAATCTGAAGTGTACTAATATACCATACTATGATTTTAATTTGAAACTGAGAAAGTAAGCTTAAGCTAGAGATTTTCTAAGTCGTGTCTAAGTATCAGTTAATCCCAACCTTCAATAAAAATTCTTAATGTTTACTAAATGATTACATACTATAACTGGTTGATAAACTGGTTAATAAAATAACTGGTTAATCCACAGATAAATTAAATATGTGTGTACTTAAAATATTTGTTTGATTAACGTCCATGTGTCCATCTTTAAACAGAGGATAAGGTAAGTGGATTGAAAACACAACTTTATTTATCTGAATAAAATCTAAACTTTTTGCTTAATGTTAACTCCGTAACCTAAAACCTAAGGACGACATTCTCAGTGTTATATCTAATCTAGCTTACATAAATTCTAAAATACATCTTTACTTCTGAAATATTAACACAATCTGAACACTTTCAAATAGCTTAATGACAAAAGAATACCACTGATTTATTGCTATTTTGCTAACCTTTAGTATGATATTTCTCTAGGCGAATGCATGCAGATAATATAAAACTTTTTATTAAAGAAGCCTTTGCTTAAGATAATCTTTTATCGCCGGCAATAATTTTTCTTATGTCTGTACTTCAATTTACAAGGTAATGCCTTTTGCACTTTTTAACTTATAATATGAATGGCATCTACTCAATCATGCGTTGTAATGGTTTCTTGACAGGACAGGCAAGCTGCATTATCCGACGGATGTTTGCGGGCCCTTGTTTGAAGAAGAGCTGGAGTTTTGGGGACTCGACGCAAATCAAGTAGAGCCATGCTGTTGGATGACCTACACACAGGTATATTCGGCTAATATTTACATGTTTCTGACTGCACGTGATCATCGAATCATTCGGCTTATCTTGGTCCAGATTGTGCCATGGGTTTGCACAAATGTTCTACCGCGTTTGCTCAATCCAAAAATCCTTTCCTTTTTAGTTAATAGATCATCTCTTCCTACTAAGAAATATCGATTCTGCAATCACGGTTGAAAACGGAAATATTCATTTTCGTTTCCGGTTCTTCGGAAACCAATTCCATCCTTTGTTTCTACTTGTACATCAGATGGTGTATAGGCCCATTCCACGATACTCTCAAATGTCACAGCTTCCAGGCAAAAGCTATCTCACAAGTTTTGGATACCTTAGCTGGAAATGGGGAACGTATATGTTTTAACTGTGGCAAAGAGGTGAAATAACAAAGTGAAAGTGCCACAAGAAGACACTTTCTTTTAAATCATATATCAGCCCACAGAAAACTGAATCGAATTGTTAAATTAAGCGCTCTATATTCCTAGAAAATGAAACAGAGTTGATTTGGGGTACAGTCACACACAAACACACACACACACACACACACACACACACACACATACACACAGTTATATTCATAGGTTACGAAGAAAGGGAAGATCAGAAACCACATGGTTGAGACTAGAGCGCTTGAAGGCACAGGAAATAACTGTCGATTCCGGGAAATGAAGTGTGTAGTGTTTAACGCCCGCTTTTACCACATACGGCACCGCAGGCGATGTCACTGATGATATATGAGATGAAGATGGAGCACCGGTGGAATGAGATGGCGGGAAACCCGGAAATTCCGGAGAAAACCCGCCCCAGCGCCGTGTTGTCCACCACAAATCTCACTTTGCGGTCACCTGGGATCGAACCCGGGCCGCCTTGGTGAGAGCCAAGCGGTCTAATCACTGAGCCACGGCGATTCCGGGAGGAGAACACGTCCAGTTTATAGTAGAAGTAAAGACTAGCTACTTATTCTGAAAAAACATACATATTAAGATAAAAAGCAAAAAGTAATACTAACAGAAATATTCTCAAGTCCAGCCAGAACAGTATAAGCATTCTTGAATACTCTGGCCTACCACTTGGTCATTTCCTGCCCATAGTGCACGAGGCCAAATCAGTTTCTTCTGCTTCATCAGAGAAAGTAGATGTCTTTTACTTCCGCATTTTTTCTTCTTAACACGTATTTTGAATTATAGCGTGCGTGTACTATCATTAACCAATGTACTAAATATGTCAATAAGAATATTAATGGTTCGTTACACAAAAAATAGCCTATATACTCGGAGTTGCAGTAGATATAAACTGAAGTATTCCTTAGTTTAAAAAATTTAAATGAGTATTCATAATATTTTAATAGCCGATTCTAAAATGGGGATACTTCCTGTGACGTCTCTGAGTTATAAAATTAAATATAATTTATAATATCTTTGCTATATAAATACTTAAAAATTTCCCAAAATTAATTACTCTCTATTATTTAATTACTACATTGCCACTCAAGTTTGCATTACACTCACGGAATCACATAAATGATAACATAAAATTAATCATTTATAACAACTATACTGTACTTTATAATATTACCTTTATAACTTTATATTACCTTATATTACACTGAGAATGGCGCATTTCTCGCATGTACCAATCTGTGATTCAATTTATAATGCCTTTAAGATTTCACTGTTAAAATATTTCTGGAGTTTAATATGAAATTTATATCACCACTGCTTCCCTCCAGTTTTGTCCGATCGGCTTACCCGCCACTGCGCTCATTACAACATCAAATCTTAGACCTATCATCTAAGTTGGAACTGAGCATAATTTGGCAAGACGATATTTGTTATTTTTTGTATATTTTAGTGTCAATAAAGTTGTAAACAATGCCTTCTAATGAGTATCTTGTTCTAATATTCGCGTATGCGTCCACTTATAAAGAGTGAATTGCACATGCCTACTCGCCAGCTGTATCTTGCACACGTTTGGCCGTCTAGAAATGTAGATGACCGTGCGAATGAGAGAGACAGATGTTACATGTTGTATTTTCTATAATAAATACAGTGTGTAGTTTACAGATAACTCTTCATGATGCATGTCATTAACTTTTTTTTTTCGAAACGTGTGAGAGTACAATTGTATAATGACCCAACGTAATGCTAGGAGGGCAGGCTATAGCCGATCTTCCCATCAGCACGAGAGAGCAGAGCCCGCATGTAAGAGATCAGATGAGTCTAACGCGCACATTTTAATATATGAACTGCTTGCATGTTTTATAACAATTAATCACACATTAAAATATAGCTTTTTTCCAATATCAGTTTAAAATATTTGCCAAACGTGCAATTTCTACCGGGATAAAGTAAACTGTGCGGTAACTATAACATTGTCATAATTATATACAAGATAATATATTATATTTATATGATAATAAATGTAATTAAATATGCCCCAATAGAACTGAATGTCATTAAGCTCCCAAAAGCCATTCAGCTAATACCCTCCTACATAAACTGAAAATCAAAATATGTTCCTATTCATGTTTAACGCATTTTAGAAATATCGTTATGATAACTATATGAAAAGTAAAATGTTGTAAGCTCCCAAAATATTATTTGAAATTTTAAGTATAGATCCTTTACTAGTCCTAAAATTAAAAAAAGTCCATGAAATTACAGATTACTCTTAAGGACTGTAGAACAAGAGGAGGAAAATAATCTTGGAAGTCTGACATATTTAATATTCCAACAAAGTCAATGCAGAAAATTAATTGTATCATGACTAATTATCATTGAATCTTGCATTTTAGAATATATGTTTTAAAGGGTCATGTCAATATGGGAGGAAAGAGGTGCCTCTTTCTGTTCAAATATCAGTACATGCCTCTAATACATAGAACATTCGGAAGCAAGTTGGGTTTTGATAGCAACTGTGGCAATTACTTTTATTAGACTTCTTCTCAATTTTTTAAATTAACCTCATGGTTTTCATTCTTTACAATACATTTTACACAATATTTAACCACTCAATCTTAATAAATAACTCCTCTGCAAAACTGAAGTCACCTAAGTGATCTTTTGCAAAAATAATGCAAAGCATGCTTTAAATATTTTCGTGCTTACTTTAGGGTCTTCTGAGGTCCTTGAAATGTTAACGAGAGGTCCCAGGATCATATTATGGTTCCACTGACATATTTGAAACATATATATTAGTACAAGCAAGGACTTCTTATGGGTTAATTTGAATCTAAACACAATGAAATTAAGCATGCGAATTTATAAAACATTATGGCATAACCTACCACTATTATATGTGCTCATTTTACAGAGAATGAATATTGATTTATTCTGTGCGTGTTAGATTGCAATATTGCGTGAAGTAGACCGCTCCTACCGCTCCAAAAAGAAAAAGGTTCTTTTTATCTATTATGCGATAAGAGCCAAACAAGCAAACAACAAAATGTGTGTCTGAATTTTGCCAAAGCTGAGCAAAACGCGTGGACAATTTGGGTTAGACTGATTTGCGTTCACAAAGTAGCTACAAACGCCTGTAAACATTAAACATGTCAAAGGTGTATACAGTTTAATTTCAATAGCTAGAAGTTCAATATCTTTAAGTGTAATATTTGAAATGAACACAAAATACGCATTATAAACGAGCAACGTTAAAATAAAACCTGACAAAATCAGACAAAATCAAACCCTCTCCTGCAGTTATAATACCAGCAAATGTGTGTACAGAAATACAATTTGGTAGTTTTATTTTCTTCATTTCACCTGGCTTTTGTCATTTCATATTAGATATCATTCATTATCACTTCTTCAATACACAGACATTAAAATAGTTTTGAACAGGCGTCAAGGATAAATTGGCAATGATTTGCCATTACAACTGGTAGGTCCTATCGTACTTATAGAGATATAAGCGTTACTGTGATAACCGTTACTTACTGTTAAGTTAAGCGTTACTGTCAGATAATCTTGTGCAGAGTAAAATGATTTCGGGTAAAAGCACCCTGTAGCAACATTTTTAAAAGCACCGGCATTATCAGTTTTTTTTTTTTTTTTTTCTTTGAGGTCACTAGAAAGAGCGTTAAATATTTTGATGGTTTCATAATACACCCCTTTCTATAAGTAAGAAAGTTTAGCACTGGAATGATGAATGTTGCACTTTTTGTAGTGTTTATTCTATGAATTTCATTGTTTGTTATAAATGAGACCTGATTGCATACAAAGAATTTTAGGATCAAGAATATATACATGCAAGGAAGGATTATATTTTCAACCCTCTAAAAATAACTTTGCAAGAGCATCTACTATGAAATGATTCTTATAACCATCTAGTGTAGGAAATAATTATTTCCTTTCTATTGAGTTGCCCCAAAGTAATATTGAATATTCCATGTTAGAGATAAGGTATGCGTAACACACTAGTTTAACTCTAGCTATAAAACTTTCATTACCAGTGTTCGAGTAGCATAACAGGCAGAGCTGAGTTTAGGTAGGAGCGTGTGTGAGCTCTCCGATCTGAATATCTGTCTACTGGAAGGCCCAGAAATTTGATGCTTCAATTTCTTCTAATAACATATCATTAATTCCAAATTCCATACCAATTTTTGACATGCTTAGTAGTTGTTTTTTGTAGTTTAGTTTATTTCCAATTCCTTCTTACAATATCTAGCATATACAACTTCATACATATATAACATAATTAATATACCATAAATACAATATCTTACATACTCCTTGCTTTGGAGTTGCATATTCCCATTCCTCATTATAATTAACCGAGTTTTTGAATATAATGGAGCATTTTAAAACTTGGGATCTATGTTTTTGTTTCCCTTTATACCTTATCTAATTTCCCTAGTTCTTCTCATTAGTCTTCCCTGTTTTCCAAAGCCATTTTTGCCTTACCTTGCCAGTAAATTTTCCCAGTTTTATTATGTCTTCTAATCTTATATTCAAGATTTTTTTGCCCCTTATTTCATTTGATATTTTTTCCCACTTATGCAATCAAAAATTTTGACAATCAAAAATATAATGCCAAGTACTATCTTCTTTTTCACACATTGGACATCTTCCACTAATATATCCATTCCTTATACCCCTTAAGTATATTACTCCTGTTCTAAACCCCATCTCTTCCTACTTTATCACAGATGTCAATATATTTTTCTCTGCCCCAATCATTTTTCAGTGTCTTATATACTTTAAGAGATCTTTTGTTACTAAGATTAGCCCATAATCCTTGTTTTTCAGTATCTTCAATTCTTGTTTTTACTTCTTTCCAGAATCACTTTTCTATTCTTCCACTATCGAACCATAATAAACCCATACCTATTTCCTGTAAAATCTTTAGAATTTTATATATCCAAGTACCTCTCCACTTTATACTTGTTTGTGCTACCAAACACTGTTTAACCCTATTTTCCTCATGTAAATTCCACATTCTACCAATATTGCAGTGTTCTTTCCATCACCTTGCTTTTGTAACCTAATCTTCCTAATTCCATCAAAGCGGCCTCATTTGGCGAGGATCTAGGTAAACTTAAAACAAGTCTACCAAATAATCTGTTTACAACATTTATCGCTTTCCATCCTTCATCTGGCCCCTATATTTCTTTTCCATATAGCATTCTGCTTTCTACAATTGAACCAAACACCCTTTCTAACCATTTTATTTGCATATTTGGTATTTTATTAATACATGATCTAATAACACTCATAGCCATTTTTCCATTTGCCAGTGCTTTCCTTTTCTGGTCACTCTATTCACCATTACTAGAAAGAAGACATAAATTTGACAACTTTTGTTTTGTCTAGATTCGCAGATAATTTTTCAGCTTTAAACCATTATGACATGCAGTGTAAACATAATTCGATTAGGTTATACACTCATTTAAATTTTTACTGGTTACCAGCGCACTAGTGCCCTCAGCAAACAGAACAAATATAGTTTATAAACGTAAAAGATTTTGTTATAGATCAGAAATAGTAAAGGTCTAAACACCAAACCTTAGTGTACTCCATGTGTTACTGTTTTCCGATTTGAAGGTTTTTTCATAACCTATGCCTGTGGTTACTTCAATTCTCTATTCTCTTTCACTTAGACATGGTGAAAACTAACTTAAATGTACAGTTTTAGTCCATAGAATTACAATTTTTCTATAAGTATGTCATGATCAATACAATCAAAACCCTTTACTTACGTGTGTTGAAATGAGAATATAGAAGTAGATTTTAGTAGCACAAACAATTATATTGCATGTGGCTTTTATGTTATTTTAATCGAATAGGCATGGCATGTTACATAGTTACATTGACAACAATAACATTTAGGTGACAATACCGAGCGGGATAGCTCAGGCCGTTTCGTCTGTGGCCCGCATTCGAGTGGCGTGAGTTCGATTACTATGGCTGACATACCTGACCCATGCACCTTTTCGGGGGTTTTCCCGGGTCGCCAGGTAAATGCTAAGTAGGTTAATTACATCCTCCGAATGTTTTGTCCCTCTATTTCATCTCAATTATCATTTCACATCATCTCTCATCTGGTGGTCTCTTTCAGAGTAGAAGTGTCGGCGGGTGTCTTGGCACTGTTGTGACGCTTGGGTAGGCCGCCCTCTCCCTCCTCTCGCCTCATCCTTCTTCTCGGGGAAGCACCACTTGGTGCTTAGGTAGAATAAACCACAGGTTTCGGTGCCGTATCCCCTCCAAAATAAACCTAATCCTAGGTGACAATTCTTTTTTTTTTTTTTTTTTTTGCCGCTTAATCGAAAACTTGGATGCGGTACATTCTATTACTTCCAATTTTTAAGTTCCAGCGCAAGTAATATATTTGATAGTTCTCATGCACTTCAATAAATCTCACAATTTTTGCCTATTTTCAATGTATATATTTTCCAAAGTTATCTGGTGTGATCCCCAAGAAATAGTGGCTGTGTTTCAAGTTACTTCCTATTCTACAAACTTTTGAAATTGATTGCCAGTATTTTACTTCTATTCCAAGTTTCACATTTTTTTTTTCTTACAGACGCTCTTTAACCGCTGCAGTTCTTGGCGTCCCATTGCATTTTTGCTGTGATAGACCACCAAATTTTGCTCAGAAGCCTTGTAGATGCTCTTTTATGTGATTCATATTCGGCAATACTTAATTTAACTGACACCGCATCAGTGTAACAAACGACAGAAGTTATTACGTTTTGTACTATTAGCCATGCCTTGGCCTTTGCGCATTCCATCACATATGACTGTTAGGTGGCAATTCAGGATAAAGAGAAATACATATGCTTGTTGTCCAGAAATAAAAATGAGTATTTTTTGGCAGTTGGTTAAAAGATTAGGGTATTCTTCAATAAGTACGTGTACATAATGCTGCAAGTGTATAACCTTTGTAATATTATTTAGCGTAGTAAAGACGTACATCACATTATTCGCCATTTCGGTGCACAGGTCCATTAAGTTCACCCAAACTGCTAAGAAATATTCACCTGTGCTAATTTTACTTTTTACTGCTACGTTAACTGGATTAATCTTATAAGTTTACTCACAGTTAACTAGTAAAATGAAATCTCGTTCTTAATGTGTTATCGAAATTTGAAAATCTTTTAGCATTTAATAACAATAATTGTTCACATAGATCCACCTAGTTCTTTGTAAAGGACTTAGTATCCTTACAATAAGAATTCAAGCCTAGCTGAGCTCTTTACTCTGATATTGAAATCCTGACAAGTTGTACTCAGTGTTTTAACCAACTGAGTTGTAGTCCGAGGACACCTGGTCAAGATTTTTATGCTCAGTAGTTGTGATTTACCGCCAGACCTTACAACTGATGGCATAGTAGTAAGTGTTTTATTTTTCCTTTCGATTTAGTATTGTTTAGTGTCCATTATTACTATATATGGCACCACGGATGGTGGATAGTCAGGATATGTGAAATGAAAGGATAACTGAGGACAAAAGTAGGAAGCAAATAGGCCTAAATTTAGGGTATCTTCCTCCCGGCATTCCCAGATAAAGTTGTAGCTCTCATTAAACCCAATCTTCCATTCTGAAATGAATCCTCAAGGCATGTAACTCAAGAGGGCCATATTCAAAACGATCCTCCAGTTTCATACTCGCATTGTGTGATGTAGATGAGAAACCCCATTTGAAGTGAAGCGGAGTGCAGCGTGTCTATTAAAAATTAGATGGTCCATTTAAGACAATACATTATTGCTTTCCTGTATTTTAAACTGGCAATTTGACCAAGGCTGAAGTGACTACATCACTGTATACGACCGGCTGTGACAATCATCTTCGTAACTGAAATTTGCTAATAGAGATTTAAACTTCTCGTCAGCTAGATCTACTCTAAGCAGATAGAAGTATTCAAATAGTAAAGGTTACTGCTGTCTGATCGGACGAGTGACAAGTTTCGAAATAAATATTGCAAATATAACAGTGAAAGAATTTAAATAAAATCGCTATGGCCATTGTTTACGATAGGATATATTAAAAAAAACCGCCACGCACAGTTATCAAAATACAACATACATTGAAATAACATTAGTTTTTCAAATGCACTGAAAATATATTTCTTCGGATAAACAAAATCTCGTCACATCTACTGTGACTGTTATCTCTTTATATTCAGAGCTACCATACGGACCATTCTGGAATAGGACAGAAACGAAGTGTACTGGGTTAAAATGTATTGACCTGTACGGTACATTAGATCCATTACGAAACTGTGATGTAGGTTTCGATAAAAACAAGGTGCGTGTCTGTAACATAGGACACGTATAGTTAAAGATTAATTTACATGTAGTAAGAGACTTTAAAAGCCATAGTCTGGTGAACAATTGTACCAATACAAAATGTTAAGTGATAGCATGCTACAATGCCGAGGGGTTCATACACGGCTATCCATACATTTCCGAAGAGATGGGAATAAAATAATTATTTTCCCGAAATATACATTTAACTATTTTGGGTTCAAATTTTTAATTGTAAATTTATATCCATAGAATGTAACTGGAAAAAAAGATACCAACTAAAATGATTTTTACTCGTCTTTTAAAAGTTTAGATTGAGTAACTAAGGCCTTGTATCATTATCGTGTTTTGACTGTAACTGTAGTCACGCCAAACCAAATGCTTATCTACGGCTGTTTTATAACCTTCTGGTTAAGTTAAAGCGTAACATATTTAGGGTAGAGTGGGGCTATTCCGCTCATTTCAAAATTATGGTGTTATAAAACAAATAAAAACAATTCTTTTACGTTTACCATAGAGCAGAACAGTCTTTATTAATCCCTTAAAGTGTACAGATGTTATGAACACACATATTTTACCTGCTATAGTTGTGATCAAATAAAACAGCGAATGTTGCACAATAAGGAAATCTCAGAATTAACAGGGCTATGCCACCCAGCCCTGGGGTTAATTCCGCTCACAGTACTTTTGCATTTTAATTAAATGCATTTGCCATAAATGAAGTTTTTCTTACCAAGTGCACCAACGCACACCTCGTGAAACCCATTCCGCATTTCTGGCATTTGTTTCAGTGTCCTTTAGTTGCTGATTTCGGAGAATGAAACTATAACCCACAAAATCCACATGGTGCATCTTCCTCATCACTGTATTCTATTTAGACTGGAACCAAGTCATCACTGGACTCACTATTCTAACAAATTAGTTTTACATTAGGTCTACGCTTTTTCTTTGTTTTTACCTCGGTGTACATCCAAAGCCTCTTACTGCCAAGTATTTCAACCTGGAATCTAAACCGTTCTCCTCCTCCAAACTGAACTCTGCAGGATGACCAACTCATTTGTACACTCCTCCTCCTAATGCTTCTTGACGTTGATGTGCACGAACACGATCCTTGAGTATAGAGTAAGGCACTCTGAAATGGACCGCTGCTACTCTCATACATCGCCGTTTAATTCTATTTAGACTGGAACCAAGTCATCACTGGACTCACTATTCTAACAAATTAGTTTTACATTAGGTCTACGCTTTTTCTTTGTTTTTACCTCGGTGTACATCCAAAGCCTCTTACTGCCAAGTATTTCAACCTGGAATCTAAACCGTTCTCCTCCTCCAAACTGAACTCTGCAGGATGACCAACTCATTTGTACACTCCTCCTCCTAATGCTTCTTGACGTTGATGTGCACGAACACGATCCTTGAGTATAGAGTAAGGCACTCTGAAATGGACCGCTGCTACTCTCATACATCGCCGTTTAATACGCTCGTAACAGCACGAGCAATGTCGTTCTCGTCCAGTTTAATTCCAGCTTCCTTTGTTTATATGTGTGTATCATCTTAAACGATGAAATAAAATTCAGTAATTGATGTATAAGAAATAATTAGGTTAAAATGAGTACAGAAAACCTATAACTGGGCGAGAATAACTCCTCTTTGCTTAGGCAGAACAACACCAAATGTTGAACTTTTGAAATTGCACACCATGTGAGAGCTATGATAAAGGAAACGTGCCATCTGCTATGCGTGGACATAACCCAAACTATAACCTACACTGACACCGATTTTCAATCAAAAATCTCTCTATCTTCAAATACTAGACCCTAAGTTACAAACGGTATTTCTTACTCGAGGCAAAAAAGCAACATAAGTTACTTAACTTGTTATCTTCTTCTGTTCATACTATTAAAACAGCAACCTACAGCCTCAAGTAAATTCATAGAAACGCATTGCCTGCCTCGGTAGCGTGTCTGCCTTACGTTCAAGAGGTCCCGAGTTCGCATCTCGGCCAGGGTGAGTTACATGGATAAGGCTTTTTCCGGGGTTTTCACTATCCTGAAAGACGAATGTCGGGTAACTCTTACACTCCATGGACCTCGGACTCATTTGAGCATCATTTCACCCTTTTCATTCATCGTCTGATATGACTTAACGTTGGAGGACGTAAATTTTAAAAAAAAGTAGAAACGCAACACAATCACCAACCTTGACAATGAACTGGCAGGCAAGTCATCGCTGCCCTTGATTGTTGGGTAGTAAACCAATTTGCTTATTTCGGGTGGAAGAGCCCCGTGAGCGGAATAGCCCCGTGAGCGGAATAGCCCCGCTATGGTCTATAAAAATTTAAGCGCATTTACCAATTTGTCTGCAATTTGTTTCGTACTAACAAAATTTTGATGTGCCTCCGCTACTATATATCACAAACTGGTCAGCAAACCCTGTTTTTGCCTACATCGTGTAAATCCTACGCAAAATGTGAATTATTCTAGTAGATATATAGAAGACTAATCATAGTAATTAAAGTTTATACAAGCATGTGCCATATTTTATGAGATTAATGGATTAATTTTATTAGTGATCACTATCTTTTAGGTTTACGGTAAATTTTGCAGTATCTATTGTTATTTTAATGCAAATCCAATTATAAATCATATGGTTTTACAGCTTAAAACCTTGTCGCTGCATTCTTTATTCGGTTACAAAGACTACTTTGTAAATTTAAACCTGTTTAAAAATTCATTGACATTCCCCATCTGAAAGTAATCAGGTCTATTTAAAAAAAACATTAATACTCGACGTCTTTATATCACCTGAATAGTTTCATCATCACTCGTGTCTTCCTTAAATGCCTCCCTGAAAACTATGTGTACAGCTGGGATAGTTATCATAGAGCATAGCTTTAAACTGTTTAAATAGCCTTTATAATAACGGGTCTTACAGTTAATTTGGCTACATGAGAATTCATCACCTTATTCCATATACTATTAATGTTAAAGTATCAGTATAGTACCTGTAGTTAATCAAGTCTTTATCTAAAACTGTATCTGTGGCGATATATCGAGGGTTAAAACACCGACCTCTGTCTTCCCAGACATCAATCTAAAGGCGCAACAAAAATATACTGACAGTTAAAAACAGCAGGATCTCCATTCCTGTGTTAGACCAACGCCGGTCCGCATTTACTCTTGTGCTCCACGAATGTATTACTGCCAGAAATAGGGCCCACCAGCTACACAAAGAGTGCTTCGGGTGATTTATATGAGGAATAACAACCCTGAAAGTATATGTGCATGTTTAGTCGACGGATGTCTCTTTAATTTTTAAAGATGAATGTTCAATAATTTAACACTTCTTCAATTTCAATAACGGTAATAAATGTGGTGGTATATGACTCATTAATTATCTAAAGTCCAAAATTTTTCAGCAATTTTGACATATAAAGTAATTGAAACATTAGATTCGATCCACGTTTCTTTGTTTGATGATATCGCTACTCTTGTCAACTAAACTACCATAGCATCATGCCTGTACGTCACTAAATTGCCTTATTCACATTGTCTGCATTATCCACAAGGAAGTTATTAAATTAAATATGGATAATCAACAGCAACGCCTACTTATTAAAATATAACCATCAACCTTATACGAGGTATTCCGGGCTTCGTAGTTAACCAAAATTCATGCAGTGTTGATTACGCTAATCGCAGCTTTCCAACTTTAAACTACACTCATTTGTGTAAAAATACAACTAATCAAAAGTGCAATCATTTGTTTTAAATGTGAAATTTCACCTGTTCACAATATATTTCATTGGACCATATGCCCGGTTTAGAGTAATAGATAACATTGCATGTACTCACGTAATAAAGAA
Organism: Mantis religiosa; assembly: GCA_030765055.1. NCBI lineage: Eukaryota > Metazoa > Arthropoda > Insecta > Mantodea > Mantidae > Mantis > Mantis religiosa. The sequence goes on along the minus strand of CM060948.1, from coordinate 132,499,438 downwards.
TAATAATATATTCCGCGCAGATATCAAGGGCATGAGTATAATTTCTGCTGCATTAATTTTTATAGTAACGTCGCATTTTAGATATGGCAGTCAAATAATAAATAATAATTCATGATTTTGTGAAACACATAGTTCTAGCTTTTGATATAAGATACTATCCAATGGTTTGTGAGTTCTCGTGGGGAGGATTGGCATGCTGAGATCCCTTTACGTTAATTACTTTTCCACAATTTCGTCCATACCAGCCCCTTTTGCAGATATTGTGGACCATTGTAGATCTGGATCATTTCCTTCCCAAATGTCATTTTCCGATTAAAATTTCTTGTTATATATTATCATCGCCCATCGCCATATGTAATAAGAACTAGCATTAAACAACACTAATAAGGAGCGTGAGAAACCCCCATACCATAACTAAAAGGAAGAGTTAGGCTTTCCATTCTAGTACAATTTGTGATTCCCGAATGTTCCTTTTTAGTAATATACTACACATTATAGTCACATGTGTGACTATACATTCGTATTAGGTACGAATCGTCGAACGCTCCACGTGAAATTTTAAAGCTCATTCTCTGTAAACAGTAGAAAAATAGGTGTTTTCTCGACATGAAAGGTGAAGAAAAGATATCACATTAGTAGTGCTCTGATAAGAAATATATTTTATATTCTTTGATGCTTCACTGGAAGTCAAACAAGATATCCTTCGCTAGAGTGCTTCAGCACCTACATGATAACGTGCATAGCTGTAGAGAAAGGCAAACATCTTGAACAATCCTGAAATAAAAACTACATCCTGCGGGAAAACTCATTGTTGGGTGGACACGCAGCAAAAATATTCGGGCTGAGTACGCCTGCCACTACAAGAGTGGACAGACCGACCGACCGACGCACGGACGGATGGAGGATTCACAAACATAATTTATGAACTTATTTAAAAGAATTTAGTGAACTGCCGTTTTATTCGTAATTTTACTCGTAGAGAGCGCTCGATGCACACGTATTTGGAAAACTGATAAGGTGATCGGATCTACGTCTGGGTGGAAAGGTTAATTTGATTCCTCTCAATAAGAGAATAAGGCATTCTTAAATTTAATAATGCACCAGAAACTCTAGTAAGGCGAAAATATGTTGAAATTATCACTCTCTTAAATACTTTGTTGAATATTTGATTTGTTAAATAATATTTTTAATGTGCATAAGAATCACTCTTTCGGTATTCCCATGGTGATTCACACTGACCTTTCAAAGGTTGAACTTACCTTTTCTTTCCTAATAACAGAGGCTATATTCTCTACCTGACAATTCCTCCCATATTTGCTAGCTAAACTGCCTAACCTAGGCCGCACCATTTCTCTTTCTACAAACGTTGCCATGTCATCCAATGCACTTTCCACTTAGCATTGATTATAGTTATCGAAGCCTTCAAGGACATATCCTTCTCCTCACTTAATCCATTTTAAAGTTGGACTGAAATACACCTGAGGTGCTAAATGTAACGTGGGAGAATATATCACTCCCACTCGTGCTCTTCAATTTGTGTGGTAATGATTCCAAAAGGATAGGAAGAAGTATACCTATTCCTAGTTTAAGCAAGGCATATATAGTGTAGCCTAGTGCGGAACTATAAATAGATGCTTTCCGTTCTTTAGCTAAGTCGTATTGCGACTTCAAGGAACACATGCTCAAACATTTTACAGTCTGATGCATAAGTTAGTTCAAGCATGAAGACGTTTTTAAGCAGCATCGTGCATTATACATGTACTTCATTAAATAAAAGACTTTCTACTTCTTCTTCTTCTTCTTCTTCTTCTTCTTCTTCTTCTTCTTCTTCTTCTTGTTCTTGTTCTTCTTGTTCTTCTTGTTCTTCTTCTTCTTCTGATTCTTCTGATTCTTTGTTATCATTCCAGAATCAATTGGCAGAAAGCAAAAAAAAAAAAAAAAAAAAAAAAGCCAACCTCGGTAGCGTGGATGGTAGCGTGTCTGCCTCACGTTCAAGAGGTCCTGAGTTCGAATCGCATTCAGGGTTAGTTACCTGGATAAGGTTTTTCCGGGGGTTTCCCTTATCCTGATAGACGAATGTCAGGTAACTCTAAGATCTATGGACTCCTGACTAATTTGATCATCATTTCACCCTTTTCATTCATCGTCCGATATGGCTTAAGGTTGGAGGACGTAAATTACAAAACAATCAAACAAGTAAAAAGCAACAGAAAGGGACAATTTCTGTCAGAAGACACCTTTAGTGCCCCAGGTACATGTCATTATAACTCTAAAATCTGTTGTAGCATTAAGTGCAAATCCATTGATAAGATGTTCTGTGACAGATGTTACCAAAAAGGGACTCAAATTATTTGGATTCGTGGGCGCTGCTTTCTCCTGGCCGGTTGTGCATCTTTTGCGTATGCTTTTCACATATGCTGCTGAGTGATGTAAACACGAGTTGCACATTTGAAGATTCGCACAAGGAACGCATTTTAGCACTCCTGGTTTAAGATATTTAAGATACCTGTTCAGTATTTGAATGTCTATTGTAATATGTTATATTTTAGTACTACTCCATTTTACTAAATTCGCATTATTTTTTTATTCATGAGCGTATGTATGTATATATGTATATATAATTACTCTATATGATAATATATGAACGAATAATTTCTTTTGCAGCATCGTGATACGCAGGAGACGTTAGCTGTACTAGACAGACTGGATCTGGACACGGAAAAGCCCAGCGATGAAGAATTAGCCCGCAAATTTGGTTTTGAAGAAGACTACTTTTCGGGAACTCTCTCCTGGTGGCAGCACATCAAGCCCAAAATGTGGTCACTGTTTGATGAGCCATACTCTTCCAATGCCGCTAAGGTACGCTTCCATAATTCAATTTAATTTAAAACATTTCGGAAGCATAAAGGACACTATTTCACATAATACCTAACTAAACTATCCTGAAAACAAAGTTTACTATGCAGCTGTTAGTTTATTATATTGTTAGAAACAATTATCACCTGGTATAATTAATTGTCTCTTTAGGAAACCATTGTAACTAATTTTACCCTTTCTCTTGTACTGTAAAGTCACATAACAATCTTTATGAAATATTCTAAATAATACTAACCAAACCATCTTTCTTTGGCTTTTGTCAATGGAAATATGGGATTAAACTAAAGAATGTAGAAAAGCGTTCACAAAAGTCTATCATGTTGGTATATCTAAGAAAAAATTTAGAGCAACTATACAAATTCTATAGTCTCTGAAATCCATTCCAATATGAGTTTGCAGCCATTTGTTTGTTGACAACAGAGTTTATATACATTCAGAGACTGCTTTCACCCGTAAAGGTGTCCGCTCATCTCAGCTACATAGACCATATTCCCTTGGTTATCGCCGGGGTCATAAAATTTATGTATACAGCAGCTGTCATTTTAAACAAAATTCCAAAGTTTCTAATTTTTTAATTTTTGCATGAAAATATACTTAAGCTCCGGTACAGCACTGAATAAATGTTTTAAACTTTACAGGTTTCTTGCAGCCATATTTTAATGTTCCTATGTTGAAAAGTTTTAATAGACTGAATAGAAGAAAAAGTGTTGCTGTAATGACAGGTTTCCAAGCATTAAGAACGTAAATAGTAGTACTTTTTCCTGCAAACTTGAACCTGTACTCACAATATATATCGGAGCCATGTTTGTGAAGTTCCACAAAGGGGATAAAGAGATTGCAAAAATGTATGGTGTTTAACAAATATGGTGGACTCAACAGTGTAAAAACCATAAGTAAGCAAAATTTAATATAAGCTTGGTATTATTACCATTATAATCAGGGTGTATACACTACTCAGCAATACATTAAGTAAAAGCGAAAAAAATATTTGTGTACCTAGTCGTTGGTCTTCGACCTCTGTTCTCTTTTATCACTTAACACGCTAAGGTGCACTAGTAATATTGTTGACATATCTGTAGTTTCAAAAAAGGGGTTATCTAAAAATGAATGGGTGGAAGTTCTGTAAAAACAGTCCAGTTCTGTTTTAAATGGTTAAATTTGTCTGTTACAAATATGGAAACTTTAAGTTGAAATAATTAAGCATAAATAACATTCCATGAAGGCTATTGAAATAGGCTGTAATACAGCTTTTCTGGATAAAAATATGAATAATGGCATGAAAGAATAATTTAATGAAAAGTAATGCTTGGTGGAATGTAAATTTTAAGCAATGCGGCAGAGAAAACATCTCGGGTAGGGTGGAACTGTGACCAGCATGTCTTGGATGTTCCCATGCTCCGTGTCTCTCCATCTGCTGTAATAATTACAATTGCTCTGATTGTTTTCTTTTTTAACAACTACATAGTATTTTCCATTTCTTGGCAGTAACAATTGCATCCCTCTTATTGACCTTTAGCACCACCCACGGCACAAAGACATTCTAGTTTCGTATCTCTGCTTATAGAATTGATTCTAAATATGAGGAATTTATGTCAGTCATACCCTTTATTCTGTAATTTTGACATTTCACGCTCTCTTCTGGATATTAGCGATTCTATTCTTGATCATTTATATTCCCTTTAACATATATAGCAAATATTTTGTAGGGACGATCAATGAAGTGATGGTTAATAAGGGTTCTAGGAAACTACGAATCAAAGTCTTGAGAACTACTCACATTTATATTTTCTCCCGGGTAAACGCTTATTATTCACTTCTAACACGATTCATACTCAAACTACTCCAAAAATATTTATCAGTTACTGTAGCGTTAAATTCTCTTTATGATTTTCTGTTTGTTAATGTTGGCATAACTATGGCTAATTGTTCTAGCAATGGTCATTAACGTTTTCTTTCTCGTTAAGAACATGCAAGAAATAATTTATTTTTCAGACTTATCTCTTAAACGTACGGTAGCTATCCCTATCCTTGCTGTTATAATTACAGTTTTCTGGTACAATTCATTAAGTAACTATCTGAGCTTTGTTCCTAAAATTTGCATATTTCATTCTTCTGGCTATCATTTATAGCAATATCACTCATTTGTTCCAAAAACTATTTAAAACATGATTTCTATGAATATTTTTATATAAAAATATTGTTGAATATTAAATAAAAATAATGTATCTATAACAGCTAAATTACATTTATACTTTTGCTTGCTTCAGTTATATTATAAATCAGTAAAATGTGCAGGAATTTAGCTTTGTAGTGCACAAATAGTACGTACCGAAATTTCAAAGAGTATTAAAGTGAAAAAAAAAACGGGTTGGAAGATTTTTTTAAACATTTTTCACTTATTTAAGAGAGTTCAAGATTATAAACAGGGTTTCACTCTGTTCCTTGGTTTTATTGTGGATCCATTTCAGTGTGAGTTGAGAGTGAGAGTGGAGTTTAAGGGGCCCACGAAAACTAGGACATTTGGGTTTCTGTGAGTTCGGAGACTTATCTTTTGCAGTTTAGGACACAAAAAACATAAATGGGTGAAATTTCTGAAATAGTTGTGCATTTTATAAACATGACTGGCATTAATATGCAAATTAAGTTTGTTATATACCTAAAATTACTATTTTAACTGCACGTTTATCTTTTAGTCAAAATAACTAAAAAAATAACATTTGTTTGGTGAATTATGACTCACTTAACAGAGGGAGAAATACATATGTAGCATAAATGTATTGAAAACTAAACTTTCACAATAAATATAAATGTAAGTTTCTTCTACTAAGATAGCTAGCAGAACTCTTTGAGTAGAAGTACGGTTGTCGATTCAGTTTCTGAAACCTTAATTTTCTCCTTTGGAGGTAATTTAATATACTATTACTATGTTGTTCACAGTTGAAAATCAAGTCTAAGGTGTTGAAGGTTCGTTTCAGGGATGAAATAATACAAAGAGTTTCTTAGAATTCAAAAATGTCTATTAATTTTTCAAAATAGGGATTTAGTGGGAACACAAAGAGACATGAAAACCTTTATTACTGGTATTGTTCTCACTGGTGTAAAAGTAAAAACAAACTTAAGGGGTAAAGGGAATGGTGCATTTGTGCTTTTTATGGATCTGAGACTTTTAGCAAAGACCACTGCTACGACCACTAACAGCACTAATTAGAGTAAACCAACCACCACTTTCTGCATGTTGAAAATACAACTTTGTAGGTTGCACCTCCTCCCCCCACCCGCATCTATCTCCCTTACGTTGTGTGTTTCTCACTATCACAGTATAAAATACCTGTCTAAATCTCAAGTCATAAACAGAAGTCGAGGTTTGGGATCCATAATCAATTAACTAATATGTCCCAATAATAACCAATTATTATACCCAACACAAACTATACACCGAAATCGTATCATGATAATGACCAGCTGCATGTAGCAGATGAAATACCATAAATCCATTTATATGTGTGTGCTGAGACAGTCACAGGGAAATCACAGATACTTGTGAACCACCTTTATATACTACTATACACATTCAAAAGCTGATTAAATACCATGTTCGAATACTATGTGAGTAAAACAAACTAATTGTATTGTATTGCCATATTCTATGTCAAATTTTAAAATTTCATTGCACAAAGTTCTCACTAACCTATAGGGTCAGTAACATTTAAAGGTAGCCCATTCGTGTGCTCCTACCATTACGCGAGAGAAGAGAGAGTTGCGTGGAATGGTACTGCTATAGGCCCACTAAAATGATTATCGTATAGTAGATGGCGTAAATGACTTTCTGCTATAAAACGAGTATCTATATCTTATAAAAGTAGAGTCAAATATTCACCTAATCTCGGCAACAAAATCTTGTAATTTCGTACATGATGTTATCTACAAGTTGTTGTAGCATACGAGAGTTAGAACGATACACTTTTACCTTCTAAGAACATCACAAATAAACCACATAACTCATTTGATCGGAGAGACAGGGGAACAAAGTGTCATAAAACCCCTTTTGCTTCATTTCAAATTCCGTCAGGTTTAGTACTGTTCCAGAATCTCCTTTTGGGCTACCATACACATTTTGTGTTTCTGTCAGGCGATGAAAACTGATATTATAAATAGCCTCCTTTATTGTTCTGTATTGCTCCATTATAGAAAATGGCTCAGATTATTTTGGCACGTATTTCACACCAAACTTCAGGGGTTAATAAGGCATTTAGTGCAGCTTCGCAGGTTTCTCAAAAGGCCAAAATAGACTGTGGCGAGTGTTCATATATCTATTTAGACGAAACCAACATTCATCGGAGAAAAATAAAAGCTAGTGAAATAAAAGCGCTTTCTAAAAATCGAAAAAAAAAAAATCAAATGCAGTAATTCACTCGCGGACCGGGATCATTCTGTTTCAATGCTTGCTTTCCGTATGGCGATAGCTTTCTAAAGTTAGCAGATGTGTGGCATTTATCTCAGAAGACGAATCTGCACCTTCAGTTGAGTTAATTTGTTAAGCGATATTTTAAAAGCGATCTCTTTAAACTAACCCGATAGCCTATATCTAGTTCAGTTTTGGTTAAGGCTTATTTCCTAGAGTGTTTACTGTCTAACAAGCTTCAAGTTTATTGACTACTTCATGCATAGATTTACTGCAGATGGAATGAGTTCGAACACCATTTATTAAACTCCCTTTCACTATGGCAACCAGATTCTTGCAGTTAACTTTGCAGATAAAGCACGAGTTCTTCCACACGTGACGATGCGCCATAGTACTGTTGTGACAGTGATCATACCACAGATTAATGGCGCTATACTCCTTTTTTAAACTCATTCAGAGTCAGATAATACCTCAGTTCTTATGCCTATCAATATCTTGTTTTCTGTAATCATCAACAACCTTTAGTTTTCTTACTTTAATGTACCTAAAGCATCCCCCTCATTGTTTTCTCTTTATGCCACTTTGTCCTTTATTAATAATATAAAATTTCGTTAATGTCAGACTGAAAAATTCAATGCCATGGACGGGATTTCAACCGCGGACCTCCCGGTCTCCGTCCAGTCGCTCTTGACCATTGAGTTACCATGGCCAATGTGCCGTCCGTCATAACATTAAATTCTCCAACTGACTTATATGTTTCTCGGTAAACCAATAGGGGCTCTCATATACAATGAGATACGCACCTTTTTGTGGTGACGCTCTATGCTGTAAGTACTCAAGTGCCAGGCTTTATAGTTAACACTATTTGGTAACTGATGGTTTATCCGTTCTTCCACACTAGCCGTGAGTAGGCTAAGATTTGGATAGAGTCAGACTGAAAAATTCAAACATACGGGGAAACATGCGGGAAGCATACGAATCAGTTGTAAAATGTAATGCCATAAGGACACGTTAGTCTTGGTATCTCAGTGATTAAGAGTGATCGGGCGGAGACCGGGAGATCCGCGGTTCAAATCCCGGTCATGGCATTGAATTTTTCAGTCTAGCTCTACCTATCCAAATCTTAGTCTACACGTGGCTAGTGTGGAAGAACGATTAATTTCCATAAAAGTTTCCTATCTATGCCAATTTCTTTTGAATATGTGCCTTTCTTCTGCGTTCTATTAGCGTTTTTGGGAATCTCTTTTTTCGTAGTTTTTGATGGAAATGTCACGCCTTTTAAAAGTTTTGCTTGTTTTAGCAGATCAAAAACTATTTGTGTACTTGTGAATTTCCCTAATATAGTGTCTTCTACCATTTCTCTTCCCAAAGCGGAAAATATCACAGATCTCCTATCCTCTAACCTCCACTCTTAGTCTTTCTTCTAACACATCTTGTACGTCAGTCTTGCATTCCTTCCTGCATTTTCTTCAATTGCCGGAATCGCTATCTTGTATCCTCTGTTCTTGTTTTCTAAAGTCTGTGGTCTTATTTTTGCTGTCAGACCTTCACTGATGATTTCTCTAATTTGTTGCTTACTTCGTCTTCTTTGTTATTTTTTTCTATCCAATACTTTGTTCCAGTGTATTTTCTAGATCGCTTAACTTTCTCAGCGCTTTGATTGTAGGGTGTTTAGTTACCATGCTCTTTGTTAGCTTGTTGCTCTTATTTACAGGAGAAACCTCAGCATATACACTCTCCTTACCACCATTCTATTAGTAATGGATGTAGATTAAAAGGTCTTGCTCGGTACCCTGCAGGGTAGCTTCATCTGTTGGGCATACATAACTCCTTGCACCACCACCACCACCACCACCACCACCACCACCACTACCACCATTATCATCATCATTATCACCATCATCATGCTTTCTCTCTCTCTCTCTCCATCTCCCCATCTCTCCATCTCCCCATCTCCCTATCTCCCTTGCACAAAACGTATGAGAATTATTTCGTCAACGTCTTGTCTGTTCAAACTATAGCGGAGGGAAATGAATAAAGCAGTTAGGTACATATAGCTTTAAATTTATTCTAAATATTCCGAAACTCTAAAGGATCCTCAAGTATTGATGAGCACTTCAACAAGCATATTTTCATCAGATAAAAGTAAAATAACTTTGATTGTCCTTTTTCATTATAGTCACCTTTGTGTTTTGCACTTGGTGCACGATTACACAAATTACTTCCTACTCACAGTCATTTTTAAACTAATTAATTATTTAGGGTAATAAGAAACTATGAAGAAGTAGAACACTTATGTGCTAAGTTTTAAGAACTGTCACTTAAAACCGGAGGCACTTATTCAGCCATCAAGATTCAGGCCAATACAAGCATAAGGAGTCTAACAGGTTAGGATGCGCCCTCCAAAATGATGCCTTGCTCTTTATTACTTCGTGTTAACAATAATAGTAATAGTAATAATAATAATAATAATAATAATAATAATAATAATAATAATAATAATAATAATAATAATAATAATAATAATAATAATAATAATAATAATAATAATAATAATAATAATAATAATAATAATAATAATAATAATAATAATAATAATAATAATAATAATAATAATAATAATAATAATAATAATAATAATAATAGTAATAGTAATAATAATAATAATAATAATAATAATAATAATAATAATAATAATAATAATAATAATAATAATAATAATAATAATAATAATAATAATAATAATAATAATAATAATAATAATAATAATAATAATAATAATAATAATAATAATAATAATAATAATAATAATAATAATAATAATAATAATAATAATAATAATAATAATAATAATAATAATAATAATAATAATAATAATAATAATAATAATAATAATAATAATAATAATAATAATAATAATAATAATAATAATAATAATAATAATAATAATAATAATAATAATAATAATAATAATAATAATAATAATAATAATAATAATAATAATAATAATAATAATAATAATAATAATAATAATAATAATAATAATAATAATAATAATAATAATAATAATAATAATAATAATAATAATAATAATAATAATAATAATAATAATAATAATAATAATAATAATAATAATAATAATAATAATAATAATAATAATAATAATAATAATAATAATAATAAACATGGCTGGACAGGTCTGGGCCAAATACCAGTTTGTGCTCACGGGACAGGAACAATTACTATGGAACAATTATTATCCAACCATACAGAGATGATATGGTAGCATCATGCTTGCTCCAGGGAAATTTGGTCTCTGTGACCTAAGTTCACGATTGTAGCTCCTCAAATGTGTTGCTATGCTTAGTGAGCATCGGTCCTATACATGTATCAAATACTCTGTAATCCCGTGAGCTTGGCTCGTACGTTGGGCATTTCTTGGTGGGGAACCGATACACAGAGTTCCAATTCATATCGCCAGGATACTCAGCAGTTTACTGGTATAGGAAAAGAGACGGACTGGAAGTTGGTATGGCCTGATTCAGCGATACAAACAGGTGGACAATGGGCGTACTCTAAATAAGCAAAGGAAAACTTTTAACAAACTGTTAATGTTGAAGTGTTTTATTTATATTAAATAAAAAATATGATGTGAATACCAAAAGCACACAATGAAAAAGTTTATTTATTTATTTATTATCCAGGTAACTCGCCCTGACCGAGATTCGAACTCGGGACCTCTTGAACGTGAGGCAGACGCGCTACCACCACGCTACCGAGGTGGGCAAGTTTAGTGTCAAATGGCATTATAATGTTCACCTTGCGTTCACTGACGTCAGTGATGAAGCTCGAGATTGATTTTATATGTGTTCGTGCTTTATAAAATTTAATGTTGAAAATAGAATATTTTGATATTTTACAACTTTTACTCTGACATTTCACTCAGGTTTCACTATCACTTAATGGCGAAGTTCAAATTTCACTGAGATTTCACTTTGCTGGCACTCTCACTTCAATTATGTGAACTAATTAGAATTGTCACTGTTAGTTTACCTTCTTCTTCATGGCTTAATGAAATACGCAGCAAGTTTCTTCTTTAGGGACGTTTCACTAGCTGAGGAATCCAACATAAGTCGCCTCTATCCCTTCCAGTAAAAACAGTTAATGTATGTACCTCGCCACAGCTGTTAAATTTCGCTTGGAGAACGTTGGTTCCCGTTGCACGAGAAGTACGGCACCTACCTCCCTCAACCGCTCACTAACTTGATCATTAACTCAATTTGCTAGATCACTTGCTTGATATAGCCAATGGAAGTTTCCGCAACGTTGCAGAACATTCCTTATGGAGAAACTTTCAGAATATTGTGGTTTTCTCTCGATAGCTTTGCCATGTTTACACAGAGCGATGACACTGCTTAACTCTTTACCTTTCTAACTTCCCCTCGCTGACCTCTGGATAACCTGTGCTATAGCTTCTGCATCACAATATACAAGCAGCATTTTAAGACTTAGTTTCCTTTATATCCAAATTAGGGATCATCTTCTTTAATGGTTACATTAATCCTAAGATTCTTAGCTATTATAAATCATAAGATCCTATGATACTCACATTAGTACATTTAGTTTTGTTTATAGCGCTAGTAATTCTCTTAATTTATTACGTTGCTGTAAAAATTCCAATTTATATCAGAATCATATAAACTTTGTTCTTAAGATGCATGTGAAATTCGGTTTGTTCATATGTTCTAAATTAATGTGAATACAACGCATATAATATTCCTATACCCACTGGTCTACATAAAAACATGTATATATCCATTGTTAACTTTTAAGGACTTCAAAGAATACCGTTTCTATATTCCAATTATTAATACTAGTAGCAATGTGTAGAAATTAAAAGTTATATTCAGCCAATTTTGTATTTTCAAACTTCATCCCACATTGTCTCAAACTATTTAACGTAGCACTTTGAACATCTTACAGACTCTTTTAAGAAACATTTTTAGAGACTATACGGATTTGGTTTTATGAAGTAATACAGTTCCATTTATGCCAGGTGGTTGTATTTCTATTTATTATTTTAAGAAACTCACTTTCTAAACATAATCGACAAACCTATTAACCTCAAAACATATTGGTAATACCAACGAGATATTGTTTTCATCATATCAAAATTTAATTTTCCTACTTTCAATAATTACTGAAAAAATGTGTCATTTACCTATATCAGGAAATATTTGCATATAGAGTACATTTAAAGCAAGAATGGAGAAAAGTAATTCATATACTTAAAAAACAAAAGCTACATTGCTTGCACATACGGAAATTGATAAATAACTATAGAGTAGAATTCCATTAAAGAATGTGCTAATATGTAGCTCTGTACTCAGCGAGTGCAGGAGGTTTTTTCTCCTCCCCTGTGAAGTGGAGAATGGCTAGAATGGCTAGTACAGATTGGCTGTGCTTTACCATTCTTTTAATATTGAAAGTATAAGTACTGTGCCTATAGCGATAAAACATTTCACATTAAAACCTCAATGTATAAGACCAGACAAACAGCTTTGAGCACTAAGTCTCTCATGATATCACAATAAACTGAATCAACTGATAGAATTTACCTCGGAATGGACTGGAGCAGAAGCGGAAGATTTCACACTGTGCTCACAATGAGCTATTGTAAGATACAGACACCTGGGCGGGAGGAACGAGATGAGTCGACCTGCGGGCGCGCTAGAACACAGTATAAGGCAGTCAAGTTTTTTCGTGCATCAGCCAGCCGTTCTATTTCGACATCGCTCCCCAATAGGACAGACGACAACAACGCTGCCCCTATGCCGAGAACAGCAGCCACAGTGCGGTAAGTCCCCACAAAGTAACACCCTCTTGCCCTTCTCCAACACTTACAACTTTGGAAAGTCTGGTTTGAAATGAAATGGAGGTACACAGAGTCACGGAATGCAAAGTATCCAACACAGTGTTCACTAAGGAAAACTGTGAAAAGAACCTTTGGTATGAATGGTCGGTCACCGAGATTTGAAGCCTGTGCCTTCTGAATGGGAGTCCCAAAGTATAATTTCGTAGTAATTCCTTTAATTTTGTTACTGAATTTTAATGTGGTCTAATAAATTCTAAACATTTCTTGTACCTTTGATATAAGCGGAAAATTGCATGTTTAAGTAAGATGGTGTTTAAACAAAAGCGACAATTGTAAAGTCAGTGTACTGCAAGAAAGTCCACTTTCATTTGAGATAACGTGCAGGGCGAACACTTGCTATACGCCTTAGACCGTTTTTGCCGTCTCCTGCTCACCCAAAGCTATTCTTCTCGATCTTTTCATGTCCCTTCCACCATCTTTTGTCCATTTTCTTTTGTCCATTACACGTTTAATTTGATTTAAGCAGCTAAGAGCGGAGTGACCCCCAGTTCTTCTCTACAGATCACCTCTAATATCTCTCTTGCCAGCCTCTGTTCAACTATTCTTAGGCATGCATAATGTTTTAGCCAATTTCTTGAATATCTCTCTAGGCAAAACGACCTAAAAGAATCAGTTTTCAGATGCTTGAATACCTAGCCCGCCTCGGTAGCGTAGATGGTAGCGTGTCTGCCTCATATTTAAGAGGTCCTGAGTTCGAATCTCGGTCAGGGTGAGTTACCTGTATTAGTTTTTTTCCGGGGTTTTCCCTCATCCTTAAAGACGAATGCCGGGTAGCTCTAAGCTCCTTGGAATCTGGACACATTTGAGCATCATTTCACCCACTTCATTCACCCTCAGATATGACAACGTTGGAGAACGTAGAACTACAAAAAAAAAAAAAAATCCGGACCTGATTTATTTTCCAACCTTCATATGAAACACATTTGTAATAATTAAATCCCCAAATCTCTATATTATTTTAATAGCATCATAACATATTCACTGAATTAGAAGGAGTTAAATGCAAAACGTGCTGAAACGTTGTGAGTTATTTTTGTACTCTCTTTAATTTGAGTTTTTCCTTAATCTAAAGTATACTTTACCATGTAATAGGCACTATATTTAAATTATAAATATACATTTTAAAAATTGTACTGCGTCTGTCATTTGGTACCGTGAATTCTGCTGCACTTCTCGTACAAAGCAATAGTTTCTATACTTTTTCGAGCAGAGCGGTACTTTGGCCCAAGCCTTAAACGGATTTCTTCTCTCATTTGTTTAGGACAATAGCAGCTAGTATGTCCTCAGGCCATATGGCTTCTTTTTGTAAGAGCTTATTCACTTCACTTCTGCCGTGAACAGCTTTTTCTGTGAATGGCATTTGACGGTATACGAGATCTGCTTTATCAGAAATTATTGAGTGTGGTTAGGCGCTGTGTTGGATGTATTTTGTTAAATTGGTTACTAAAAAAAGTCTGATGTTTTAGTCCCTCATGGCTTTCTCTATTCTTGTACAAACTATTCTTACAAAAGCTTATTCTTCTCTCTTATTTATGTTAATGGAGGTAGGTATGGTAAGATAGGTATGGCGATAAGGTATGGTCTTATACATTTCTTTATAGGTGCAGGGGTAATATCAAAATAATTAGGTTTTATGTAATATTAATGACGCTTAAGCTGTGTGATGCCTTTGAAACAGGACAAAGCTTGATTTGCTGTTCTAGCATGACTATTTCTAATATTGTGCAAAATATTCTTACTACCTCATATTCTTCTATCTGTGCACCTTTTCTAATCGTTAGTCAGTGTAGTCCTATTGCTAATTCTTTGTGGGTGATGGGAATACATAATAAATTAGGCTTTAAACGACAGTCAGTTTTTATTAACGTCCTCCAAAGTAAGTCATATCGCACGATGAATGAATAGATAGGGCGAAATTAAGCTCGAATGAGCCCTGGTTACCTACAACCTAGAGTTATCCCAAATTTATCTTTCAGGGTAAGGGAACACTCCGAAAAAAATACCTTATCCAGGTAACTTACCCTGACCTAGATTCGAACTTGGGATCCCTGAACGTGAGGCACACGTTACAAAGGCGTCAGAGTCAAATATTATAAGAGCAGATCATAGTTGATATGAAGTTCTACCATCTTTGCATGGTCAAGCTATATATAAAAATAAGATGCCTTTCCGTTTTAGATAAGTATGTGTTGAAAAAAATCGAACAATAACAAGTGATATCTCCGAAATGATTCACTCTACAACAAAGTGATTTGACATAAACTGTGTTTTAATACACACACACACGCGCGTGTGTGTGTGTGTGTGTGTGTGTGTGTGTGTGTGTGTGTGTGTGTGTTTGTGCTGTAAGAATTTTCCTACCTTTAACAGTTACAGCAATGTCATTCCTAGTGAAGAGAACTTCTGAGGATATGCACTGTAACTTCAGATGAACATCTCATTTCTCTATGGTATTTAATTAAAGTCGTTGGAGTCAGTTTTGTAAAAATCAAAAGTTTCGCAAAATGGTCCATGTAGAGGGGCGTCTTTGGTGCGGAATTTACTTGCAAATCTTTGTGTTGTACTTTTGATAGATGCTGAATCAAATTTGGTATTTAACTGCATTTTCATTTTTGAATTATGCTGTTTATAGCCAAACGCAAACAATCACACATACAAATACCTTTTTTTAAGAAACAGTTTCTTCCATGAAGTCTCAAAATAAATGCTTCCAGTAAAATCTCGGTGTCGAATGTTTGGGAGGAATACAACACTTCCATTGCTGATTATACACATAGAGAAATTAAAAATACAATTATATTTCTGATAAGCTTTAATCAGAAGGTGGTGTCATTAAAATAAGATCCTGACTCCCTTAATTGGCAAACTTATTGCATTAATTAGAAGGCAAGGCAGGTGTGATATTTTAACTAGTCTTAGAGATAATATATGATGAATTTATCAGATTAAATGTTTGCTGAATTGGATATTTTATCTCTCCTTAAGTGTTACCGATGCATTCTTGAAAATGGTATATGTTATAAATATATGTATGTATGATATCTTTAATACTCTAGAAGCATTAGTTCTTCAAGGAAAGAATATGTAATGGCAGTTGTAGAGACATTAGTTAAATTATCTAAAATGTATTTTAGTTTCTTGGGTGTAAAAATAAAAGATTTCTGGTTAAAATAGTGCATGTATCTATACTGTAATATTGTGATAATGGTGTCCGTTTGTGTTGCAGATAATTGGTGTAATTTCGGTGTTCTTCATATGTGTGTCCATCCTTTCTTTCTGCCTCAAGACGCACCCAGACATGCGAGTTCCCGTTATCCGAAACATTACAGTGAACACATCGTACAACACCTCGGCATGGACACTCGACAAAACGCAGACAAATGCCCACGAAGCCTTCTTCTATATCGAGTGCGTATGTAATGCCTGGTTCACCCTCGAATTCTTCATCCGCTTTATCGCTTCACCGAACAAATGGGAATTCATCAAGGCGAGTGTTAATATTATCGACTATGTAGCAACTCTCAGCTTTTACATCGATCTTGTGCTCCAGAAGTTTGCTTCCCACCTCGAGAATGCCGATATCCTCGAATTCTTCTCTATAATACGTATAATGCGACTCTTCAAGCTCACCCGCCATTCCTCTGGGCTCAAGATTCTCATACAAACCTTCCGCGCCTCTGCTAAGGAACTCACGCTGCTGGTGTTCTTTTTGGTCCTTGGTATCGTCATCTTCGCCTCCTTGGTCTACTACGCTGAACGAATTCAGGTAAGTAAAGAATTCATAAAATTAGCCTAAAAGATTATCATTAATTTTTCTTTCACACACGCTGTGTATGACTTAGGAAGATAGAATCAGACTGAAAGATGGTATATAGAGTCTTGGCGAAAATAAATGTCTTTCAGCTAGGTAGTTTCCGCTACCAAATTACTTCCTGAACGGTCTCACCAAGACTAGTACGAAAAGAACTGGAGTTCATGAGACATTTTATTTATGTATATTTAACTCAAAGCTGATGTCATTGATAGTTGATCAAGGCATACAACTTTCCGCAGTGGAGTTAACGCCTCCAAAGGAGGCTTGCGAGCTACCTGAGGCACTTCATCATTAAGTATGGTGGGAATTTGTTTAACTTAAGTGTTATGTTAGCACTTGACTAAAGCAAGCTTTTCTCAAATAGGCAGTTACTGCTACCAAACAAGACTTGTGAAATTCTTGAATCGTTGTACTAACAAGGATGATATAAAAATCATATAAATCTATTGAACGGTTCTAAAAAAATCGCTCAAAAGCTAATGCTGGTGATAGTTGACCAAAGTCAACGGTTTCCAACAAGATTGTTACTGCTTCTGTAACAATCTTGCGAACATCATAATGGTTTCCCCAACAAAAATGGTATGAAAATAACCTGAATTGGTTCAAATATTAACCAAATATTGAATACCGTGGGATTATGTTTTGTATAAAAAGTGTTTGAAAACAAGCTTAAAAGGATGAACCTAAATGTATAAAATTCTTACTGAGCAAAAATTAACTTTTGGAATTTCATATATTCATGAAATTCCCAAAGTTAATTTTAATATATTAAAGTTAATACATATGATGGAAACATAATATAAAGGCTGTACCAGCCAACACAGAAGTGCAGTTTGTCATGTTTTCTTAGTTGTTCCTTTTTCAGTGTTTGTTAAACGCTTGCACTGCTTCTCGTGGTGCACAACTTTTTCAATCACTATGAAAAATTCAACAAAGAATCTTTGCAAGATAGTAAATGAAAGTTGTCTCTGGAAGCCTTTGTAACGTAAAATAATTAATCACCTATACGATTTAAAATAATTTGATTACCCAAAGGGTAAGGTAATTTTTCAAGTAATTAAGCTAGTATTTGTGAACCCTGTGATAAGTTATACATATTTGTAATATAAAATTTAAAGTTAGTGCCATAAATCTGAAAACTTTACAGCCAGATTCTGCTGTAGGTAATTAAAATGTATAGCTTTTCTCAGGAACTACTGAAGAAATTAATTTGGAAAGTTCAGAGTTTGCTATAGATTTTATCAAAAGGTGCTGAAGAATAAAGGTATTTGCTAATTAAATACACAATATTCCAATTTGACAAATGGGTTATCTTATGAGTGAGCATTCGCGTAGGTGAAAATTGATCAAATTATTACATGGAATCAAATTTTAATTTATATCCTAATGATTACACATGAAATGCCGCTTAGCAACTTACTAAATATCCTAACACTAGGACGAATGACCTAAAAATTCCAAAAGATATTTTCCTCACTTCATCTCCTCTAGGCTTTTACAGTTTCAAAATCTTTACACGATGTTATCTTCGCTCTCCTTACTTTCACGTTCCAGATGCTGCAGAATCCAAAATTGAGAGAAACAGGGATGAATTTCTAGAATACTAATTTTTAAACGCATACTATTATTTATCACTATATCAAATTCTCAGCACAAAAGATTTCCAATATTTTCTTTGTAAATCTAGTATTATCTTCCATAAAGTCTAAAACAGAATTAAAATATGTTTATATTGTTGCCTCTACCTAAGTATAATAGTTTCCATTAAAACATATCTTTATTAAGTAAATTAGTACTAGTTTTACATCTTGTGAGGAAATGAAATCGTTATTGTTTTGTTTAGTGTACAGCATATATAGACGTAAGTCTGATCTGTTGCATTCGCATCATTTTCTCTTCTCATTCTCCTACAAACCATTCTTTAAAAACGTATCATTGTAACAGTAATGGAGATAAACTTTCTTTGCACATTTACTTATCTCATTTCAAGTGAAACACCGTTACAGCAAGCAATAGTTGCACCAAATTGCTTAAAAAGAAGATAGCTATACAATGGCTTTGAAATTCTGTTTTCTTCTCAATGCTACCGGAGAAACGCGCATAACGACTAACCAGTAGAAAAAACTGTATTTTTGGATTGAAATATTTAACAAATATATGTAGAACGGCCAACACTGCAAAAATATATTCTTACGGGAGATGTGCACTTAATGTTCTCTCAGATTATGTCTGTTATGATTTGTCAGTTATGCAAAAGTCAGTAAGAACAGAGAACTTCGCAGGCTGTTAGCAGAAACTTTAAGGTATACTATCTACATTTTATTTATCATGACACTATCTGAAACATGTCATCAACGAAAGTTCTTAAGAATAATTTTTGGGACCATAAAATATATCAACATTTGTTCAGGTTAAGTTTGGTTTGGGCTGGAGATTTTCTTGAAAATATTCCGAATACTT
The DNA here is from genome assembly GCA_030765055.1 of Mantis religiosa. Taxonomy (NCBI): domain Eukaryota; kingdom Metazoa; phylum Arthropoda; class Insecta; order Mantodea; family Mantidae; genus Mantis; species Mantis religiosa. The sequence continues at coordinate 132,479,950 of CM060948.1, read as the reverse complement.
GGAATATATGGATTTCATTAACAAGTTATTGATTATTAATTTATTACATTAACAAGAGGTTTTAATCTACTGTAAATGGACACACATAATAAGCGCTCACGTGCTCATCATTTTCTCAGCATACTTGTTTGGATTTAGGAGCTGAAAATGTGTATTCCCAGTGAAGTCTATTTATCGAATTTTTATACAATAAACACCTGGTCAGTTTATATAAGTAAGTAGCACAGAAACTAAGAATTGCCGTTTTATTTCGCGTATTTGAATATTGTTGTTTACTCAATACAAGATTTTCTTCAGTTTTGGGTTCTTACAGGCAAATAACATAAATTATACAAAATCCAAAAATTAACAACTTTGAGAAATATCTGTAGTGTATGAAAGTTATGGCTTCACATTATAGCGTAGGTATTGGGACTCTGTACAGTGTCCTTTCGATAGTTGATTCAGTTCAGTTCTCACTGCTACTTCACTAACGTGATTGTGCAGTTTTCAACGACACTCCACTTTCTTTAGCAACGTAGTGAATAATCAAGTACGTGTAGTGTAGCGTCGAGTAAAAGCTGCCCAATCTGTCACAGTAGATCTCAGTGTGCATCGTAGTTTCACTAAAACGCACTGACTTCACTTTGTGACTCATTTGCGAGTGCCGAGTTGCAGATAAATAAGCGTACAGAAAGGACATGTCAACGAATAACTCCGTATATGTGACATGAAGCATAAGATTATCTACAGAAATTTACTGAGAGAGAACTGGAGTGCTTAATTAAAGATGTGTAAACCACAAGAAGAAAATGAAAGCAAGTGCACGATGGTGTTGCTGTTCATATTAACGACCGTATAACTATAATCAAAGGGATAGAAATGAAACCGGGTTCTGAAGCTTTGGAACAAAATTTGATTGGTCTACAATGATGATCTAGGAATAGGTAGATATCAGGTAAATTGAAAAAGGACTGCAATCCAAATTGATAGGGAAAACTGGGGAATTAAAACGAACAAAGAAAGGTTTCGAAAACTATTCTAAGAAGAAGTTGGAAATAGTACAGCAAAGAAAAACAGGTGAAGAGTTAGGAAGATGGAGATAGGCAGTTATATTTATAATTTTCAGAGCAGGAGAAGAACGAGAAAAAAGGAGATGAGAGCAAGTTCAAGACCTGGTAAAGAAACTTTATCTACAGTTCCAAATTTACGCAATGATATGTTTGGGAAAATAAATTTTAACAACAGATCCCTAAGGTGTAACTTAGCACTATGAAATTTAAAATGTTGTTCCTGTCAAATGCAATAAAATTTTCAAATATATCATTATGTAAAGCACTATAAAGGGTTTCGTGAAATTTTAACTTATTTCTTCAAATTTATACATATACATATTTCACTTTTTGAGCAAAGATTCTTAATATACATATTTTCTCCACGATACTTTAATGAATGAAAATCCGAGAAAATTTATCTTTTGTTGCTCTCTTTTTATAGGACTGACAGCTATCATTTTGCTAAATCCAAAATGGAGCCTAAAATGAGCACATATATATATATATCAACAATGACCAAGCACTTCCATATACAGTGTGTCCCAGCAAACTCTGCGATCTCAAATATCTCCGAAATGAAACAAAATACGAAAATTCCAATTGGCCAGGAATGTACATATGTCAGGGGCTCACACAATTAGAAGGTATGCACAATCCACAAAGCTGAACAAATAACACTTGCAACACAAAGTTGCGTTTTTAAATGAAACATGTAAGCTTATTCGAGCAAAATGAAAACTAGAAAAATGTCCCACACATTATGCACAAGTTTCCAGAGAAGATGTGAATACGACGTTTTTAAAAAGGGTGGAAAGGACGGAGAGATCCTGTGCGGTGGCCACCTCGGTCCCCAGACTTGACGCCGTTAGACTTCTTTTTCTGGGGCACAGTGAAAGATATCAGGAACCACCAACGACAGTAGAGGAGATGGCACATTGCATTACTCTGGCGTGTGCGGCAATATCTGTAGAAACACTGCAATCCGTGCAACACTCTCTTGTTACCAGATTCCAAATGTGTATCAATTCAAACGGAGGGCACTTCGAACGTCTGTTGAAGTGACACGGTTTTATCGGACAAGACGCCACTGGTGATTTGCGGGTGCATTTTCCAAGAGGAATTAATGCACAACAATTAAGTTTCTGAGTGGTATAGAACACGAGTAAATGTGTTTAGAAAAGCGGAACCATGTGTTTTATCACTAATTGTAGCTCTAGGTCATTTTGCTAGAATAAACATATATGTTCCATTTAAAAACAACATAACTTGGTATTGCAAGTGTTATTTGTTTACCTTTATGGACTGTGCATACCTTCTCACTGTATGAGTTCCTGACCTAGGTATATTGGACAATTGGAATTTTCATATTTTGTTTCACTTTGGAGATATTTGGGTCGCAGTGTTAGATGAGACACCCTGTATATAAATATACCGCTCAACAGCTTAACATAAGCCAAATATCGTTCAATAATCATGCAGAAAGTATTTTGTTCGGCAGGGCCGTTGCATCATAAAACTTGATATGATTTGTATTAATGTTGCAATCGAAGCCGTCTGCCGCAAAGATAACATTTCCAAGAAAAAAAACTGACATTCTCAGTAAACTCTAGCGCTTGTAACTGATGTGCTGTTACTCGTAATTTCTGAAGTGTGAGCAGAAAGAAACGAAGTGTTTGTTACAATGCCGAAGGAGGAGAGGATAAAGCGCTTTTGTTTCAACAATGAATTGGTGGTAATCGTACTCTAACAACACAAGGACCAAGTACCAAGTACGTGCCAAGTATGTGAAAAACCCGTAAGCTTTATTTTTTTATTTTCAGAATATTTTAAAATGTGATTGATCGTTTTAACTAAAATAAAGTCATTGTTTTTACCATTGTTATAGATGTTTCGTTACAAACAATTTTATGTAGCCGAATGTAGTTTCCTCCTGTACCTATAGAATGTAGTTTATATTTCTTCTCTAGAGAACAAATTATTTTAATAATAGAATGCCGATACTAATATATATATATATATATATATATATATATATATGTGTGTGTGTGTGTGTGTGTGTGTGTGTGTGTGTGTGTGTGTGTGTGTGTGTGTGTGTGTGTGTGTGTAATACTTAATTCTCCAACAAAATAACTACAAAGTTCATTTCTCTAACTGAAGTATTTACAGAGCACTCGACTTAACTATTTTATAAGGATCGGTCGGCGCAACACATTTAGTTTCATTACAATCTCATGTATTTGACACATTTGGCTGAAGTTGATGCGCCTGACCCTTAACCTCATTGTGACGCTTTACATCAAATTGTGACTCTCGTATTTATCACTATAGTGCATTTTCTGGTAAACTGTAAAGGTGCATTTTTACTGCGACAATTCCTTTAAGATGTTTCCCTTAAAACGATTGACTGTAATAATACCATTCTAGTCGCAAAGCCCCATCCAGTCTTCCCTATCAGAGAAAAGTAATACCTTCAACTCTTTCGCACGAATGTATTGAAACAATTTTTACTTCATAGAAATATTAGGAGTCATTTTCAGCTAACGAGATGACTGCGTTTTATTGTGGGAGGCTTGCAATTGGCAGATTCACGATACTGTTGCCGTCGGTTCAGCCACACCGACCATGGGTTTTTCCGTAGTTCCTAGGGTCGTTTTATGAATACTGGTATGATTCCACTTCTATCGTCAATTTCCGTCCAATCATTTCCTTTCATTTTTGTCAGGGTTGAAGAGCAAGGCGTTGAAACAGAAGGATGGCATTAGAGCTCTGGAAATGTTTCTCACTGGCATTCTGCTGGGACGGACTTCCTGGAATCTGACTAAAGTGGAACGGGCTCCCAGATTGTAAGTGGCTTAGTCAGAGCTACCCGGCATAAGAGTTGGTGCCATTTTAGAATTGTCAATAACACCGTCCTTGCACATCGTTGCCCCGACCTGATCGCCCTTAAGGTATCCCCTCCATCCCTCCACCTCTAGGAGTGTGTTTGGAGCAAACAGGCCTAATGAGATGATGTACTCCAAGTTACTAGAGGCCCTTCCGTCTGCCTACTTCTAATTCGTAAGAGTCATTTTAGTAAATAATAAAATACACACACAGAAAGCGAGAGTGAAGGAGCCACGAACGTCATTATAATCTTCTCACTAATGAATAGAAGTCATCCAAGGTCATGCTGCTTGTAGATATAACGCATGCCATCCATTTTATCTAGATGTTTATAGATTGTTATTCCTAATATAAAAGAATAGCCAGTCCACTAAATAACGTTTCCAAACTTCAAGTTGGGATTTACATTATGTCCAATGCATTTATAACTAACTACTGTAGCGGCTCTCATTCGTATAAACAAGTGCACTTATATTAATTTAACTTTTATATACTTGAGCTTAGATTATCAACTGCTTCTCTCGCGTTAGTTGATTGCTTTACAGCTTCAGATTTATAGCCAAGAGCTGTTTCTTTTTTTCTAAGTTGCCTAATAATATATGCCTTAGCGTAGAATATTTAAAGAAGACAATAGAGTTCTCGAAACAGGAATGATCCAACCATTCCTGGGCATATCGATCCATCCATACCCCTATCGGTCGCTGACATTTGTTACTCATTTGTTCATTTATACATCCTTAGAATAACCTGTAACATAATTATTCGCCACATTGCAGAAATTGGAAGACAATTTGCATGTGATAAACCTATAATCGCTCCTTTAAAGAAAATTTGCTTTCTAAACGTAGTTTACAACCCTCTATACTACACTTCATTCAACGACACTATTAAGTGGTAAAAATAACAGTATGTAATTTTCTAATACAAATATTTCCTACTTATTCTGTATAAGAAACAAAAATTAAAGATCGTGTATACATGTACATACTAAGTTCGAAATGAGTTAAATATTATAAACAAAACTTTATAGTTTTACGTAAGCGATTTTTGCATAAAAGTTGCGAGATTCTGGCACTGAATTTGAGCGTGATAGTTCCACAAGTACAGTACACTCCCGAGTATTCGGTTTGGGGATTGTCCGTGTATCCTCCCAAAATACATATTGTGTTTGCATTATTTTATCTATAAACGGCAATAAACAATCATCGCGTGACAACCGAGTACATCTTCCATTGTTATAGGCTAGCCTGTTCCATGTATAATACATTGAAAACAACTTTAGTTTTTCTGATGTTAACCAGTGTGTGTTAAACGAATCAAGTTAAAAGAAATTTGTAAGGGACGGCGGAGAAACGATAAAAACCAAGTTTTGATCTAAAAGCAAATATTAAAATTAATTTAAAATGTAAGAAAAAGGGAACTGTCGCAAAACTAAGAGCTGGTTTTCGAAATGGAATTCAGACTGTTCCGTATATGAAAAAGAATAAGCAGAGATACAGGATTTTATGAAGAACTGTGATTCTAGTTCTGGATCATCTGCACAAAAAAGCATGAAGAGACTTACATTTGTTAATGGTGTATTTTTACAATGTCTTGCCCAAATATAAGCAAAGGTTGTCATTTTATCAGACGTGGTATGTGCTGTATAGGATAATCTTTTCATGAAGCCCTAGGGTTAGAGGAATAATATATAATGTTTGGGTAAACAAATGAAAACGTCACGTGATTCGTGAACGAATGGCCAAAGATTGGGGCATGGGAATCTGGTTTTCGGTACATGAGTAATGTTGAAATTATGACTGCTGCTTCACAACAAAACAAATAAGAGATTTTTATGGATCAGAGGGAGTTTAGGTACTATGACATTATTGCGCAAAACATTGAATTACTGTGCGAAAAAACTGCAACTTCTCTCAGAAGCAGACCAACATCACGGTATTTTAAGAAAGAAACTGGCTTACGGTACCTATTTATAGTTGTTGAATACCATTAAACTTCTGAAGAAGTATGTGCTTGAAATTAACCTTTTAATGTGATTTTCTATTCACATATATTGTACCTTAAAAGCATTACTCGTGTTCTTCAATTAATTATTCTGCATCTTCTTCCCCACATTGCTGTGAATAACTAAGATAATACGGTATATATGTAACCTCAGAGGAACTACCGGCCATGATTGCCTGGCAGAACATCTTCAAAAGGTGATTGATCTGTCTGTGATAGTGATATAGTTGTGAAATCCAAACATCTGTTGACGAGTCCTGGCTTAGATAAGGAACAACAAAATCAATCGAACATTTCTAAACCCTACTGGGATGCAAGACAGTTAATGAAGAGATTATGAACTCTACCTCACAGTGATTATCACTTGTACTGTAACCAATTATGATTATTTAGTTTCCTATATATTGTAACGGACTGATTTTCAAAATAAAGCCATATGTAACACAATTTATGCATTTATGCAGCGATATCTACATGAAATTCCTAAGACCCCGGCCTCTATTAACGCAGGAGCGATGGAAAACTCCGGGGCTCTTTCCATAGGGCAATACCTGGAGTCTAAAAAGCCCTCTCATCGACAACAACGTCAAGACGGTATGAAAGTGGATACGTCACTTACGCGCGTCAATCCCGCAGGGAAGACTACCGGAAACTTCGTTGCGGCAGCCTGGTGATCTAGCACACCTTCTACTAGCTCTGCAGGCTAATACCCGGGACAACTTAGGCAACCCTCTACCCCGACTGGGCGGCCAAGGCCTGGTCGGTGGTACCCGATCGCCCGCGGGTGTCGGGAACACACTGCCCCCGCAAGTCCAACCCAGTTCGAACAACTCCCATTCAAGGAGGGGCTCGAATGTTCGGCCCGAGGTTCCTCTCGTAACGTCCGAGGTACCACGAGTGCTAAGGGTCCACAGCGCTCGCACTAAAGCAGCTGAAGGGGACGGATCCCTTCCCCTACGGGACATATGTAACAACAATATACTATATATGTATATATACAGAGTGTCCCAAATTGATGTATACACTCTTTGAACTGTTATTACTCCGCAACAAAATGAGGCAGAAATACATTTTTAATACATATATGATCCACAAGGTACTGCAAAAGCATAGCAACACGTTCATAGGTCTCCACGTCCTTATAAACCGCAGTGGCGGTGAGATTAACATTCAAAGAACGTAAGTGGACACTGAAGTGTTATTGGAAAGTGGAGAATGTTGTTCAAGTGTAACAACGTTGAATTGTTGAATTAGGAACACCATCAACAAGAGCAGCAATAATAAGAATTCAAGACAAGTTTGAAGACGATGGAACGGTGCAAGGTGTGTGTGTGTGTGTGTGTGTGTGTGTAGTGTAGTGTTTAACGCCTGCTTTTACTACATAGGGCACCGCAGGCGGTGACACTGATGATACATGAAATGAAGATGGAGCACCGGTGGAATGAGATGGCGGGGGAAACCGGAGGTCCCGGAGAAAACCCGCCCCAGACCCGTGTTGTCCATCACAAATCTCACTTTGCGGTCGCCTGGGGTCGAACCCGGGCCACCTTGGTGAGAGCCAAGCGGTCTAACCACTGAGCCTCGGCGCGGCCGCAAGGAGTGTTAAAAGATAGTTGCAAAAGAAAGAGAAGTTCCACCGATAAGGAGAGTACTGTTGCAGTCATGCAGGATTTTGCACGATCTCCAAAGCAGTCAATGAGGCAATGTTCTCGTGAGATTGGTGTCAAGAAAATCTGTGTTCATCGAATTTTGCGGGGCCAAAAATGGCAGCCTTACATTCCCAGACTTCTCCATGCACTAAATGTGAACAATTCAGATAGGCGACTGCAATTTTGTGAGTGGTTCCTGCAGAAGTGTGACCAGGGCCGTAGGTATTCCTAACAGAAAATGTGGGTGGAACTCACACCTAAAAGTTTTTCCAAATGCTGGAGAACCGATCATAATTCTGCACTTGTGGATTCGCTTTCCTGCTTTTGTTGTCCTCAGAATGCGTGCGACTTTTTATCCATTCTTTTATGTAATCCTTTGTGTTCCACATATGTATTGGAGGTCCGTTAATAGTTCTAAGCATTATTTGAATGTATTTTGAATGTATATATTTTGTATTGTTGCATATGTTATATGTTAAATTAAGAAAGGTAATGAATTAAAGAAAGTACAAATAATATCAGTAGTAAGGGGACTGCGTCCCCCTCCGAAAAATACCCGCCTCGGTAGCGTGGTGGTAGCGAGTCTGCCTCACGTTCAAGAGGTCCCGAGTTCGAATCTCGGTCAGGGTGAGTTACCTGGATAAGGTTTTTCCGGGGGTTCCCCTTATCCTTAAAGACGAATGTCGGGTAACTCTAAGCTCTATGGACTCCGGACTGATTTGAGCATCATTTCACCAATTGCATTCATCGTCCGATAGACTTAATGTTGGAGGAATAAATTACAAAAAAAAAAAAAAAAAAGCCTCCGAAAAATAGTGGGGGGCAGCGTACATCCACGTTCCCCCTCCACTACGGCCCTAAGTGTGACGAAAGAGAATATTTTCCAGACATTTTGAACATGTACGGGCTAAAGAAATAAACCAGAACAAAAATTGTATTTCTGTCTCATTTCGTTGCGAAGAAATAACAGTTCAAATAGTGTATACATCAATTTGGAACACTCTGTATTTAAGCCAAGGTGCAGATAACGATAATCACATTTTCTAATTCGATTTTGACAACTCAATGCACTTGTCACGTAAGCATGAAGGACTGTTTTACTTACTGATCCTCTGGGAGGAAGTGGTGACCAGATCGAAAACAATAGTAACAGGCTCGAACACAACAAGGGTGCTCAATGTTAAATATACCGTCGACGTGCGACCAGCGTCCCTCCCTATGGAGGTTTTCGACACAAACAGTTAAATAAAGGAACAACCACCGCCAAAGTGTGGTCATGCCATCCACTCCTCTCGCCCCTCGACCCTGATATGTGGCATGGAAGTGTGGCAGGAATATTAGAGAAAATACATTAATATTCGCCTACTGACCTGGTAATACTGCGAAAAAGCCGAAGTGGGACTGGCTGATCTAGCGGGAATTGAACGCAGGACCCACACGTCATTGTTACAATGCAAGCTCTAGCTTTCCAAATAAATACATGTAATAAATACATGTAATTTATTGCATCTTCACTGTGATTTTATGAACACTTGGAACAAATTTCAAAGATTTTGTAGTTAAATAATTTCGGTTTACCGCCACTCCCAACTTCAGAAAGCTCTCCCAAACTTTTAGAAATGACTTTGCTGCACACTTTTAAATAGGAGTCAAGAGATAGGATTGAGGTTGCTAAATTTGATACAAATAGGTTTAGAATACGGAATATCGATGAATAATTTTTATTGTACCAACTCATTTTATATAATTTAATGTTGTCATTTCTCATTTCACATGTTCGTCGGGTACCTAGTCTTTCCTCGGTGATGGTGGTGTATTGCTGTACAATAACGTCCTACAACACCTCTGTGTTGGGTTAAATTTATATAACCTTTACTCAGGGATGATTACACAGAATGAAATAAAAAGGTAGAAATTCGTTTCCCATTTCTTTGCAGCTAGCCATGATTTTTATCGCACAATTACTTTATTGGGATATATGGTTCGATCTATTAATTTGCACCTCCCGCGCATTGCTGTTTGTAAGTTTGTAAATGCTTAATCGCAGGCTTGGCCGTCCGAGTGACGTAATGTGACGTAGAATGCATAAGTAGCGACGCCATTGCCTTATCTATACCTATACACAGCCAAATGCACTATTTTTCCTGCCGATACTACGGAGTTCCGCCTTCTAAAGATGATGCCTTCCGATCCTTACCATACCAGGACAATATCCTTTACTGGTAGAATAGGCGGTGTAATCATTAAGGACTATGGTTAAGCACTGGGATAGATTTATTAGGACTCTTGTTTTGTTTAAAGTTAGGTTTAGGATTTTCTTAATTTTTATATTTTAGAGTTATAGATGGGAATGTTACGATTTCTAGGAATTGTGTAGTTTAAAGCAATAATAATAAAAATTCTAAATGGGTCATCACATTGGCGTCATTTGGCAATACTTGCTGTCGTATTTTCCACGTTTCTTCTCCATTACAAAATAAAACTTTTCGTTTCTGTTCTGGCCTTTCTCTGCCTCTTTACAATATCTATTGTCCTCTGTCACTCAAGTGCATCCTTTGGTCATATTTCGCCAATTTCCTGTTCCTTGAAATAACTCTGACTTGTACCGCGTGACCTGAGCTAATATTTAGTATGACTGTATTTGTGACTACATTAGAATTTAGATATAATTTTATGCTTAATTGGTGAACATATTATAGTCAGCCAGCAGTCAGAAATCTTTTCAACAGTATTACCCCTGCTCAGTTGCTAAAAATATGTAGGATTCACTTATAACTGCATACGTTTCTCATGACTATTTTTGGCAATATCAGGTTCTGTACAGTAAGCTCAAAGTGTACCTAGTAAGTTGAGCAACAATTTCTTTTCATTGAAAAGTTAAGTACTGAGTTTTCAGAGGAAATACGTGCTATTAAAACCCCAAGTACAAAAATATGCATTTTAAAGAAAAGATCTCTCTGTTTGTTTCTGTCAACTTTATAACTCAAAATTGAAAGATCGGATGGATACCGAAATTGTCATTTCAATTTTTTTATCTGCTTGAGGTACGACATGACATTTTTCAAGAAAATCCCCCTACAAGGGAACTGAATACGATATTGTCTATTTTCTAAAAATTACTCTTAAAATTTGGGTTAAAGTGTATTATATTTAAGATACATGGATTACAAGTAAAACATGTACTGAATGTTATGCTATGAGAAGAGTGCACACTGTAAAATCCTCTTTATTCTAACACAATTTTGCATAATTTTGCATAACAGATAAACGAAAGATATAAATGAAAACGTAATATGCCAAAAAATTCCCTGTCCATTTAAAACTCTTTACAACTTACTATTTGTTTCCACTAAATTGTGTATGTATGTATACCAATACTCCCCATATGGGGACTATGGCCTCCGGGGTAACCTCGCCCCACCACGTGATGACCGGACCCATTTCTCAGTTGGAGGCACCAAGAGGAAGGTGTCCGTTACCCCCAATGTTAGGCTGATAACGAAGATGGCGGTGAGGCGGGTGGACCTAAGGTTTATACCGTGGACTCAGAACCACGTTGGACATAGAGGACATTTCACATGAGCTAGACAGAAGTGAAGGCGCGGATAAGCCGACTTAAAATCGACAGCCCAGAGCCGAGAATCGAACTCGGACCCTCAACACGAGAGTCCCGAACGAAACCATTGCACTACCCCAACGCCATTTCCAATAAATTGTTGTTGGTATCATTCATTTGCCGTTAATAGCGACATCATGGGAAGAGAGTGGACTGCAGAGTAAGTGTCGTTGGAAGGGGTTACCGCCAAGTCTTGACGGGGCCTTCCGACAGAAACCATTCCAGGACTAGATCCTTCACTGGTTACATGGGGGTTGTGCTATTAAGACTGTGACAAACGGTGGCATTTTCGTAGGGAATCTTTCCTTTTATTTTGTATATTTCCATTATTGTTTTTATGTTGAGGAATTTGGAATAGAGAGAGGGTGTGTTTAGGTTCGGTGGAGGAGCCTGGAATGCTTGTGTCGTTCCCCGAGGTCGATATCGTGCTCCCCAAGACAACGAATAAGGGCATTCAAATTATGGTAAAGGGAGTCGAAAAAATTTTCAGAGAGGGAGAGCATGTATTCAGCTAGTAGGGGAAAGGATCGGTCGCGGTAAAGGTTTGTGTTTGGAATCTACCAATCGGCATTGAGTGTGGAAGAGAATGGAAGTACACAGCATATAAGGACCCACTGTTAACATTTGACTATCGATTTGTTTTTCTGCGTAACCTTTATAACTGAATCCAAATGTATATTGAAAGGTGTTTGCAAATATTAATTTCCTATAACGTGCAATAAGTAGAAATTCTTTTCGGAAAAATGGCTTATAGAAACTGTAACAAAATAAATAATAGTGAGTAGGGAAAGCTATCCCAGTGTAACGCATAAGATTAAAAAGTAATTTAGCTGGATATGAGCATTATATTTTTCTACTTGTTGGGACTAGTATATTTAATGCACACTATGTATTAGCAGGCATCCGATTGCAGGTATGGGTATAGGTTACGGAAGGTAAACCTTGTGCACTACAATTTGCATAGTTCTATTGCTTCTGTGGCTACCACCTCAGGAGGAAAGGACGAAGTAAAGGAACCACAGGAAGATACGAGTAGTCTTCAGAGATGCACGAAGTCCTTAACATTTTCAGGCTCGAAGACCCATCGCACTACAAGCGCTGCCTAGAGTTAATATTGAGCGACCCCTTAAATAAGCAGAGCTCTAATGTCCATGGGAAGTAATCTTTATTTAAAACAAGCATTGGCGCTATCTGTCTGGTACCGCCATGCGCCGCGAAACCTGAAAGGACAGAAGAAAAATAAGAAGGAAATGAAATGAAAGGGAAATGATGGATGATATATGAAAAAGTCCCCAGCATTCTCTACGTTAGGATAACACCCTGAAAAGCCCAATTTTAAATGGGCTTAGATGGAAATCGAACCCGGTGGCTGCCTAAAGCATTACCTTGGAGTCAATATCGTTCAGTTGACAAGAGCTAAATTAAATATTGGTGGTACAAGTTGTTTTCGCAAGAACATCGAAAACTAAATACATCACTATAAAGTATAACTGTTGTCTAAAAATAATTATAAAATTGCTACATTTTACCATAAATTCAACGCTACTACTTATCCAAATATAACGAATTCCAAATAGTAACTCCCAATTAACTTACTAGTGGCCTTAATTATATATTTTGCTACTAATTTTTGTACTTTGTATTAGAATTTCAAAGTAACATTTGAAGTTGCTCAAAAGGTTTTGCATGTTTGTTAAGAAAGCAACTGAAAACCAGGTGTAACTGGAAACTGGATCAGTAATTGAATAAACACACGTGCAGACCACTGCAGAATTATAATATTCAGCTCATATCTAGTATGAAGGTACCGCCTGCCAGAAAATACCCCAGTAAAGGAGTGTAAAATGCATAGTATTGACAATTAACAAACTACTTCAGGTTATTGTTACTTTATGTTAAAAAAAATTTCACTCTCTGAAAGATATTTTAGAAAGAAAAACCTCATTGTGCTGTATAATCAGGACCTTTTTTTATAAATTTAATATCCATTCCTTTGGGGTGAATGAAGAGATTCATAGTACTTGAATTTGGTTTGCTTTTTGTTTTACATGTAAAACAGTTTTGATTTTTAGAGAATTTAAATTATTGAATAATATCAATAAATCTATTAATGTTAATCGTCAGTTTATCTTTGGTTGGAAAGAACTACCTATATTAGATAAACAATATGCAAACGTACCTAATAGCTTTAAATGTTTAAATGTTTTTGGTAAAATTGTTTCAAATATTGATTTACTTTCAAGTTTTTGAAAATTATTTTGTGAGTATAATCGATATATGGTCTACAGAAAGTATCATTCTACTGTATTTATGCTGAAAAAAGCTGTGACAAAAGAGAAACCGAGTTTGTTCGAATTATATTTTTCACTACCGGTTACCTTTAATTAGTAGTGTCGTTTCTCTAAATTATCTCTCCACAGATTTCTTATCAAATTTTTATATGATACCGAACACTGATTCTGCATTTTGAAGGAAAGTACGATCTGAGCGTAAAACCATTATGCTGAAGATTACATTAAATAATGGCTTGGTGGAATAATGTTCACTATACACAACCATTAAAAGCATATTTTCTTCAAATTCATTTTTATATGTTTAAACATTAATGAGAAAATGGGGCAGTGTTATTGCAATTTAACTTCGCATATCTAGGTGAAAGGTTACCACTGAATTTGAATCCTGAATAGGACATTAGTGTGTGACCTAAGGGAGTTATAGCTATGAAGTGAAATAACCACAGAAGGCCACAGTCCTCTGGTAAGCTAAAAGACGTGCTGAAGTACGTAACAGTTCTTGGATCAGTCCACGAAGAATACTCTGTGCTCTGAACAAGCACCCGCACCATCTGTCCATCCTCACATCACGGACATTGCAGACGCAGCATTAGAAGAAAAACTATGTGAAAAGAAAATTTTGGAGAGGGACTCCTGGTACAGGACAATCAACCCAGAATTCGCGTACCTACTGTAAAACACACACACACACACACACACACACACACACACACACACACACACACACACACACACACACACACACACACACACACACACACAAACAAGGTCAGATTGGGTGGTTGATGCTAATCCAGCCCAGAACCTCGTGAATACGGACCCCTCACTTTACCGCAGAGCCCTCTAGCTCGGTAAACTAAACTTAAGGTAGCTGCTAAGTGTACTCGCTTCGGCGGTATATATACTAAAATTGGAATGATACAGAGAAGATAAGTATGGCTCCTTAGCATGGATGACACGCAAAATCGTGAATAAAAGAAATGCTGAGCTAATGTTGCCATAAATATATTATCAAATTATAAAAATATAACGACCCGAAGAATCACAGATTCTCACTGTTCTCCTTTAGCGTTCTTATATAAATTCGGTGTGTCTCGCACGCACTCTAAACGAAAAAAGTACTTACAAATGAGAACAGTTAAATATACTCTTGCTAAACATCCGCTACACAACGTACAAAATAAATTCCAAACACTCTTGCTGAAAGATAACTTCATACATCTCTCGCTCACTTGCTCAGAAAGGAGAGAGTTATAGCTACCTCACGCTACCGTTGTCTTCTTAAGATTTATGAATGCAGAGATAAGATGAAAGTTTCTACCGTTTAGTGCTTTTCATGAGGTGTTGCGTAAATCATCTGCTGAGAGATGGTGTCCCATGCATGCACCAGTACACATCACTCGAGCAAGAAGTACAACATATTCCTTAGGTATAACCTCTCTTTGGTTTTCGTCCTATAATCAGAAGAAAACCAAAAAGAACAAATTGTACTGTGGTCTGTGGACCACAAAGAATTATCTACGGTGACGTCTGCTGCTTAAGAGCATGAACACGTAAACATCCTAGCTTCTGACACCTTACTGATTTTTCTCCATTTAAAGGGTAACCTACAAATTCTTTTGTTTAAAGGATATGCCATTTAAATCTATCGCGCTTCTTATCTAAACACATTTAAGCATGGCATCAGGATCACCAGCACATAGGACATTCTTTCTAATAATAAATACAATTTGACATCCTGGTAAAAATATTCCTTTTTCTACTACTTCTTTATTGTTGTTCTGAGTAAGGCAAGAAACTTCAAAGCACGCTTGCTTCAGTTTTCCGAGTACTTGATATGTATTACGTACATTATTTTTAATGATATGCAAATATTCCATATCTGGTCAGTGATATGTAAACATTTTATGTTGTTCTTGTTCATAATAAGAATTTCCACTATACTCCAGGACATATCATACGTTTCCTTGCTACTCCTTTACCATCGCATTCAATCTGACAATGACGCATAAAAGTACCGTTTATTTCCCTTGAACTTCAAGATCTTCTTCCTATCATTCCTTTTATTTTATCCCATTTTTGTTTTGCAAACAAAAAGTTGCTGCTATTAATTGTATTAAGTAATCAATCAAATAATACTGTAACGAATAAAACCACAGTCGTGTTTGTGTTAAAAGCTTCCATGTATTTCAGTAGTACCTTTGATCCAGATAATAAAAGAATTTTAATCTGTACATAATAAAATCGTTTAGCTAATGCAGCAATTCTCTATGATATAATTAATGAAATTTTGCAGTTATAATGAACTTTAAGTTGATTTAAAGGTATGCTATATTTGGATTATATCTCCTAGCTATCTCCATTATTATTTCAAGTTAACTGCAAGCGTAATCAGTGGCTTTCCTAAAATCAAATTTCTAATATAAATTCTCTGAAAATTTGTTTCTTTTTGGTATATTATACTTGCACTGTTGCACTTCATTGTAGCATAGCCTCTAATATTTCGTTTTACTAACATGTAACTGGATTTATCAGGTCACATTTTCAATTTTGCTCAATGCAATGTTCTTCTGACTTTCCCGCTAGTTTTTAGAATGTTCTTCATTATGTTTCCTTATTTATTCTTCTAATATAAATAGGATGTTATTGGCATAAGTAATAGTTTTGTTACATTCAGTTAATGCAATAAATCATCTAATAAGTTTTCCAAAACAATGACCTAATAGCCCGGTCCAAGGACTGAGATCTGCTGACATCCGTTGTTATTTCGTGTGTAAATTACATATTTAAAACGGTTTAATGTACTATGCTTAATTAGCAGTAATGCTTGAAAATTGCATATATATTTGCTGATATTTTAGTAGCGTACCCACATCTATGTATATATACCTAGGTAAACTTTACATCGCAAGTTTTAGAAAATGCAGGAGACCAGATATTATCAAACCCTACAGAAATATACACTAGAATACCAACCCGTAGTTTGCATTTGATTATTCCATTCTTAATATAATTTTTTAATTGTATGCTTTGTTGAAAGTCTTATTTTCTTTCATTCATTCCAGTTATTACACTAAATTACTTTGTTGCTTTATAAGTTAGTAACTGAAGCACTTAACACCCTGTGATGTTAAGTAGGCAAATAGGTCTTAAGAGGTTTTTGGTTTCTGTTTATCTTTGTCTTTAATTTTTCCAGATTTTAACGCATTAGCCTCCTTTCAGAAATGCGGAGATCTTTCTTGACTTAATTAGTTATTGCATTATTTGTATGGGAATGTTTCTCCTTTTTCTATTTATACCTCCGACCAGGCTGCTCCAGGCTGCTTTTTATTTTTAAAATCCTTAATTGCCAACGCATTTTCGTAACATCAAAAGGGTAATGACCGTTGTGTTATTTTACTACTCTCTCATTTTGTTTCCTTTGATATTACCTAAGTATACCATCACATATTTTCGGTAGATAGTAGTTTATTTACTAAAAAGGTTATTGACTCGTTTTAATTATTTGCCTAATCACCATGTCTTTTACTAAGTGCAGCGTATATTTCGGCATGTTTAATGTAGGTCGTCACTGGTTTATGTGGTTACGATTAGCGTATCTCTCAGAATGAAAGTTATAGAGTATATTCTCAGACTGACAATTCCCTTACCCTGAGACATGTTTCATCAGTATGAGAAAGCTTCTTATCAGGACTAAATATCCCGCGGTTGCCCAGATATCAGGTTTATCGAGAACTTTTGGAATTAATAATGAAAGCTATGTCGCATGTATCCACGCCATTCCGTTTATAGAGTATATATCGTTTTTTTTAACCAGACGATAAATGGTGATTCGATTGAGCCGAATCAGGGGGTTAATAGAACACACCATACACTGTCAGGATATTGGCAGCAGGTTAGCATACGTTTATCTGGTATAATTTCAGGCTACTGGGACTCAGAAATCAGAGAACACCTTTGTGTTACCCCTGCAGAAACTTAACGCACTGAGAGGTGTTAGATAAGCAATGTCTTGTGTTATCGTTGAGTGACACTCACTTGGAAAAGTGCGAAATACTTATACGTATAGTAGTCTTTTTTATGATTACACAGTTGTCATATTCGAGATGACCGCTAAAACTGCATCCATGGAACAAAAGTTGCAAAGTATTCATCCAAAACAAAAATACTAGCGTCACTTTGAAGACCATTGATAAATACTGAAAAGCGAGACAGTAATATAAATATCTGTAAATATTTAACTTATCTTTAATTTTCTTATATAATTTTACGATATATGACGAAAAAACTCCTATTTTATTTACTTCGTAGTTCACCGAAGATAACTGCCCACTTCCATGGCGTGGATTAATGTGTCTTCATTTCAACGAAAAACCTCTGTTAGAATCCGTTTGGGTGAGTTACCTGTATAAGGCCTTTTTCTGGCGTTTCCCTAACTTTAAAAACAAATGTGTAGTTCTCAACTCAGTTGATCTGAGGCTATCTTCAGCATTAAGTCTATTTATGTCATCCAGCTCTGATGATCCTTCTCCAAATATTGCAGTTTAAAATTTGGTGTACGGAAAATATCAGCACATGTTTGTTTCGATTTAAAATAAAAGACAGGCCTTTATGTAAGTGTGGGAATGAAGAACAGACAGTTGATCATTTGCTACTTAGATGTGTTAAGCTATATAAGAGAGGCTATTGTTTAAGAATTATATGATAAACAAATATGGACTTTGGGCTTTTGGCAAGTTGAAACTAATGAAGCACTAGAAGAAAGAATTGACTCTATATTTTATTTCCATAGATTTAGAAAAGTTATATAACGTTATTAAATTATAATTAATTACGTACTATTAACAAATAATGTAAATTATAGTATTCCGATAGGCACTAGAATAATATAATAGAATTACAATATTATTGCGGTAATTTTAGAAAATAAACTAAATGATAATTACATTGTAAATAGCTTGAAACAAGGAATATATAAGTATAATTTATGGAATTGTATAAATTTTCAAAATCTAAATTTATACAGAGCTTCTTTCATTTCAGTCGCTGTAATGGAGGATTCAGTTAAATAATTTTAAAAAAACGTATCGAAGGAAGTAAAGTGTAACGTAAACAAATTAATTACTGTTTATCACCGCATGTTCCTTATTGTCTGCTAGAAACACTACTGTATAATACATAACACAATAGGTATAAAAATGCCAAACCCAAACAAATATCACGTCATCTTCAATGAAAAGGAACATAAGGAGTACTTATATCTCCAATCATTAGACAAGATTATGCTAAGTTTGTCCTATACTAGTCTTTGAATGTCTTTCCCATCATTTAACTGTTCCAGTCCTATCTGATAACTAACTGTATGTTAAATAAATAAATGTAGTGGCATGCGAATCATACTTATTTGTCTCTAATAATGAAGTACTATTATTTATCTTTGTGCTATTACACAGCTGTCTCGCTATTATCTACACCATTTAGATATACCATAGCTAGACTACTAAAGCTATCACGTCTCAGTTTGTACTTATCTGCTTCAGCTTTCTTATATCAAGTTTAATTGTATGATTGTTTCAATAAGCATAAACACTTCTCTTGTAAGCTTCGCATTTTAAGGAGGTCTGAGTTTCAATAACAAAGCAAGTTGAGTCAAGTGATCCAGCAACAAGAATAAGCCAAACCATGATAAACACAGTTGGCATCACAGTTCTTGAAGACTGACGAGTAACAATTGACAAACTTGCAGACATGTTACAGATTTTCCATGGTAGTGTTTATTCAATCTACACAATCACTTAAACATTAGACATGTTTGTGAGAGGTGGGTACCAAGATTAATGACTCCTGAACAGAAGATAATGCGGATGGAGCTGTGTATAAAACTGCAACCTCTGTTGGAGATGAATGGATATACATACCTGAAAAAGGAAGGCCAACATGAAGAAGGCTAAGGCGGTTATGAAGTAAATATCAAAAGAAGGCTTCCAGCAGTGTTTCAGGATTGACAGAAGCGCTGGGCAAACTGAATTGAACTCAGCGGGGAATACTATGTCAAAGACCACATTATTCTGGACAAAGACTAGTTTATTTTATGTCTAAAAAAGACATTCTCATTTTTTATTGACTCGCCCTCGTAGTTATGTCTTGTTATCCTTTCAGCAAACACAATTGGCGCATATACTGCTTGCTTTGTGGACAAACACCCAATTTAACATTTTTTAACATTTGTTGTTTTCTTTATCATTTCAAAAACTCACTGATTAGCTCATTAATCTTACGTGACATTCTCGGCAATGCATGTGTCCACGAACATGGAATTTAGCTTTATCACTTAACAAAATATTACCCATTAATTGTTCTGGTTTTGAAAACACAGAGATCGAAATATATAGCCTTTCCTCTTTTCTTTTCCTTTTTTTCTGTTTATCCTCATTGTAAAGATGATCTACACTCCCGGGACTTACAGTTGGGCGTCAGATGCCTGTGAAAAAGCAGAAAAACTGTGATCAGAGAAAGGAGCAAGGAAATCATCCCGAACCCGGCATGAAGGTGAGGAGGAAGACGAAATGAAATGAAAGCGAAATGTGGGAAAGAAAAAACTTGATGATGGATTAGTTTATGGTATGAAAGCCAGAGAATCCGGAGAAAACCTTCCCATGCGCCGGCTAGTCTACTACGAATCTTTTTGAGGCTGAACCCGACATTTTGTGAAAAGACAGTAGTCTAATCACTTGGTCACTGCACCTCTTCTATGCAGCGTAGTTTTTTTTCATATTTGCGTAGAACATGGGTATGATAAAATTTCTTTTTTTTTCAATTAAAAGTGCAGCACCTTTCACAATTTCAGGTGAGGTATCGTAAAGTCTTTGCTTTGACGGCGGGTGAAAACATTTTGCACATGCGCAATAAATACAAGGCGGAAAAAAGTACTACATGTTGAGGGTTCGAACTGCAAATCATCAGTTTACTTGACACAGTGTGCGTTCTACCACTGAGCTACACCAACAGATGTGATAGCGCTGGTTATATACCATATATACCTGTTGGTTCTATTAAAATCGCCATTCCACGGGTTTTCCAATTTCTTTGGTATTCTGCAATGCCATTTAGTAACAGCTTAGCTACAAGAGATCAGTTGTAAATTAGTTTGTTACTGCGTCCAATAAACTAAGAGATTTGGAGTTAAAAATTATGCCCATGTGTTAGGGTTTGAACCTTGAAACATGTTCTCGCTTCTCTCAGCCCACTTTTTTGCCCCTGAGCTACGAGAGCAGTTAAGATCGCTTGCCTTATATGACATATATATTGCTTCTGTTAACATCATAATTCCAGGTGTTTTACGTTTTCTTGCACATTTTCCAACGCCGTAGTTAATAGCTCAGCTGCAAGATAATTATTACTTTGTGATAAATACTCAATCTTTTGTTATGCTGTGTTAATATAGCCTTAGAAATCTTTGATGTGAGTAACAGGTTAAAATGGCGACCACGGCACAATACATCTACGACCATGGCCGATTTGATTTTCATACCATCTAGTCACGGAACGCCTGTATGATACTGACCCAGGGAAAGTGTACATTTACTTTCCTGAAAGATTATACGTATATTTGTAATTACTCAGAACTGAAACCTAAATGTTTGACATGACGTGGTAAAAGAACTACTTTGAATAAGCCAATTCGAGTGAGAGGAAACAATAAATTTCCTGCTGCCCTGGCAGAACGTATCTGGTCACATTATATCTTTGTTTATGAATGGTTCGTAATCTATATTTACTCTAGAGAGCTCAAGGTAGTTGGTGTGTTTGTATGTACATATACTTTTAATTACTCAGAACTGAAACTTAAACTACAGACATGGCGTGATTAAAGAACTACTGTAAATAAGTCAAGGTGTTAAATTCGAGAAAGAGCAAGCACTTAAATTCCTGTTAGCCTGTGGAATACTGTATGCTTATTTTTATGAATGAATGCTGGATAAGAAGTGCTTATTTACTCTGGAGAGTTCAGATCAATATCATTCAGTTTTTCTTTACACAACAGTAGAGTAGAAGTTAAATAGTGCAATGGCTTTTTACGGTGAATTTAGTGGCGAGTCAAAAGCGCAGGTATTGCGAAGTCAGGTTCAAAGTATTATTTTTAAGGTGTACATGTTCTTCAAAAAGAATTTCGGAAACAGAAACTAAAAATGAGTTATTGCAAAGACTACTTACGTTTAAAAACACGGAAAAGGTGTATCAGCAGGATCAACTTGCAATTGAAATGGGACACGAAGTAATACGCCTCCCACCTTACCACTGCCAATATAGGTAATCCAATTGAGTTGGTGTGGGCTCAAATAAAAAGGGGAGTTGCAATCAGAAATAATACTTTTAATCTGACGGGCGTTGAACGACTTTTTCACGAAGAAATTGACAAGGTACCACAACTGGACTAGGAAAACTGCGTAAGGCATGCATAAAGCCTACAAGAAGACGATTTTAAGCAAGAAATAGCACGTGTCGAGATTTTGGAACCTGTAATCATAAATTTGCAAGACTCAGACGATAAAGACAGTGACAATGACGAATTGTCTCTTAACGGAAGTGATATTGACAGCGATATGGATGAGCCACTGGCAGTTGCACTGGAATAGAAAAACATGTAATTCATAAACTATAATTATAGTTATAGCATTTAAAAATATACATAATTTGTTAAATGCATTTTCCAATTTTGATTTTGGCAACTACATAATTGTAAAAGTTTGTAAAATATAATTTGCTTACCCTTACGTCTGCGCCAAGAACACTGCATGTTCTATGAGTGTATGAGAGAGAGGGAAATATTAAAGAAGTGGTGTAACAAGCTGGCAACCCTGAGTGTGATACGGCATCTGATCAGCTGGGCTCCAGAACTCTTCCCATTTGAAACACATAACAGTGTCTAACAATAATTGTTTAAATTTAAATTTGGCATTTCTATAGCGGTTTAGGTTTGCTTCATTATCCGATTCAATTACGGATCTTTGATAATATTTTCTAAATTTCCTCATTTTTCTCCTTGATGTTTCCAAGGCATTATTCCAAATATTGTCTGAAAACTTCTTTATTCTTGAATGAGATACTGATTGCTTAATAGCATAATCAATATTATAAATTAAATTACTTAATTCAGAAACACCAAAGCATCTATTTGAAGAATTGAAAATCTCCTTCACTTGGTTCCAATTAGCTAGGGAAAAAAAATTATGTTTCCACTTTTATCTTGTCAAGCAAATTGTGAGTTAGTACTTATGGTATAGTAAAAATAGATCATTCTACGATCGGTGGAAGTCATATCCTGTCCTACTTTCCATTCATAAATATTTTTTAAGCTTTTACTATTGCAGAGTGTCAAATCGATGTTATATGAAGCCCCTTGACGATTTTCAAATGTTGGTGGATGATGCTTCAATGTGACTACCAATTCTATCAAATCTATTCCCAAACGTTGATAAGTGTGTATTTAGTAATTGTAGCAACAGCTGCTACAATCCGGTTTCTTAATTCAGGGAGGTCAGCTGGCAGCGGAAACACGTACACACGATCCTTGATGAAGTCCCAAAGGTAAAAATCGCAAGGCGTTAGGTCAGGAGTACGTGGGGGCCATGCATAGCAAGCCCTGTCATTGCGGCCCTTGCGGCCTATCCAGCGCTCGGGTACAGTGACGTTCAACCAATCGTGTACTTCGTTATACCAGTGAGGTGGCGCACCATCTTGCTGGAAAATGAAGTTCTTTGGCTCATTTTCTTCCAACTGAGGGAAGGGCCATTTCTCTAGTGTATCAAGGTAAGAAGTGCCAGTTACAGTAGGTTCACCAGAAAAGAAAGGCCGAAACACTTTTCGCCGTGATACGACACAAAAAAAAAAACCATTCACTTTAGGGGAATTTCGTTGCATTTGCACCATCTCGTGAGGATTTTCTGAGATCTAGAGGCGCACATTATGCGTGTTAACATGTCCACTAAGGTGAAAGCTCGATTCATCATTGAAGAAAACGCGATCCATAAAATCGCCATCGTCATGAAACAACATGTTTGCGAAGTTGGCACATAATCCGTGGTCTGTCGGCTTTAGAGCCTATAATAACTGTAAACGGTAAGGGTAGCCGTAAGCGTTTTCTTACAGCTTTCCAAACAGTCGACACAGGAACTTGTAATTCACGACTAGCCTTCCGGACTGATTTCTTTGTGCTACAAGTGAACGACTCTCTCACTTGCTCAACAGTCTTTTCATCTACTCTTGGTCGTCCCGTGCTCTTCCCTTTACAAAGGCAGCCGGTATCTTCAAACTGATGATACTATCTACGAGTGATATTATCACCAGGAGGATCACAACCGAACTTGATGCGTAACGCACGTTGCACAATAACTACAGATTCGGTCTTTGCAAAACGCTTTCTGTTTACTAGTCACCATCTTTGATACTACCGCTGTCTAGCGTATTGCGGCAGAAACATCGCACGCGCATGCGTACTGGTGCCAACAAACAAAACTGAGTTGCTTTTTCATTTGACATACCATTTATAACTGTAAGTTGAATGTAATAAATATTATAAATAGTTAAACCCCCGATATTCATTTACATACAGCCTGTACATAAATGAAGCTGTATGGTCGTATAGCTCAAAGAAGTAACATTATATTATAGCGCAGAAGTACACAATTTTCAGCTTTTGGTGCAGCTATTCTGATATAAGGGGCGCGCTTTTTGTATTACATAAAAATTTGTACATTGTTCCTAATTATACCTTATGTTCTCTTAATCAATTTCTTCTAATTTTATCTAAGTTGCATTTGCTTTCCTTATGAAAACGTACGGATATTTTATAGCATAGTTAAAGCCGAAATATACTCCTGTCTAGATTATTAATGTTAGCTTGATGCATTGAATATAGTGAAACGTATTCTATGCATTACTATGTGAATATTTTTGCAACGTTGTTTATAAAAATAAATGTTTTGTAGTACATATCCGTTTTTGTTTTAATATATTTAATCAGAATTTGATAAAAATGTTTTTATGATTTACAAAGAAGGTATTTTGAACTGCAATAATAACAGCACGAAATAATGAATTTGGTTTTAGCCCTTAAACTAAGAAATTTTCAGTTAGGTATATAATTTTCCTTGCATACTAGTTATAAAAATAAATAGCTATTTTATCTATATAACTTGCATTGATATTTTTTTTTAAAACAACCTTTCACGTAATGATACTGTTGCAGGCTAATCCTCACAACGACTTCAACAGCATCCCGCTTGGACTCTGGTGGGCGTTAGTCACGATGACCACAGTAGGATACGGAGATATGGCACCCAAGACGTATGTTGGCATGTTCGTTGGAGCTCTGTGTGCGCTGGCTGGTGTACTGACGATCGCGTTGCCAGTCCCAGTCATCGTATCCAATTTTGCCATGTACTACTCCCATACGCAGGTATAAAATATTGTAAATAATTTATGTGGATTCTTGTAATATTAAATACATAGGGTAATGTATGATTAATGTTGCAGCCGTAATAGCCTTTAGAGCAACAAAATGTCCTAAACCTTATTCTTAATCAAAGGCAACCCCGGTGTGTTTCCAAACTTTGATAGCACTATTCACAAAGACGTATACTTGAGAAATATTTAGACTTGCTCTCAGAAGAGCATTGTTTAAATATATAAAAAATTGAGTTTTATATGCCATATTCACATCAAAATTTACTTACACAAACCAACAGTATTACGCTTACAAAAGTGTTTAACTGTATGACATTTATGCGTAAATGCATTTTGCATTTTAGTAACAATTTTGGGTCCTTCCCTGAGAAACAGTATACTCGTGATATTTCCAATCTTTGGTATTCTAATTTCTACAGCAAGAATGTATCTAGACTGAAGAACCTAGTTTATCACGGCCAGTGTCATTAGAATGAAAAGAGCTTTCCAGGTTATATGAGTGTGGTCCTTTGGCTGTGTGGCTGTATGATTGTCTCCGCTGGTCTGCAACTGCATCGTGGCCGAGGTACATTGTGCTGTAATGTCTATATAGCCATGGTCCGCTGGGTTACATGGGGTATTATGGGTCGACTGGGCTGTACAGCTGTTGACACTGGTCCACTACGCTGTGTTGGTATATGGTCAAAATCCAGTGAGCTGTATGGTCGTGGTCAAATAGCATGTTGAGGAAGCTCAACGGAACACGACCATATACTTTTCACTCCATGTATCTTAATCATTTGAGCTATTCCACCTCACACCGTCTTTCACAGACTAACTGCAGAACCATATTTCTGTTCATAACTTATTTATACAATTTATTACAATAATCTTAAACTGTTTGTGAACATAGGTATTTAATTATCTGCAGTCCTCCCAACATCACCCGACAAAATTGTGGAACCAGCATGATGCCACAAGACATAGTCATCATCAAATTAACAACTTTGGCAGGTCTTTCCAAAGTAGTTAGTGATAAATAACACCTAAGTTTCTATTCAGCCTTCCAAAACAAAGTAGAAAAGGCCCATGAATAGGAAGTTCCAAAGTAAGAGAACTGCATTACATCACGGTAACCATGGTTATAGAAGTTGACAACTGTCTATACTGCAGTAAATAACCAATATTTAGCAATAGCCGTGCGCCTCCATCCTGAATATGATTCCTTGATTGCTGGAGAAGATATTAATTCTGAATTTGGCATAACTCTGCATAAAAGATCTGCTTTAGACCTCGGTAGTTTACTCTTGCAATTGGAGTTTGCCATAAAGATAAGAAAACAAACGCTACAGCATGCCGAAATAATACTTTCTCAAATATCTTTGCAGTCCCGGATGTTGAAAGTTATATACATTCTGACCATTCTGCTCTCCATTCTTCGGTAAATTTCCGTACACATGGAGACTTAGCTATTTTAACTGTCCATAATTTAAATATTGTAGATATTTTAGTTAACTTAGTTCACTTATTTAAACGTGAAATTCTTGATCGTCAGACCAGGAACGAGAAATTATATTGGCATGTCGTGTGTAATAATAATGATAATAATAATAATAATAATAATAATAATAATAATAATAATAATAATAATAATAATAATAATAATAATAATAATAATAATAATAATAATAATAATAATAATAATAATAATAATAATAATAATAATAATAATAATAATAATAATAATAATAATAATAATAATAATAATAATAATAATAATAATTATAATAATAATAATAATAATAATAATAATAATAATAATAATAATAATAATAATAATAATAATAATAATAATAATAATAATAATAATAATAATAATAATAATAATAATAATAATAATAATAATAATAATTATAATAATAATAATAATAATAATAATAATAATAATAATAATAATAATAATAATAATAATAATAATAATAATAATAATAATAATAATAATAATAATAATAATAATAATAATAATAATAATAATAATAATAATAATAATAATAATAATAATAATAATAATAATAATAATAATAATAATAATAATAATAATAATAATAATAATAATAATAATAATAATAATAATAATAATAATAATAATAATAATAATAATAATAATAATAATAATAATAATAATAATAATAATAATAATAATAATAATAATAATAATAATAATAATAATAATAATAATAATAATAATAATAATAATAATAATAATAATAATAATAATAATAATAATAATAATAATAATAATAATAATAATAATAATAATAATAATAATAATAATAATAATAATAATAATAATAATAATAATAATAATAATAATAATAATAATAATAATAATAATAATAATAATAATAATAATAATAATAATAATAATAATAATAATAATAATAATAATAATAATAATAATAATAATAATAATAATAATAATAATAATAATAATAATAATAATAATAATAATAATAATAATAATAATAATAATAATAATAATAATAATAATAATAATAATAATAATAATAATAATAATAATAATAATAATAATAATAATAATAATAATTTTGGAGTTACTATGTCGTGCATTTCCACCGGGACCGCTTCGGTAGCTTAGATGGTAGCGTGCCTGCCTCACGTTCAAGAGGTCCCGAGTTCGAATCTCAGTGAGGGTGAGTTACCAGGATAAGGTTTTTACCGGTGTTTCCCTTATCCTTCAAGACGGATGTCCGGTAACTCTGAGCTCCATGGAACCTGGACTCATTTAAGCATCATTTCACCCAATTCATTCACCGTTCGATATGATTTAACATTGGAGGACATAAATAACACAAAAAAAAAGAATCCACCGGAAGCCGCATTTGAACTTCATTTATAAGCGCCACTCTCGTCAGCATGCTGTAACTCATATTGTGGCACTACGCCATCAGCCTCTATAGTTGTCATCCTGCTCATTAATTTGTGCACCATGGATTGCTTTAGCTTTACTCGTGGCGTAAACGGACCATAAATTCGGGGCGGAAACATTTAAGAACAGTGAAGGGTGACAAGGAGGCAGCATCTAAGCGATTGCTTGCAGAATAGTGCTGTGGTGTTGTCAGACCAACATAAGTTTTCAATTAATCCGTGCTTTTATTTTATTGTAATTAGGGAAAACGCCAGGCTATGAAAGGATGTATTGTTCCGAATGAGAACTGATGCCTTCTAAGCTGCCGTAAGGTCATCCATTATTCATACGCTTTTGCTTCTTAGCGGTCTCGGCCACTGTTTACTTTTACCACCAATCTTAGAAGTGATTACCGAATCAAAATTTGTTAAAATTTTGTTGCTAAAATTGGTTACCCTACATTTCCCCTAATAGGTAGAGGAGTGCTCGGTGGTTTCTAATATAATATTATAGCTTCCTTTCTTTCTCCTATATTTCAGGTGTACTTCTGGATCTTTTGGCGTGTAGCGATGTCTGAAAAATAGAACGAGTATTTGCTCCAAGGAAATATAATTCCCTGTGGACACTAGGTTGCTGGTTTATTAAACTGGTCGTTAATCCTCTCTAGGCTTTTCCAGCGACGGAATGGTTATTTGAGCTAGCAGCTGTTAGGGACATCTGCATGCCTCTAGCCTCTTGTGGCAGCTTCACTTCATAACTTTCTCCTGGGGATGGTAGTCAACTTATCCGTATGCCACAAGGCGCGTGGGTCCCCCTTAGTTGTATACCAAATATCAAACCTCCTGAAATATTTTGTATGGTTGAGGAGTCACCAAGACTATAAGTCAACTCTCTGAAATAAACTCTGTCAGACTAACAACGAGGACTGTCTCAAGTAGCCACCAATGCTGGCTTAAGCAGTGCAAAAATATGGCTCCTATCACAATTATGTTACTAAGCCGATTCAGCATTTCCAAATTAGAAAGTTACGTAGACATTTCCCAATTAAATTAAGCCAAATCATATTTTAATCGCTTGGTGCAGAAACCCCCCATGTCCATATTTTTGAGAAATTCAGATTTATTGATAAAACGATATTATTTATATAGACGCAGAAATTTGCAACTAAACCCCTCATGTACAAGTTAAACGGTACATTCAATAACTAGTTGAAGTATTTTTTTGGCGCACAAACCCCTCATGGACTGGACGTGGGGCATATTTATACAAATTGCTAGGTTGGGAATGTGGTTTGCTGATTTTTGTTGTTTCCTCTTGATTTCCACTATTTTGAGTGACGTCTGTAGTAGGTTTTGTGATTACTTTTGGAAATGGCCGATTTAAAAATATTCAAGATCTATCTTCCCCACGATCAAGAAATTCAATTCTTTTATGGACATTTGTATACCAAACCCACTTATATATCTGAAGAAAAGTAATGTAAGGTTTATTGTCCAAAACTGTGACAATTTTTTTCTAGTGGAGGAAAAATACATTTCTGCATATCCACTGTGTTGGAGGGCACAGTGGGGTATGTGGGCTTCGCCTCAAGGGTACTACTCCACTAAAAACTTCCACCGGATTAGGAAGGAGAAATGTACTGCGGTACCGCATAAATCGCCCGCGCATTCCAGGAGGTAATCATAGCTGTCTCGCAGTGCGATTCAGCTGAGTGTTTTTCTGATGCAGCAATACAGGCTTGACATTGAAGTCCGGCCTAATCCGCTCTCTATTTTGGGTGGCTTTTGGTAGAATTCCAGGTGCTATTTGTTGGGAAGTTTAGGGTAATTTATCACGCCGTAGCGCTGTGTCGTAAGTTTAGGTGTTTGATTGCCACTACAAGAATTATTTGCATACATGTCGGTGATAGTCTATTATACCTTAAGGCTATCTAAGTATATATATATATATATATATATATATATATATATATATATATATATATATATATAGTTTGCATTATCGGCATTGCCTATAATAGTCTGTTGTTATTATCTGCCTTTCAGCATCGTTAGTGTATGAAAGCCTTCTAGTAGTCCATGTTTCTGCTTGGTCAGTATTTGAGAGTGCGCACTTGGCAGGCGGCCTACCTATTCGATTGTAGGTACGAGCCTGTGCCACTCACGGGAGAGCCTCTTTCCCTGGGGCAGCCTCGGCCAATGATTCGGGCAAGGACTTGAGGGCTGTGGGAGGTGTGTGTGTGTGTGAGAGAGAGAGAGAGAGAGAGAGAGAGAGAGAGAGAGAGAGAGAGAGAGAGAGAGAGAGAGAGAGAGAGAGAGAGAGAGAGTTGGTGTACGTGTATGAGTGTGTGTGTTTAACTCTGATCAGCAATGTAAAACATCTGGATAGTTAACTAGGCTATCCAGATATTGTTGTATGTCTACCTGTGGTTCCCCGAGATTAACTGTTCTTTCAAAAGGAGACAGTTGCCTTGCGTGCTTATTCTGTGTTGTGTCGTATTCCCCCAGTGTCCGTATTAGCTGATTGTGGCTTTTGTTCTTCTTGTCGAGTAGATTGAAGTTGAGTCTTTTTGGTATGCCGGTGCGAGTGGTGGTAGCCTGGTAATTATACGAAATATTCTATTTTGCATTCTTTGCAATCGCTTAATGTGCGTTTTGACTGCATGTCCCCATACGGAGGCAGCATATGTTAAGATGGTTCTTATAAGTGTTTTTAATAGTGTTTTCCCCATGTCTAGTTTTAGTGAGCTGTTTGCATAAAGAATTGGGTACAGTTTATTATTTGGGCATTTACTTTGACTTTTACTGTGTTAATGTGTTGTATACTAATGAAACTGTTGGTTTATATCTATATCTAATGTACTCCCTTACAAAATTAAATTTCAGTTTGAGCAGAAACTCGTCATGAACAACATGTTTAATATCTTGAAACTGAATATGAAACGAAGTGTGCAAACATACAGAAAGGATGTGTTTCTATTCAATGTACATACGTGTGAGCCGACCGCTCCCTACTTTGCCGGCTGAACGCTCTAGCAGGGTTTCGCCGTGTTTCCTTTTTATGGCGCTTGTGGCGCTGGGGTGCTTGAGCCAAGCCTTGATCATTAGTGACTCGGTACCTTTGAGCTAGTTCGGCGTAAGGGCTCTCCGGCGGCAGGTGGTAAGTGGTGCTCTTCCACCATGGTAAAATTTTTGTATAAATGTACTTCTTGTTTCAGGCCTGGGCCCTGTGCTCATAAATTCAGAACTGTTGGAAATGTAATATCCGAGGGACTAAAGTCCTGGTTAAGGAAGGGATAAACAGGTATACTTATATCAGCCTGTGTGTCATGATGGTGTAAAATAAATAATGCTTAGAACAGATCCACAAATATTTAGTTAGGCATTTCTGAAAGGGGCACTCCTTCACCCAGTGTTAGGTGTTGCCGCATACCTTTATAATTTTCTCCATCGGTACCTCGTTATCTGTCTTGCTGTTTAATAGTTTAAGTTTGCACCTTTCCGTCTGACGAGGATCGGCGCACGTGGATGTAGATTCTTATTTGTAAGTGTGTATGCAGAGTAGTTCAGTTGTTTTGCTTCTTCTGAAAAAATCGCACCAATTGGACATGAGAGTTTACTGCAAAAGGTAATTTATTTGTGATCCGGTGCCTACGACACGTATAGTACGGTTCCCGCAACCGGCACATTAACTATCTGCGCGGAGTCGATATAGAAAAACATGAAACCGTGTCACACATCAAGTACATGATGCTGATCTGGCAAATGCTGATCTCATTACTCAGCAGAGTTAAGAAACCTGGAACGTGCGAATAAGAAAAGTCACAAAGTGAGCACTGAGCCATAAGGTTCTAGGATTTGATATTTTTCTAAGTATTCTTCAACCGTACAGGTGACAATATTCCACTTCATTTCGATTTCGCTAACTTTACTGCCTAAGGTTCCATATAGAATGATCCGTCTAGAATTCTTGTAAAATGTTCCTAACAGTTAGAAAAAGCCCTGAAAATTCAAATGTTAAAATATTATTTTATTAATATCAATTCCCAAATGTTTAACAGTCATGATGGCTGCCAGGCTAAAGGCAGCCCTTTGGAATGTTATTAAGCGTATTTTCTGAAAGTGGTAATAAGGTATGTCAATGAAATGTTATTTGTTTTGATTTCCTTTATTGGTGTAATAGGATATTTCGATATATTTGCAAATTGTCCATGTAATTTACACAAGTACCATTTTCTACTCAGGCACGAGCAAAACTACCCAAGAAGAGACGAAGGGTATTGCCTGTAGAGCAGCCAAGAGGACCAAGGATTCCTGGTGCTCCTGGACAAGCTGGGGGCCCGCCAGGATCTGGCGGTCCTGGAGGAGTACAAATCCCTGGAAGCGGAGGTTGCGTTCCACCTGGTGGTCCAGTTAATAGGCGTATGAATGCCATAAAAGCCAATCATCCTAAGGATATGATGGGGCAAAAGATGGGTATGTATTTAAGAATAATGTTTTGCTTGTTTAACATGTATTATAACTAATATTCTGCAAAAAAGAAATGACCTCCTAGTTACACATTTGCTAATGTATCTTTACTAATCATGGAAAGCACCGTGCTATTGTTTCCCTTTTATCTATAACTTTTCTCTTCCACTTACATTAAAACTCGAGCACAGTTACTTGCACTTAAGTTCCTTTTCCGTTTTGTACACTTAAAAGTGAATGTCTATAGACTTTGTATCGGCTTAATGTAAGGTTCTAAAAGATAAGTTATTGTCAGGTAAAACCTCATTAATTTAAAAGCTACGTTTTCCCAGTATGAAGGTTAACAGCTTGCAAACTTTGAAACTATATATCTACTTCGAAACTCCATAGAGGTTAAAAATATCAAATCATATGGAATGAACTACCTGTGGACGATAAGTTTAATTAACTAGTTTAACACTTGAATATTTTGTTTTCTGATCAAAAATAATATGCATGCAAATGGAATAGGTGTGTAATCTCTTAGAATCTTCTTATAGTGTTATAGTGCTTTTCAAGCTCATGAGGCTCATTTAGTTAAAATTTATAAAGTGACGTTGTTCTGGAGACAGGGATTTGTAGTAAAAATCTCTAAGCATTGGCAAATCCTTGGCTTGAGAAGTGGAGAGAGTAATGTGAAAGTTGCCAGTCAATTTCACCAGTGGTACTTGTTGCCTAAATCGTCATGTGGCATAGTGAAATCATGGTCTAGTAACATACAGTCAGGAAACTTGAGCTGATTTTATATAGCTAATACGATTACATCGCCTACAGTAGCCAGCAACCAGCAGAATGACTTCAACTAACCTACAGCTCTTACAATATTTTGTTTGAAATGAAAAGATATTTTTATATAAGTATTCTTTACGAATAATAATACGGGACAGGGAAGGAATGTTTTTAATGCTACAGTTCACACTAACAGTAAAAAAAATTGTTCCGATTTATCCTTCCCCCGATTTACGAAAGAATCGAAATGAAAAATGTAAGTATTGAAGGCCCAGGTTTGATTAACACAACTTAGAATGAAAACAGGAATACACAGTTACAGTAAATGTCCTGTCTAAACTTCTTCTTCTTCTTCATGTTCAATGAATTACCCTTCTGTTTGTGGAATTACGCCCAAAGGGCTTGAATGCTTTAATCAGTAGTTCGCGAAGAAGTAAGAAAACTTTGGATCATAACATATCTAGGATGGGTGATCAGCCAAATGCCTGGTATGGTGTTGAAGAATAATAAAATAAAATGAGTTGATGAAACAATTATAGAAAATTTTGCGTATCATATTATTCAAATCAGCATTCGCGTAGCCAACTAGGAAAACTGCAAAAAAAGACAAGTTTCTGTCGGTCCGAATTTGAAACCCGGACTTCCCAAATGTAAACTGGCTACGTTACCGGGGCGTTACATCGCTCGTTTATGTCTAAATGCCGTTCACAGTAATAATTGCTTTAATTTATCGTGTCTTTGAGTTCACGTTGGAATGTCTTATAGTTCATTGAAATATATTAAATATGAACCGTAATGTTTAAACAGTGCGATGAATAACGAAGTTATTGTCGTCCGTTAAGATGATTTTGGTAGCTGTCCACCAGAAGTTCAAGTATCAAACAAATGCATCTACTCTAGATATGAATCTTCACGACAGGTTATAGTAAAGTCTGTTTAGTTAACTCATGTGCAGTCGGCCGCTGCCTTCGACGAACCCTTATAATCGTTTTACAACCCTGGCCCTCCTCCTGGCAGACCTTTCTGCAAGGTTGCCACCTTTCTCGATACGTCATGGGCATCGTACGAGGTTTCATCTAAATAAATTATCTTATGTCCATTACTGCAAAACTATCTTAGTTTTGACGATATATATATATATATATATATATATATATATATATATATATATATATATATCGCCCAGCTACAATTCTACTGGATTCCATAATAACCCTTAAATTATTCAATGTTCAGTATTTGAAACCCAGCTCCTTTAGGAGACCGCGCAAAGTGCAGTGCCGATAAGGAAAACCACAAATTTCTTGCAAATGTGCAACCAATTCGTCTAAGGTGGGCGCTCTCCCTTTTGCATAGAATTTATAAATTTCTCGATGAATTAAATCACATATAAAATTATCTACTTTAGAGAAACGTTTCCTTTTGTTTTCACACTTGATCAGCGTCTTTGGTATTCCTTTCGTCACAACATTTCTTACTGTATTTCTGTGAATACTCATAATTTATCATCATTGCGTGACCCCTTACCAAGATTACTTCTCAGCACATATTTATATGTGTTCAAAACAAGCGCTTGAATTTGGTTACAAACAGTTCCCGTTGAAAATTTGTTTTTTGAGGCTTTTCCAGTAATATTACACGGCCGAGTTATTCACACTTTTGTCTTCACTTTGATTATTTTCATTTGACTGAAAGTTATCTACTACTTCATTTGCATTTACCAATGCATTTCCCTCCCACGGTCTCCACATCGTGACACACAACGAATTTCTGCACGTAATGAAACAGATCAACTGGAAGTTGGAAATTTGGCAACTGAGACTCCACGTGGAGTAGACATGCGGCTGTCACTTCGAGAAAATCAGGGCTGCTATTGGTCCTCAACGACATTGTTCCATTTCTGAAGTGTGGAGATAGATTTATGACGGTCATTAGTGGGCGGGAGGCTCAGGTTCCTTTGACTCCGAACTGCGCATGCGTTAACTAAACAGACTTTACTCTGTGCTTAAACCGTAGAAGTTCCCAGTGTATATAGAGTTTAGACAGATAAACTGTCAAAGCGCCTGTTACTTTAGACAATAGGTTGTC
Organism: Mantis religiosa; assembly: GCA_030765055.1. Classification (NCBI taxonomy): domain Eukaryota; kingdom Metazoa; phylum Arthropoda; class Insecta; order Mantodea; family Mantidae; genus Mantis; species Mantis religiosa. The sequence continues at coordinate 132,444,771 of CM060948.1, read as the reverse complement.
CTGGTTAACATTTAATGCGGCTCTAAAGTACAGCTTGCTCTCCAAATAACCTAAAGTGGATCTCGTAAAATGAAATGTGCTAATGGACAGATATCAAAAAAGTAATAAATAGCAAGTTTGCTATTGGAGATAAACACATACGCATCGGTTGCTCATATGTATGGTTTAATATGTAAATGGGCATAAGATTTAATTTACGTTTAATTTATTTAGGTATAAGAGAAAAGCTTGGAAAGTGCATCACCCATATGATTTATTCTGACCGAGATTCGAACTAGGGACTTCTTGAATATGAGACAGACATGCTACTACATACTCCACAGAGGCTTATTGGCTATACGACTCCTTTTAACGACTCTTTCAAATCAATTTAAGACGTTGTACGTATATCTGAATATAGCATGACAGGTATATCTGGTGTGAATAATAAAAAAAATTGAAATTTTGCTATTCCAGTCACAGAAGATTAAAAGCGCGTGAAATAGACTCCATGGTATTGTGGTGAGATATCACCAAACTAAAGCTTAACATTTAAGTATAACTCAATGTGCAAGTAGCGACTTGCATAAACGTATAAAATTAAAATAAAACGCATACGGTTGGCAACCCCAGTCCTCAACACCTTTATGTAGAATAGTTGGAACAGAGATAGATTGATTATAGGACGGACGAAGAGGTGGACAACCTTGATGATAGTACTCCAGGGAACACAAAGTCTTGTTTATCATTTAGTTGGTGATCAGCTACCCGGGAAGTGGATTCCTAGCAGGAAACAACTTCAGTGGAAACTTATATAAAAATAAAAGAATTAACCAGAAACGGTTTAAAATATGTTCTATGGCTGAAAGATATTAATGATGCTTTCAAAGGTTCCTCGTTAATAAAATTTCAATTTTCAGATTTGTCCCACATTTACTCCCATATGTTTCTATATTTTAACATTTGGATTGATAAAATGGCATTTTATCCGATGAAAATGTTAATAATGTTATCAATACTTTGACAGCTTTTGCCAGCTTACTTTATATGGTGTAAGAAGTATAAACTCACTAGACTAATTGTCTAAACTGCAGTGTGGATTCCATTATGAAACACAATTTAAATTTTACATAAAAATAGACAGTAAATATTTAAATATGTACGTTTTCTGCCATATTTTGGAAGCAATCTGCGTGGAGATAGTCTTTTTTTATCAAAAATAGATTAAAAAGACACTACAGATTCATTTCATAAGTGTTATTTAGAAGTAGAGGGATATTTGAATACAATTGTGTTGAGAGTTTCCCAGCTACTTAAAATATAGATTGTATTGTATTGTATTTATTTCATCCTTTGGAACATAATACATATGTTATGGGACACGTCAGTTCAAGATACAAAGATAACTATAAAAAGTTACATAAGACTAAAAACTGTAACAGATACAAGATCCAACAAAAGTCTAAAGTAAAAAAAGCAAATAAATATTGTCAATAGATTTTTGGTTACAATTTCTGACATAGTCAATTTTTCGTGATTAATACTACTTGTGCATAGTCAATTCTACAACATTAGAATCTAATTTACAGAGTCAATTACAGCATTAGAAACTAATTCTACACATGATCCCTTAATCAGCTTAATGGATTTATCATTTTCAAGTATAATTAAATCTGCAATATCATAATTCATTTAAGTTATATAAACATTTATTTATAAAGAAATCAATGAGAATACTATATCTTGGCCGCAATACTCCACAAGTCTGAAAGGGGTGCATGTTAGGAGTGAAGGAGGAAGAACGTTTTCACATTTCAGCTTCATCTCAAACTATTGCTTTTCTTGTATTATCAAAAGTGTTTGCGTGAAATATATCTGAATACCTCGTATGCTAAAGAATTAAGGCGAACAGTTTGGTATGGTCAGTTTTATAACACTTTCCATAACTTAGATTACTGACTTTCTTAATGCGTACTAATAATTTAATGCACTAGGTATCTAAAAATGTAGTTTTAAGTTTCTTCAATTTACTAGCTAAGTTTCACATTCTATTTCCGTTGATGCTAAAATAAGGATTAAAACGGAATTGATTGCTAATTACCGCACGAGTTCATCCTTCATTACAAATAAATGAGGATAGTTAGTAAGTTTGCAAGTAATAAATAACATACAAGTTCGTATATTCTTTTAAGTAAACGAAACTTTTGAGTAACTCTCTAATCTCGAGACTTTAGGAGAGATGCATTGTGGAGTGTGGACTAATCTCTTGGGTAAATTAAAAACATCCTCTTACAGCGTAGGTGCGTCGTAGTGGATACGCCCTTTCTGTAAATTTTATTATCTGCATGCGTACTGGAGCCATATTTTAGGTCTATCTTTATGGAGGAACAGAATGAATGTGTCGGGGACCTAAGGGCTTCTGGACGCACAACTGGTTAGGTGACTAGCGGTCGGAATCAAGGAGTTAGCCAGTAGCATATGAAATCAGCGATTTTATCATTTTGCAGTTATATGCAACTTTCTGCTGTTCTCCTATAGCCATATAACTTCGTCATCTTCCGATTAGTACACAAATTATGCCGGACATCATGACAAAGTGGCATGAAATTATTTTGATAGTCTCACTTCTTGTAAGTACTTTTAAGAAGACTGCTTAGTAATGTTATAAAGAATTCTTCAGACCTAATTGCGCATAAAATTGTGAAGATGAGTTAAATTGGAGTGATAAACGTAGGAATAGCTGTTTCACATGAGAAGATATTCCTATCTCCAGCCAAAAATTGGCCAGGTCTACATATAATTCAGAATAAACCTGCGAGGTAAGCAATTCTAAACATGAAATTCTGTCTTAATATGAATATGATATGACAGTTATATTTCCTTTTAATACTCTATCTTAAAATCCTGGTAGTATGTGTTTATTTTAACACAAAATTAACGTTTTGATTTCACTACTGTATTTTCTTAGAAAGAGAAGATGTCACATTCAAAATAAATATAAGTATTACTTCAAGTATAATTTTCAAATTGTTTGTAAGAATATTTATAAAAGTAAACTCGAGAATCTAAGAAAGATTAATATCTGATTGATTACTAAGAAAGACCCTAGTACATAACTACTTATACAAATTAACAAATTTTCTTAATGGCAGTCCAGGAGCTGTGTTTCAATATATATTAGAGCAATGCAGTAATATATACAGCAATATGATGTCCAAAACTCCATAAATGTTGAAGTTAATCAAGTATTATACCACAAATTATAGAATAAAATAATTTTCGAGCGTATATAGATAGCTTATTTATCCAAAGAAAACATTAGAAAATAAAATTTTTACTGAACGTGAACGGCTTAAAAATTATATATCTGAATTGTTACAGAATATAATTTTTTTTAATTTACATTCTCCAACGTTGTCATATCGGACGATGAATGGAATTGGTGAAATGATGCTCAAATGAGCCCGGGGTCCATAGAGCTTAGAGTTACCCGACATTCGTATTTCAGGATAAGGGAAAACCCCGGAAAAAGGCTTATCCAGATAACTCACTCTGACCGAGATTCGAACTCGAGACCTCTTGAACGTGAGGCAGACATGCTACCACCACGCTACCGAGGCAGGCGACAAAATGAAATATAAAGAAAGCATTTCAAATGTCAATAATAAAGTTGATCATTTAACATGGCTCCAACAAGTCCTAAGCAAGAGGTTTCAGTTCAGTAATAAATGAATCAAAGGCAACCTGTAATGAACGCTTCATGAGAATTATTTTAATAAATTCGCCCATTCATATACTTCTTTCAGATATGAAGATACAAGAGAGAATCATATAATTGATTCTCTCTCAAAAAGAGTATGATGATGAAAAATTGTAACAATTATTGCCAAAACACCGATTTTCTCAGTCGTCAGATCTCCTAACACAAGTTTAGACAATACTATAACAAACGTTCCTAAGTTTTAAGTAATTTTATGTTTTAGACCTTATTATATCCATGCTTTGAAAATCTAAGTAACTTCGAGAAGAAATCCTGAGCAACATTGGAAATAAATAAGCTCAATGAAAAATGGAGAACACCTCATAGGTAAAGGGTAAATCTGAATCTGTGAAATAAATTATAAATAACCGTAACGATTATTTCTAGTTTAAAATAAATACTACAATGAAGGATATTAAATAACGACTACCACATTCATTTGTAACGCTTATGTTTGACAATTACACTCTTAACCCAATTACTCCATTAGCTCTCGTCTATATATAATATGAATACTTTTCTATTCCAAGATAACACCAAATTGCAGGTAAATTTAATGTATGCATATTTCCCCACACTTTATTTAATAGACTTGCATAATACGTGAGATTCCATCAAACTTACACTTGAACTGAATATCAAAGGAAATTAAGCACGTGCTATCAACAGGGTTAGGAAGCTCATTCTGTAAAAGCCCTTAATATGTGGAAAATATACACTAACAGTTTTGGAATAAGACAATGTACCCACTGAAACTTCGGTTTATTGTTGAAAAATAGATACTCGTGGCTCCACTTCCAAAATAAGGGAAACATACTTCAGTAATAACCATTGCATGACGGAAAAACTCGCGAAAAACATTGCCTGTTTCCTCTCAAGGTAATCCTGTATAATGAAAATATCGTTTCAATATCGCAAGGTAATCTTGTGTTAGTACCTACTTAAAAGTGAATAATTGTTCCACACACAGAGGGAGGTCTTCCAATATACATAAATATTTTATTTTCATTGAGTGAAAATTTACATAAAGCCAAGATTTCTCCAAAAAGTGCTTGAATATTTTCCTTTATGTTCTATCTTGGAATGTATATGAAACCAAAAGCGCTATGAACTCATTAAAGAGTGATTTAAGAGAAGATATGCCACTCCATTGTTTTATTGGTTGCAGGAGAAGGAGAAAACATGTGCCAATATGAAGGAAAGACTTCTTTATTATTTTTTCATATGACAGAACACTGTCCTATTTCGATTTAAACAGCATTATCTATGTAATAAATTAATAACTGTTCTAACCCAATCCTAATGTTTAGGAAATCCAATGTAACTATTATCCAACACTCCTAACGGACAAACCAAGTTCAGGAAGTAGTGGAATAGACATTAGGTTTTGAACAGATGCAACTATAGGCAGATTTAAGAAAGATTTTTCACATTATAGATTAGCTTATCTATTTTAGAAAAATATGTTTCAGCATTGTTAAGAAAAGCATTAATATGAAAATTTAATTGAATTAAGAACAATGTTTTGCTCTCTCTGTGTTGATTACACAGCAACATCTGCTTAAATAAAATCATATTTTCTGTATTTATATCCCTTGGCAAAATTAATCTCATAGAGTCAATCGTGTCCTCTACATAAGTCATGTTGGACGATGAATGAAATGGGTGAAATGATGCTCAAATGAGCCCAGGGTCCTTATAGCTTAGAGTTACCTAATATTCACTTGCAGGATAAAGGAAACCAACAAAGAGCCTTATCCAGATAACTCATTCTAACAGAGATTCGAATTCGAGACCTCTTAAACATGAGGCAGACACGTTGTTACCACGTTATTATACAGAGGAGGGCTTTGCTTCAGCGGGGAGTAAACATTAATTATTAATTCACTATATAAACGATTTTTAAACATATTTTAAAAATTTAAAACATAAAAAAGTTCGAATACGAATGTTAAAACATAACAAATGCATAGAATGTTTACTAAAATATGAAGCATTTGCTTAAAATGTTATAAACTCTAGTTATATTCCCAATAACCCTCGTTAACGTTTAAAACGAGTCAGTTTCACTTCACAGTTTGAAGGGTAGCTTTGGCTTCACAGTTCGGTGGAAGTTTATTTCGAAATACTTGGAAGTGTTTAGTAAAAGTTCAGAGAATGCGTCACGGCTGTCGGAAAATATTTCAATCAGAGGTATACGAAAGTCGATTTAGCAGAAGGGATTACAGCAGAGACATTGTAGATAGTAATAAGATCAGAGAGACATAAGTTAGTATTATTATTGCAAAGAGAGCTTTCAAAACCTTAAATTTGTTTGATTACGTATCACATTTCGGATCTACTTCTTGTCGTTTAATCAGTTTCATAGTTCTCTGTTTAAATAATTCTATGCAGCATATCTTTAAAGCTAAAACTTCTCCAGCATCTTGACCACAACATATAGCGTGAAAAAATATATGGTACAAATCTTGCTGCATTAAGAGCAAAACCAATAAACATTATTAATTTTTATTACATTGAAATTATGGTGATCGAGTTCATTACATTTTGACTTTCAATTAAAAAACAGCTTTATTTTAGCAATTTCAATCAGACTTTATAGAACATTTAATCCTCTTGAAGACTATATTGCATTTTAGTACATTGAAACATGCAAACTTTTCAATGCTATTTGGTTTATATGATTTCAATATTTATGTTTAAATTGTAAATTAGTTTTTGTTTCAATTACTTGAGAAACTATTGTTAGAAGAAAAGAAAGTCAGTAAGCAGTACACAGATATAAATGGAGAAGAAATTTAAGGGGCTTCCATCATTATTTGCAGCGTACAAGAAACAATAGAAATTTCCTAGATTTATCGATATAGTAATTAAAATATGAAACAGTTCTTAAGTGAAAGGAAAGTGCTCCTGGTGAAAATTTAAAATCTTAATGGGGCCGTTACTTAGTGAAACAACACTTTTATAATAAATTTAAACGATAAACTCCAGTAATAGTCAAATCATAAGATTAAATATTTTGTTTGTTAACAACGTTGTAAAGTACTCGCTGTTGAGTTCGCTATCTTGGGATGAGTAGGACACCTACTTATCAAATTAGTCACTTGATCGATATTAGTCGAGGAAGAACCGCAACCTGAATGCTCGAATGACTTGAGTACAGTTGAAATCTTAGAATATTATTGTTGTAATATTCCAAATGTAACTTTGATAGGTTTTACAGTATTATCCTGTAATTTTCATTTTTTTAAATGTGTTGTAAACATGTTTCAAAGTGTATAAACAAAACTATTTGTTTTAGTGTGTAGAAAGCATGTATATTCTTGTTATTAAAAGTTCATCTCAGAGTGAACTTAAGAACTTAGGCAAATAGTTAATGTAATTGTCATTGCTCTTTCAAGCGAAGGAACTGTTATTCAACATCACCCTTCCTCGCAAACGCGTTCTTGTTTCTTTCAATATATTCTGCTGGAAGTTTATACCAGCCAAGGAAACTATATGTCGCCACCGGCAATGGCAAAATTCTGGCATAGGAGTTCTTAAACAGATGACTTTAAGTTAGCTACACTTGAACCATTATCGGTACAAACAACGTAAACGGACGACAAGTAATTACGGTTTCTTGAGCGGTTTACACATGTCAGCATCCTGTAGAGCGATGGGAATAGTTTGTTACCTACGATATCGCTGTGCAAAGTTCAGAAACTGCTAAACCTTATTTCCTTTCGCCAGGACCTTAATGCTTGAAAATTCCTATGCCTGGTAATGATACACTTAGTTTACTTTCACAAACACTGACAACGAGAGACAAAAGTAGCACGAAACACAACTTATTAATTTCAAAGTTCAAGTTCGGTTGTCAGTGGACCAAAAAAATAACAGTGATGATTAAAAACGAAAGACGTAAATCTCAGTAAAGGCAATAATTACTTTCTTAAATATAAAAAAGGGTACTTAGAGAAATTCTAATTAGTTTTCTGCATACTAAGCTTACTTTAGTTCACTAGAATGTACAATTTATTATCTTGTAAGAATTTCAATTATTTAACTATCATTGTAACATAATAAAGTAATTATGCTTCCCCTTTTCTTCGGAGCTATTTTAAATTAATGAGGTTTTGTACTACACAATATTTTATGTACAGTTTTGAAAATTTCGACCCAACCTCCTTAAAACTATGCACTAAACTTGCACAAAGTATTAGAAGAAAGGGAACAATACTTATTTTAAAGGTAGAATAAAGTATAATATCTTTTGTTCTGTGCTCCACTTCCAAGAGTACGTAGTCTAAATTAGAATGGCATCACCTTTAATGTATATCACTACGTTAAAGTCAATTAATACATGAGCATTTTGCATCATTCTTTAGTCTATTTAAGAAATAACTTCCATTTCCACTTTCAGTCATGTAAAATTAAACATTTAGCTTACAAGGTAGTTTTCCTACCTTTTGCTGTATCAAATAATTAAAAATGTTAACCGTAAGAAATGGAATGGCTGCATGTAACTTTGTAGTATGACCAATTTCTTCACCTGCTATGATGTATGAATATTTTACACAATTTATATGTAACAATAACTTTTTACAAGATAAGTAACATTTATGATATAAGGATATTTGGAACTTTATACAGACCAGATATGTATAGTAATATAATGTAACACATGAATAAATAATAACAGAACGTGTTGTCTGTACACAATTGTAATATGTTTAGTAGATACTCTGTAAACTTTGCATTTCAGTGACAATAACTGAATTTTAAGTAATATATAAGTGGCACTGTTTACAGTTGCTACAATTCTAAATAATATTCTGTTCAATAAACCGATGTAAAATTGATTCTTAGATTTGAATCAACTGAAACTTTTATTTACCCTTCAGGCGCAAATGAATGGAATGAAGATTGTCTTGAGATTCCTTCAGCTCCTTAAGCACAGGCTACTCAATTCATTTTGAAATGTAAACTATTATGCTCATTTAAAGATGTAAAATTACTTTGCACTTCAGAACTACTGTAAAGAAACTAATTAAACCATATTAATTGTGGAATTCTACACATAATCCAGCAAAGTTCAGGAACTATCACACAATAAAACTGCATAATATTAGCAATATTGCTAAATTTCATGAATTACGAAAACTCTTTAACCCATCATGAGGAATTTTAAAAAGCACAGTGGATACTTTTAAGCTACTGATTTCATAAATGTAAACTACAGTTTCATGGCATATGAAAGGCAGAAGTTCAAAGGAATTTGAATTAATTTCAAGGATAAAGAGCCGAATATTAAATATAAGCCCTAGAATCGTCAGATAGCAGTATTCCAAACTCAGAAATTATATATATTTATTCTACAGAAATTTCGCTCGAATACGCGGCCGGCCCAACGGGGGTTTTCTTGGCACGGAAAGCATGGCGTTTGCCGGGGAAGTCGCATATTTATGGTCCATTTTATTCATGTGTATAGATTTACCATGCAAGTAATAAATGCTTACCTTCCTCATAAAATATTTTGGAAATTATATTTGTTCTACAAACAATTCTCACAACTTTTAAGAAATTCGCATTGGCCCTAATTAATTATTCATGGCTACGTAATTAAAACCAGAATCGTTCGTAGAAATAATATAATTAAAAGAACGTCCATAGAGAAATCATTAATATTATCCAATAATTTTGAAGATCCACTTTACTCACATAACCGTAAGGTTATGGTTCCTGAACTAAAGTTCCTTACCTTACACAGTTTTAATTTCAATGTTTAATGACATTCAAAGACAAGATCTGCAAAATTCCCGATTTATGTGCACGTATTCTCAGTATTTCTTTGTACTTCGCCCTAGCTTTCCTCCGATGTCATAGAGGTTTTTCTCTATTTGAGTTCAACAGTTTAGTTTGTATCTTATGTGGAATATATCCCGATTCTCAATATATAATGTCACAAGTTAATGAACCGCTGTGACGCATACGAACAGTAGGAAAACTGTCTATAAATCTCGGTCTCATTTCCCCCCACATCTTTTTTCCCTTTACATGCAAAACATACATGAGGATTCTCTGTGCTAATGTATGCATGCTATTTGGAATTATAACAGCACCAACATATTATAATATCGAAACACATTATCTCAGGACGTACTAACCTCTGTACAACACAGACTTTGTGGTAACCAATAACTATAAGGCGCACGAAGAGAAGAGAAAGGTAAAGCTGGAACAGAGATGTCACAGTACATATGTAGGAGCAATTCTCAGTAATACTCTATGCTTTGAAACTAAGTTTTTCTAATTATAAGAGCATACATTTTCTCGGAAACCACGTTATAATTAGAAATGAAACGCATGAGTTATCATAAGAATAACTATTACTAGTTAATTTATTTCATTGCTAGTTTTGCTGTTTCATTTACACCAGTGAAATTTAGAGCTCAAGTTTCCTTAAGCATACTGCCATTGGAGTTCATCCATGTGGTGTAATTACATTATTGAGGTTGTTTGTAAGGGCAGTTTAGAAGAAAATTGGAAGTTAAATACCAGTTAAGGACGCTTTGCACATATATCACTTTTTGGAATACCTGTTAGTATACCTGTATAAGTTCTTCAAATTGTGCTGGAATATACTACTAAAAGGTAGAAAAATAGCTAAGTGTATGCTGATTTAATTAACATTAAAATACCCACGATGTTAATTTAATGATGAAATACTTTTAGTAGAGACCATTATTGTATGAACAATAGTTTATTTTCCAAAGCCCTAAGATGTTTTATTCTGAATGCAGACTGAAGCAGGATAAAAACAGACGGCCAAGTATGTTAGGTAGCACACATTCCTAGAGTGCGAGCTCAGGCTTGTGCAGAAAATAATCAGTTTGTGTTTTCATCATTAGGTTATTATCACCAAACGTTTAGCTGTCATATGAATTCTTCCTTTCGTTTTAACCAACAATCTCATTTGAAATATAAAGCCTTCGAAGGAGAATAGTTTGGGAAACAAAAGACTTTAGTGTAGGACAGGAAACAGTAGTGCTCATGTCGTGTTTGCAATCTTAACCATCCAAACAGATGTAGTAAGATCATACCGTCTCTGTCGGTATTTGGCTGACTGACCAAGTTCTCTCCTCCCTTCGTAACAACTATGGTACTATATCATCCCAAGTTTGGCGTTGTAGCAGTAAGCTCTTCCGATGTCGATATCATGTTTCTTTCCATTATATTACGATATTTATCATGTGAATTGCCCCCCGCAGTGCCGGTCAAGGTCATGGTAGTTATCGATATAGTTCACACTCCAGCCCTCCTATAATTTGCTCCAATACTCAGATTAGCTAGTACGCTAGCAAGCGCTAATCCATTAACTATGCGTTCGCTACGTAATAGGGAGAGCATTCACTTCAAATGATTATTAATAATATAAAATAAAAGGAATAATAACGATTATCATCAAAGTAAATTTGGCGTTAGGTTTAAAATACGCAATTTAAACCTACAGCAACGAGCAAGATGGCACCACGCTAAAGTGCGGGGCTCGCTTTATGCAGATCCTGGGTTTGAACTCAGGAACCGGTAACTTTGGCCTTGGATCTTTCGTGATTTCCCTTCCCTTATTTTCTAGCATATATATCAGTGTCGGGCAGAAGACGCTGTTACTTGCTCTTTGGAAAGTTCTTCTTGATCTTGCACAGGCAGCCTTCTCTGAGTCCTACCAGGTGGATTAAAACTTCTCCCACTTTCCGTCCGAAGTAAGTTTTCTATGAGCAGGTTGCCTGCGAGACCGGGTCGTCAAGATTGGAATCTTCAGATACCTACACGTATCTCTCGGCCGGTTTACCTTCTAATGTTGCTTATTCTCAACTGTTCCTCTTAGGGATATTAAGCACAAGACATCCTTGTTGAGTCGAGGTGCGAAGTCAACCCTCCATTCTCCGGTCATTGTCACTATTGTAGCATGGAAATAGAAGTATATAAAGTAACATTTCTTGAGTAAATCATACCCACCTAGTTCAGAGTGGGCAGTGGAGGGAATACCACGTTCAACCCATCCGCAAGTTTTGTTCTTCATTCAGCCTTCATTCTAAAATTCTTCTGTTCTATTAGCACCGTAAAGTTCAAACACCCAACACAGTGAAAGAAGAAAGCCGGAGAGTGACACTACCACAAAATATTACTATACAAACATATTTTTGTTATTTCGTGCTTAACATAATATTTCTGGTAGAGGTAATGTTAAATTTCACGAAAATAGGGCACGTATGCATTTAAGTAAGTAACTGTATATATTTCAAGAAATCTCCCTTGCTGAGAAAACAGAACATTTAAGTGCGAGGCCTTAGTGAACATCTTTAGGTCGTTTGTAAATTGTATACTTTTAAATCTTCATTTGTTAAATGCACGCTTTCAAGGGATTAGTCAGGTTCATCTTGTAAATTAGCCATAACGTTCGATAAGGAAAATCTATGACGTATGAGACAGTGCAGAGTATAACTATTTAAATCCTCATATATTTCTTGGATACTGGATTATTGATATTAATTATCACACGAATGGAAAACAGCATTATTTCAGAAACATTTAATGCAGTAGCTCCATGTTCTTTGTTGAAAGTAATTATAAGGGTATACCACATTTGTGAATAAAGTTAAGCATACATTGTCACTAATACAAAATAAGATAAGTATAAGAAGAGATTCCGGATATTTATGAAACAGATCCAATTATGACCATTCAAAAATTAGCACTATGAAGTAGGTACTTGGAGGGACAGTAAATATGAAACATTGAAAATTGTAAAAATTTTGATTTTCTTTAAACATCACTAAAACTCAGTAGAAAAATAAAATTGTGCAATTATTCTGGTTGTTTTAATAAACTGTATTTTATTTCAAGAGTGGGAGTTCAGTATTAATTATTTTGTAACTCAAATGCTTTGCTAAGTAATACTAAACAGAAAAATATGAAACGAGGTGCAATATTGTTATCCACATGCATCAGATGACAACTATATCCTTGTAGCCAAAACAAAATGTTTACACTTCTGTTAGGGACGCTTGTCCAGCTTATTTAATATAATATCTTAAGAATACGGGTAAACATGGGTTGTGTAATTATTAAGACTTTAAGAGCACAGTGTATTGTACTGTATGTGTGTTAATGTAAGAAAAAGTACACTGAGAGGACATGCCTTTTAGCATCCTTTAATGTGAGTGTTGCACTGAATCACCTACTTAGCTTAAATGACTTTCTGGCTATGTTACGTGTACTCCTTCACACACTTGCATATTTGTTCCCAAGCATGTAGCATGTTAGAAATGGCAGTAGATATACATATTTCCTCTGTATGTGTGTGTGTTTGTGTGTGTAGGTGCGATTGTGCATATGAGAGTGTGTTCTTACAGTGCAACCTAATTGCTTTGCTGTATTTTCTGCTTAGTTATTCCCGGGCAGCACAGAGGAGTATCTTTCTAGTACAGGTCTGCAATGTTTTTCTGAGCTATAGTATATTATATGTTTATACCATCATAATTATTTACTCGCAACTAAGAATTATTGGATGTCAAGGAAGCATTCAGAAGTAATGTTGATTCAATAAGCAATGTGGTGGTGCTTGAATTCTTTTAAAGCATTCCATAGCTTATTTTTTATTTGCTTTAAACCATTGGTACCACTGACCCATCCAGTCAAGTTAATAAGAAATTCAAGCAGTTCATGCCGATATTTATTTCAAAATCATAGTAATAGAAGAAATTTGCAGCACACTTCCAGATGCAAAAAATTAACTTTCAGCTTAATTTACAAATCACTTACCCAATCCTTCACTCAAGACTATAAAGAGGTTATATACTGAAGGTCCTAACTACCTATTTAGAGACTGTATATAGCATTAGAGAGGATAATGAATCCTAAGATATTAATGTTTTACTCCAGCTAGGTACGTATGTTCATGATAATAGCAAACTGTATTGCTGTAGTGGGCAACCGGCTTCAGTTTCAAAATTTTCCATTCGATTCTACTTTAGCTACAGACCTGTCATTTCATGTGACTTCTCTCACAGCAGTATCAAAGTAACTTTTGATATGAAATAATACATGTTTCAACTTAAGAACTTCTGGGCCACTAAGAGAATAAATACACTGAAGGTCTCCTTCTCTAAGACCACCTCTTTAAACGACTGTCATGAAATAGAGATAGGGACAGAAATAAAATCCAACGGAAGAACAATTTAGATGTGTCTTTCGCTCGACATAATTTAAGGAAGTATGATAAAATTTAGGAGGATTCGCAATTTGAGTGTTTTCAAAAATGGGGAAATATAATTATTTTATTCTAAATTAACCCACACACAATATACACTTGGTGTTACATTTTAAGAAAGAGCAAAGAAAGGTAAATGCTCATTTGCTTGTGCTTGTTCTAAATATTTACCTTTGTCTTTCTACATTAATTTATAAACCAAACATCCAGATACGTAAATGTAATGTGTTAAACAGTTCCATAACGATTCATAGTTCGTCAAAGAAATCTACAAAATTAAGGTGGTTTATTAACTGTCACGTGTTCACCTAAAGATAAATGGACATTTTTATATATAATCATGAATGAAAATGGTGGGTACCAAAATAAATAATACCCTACACTCCAGAATGATAGGCCTGTACCAGCCCAGAGGAGATTATGTCCAGATATAATCTGTGATATATAGCTTTTATGAAGACAGTGGGAGTAAATTTACTACAGAAAATAACCAACCACGTTTCGAAATACTATGACTCACCACTGAGTAACAAGGACTGTTACACTTTATCTCAGCATCATTTATTTGCCCGCTGCCAGCAGTGTGTAACCTCGATTTTACCCTTATACGAGTATCTTAGAATGGCCCCACAAGGTATAACCCTAATTTTGGCTCCTGTTGTCATAGGAAGTTCCGAAGATTCCTAAGGAATGTAACTTTTCCAGTGTCAATGTGAGCCATTCGAAAACTTACACTGTTATCTCAGTTTGCTTCTGATAGCATGGCGTCTATCTTATAGTGTTAGAACGTAAAGTTTTAAATATGTACCACTAACATATATTACATTTAACATAATTACTAATATAACATATATTACATATGTTAGTGTTACATATTACCTACATATCTACCACACGTGCTAAATCATGTACGCCTTGTGCAGCTTTCAGGTCACTGGCTCACTAGTTAGTAACGAAATGACTGATTAAATATTTAGTCATAAAATCGTACACACGCTTACAGGCGTACTTGTACTCGTCACTACACCTTTGTATTATCTTTTTGCAATCTGTTCCGAAGTTTGCGATAATTTTGTTTATTACCATACATCGGATCCCGTACACCTTAGCAATCAATGTAGGCACACAGGTACTATAAAAGGTCAGGCGCGACATCAACAAACGTCTGTGTCAACAAGTATATCGAAGCGCTGTACCCCCTCCTCATTGCTTTCGATGCGGGAATTACAGTGAACAACCATGTTCATTCGTAAATTGTGAATTTTCTGCGATTCTCACTGAAACATATAAAAATATTGGGAGAAAATTCGTTCAATGTCACATGACGTTAAGGTCTATATGAGAAATACAAATCATTTTCACATGCTTGTCCGAGACTTAGTTTATTTAATATATTACACAGCACTGAAAATCCAGTATTTTTGTGTTGAATACTGGACAATTCATTTACTGTTAGTTTGATAGGAGGTGCATTCTTTGTATTGTTAATTTTTGCATACACATTCTCGCCTGCTTTTAGACAGCTCGAAAGTACATTCTTCAAGCTGTTTGATGGCTTTTATAATACCCAAAACTTTTGATTTATAAAATGGAGACTGTCCAATAATTGTTGTGAAAGTAGTGCTATTAACACAATATGCCCAACACCTTGCATTCCCTGAAAGACAGATCTACCTGCGTGGGGAGCAGTAGTTTTGATGAAACTACTGTCCTCCACAGGAGAGAAAGTATCCGAGGCCTGAGACGCATAGGGGGTTGGTCAAGGTTCCCACACCCTCCCTGGACCGGTTTATGACATCCCATGTCAGTACAGTTACAGAACATTCAATAACATTCTGACGGCTTCTACTTTTGTGAATGAATCTTCTCGGCTTTAGTGTACAGAGTGAATAGGGTGCATGTACTTTTAACGATTCTGCTCCTTGTGTAGCACGCATTCTCTGCCACACAGATTCGCTGTCCTTGTCCCACTGTGTAAGGCAGCACATTCCTTTCAGGGATCTTCTTTTTGTTGCTGGCGTGTAAGGCTACGTGTTGCGAATCAGACTATCCCAGCGCGTTGGTTTCGAGACTGACGTCAGCAGTTATATACTGTGAGACTCGTAAACTTCATATCCCTTTATAGGTGTACGGGTTCCGATGTTTGCTTATTACTGATATATTACATTTAGTTTCGAAATCGTATAATCCAAACAAATAAAATTCACTGAAGTATTGGGTACAAAGTCTAAAAATTACACATCAGTAATACGTAAAGCTAAATAACCTTAAAAGGCCTAAAATATATCCAAAGTAATAACGTCTAGGGACATATTCATAATATTTATTTAGCTTATTACAGAGCATGTGAATCATAACGTAATTCATATTCAGAAGTCTAAAATATATCGAATTTCTTAAAGTAACGTTACATATAAGTACATAAGGATTCAGTTGTAGTGTATAAAGTGATTCACATTCCTATGTAGCCAGCTGCAGACACAATTTAACCTAGAATCGTCTAAAGTTGATTTGGAATTCTTGAATCATAAAATATTTGATTATGTAGATATTTGTATCCAATAACTTTGCTACAAGGCATAATCAGGTAACTAGTGACGCTATAACGTCACGAAATATTTCGTTTTAAAGTAGCAGAAATTTAGACATTTAGACAGGGAGAGCGAAGACACGCGGAAGGAGAGGCGAAAAACAAATCACATACTGCTTTGAGTCATTGGGTGGCCCGACCCTATTGCGAAAAATATATTTTCCGTAATTCTCTTAATTGCTTAAACATCAAACAATCCGTACACAGTATCCTGAAAATAATTAAAATAGGTTGTTAATCAAAGTGATCGAATGTGTAATATTAAAGTGACGACTAATATTTCAAATTATATTACGTATATCACGAGCAGTTTTCTATCATCTAGTGAACTCGTGAGTTCGTAGATAATAAAAGGGAGCTCCTTTAATTGAGATCCAAAACTTTACTGATAGCTATTATGTATACTTCAGGAATAAAATTTATAAAATTGTGGAGCTACATAAAGCATACTAATAAATGCAATTCGAACTAAAAACAACCTATCCAAAAATAAACTTACGGCAGATTTGAAATGTAGAATCACACCTGAAAAATGTATTACCATAGCCGGGAATTCAGGGAAGCATCTTCCGCTCTACACAGGGCTACTCAGCCATGTATAACAGAAGATATGTGGTTTAAACTTGAGTGGAACGGAAGATTCCTTGGTTCAAATTCCGGCTATGGTATTTAAATTTTCAATTCTAACTCTGTCTTTCAAAGTTTTTCATCATACGGTTACCGTGTTTTATAATAATGAATTTTCATTTACTGTCCTTAAAAATAGAAATGTAATAAAAACTTTCAAGTTCAGGATTTAACTATTAATTGTAAGTTAGCAGTGAGTTAAGTGATCTCGAATTTGATATTTCCTCGTGGTCTACCGGGAAATTACTAATCATTTGGAGAGTTCAATGTCGTAGCGGAATGTTGCTATAGTAACTCAGTGGTAAAGCAGCCAAGTTTAGAGCGGTTCAAATCTCGTCTGTTGAATTTATTTTTCTCCATTATGATTCTACCTTTCAAACTTTGCCTACACAGTTTGTGAACAATAAATAATCACTGATTACCCTTATAAATGGAAATTATGACAGCTTGTTTTAAAACTAGTATCAAGTGCTAAATTATAAAGTAATGTCAAACAACAAAACAAGGATAAGGTATTACACAAACAAACGAAACCAAAAGGATGTGGAAGAAGACAATATTGGTTTAATAAAACCGCCTAATTGGGTGCACGATGCTGAAATAAATGTTACATTTTTTATGTATTTTATCCACTGAATCATAAAAAAATTAAGTGTGCTATTACTTGCCTAAATGTGTGTTCAAATATGGTGCAGGAATGTTCATAATTAGGTATAATCACCCCAATCAAACTATATTTGAATAATTTCCAAGCCCTTTTTTAACACCTTTCGTATAAAATCAGCCAATAACAGGCACAAGTATGTAAATCTCTCTAAATAAGCTATCGAACTTACACTTATGTATGGTTAGTAACAGAACCATTTAACATAAGACAAATATGCATTCTTTCATTTTTCAAGGTTCATTGGTGGGCACCGATTCCAAGTCTTATAGTCAGACAACGTTAACTCCTAGAAAGCAAGTTTACAGGAAGAGGGAAAGAAGGTTGAAATCGTTGTTTATTGGATAATAACTTATTTATTTATGAATAGAACAGTTTCAAAATGTTACTACACAGAAACATTATGCCGAAAGGCAATATTATATGAATAATGCTAATGCCGTGTTATAATAAAGTATTTGCAATTTTCGAAGGTAAATTTTTTGACTAAGTATAACACCGGATGAGAGGATTTAATGCTGTAACAGAAAATAACACTCTGCTCAGATCCTAATTAGTTGAGAAACGAGGAATAACAATGGTCGTGACTTAGGATAGTGGAATTCCGCTTGTACATCTTCGTTATTTGCGGTTGATACTATACTTACTGTGAATGAATACGCAGCGACGTTGGAGATTACCTGGCTATGGTCATGGTACAGTGGAGAAAAGCGGGTTTCGGAAGTGTTCAAGGATGAATATTGGGAGAGTTGTGGCAGCATTTATTAGCTTATAAATTCTGTGAGGGCAGTAGAAATGTGAGTTGGACCTAGCGGTGGTGTGCTCGTAGATGTGTTGTTGGGCTCAATAGGTTCTGTTGTCCAAGGAGGGTTTTGATGTATCTGAGCTCTCGCAGGAGTTTGGCTTAAAGTGTACGATACCGTGAATTAATTGAGAGATGTACCACTTTGGTGCTTCCTGGCTAGAGTTGCAGTCTATGTTGGCCAGTGTTATCATGAGCTAGATGCTGCTCTCGTTAAGCTGGTTGACTGATTAAGGTATCCTGCTGGGTGGCATAATTTGCGATGATGGTAGTCCTTAATCTGCTCATCAAATTCTGCTGCTTAGAAGTGGCCGTGTCTATCTTGCAAATTCTATCTTGTTGTGTACTGCCAATATCTGTGATTGACTGTGATTTTTCTGTTGACTTTGTGTGTTGGGCTACTGTTTCATAGACGATGATGTGGTCGTTGTTGATTAGGTTTGAAACGGATTCATTACGGCTTCCTCCAGATTCCCCAAGCTATAGCAAAGATTGAGGAACCCCGAATGAATATCCCGAAGGTTTTCGCGGGTAGACTCAGAGGTATTGGTGGCTACTATGTTCACCTCAATTGCAACCAGTCGTTTTTTGATGCTACGAATCCCAAGACAGAGGAAATGCAGGGCCTCGTGGTTGGCTGTGCTAGAGGCAGCTGCGCTATTGTTCCAGGTGTGTCCGAGGCAGGTAGTTGTAGCACTTGCCACTTCCCGGCAGTGTTTCTGGAAGTAAGTGGGTATCTTGGACGTTGCACCCATTATGTATAATGGCCGAAACCATAGCACGTGGCACAGTAAGGGTGGTGGCGTCGTAGACTGTTGGCACTGCATTCCGCAGTGAGGGCATAGGCGCCACAGTAGTGTCACCTTAGAGGGGCTGCGTAGTCACATTCGTCATGCCCGAAAATTCAGCAGCATCGACAAGCTTTTTGTGTTACAGTCTATTGTTCTCAATAGGAAGGCTCCGTCTTAATAAGGACAGGCTCACATTCAAGGCATCTCAAGGTCGGCAGGATCGAAAACCTCTAGCCGGACAAGAATGATGGTTCTCGTGTGAGAAGATCGAGTAGCTGTAATGGCTAAGAGCCACCTCTGTTGCGCTGCGGCGAGAATGACTGTAGTTGGCGCTAGGTCTACCGGAAAGTCCGAAGACCCCGGCCTCTATCACCCCGGGAGCGATGGAAAACTTCGGAGTCCTTTCCTTGGGGCAAAACCTTGAGTCTAAAAAGCCCCCCATCGACAACAACGACAAGACGAGTGGAAGTGAATACGCCACCGAATAACCCCGGTGGGGCCACCTGGTGATCTAGCACACCTTCTAGCCCTCCTAGGTTAGTACCCGGGACCCTTTAGTCAACCCTCTGCCCCCTCCGGGCTGCCGAAGTCTGGCCGGAAGTACCCGATCTCCCACGGGTAACGGGAACACACTGCCCCCTCAAGTCCAACCCAATCCAAACAAGTCCCGTTCAGGGAGGGGCTCGAATGTTAGGCCCTAGGTTCCTCTAGTAACATCAGAGGTACCACGAATGCTAAGGGTCCGCAGCGCTCGCACCACAGCAGCTGAAGGGGACGGATCCTCTCCCCTACGGGGGAGGATGACTGTAGTGTAGCTCCCGCTCTGTAGATACTCCACAGATGACGGCGCTGTACGTTCTCTTTTATGCATTCCACGTCGTATGAGTTGGATGCTTCCATTGCCGAGGAGGCTGTGGTTCGGCCAGATTGAGTTTTTACGGGGTGAGTTTTTAGTTGCAAAACGGTGAGGTTTGTGGGCGTCAGTGGGTTCTTTCCGGTGATCGCCTGTTGAGAGGCGATAGAAGTCTTTGATGTAGGCTCTGGTGGCTGAGGATGGGCACCCTGATGGCTGGTCGGTAAGCGCCAGTGTTGCCTGCTTCTTGGGGTCCCCTTTTTTTGTGTGTGCGATCAGAATTCCCCTGTGAGCAGAGGTGGTGGCTCCATCTCTACCGCAGAGAATGGCAGTGAGGCAGGAAAACGAAGCCTGAAACTCTTGGGTGAAGGCTGCTGTGTCTGCGGCTTCGAGGCATGGTCTGCTGCTTTATGGCTGTCCTCTTCTACTCGCCCCTGATGTGTAGCGGCGGCGCTCCTTACTATGTTGCGACTACAGTCGAACTCATGGCCAATTTTCTCTGTAGGATATGCCCCTTTAAACTATGGCCGATGAGTGCAGCCTATCCAGTGTTGTGCCCTGGCTGGTCCGAGTCAAATGGTCTGCTGTCCTGCGGAATGCCTTTTGTTCACTTAGTTTTCTTTGCAGTATTGGTACCCAAGTACTAGTAGTAGAAGTGGAATTGAGATCGCTCACCTGCAGGGTCATTGGCGCCACAGTTAAAACGTACGGCAATGGCCAGGTAAAACGATTAGTAAAATTTTTGGGTCATTGATAAAATTGCTGAAATAGTAGGAGTTTTAAAAGTAAAACAACTGGGTAAAATGTAGCACATAAAAGTAGCACATACGAGCTTACCGGTAATTGCAGTAAAACCGCAGTAGGAAAACTGCCAAAACCAGGGTCTATAAAAACTAAATGCGAATCGGGAAGGGCATTTGTGATAAAAATTGGAACACCTTGCGGACCGCCACAGAGGTATCGGCAAGAATCTCTGCCAGACCTAGCGGTAGTAATAGGGTAGTTCTGAGGTGCGCGACGGAAGTACACTCTGTTAAAACATGGTGGACCGATAAATCCTCCTCACATAGGGGACAAAATAGAGCAGTTGTCCTCCTTAAAAGGCGCCCGTGGGTAAAAGTACAGTGGCCAATACGTATATGCGCCAAGATTACCTCCTCCCAACGAGAGCGACGAGAGCATGTTCTCCAGGTGAAGGGGACCACCTTCACCCTTCTGAGCTTGTTACCGGTGAGAGTGGACCACTCTTCGCACCAAAGAGAAAGCACCACCCTCCGAACAATGAGCCTGAAGACTTCGGAAAGGACATAAGCGCGGATTCTGGGGGCTGTGGTTGCCGTCTTTGCCGCCATATCTGCCTGTTCGTTTCCCTGCAGGCCTGCTTGTCCAGGAACCCATTCACACACTACATCTACGCCAATGGCGTGCAGAGCATGCAGGGCATCCTGGATTTGCTGTACAATCGAATGTTGGCTGTACAGCTCACGCAGACTATGCAGCGCACTGAGGGAATCGCTCTGAATCAGAGAGGCTCCCAAGCTATTGGTACCCAAGATCTATTAAGGTGAAGGGTTCTTCATTGCGGTCCAAGTTATTTTTGCGTTTGGAATTTTGTAAACTTCTTGGTGAATGATGGCAGAAGACAACATTTGTGTCCTTTTGAATTAAATAATGTCCAGATAATAGTGTTCTACCACCGCGGGCTTGTCCGTTTATCTTAATATTTTGTATCTTTCGTGTTCTTTTATTCTTCTAAGAATAATAAGATTTTCAAAGAATTATTACTGCGTCAGATTTTTTTCTCGGTGGCTGTCCATTAATTTTTGTAACCTGCAAAGCAATCTATCTACTACTGGTTCATATTTTCCGTCATTTGAATCACACGGAAAATGAGCAGCGATAGGCCCCGCAAAATATCCCTTGATTGAATAGTAAGACTGTAGAATAATAGCAGTAGCAACAACAACCATAATAATAATAACTTACAACTGGGCATTCGTCTTCATTTAATGTACCTTGGCATATTCCGTCATCCAGGAAGCTAGAGAGAATTGTATTAAAAAAGGGCAGAATTACTCTGCGCACTATTTTGCTCCGGATAATATGAAGTTCCGGAGAGTTTTTCTAGACCTAACTGAACTAGGGCAACATATTAGTTTAGGTAAAGTTTACCCTCCCTTAGCAGTTGGTATACACAGAATGCCTACAAAAACGAACTGTAGCAACTCACCGCTAAATTAGTAAGACAAATTTTTCAGCCTGACAAGCTCTCTCATAGGCTCGAATGTACCTAGCAGTTCGTTAAATAATTTCGACTACACTCAGATACCTGAGGTACTCGTTATTCGTAGTAAACAGTGATACCAGCAATGTTTTCAATCACAAGCTTAAGATTATCGTGATATACCTCACCGCTTCTTTATCAAACCTAGCGTTAATTCCGCATTGCTCAATAAAATATTAAGTCAGAGGACGCTAGCTAGAGTTAAGGCCTGGAAAAAAAGTTTAGAGATAGAGAGCGTTAAGACAAAAATAATACTGCTTGTAATTATAGAACTGCCTTTAACTGAAAAGGTCATTATTTTCTGGTTAACGTTGTCTGACTCTAAATCCGCAAATTGAACGTTTCTTATGACACCCTTTTGATTGCAAGGTAGATTTTCTTGTTGAGTTCAATACTAAAATTACCTTCATTGAACATTCCTGTGTTATGTCTGTTAACAGCATTTATGTATACTTCACACTCGTGAGCTTAGATGATAGAACGCTTTCTGTGTAGCTTTGTTTCACCGCCATTTTTAGATAGAGGCTTATGCACATCCTTGTGTATCACAGTGATTTTAGCTAGCTTTTTAACATAATAATGTAAGAATAATGTAAGGTGTTTTTGAAAGCAGTAACTCGCCTGACAGAGGAAGACAAATGAAGAATAAAATTAAGCTTATGCTTTAAAGCAAGTTGCATGAATGAGTTGTATGAAAGCGGCGATAGCAAAGAAAATAAGAGTGTTAGTTGTTCTATTGTTAACTTAATAAGTTAACACAGCTTGATGATTATAGCAGTTCTTGATTATGTATATTTGTAATTCAAAGCCTGTTCCTGTCATATACAATCCCTGGATCCTTAGGCTGAACGGGTTATGTTGTTGCAACCACCAATTGCAAGAATGGACTATCGCAGAGGTACTACAAATGCATTGCACTCCTCGATTATTGGAGGGTGAGCTCTCTACCTTTCCATCATGTGAGTCTGAGGGGCTAAATAGCTCATTGACAGCTAGGACATTTGGGCGCACCCTCCATCAAGAAACTATCCCGGTTATGTAACTATCATATCCACAAAAAACGCATTTCTTTCGTACCCTTTATGAAGGTCCTTTGAACATTCGTAGTGAGGCCAAGAAAGATAATAAAAAAGAGAAAATAAAAATTTTGTAGATGGACATTTGGTTTTGAAGATTAATGGAGTTCTGAAAGTAATACTTATTTCAGATATTTGGAAACTTTTTAAAAGTCTACTTTCTTGTTTGAACCAAGATTCTGGATGAATTCAGGATTGTCCTTGTAACACTTCACATAAAATTATTCTTTCAATCTTCTTTCCTAATGTGACGCCCAAGAAGGTCAAAACCTATAGCTCGGCCACTGCATAATCTCTTTTCACTGACAAAAGTGTGAGTAGAGGTTAGTACTGATGTGGAGCTACTTGGAATAGGTTAAACTCGACTGTGGAGTTCTTGGAAGAGGATTCAACTGCACGGAGAGCTATACTCGTCAGTCCCATTAACTTCCATTAACAAACCGGACCAGAGAGCTAGTATATTCAACCTCCCTCACCAACAGCGTTTCGTAGTCTTCTCATAGATTTGGCAAGTTAACTCATCCATCCGCGTATAATTACAATAACAGAAACAGGATCTAATTTATGGCAGGTGTTTTCAACAAAAACTATAACAGGACTGAAAAATTGGATATAAGGCAGGTATTATCACCCATCCCTAATAGAGCGCTTACGTTTTTGAGTTAAGAATTTCGGTAATCTCAGATATGAGTTATAACTTCTTCAAGCGTTTTCTGCAACGGTCAGGTTTCTCGTTTCAAGAACTTTCAATTCAAAAACGCTCGGGAAGGGAGGAATAGCCGAATTAGACATTTGGGGGACGGCAAGGATTCTCATAAATGGATGACGGTATTTATTCAGCTCCTTCATGCGCGATTTTTGAGATTGGATCTATCAAAAAACTCCTTAATTGGTGGGTATACAAGGCATCCCTAAGTCTGTGTGTATCACTTTCCCTACCATGAAATAAGTACAGAATTCCATGTTATTGACAAACTTTGCGACAGAAAAACAACTACACCAGAAACTAAAATTCCATGATACATTGGCCCAAGACTTACTTAGCCCTATCGTAAAACATTATAACCTTTGCATTCATCCACATAAAACATTGTGGGTAAAGTCTAGTACGAGGGTTTTGTCTGATTACGACGCCGAATTCTCAATGTTGCTTTCGCATGAAACAGGATGTTTTTCTTTTCATTTAAGTACCTAGCTCTTAGATCCTCCCCTAAAAACTTCATAAGGTGAAATCCCCTAAATCCAGTGTGCAATATTCAACTATCCAATATTAGAGCATTGTATATATGATGCAAGAATTAGAAATCCGAATTTGAAAATAAAAGTGCTTACTCGTGTCTCAGTAAAATATACGAAAACCTGCAACGTAAAAACGTTTTATTCATTCAACCCAAGTCATACTGCGCTGTTGAAGGTCTGGGCAAAAAATGAAATGTATTAGATAACGTTGTATCGGGAATGACTGCCAATAAAGCTCTCTGGAAAATTTGCTCCAATATGTGAAATACAATTTTATTCATAACGCGGATTGTATTTCTTGTGTTTCTTATGTAAAAATATGTATTCTGAGCCGGTATAAAAAACCTTAATAACTTCCTCAGCATTGAAAGGAGCCGTCTTCTCTGTAATACGTTCAGTCTCATTTCGATAAATATGAATACCACATTATCGATTTGGCACATAGCTGTGATAATGAGCCAAATGGGAAACTCAAATCTTTAAAATTGAGATAGGAAGGAGTTCATTATTGTGTCCATACAACCACTCATCTTTCAACTTTGTTTTAAACCATAATTCTGGTACGATTTTGACAGAACTTGACACTCGCGTTTTATAGTATGACAAACTGACAAGCTAACTTACCGAGTTCAAAACTTCTACTACTCTTATCGCGCCTCTGTAGCGTGGGTGGTAGTGTGCCTGCCTCACGTTCAAGAAGTCCCGATTTCGGATCTCGGTCAGGTGCGTTAACTGGATAAGGTTTTGCCGGGGTTTTCCCTTACCCTGAAAGATGAATTTCTGGTAACTCTAAGCTCTATGGACCCTGGACTCATTTTGGCATTATTTCACCCATTTCATTTAGAGGACGTAAATTTGAAAAAGCGGTGTCTAATTCCAAAATATAAAATAACAATCGTCTCTAATACACAAGTAATTTTAACCACACTATAGAACCCAAGGTAAAGTGTGCACCAAGGAACTCTCCAATTGGACACAGCGGTCTAACTGCCATAGCAACTACCTGTTCTGCCCGCCGGGTCACTGACACGTCCTTGAATGGTGGTAACTAACGATATTTCACTTTAGAAAAAGTAAAGGGTATTGTAGTCTAACTTGAAGTTAATGATATAAAGATAACTACTGAGAATGCGTTCTATTGAAGTAAGAGTGTTTTACTACTGTGTCTTTCAATTGGGATGATGATTTGTCCTTTAATGCTACTAAGCCCCCAACCAATCGTTGTCCTGCGGTGTTGTCATTATTGCATTTCCCATAAGTGGGGTGTGATGAGCGCCCAGTAAAACCCATCTCTAATAAATACAATTTTCGCTGAGATAAAAATGCAATTTTGCAAAAAGTGATCCAAGAGAATGTTAGGAAGCAATGTTTCTAACAAAACCGTTGAAACCGCATACTTATTTTTAGATCAAATAGTGTACATAATACACATAAATAAATTAGCAATGTATTATAACTACGCATGGTGACGTAAGCATTGTACTGTCTATCGTTATTGGTTCGTATGTACATATATGAGTACAGTCAACGCAAAAGATGATCCCACCACTCCTCGCGTCCACGTCACATTGTATAACATTATGGGTGGCCTTGCGAAGCCAGGGGCATTTCACTGCTTGTTTTAGCCGGGATTCGCTCTCCTCCTGCTAAAGAACCATAACCACAAAATGACATAGAAACTATATATACCTGTGTGTACGTGTGTGTGCGTGTGTTTACGATCTTGATCGTAATGGCTAAAGGAGAAAGAGGTGGAGTATGTGCATTCAGCTTGTCATTCAGACCTTGTATCAAGATTGGTGGCCATACCTTATCGGCTATTCGCCTTTCGAAGGGAAAAATACTAAGGGGTTCACGAAATGAGTACCCAGTGTGTGAGAACATTTCCATGGGCTGGAAATTAAAGCTTGAATGGTATTCAGTAAATACATAGTAAGGCAGCACTTTATAAGAATTACATAAACGTACATAGACCGTCTTGCCACTTTAATCAAATCTTTTTATCCAGTATTTTACTATAAAAACTTATGCACGGCCGTTGCAATTACTGTAATAGTGCGAGCAACCTGCCACATACCCACGATACGTCTACAAGTAATTTCACTCTGATGTTGCATGGCTGATTCAGAGACAATAAATATCCAGAAAAAGCAAAGGTATCAAGATCCCCTCCTTTCCTCCTTATTGCTGTGTCATCAAGCCACTAAGCTCCGTGATAGGACACGGCTCAAAATACATCGAAAACGATACAAAATTGGTCGAAGATTATTTTTCACGTTGTATGTACATAAATTTGTAATTACTCGTAACAATGATATGCTAAAATAATTACTTTGAAGAAGCCAAGGTGTTTGTTAAGTTCCAGAAAGAGCAAATAGTTCACTTCCTGTTAGCCTGTAGAATGCTGCACCTGCCAAACGTAAGCTGTCACATATGTTTATGATTATGAATACTTCGTTTATTTACTCTTAAAAGTTCAAGTCGTATTATTCAGTTACCAACACAATCCAAATGAGTTAGTGTGGGCTGAAATAAAAGGGGGAGTTTCAAACAGAAACAATACTTTTAAACTGACTGACGTTGAACGATCTGTTCACGAAGAAATTAACAAGGAAACGCAACAAGACTGGAACAATTTCGTGAGAAGTGCAGAAAAACTACAAGAAGACTATTTTTAACAGCACGCGACAAGTTTTTGGAGCTTATCGTCGTAAATTTGCAAGACACAGACGAGAACAGCGACAATGACAAATTGTCTCTTGACGCAAATGATATTCAGGGGTATATGGATGCGCTACTGGCAGTTCCGTTGGATTAGAAGAATAAGTAAGTCATAAATTATAATTATAGCATTTAAAACATGCAAATGTACCTGTTGCAATGTAGGTCTTACCAATTGCATTATTATAAAAGTTTGGAAAATTCAGTTTGGGTTCCCTTACGACCAGCACCAAGGAGACCTGCATGCTGCCGGATAGTGGGCGAGAGAGAGGGAAATATGAAAAGAGAGGAGGTAACGAAGTGCCAAGTAGCAACACTGAGCACGGAAACGTATCTCATTCGCCAGAACTCTTTCCCTTGAAAGATCATAATAAAATACGTAATTGGTAAAGCTGTTAAACATATGGAAAATGTAAAACAAAAATTCCTATGCATTTCTCTGATTCACTATTCCAAATAGCGTTACTCTACGCGATTTGATAATCAAATTCTGTGAAACTGGGCACCTCATGATTCACCAAGAAGTAAGAGCCCTAAAATTTTAACGGCAGAAAAACTTAACAGAATTTCGGATATAGTATTGTGTCAATAGCCACAAGCCACAAGAAACCGGAGTATCCAGATGGACACAGAGCACATGAGACCATGCTAAGCGGGCTTGCATAGTAGCCGTATAAAATTTCATTGGTGGATGAATTAAAAGAAAGTGATTACGAACAGAGACTAGTGTATTGTGAATGGTTATAGAGACTTATAAAACGACATGTATCTGAAGTTTCTATTGAAACTTTATTTATAGACGAAGTGTGGCTTCACCTATCTGGATATGTAAATTCTCAAAATTTTGGGGTTTGCTTAATAAATCCCTATGCAATGGGTGAGAACGTTAAATGCAGAGAAAATCAGAGTGTAGTTTGCCATATCTAGAGCGTGCATAATAGGGTCGATCTTCTATAATAATCTCGGAAGTCGGCCCAAATGACCTTGTTGTCGACGGGCCCTAAAACACCACACACTCACTCACTCACTCTCGGAAGTCAGTCGTTTACTGTCTGATATAATTTATGCATTTATTCATACGCTGAATGAAAATGAAACTCAGCGCTGCCTTTTCCAGTTTCAAGGTACACAACTCACATCAATCCGTTGGAGAGTTTGGCTAACAAATTATTACTAAAGGGCCTTTGCCAGCGCTGTTCCGTTATCTAACACCCTCTCCCCAGTAAATTTGGGGTACGACGAAATCTGCGATAACCGCTAAAAGTTAAATAAACAACAATCGGTGCCCTTAAGATGAATTGAATTAATTATATGCAATATATTGCGCAATAAATATTAGTAAGATTTGGAAAATAAGCGCAAAGAGCTAAACAGTACCTTCAAGATGGGAAAGACATTTTCAGCGTTTTTTTTATGGTTTTAGTGAGTACACAGTTTCATTTGGTTAAAAATGATAATTTTTAACGCCTGCTCGATGATCTAGTAGGTCTCAACCCTATTAATCTAAAGGTAGTTGCTAGCTCATAAACGCCGCTGTGTCCTGTGCGGAAAAAGCTCTACTGCGTACTAATTATATTACGACTTTCAAAAGCTACCCGTGACATATTTAGAAACCTTTCTATGAAAATTTGTACCTATTAACTCAAAATACTCGTATACAGAAGCACCCTGGGAGCAACTTCCCAAAACTAGCGAAACTTTATCTTCTTAGTGCTTTGATATTTTTTAAAAAGTAATGTTACTATTAAGTTAAACCCCTTTTAGACAAACTGTGCTACTTGGCCAATCAGAACACACACATGTTTATTTGAACCGTACGACTTGTATATTGTAGGATAAGAAAGCCGTACACTTTCCACGATTTGAATCTCCTACACTTATTTTCAGCTCTACTTACACGATGCGGGATGACTCAGGCAGTCATGTACATTTTTTTTTTAATTTACGTCCTCCAGCGTTAAGTCATATCGGATGGTGAATGAATTGGGTGAAATGATGTTCAAATGAGCCCGGGGTCCATGAAGCTTAGAGTTACCTGACATTCGTCTTTGAGGATAAGGGAAAACCCCGAAAAAAACCTTATCCAGGTAACTCGCCCTGACCGAGATTCGAACTCGGGACCTCTTGAATGTGATGCAGACATGCTACCATCTACGCTACCGAGGCGGGCCAGTAATGGACAGGATTCGCATTCGGGAGGATCATTTGAAATAACTCTGCTGTAAGCTAACCTGATTGGAAGATTTATAAGCAAATGCTGGTTTGGTTAACTTATTTCCAGTACTTTTTGCCCTTTACTTTTTCATTTTATTTTCTTTCTTGGTCTTGAATTGATCCGAAAGCCTATATAGAGATCCTGTTATACAGAAGTATAGTCGCTTTAAACTGCCTGGCCAGTGCCTGGAGGCTGAAGTACTTCACTTAAGAGGGTAATCAGAAAAATAACTTTAAAATGGAATTATTGCTTGAGATAAAGTATATTGTAGGAGTACGCGACCAACCTCTGTGTGTTCAGGGGACGCCGGGAAGTCTCTTACGGGGGCTGAGCTGGTGACGTGTGGCAATGCTTGCGTAAACAGAAAGTATCTTTTGAGATTGTTATTGTTCCTTACATGAGCACCAGTGGTGGTGCTCTCCTTCTAAGCATTTGTTTGTCACAAGTGCTAAGGTAGAGTAGCTCATTGTGGATGTGGTTACATCAAAGGCCATTCGTAAACGAAATCATGTGGTGCATAATGAGGCCCATTTGTTGGAATATAACAGAAGAATGTCATTACGAATCCAGGCAAACTTATTCCTTTAATGTCCCACTCAAGGAGGCAAAACAGAGGGCAATGGAATATGTATAAAATTTGTAATTCACGTCCTCTAACTTTAAGTCAAATTGGGCGAATAATGAAATGTGTAAAATGCTACCCAAATGAGCCCAGAATCTATAGAGCTTAGGGTTACCCAAAATCCATCTTTCAGGATAAAGGAACACTCCTGAAGAAACCTTATCCAGATAATTCACACTGGCCGAGCTTCGAACTCGGGATCTCTTGAAAAAACAATAATTTGTACACAAGAATATTTTTTCTGTGTGAGTTGGACACGCTACCACATACGTTACAGGCGCGGGCAGCAAACTATTGTGAAAAATCAGAACATTTCATTCTGAAGATTAGTAAGAAGCGTAAACTACTTCAGGAACAAAGTGGAGGTTCTGTTGTATTTTCAACACCAGAGGAAAATGAAATACAACGAAAGACAATCGAAAATGTTTGTGAGTGAATTTGGTAAGGGTGTTATCCGGAAAGCGGTTCAGGAATTCTATAAAATACAGGAAAAAATTCCAAAAGCAAAGCACTCTATCCAATTGTTAAGCAGAGGATACATTTTCTTTGAGTTACAGAATCTTTGTTAAGAGTTTTAAAAACTATTGACTTCAAGCGGAGAAAATGTGGAAGCAAACGGAAGATTTTAATTGAGACCAGAAATTTTGCAGTGGTATGAGTATCTTTTACATGTTAAAGTTTTGCGGAAATATGTTAGAAATTTATTTAGATGAAACTTTGTTGGATAATAACCCGAGAAGAGGTTCTGACATTTGAATTTGTTGAAGTTGTCCAAAGTTACCATGCAGGCAATCGGTTCATTCTTTTACGATACATTCTGGACGCAAGAATGTGCTTGTGAATGTAGGGAAACAGCTCTATAAGTCAGGAAGCACCAGGGGGGATTACTATGTCCAAATAAACCACAAGAAGCGGCTGAAAGAAATGTTTATTCCACATATTTCACGTCGTCAGTTATAATTTTAGACGTTGAATCTTATCTGAAAAGTGCCCAACCATATATTCTACCAAGAAAGAAATAGTGGATTTCTTGCAGAAACGTGGTGCTAATTGTAACGAAGAAATGAGGAAAAGACATTTATTAATCTTCTGGAAGTCCATCGCCCAAGAAGAAGGTAACAAACTGGAGGAAACCGAAGCTGAATATTGGGGGGAAAAAGGACTGAATCGTGTCCGGTGTTATAGATTACATCATTATGAATATGACAACAAGTTATGTTACCTCCACCAGTAACAGTGGCAGCAATAAAAATATTTTTGCTATCACAACCGCTGAGATGTGAATGTGAATAACAATGTCTGTGAAGGTCTGTACGACGTTTCTTCTTATTTTTTTGCCAATATTAGGCGTTTGGAATTAAGTTAAATTTAAATGAACACCATAGTAAAGGTCATTCTTCAATAGTGTCATGCGACATGACACTAGTAGTGCCAGTTAATGGGCTTTTGGCATTTAGTCCCAATTTTTAGGTTTATGCATTCTTTGAAAATACTGAAATGCCACTGTGTATCTGACCGCTAACACTCCCCATCTCTCCTTAATGCCATTCATACTCAACGTAAAGTTAATCGCATTCCTTCAAACCACACAGAGCTTGGTTCTATACAGTATCTATGAGTATACCTATTACTCTTATGTTTCATTGATAATAGTACCCCAAGTAAGTAGGATTCTGGCGTTCCAAATTATTTCTCTCCTTCTTTCCTTCCCTCTTTCTTTCTTTTTTCTTTCTCTCTTTCTTTCGATTTTGACAGTCAAACTTTGATCTGTCAACTAAACTTAGAATACATTATATTCAAAGTTCTGAAATGCACATTTCAGCTTTATACAACAAATTTAAAATCTCAATTCTAAAGTTTAAAAATGTTAATTACAAAACACCGATTTTATAGAGAGTTAAATCTTTAAAACTGGAAGAGAAGAAATCATTATAGGAATAATTCACGTTTTAATTTAGACCTCTTTAAAACTGATACTTACACTCAACATTTTAACGCATCCGTTAGAAAGTCCGTTGGTTTTGTACTTGCTATAAAAGAATAGAGTCTTTAGTATTACAGCGGAGCTGCAATAATAATATAATTTCCCTCTCTGGTAATTGTAGATAATTTCCACTCTGAAAAACTGAGTCATAAGTATTTGAGAATGTTCAGCTTTGTGGCTGTAATTCTAATTAGGCGTCTACGGCACACATATAGAAAACTGTCACAGTGATGTCCTTGAACGATGCTAATATACATTTATTTTCAGCCGACTCATCACTTTTAATGTTTAAATGTATCTTATTGCTATGTATTGACCTATACCTGGCCTGTTTTTAAAAGCCATATGAAAATGGAAGGTACATAAATATTTGGCTAAACTTTCAGGATTCGTTCTTCGCATGCAGAAGAATAACATATGTTATGTGGACATTGATCCGCAAACATTTCTTTTCGATGTTAGAACTCGTTTCCTATCACTGTTCATAGCATTTAGTCGTAGGAAGCAGTGCATAATAAATTAGCATACAACATAAAAACCTTTCTTACATGAAAATT
Organism: Mantis religiosa; assembly: GCA_030765055.1. NCBI lineage: Eukaryota > Metazoa > Arthropoda > Insecta > Mantodea > Mantidae > Mantis > Mantis religiosa. The sequence continues at coordinate 132,411,752 of CM060948.1, read as the reverse complement.
CAGAAAGCTCTTCATTACAACTCATACAGCATCACCCCTCCATAGTATTGAATCCCAAATGTACCGATGTATCCCCGGAGCTCTGCATATTCTTTCGCAATCTTCTCCACTACGAACACATCTGCATCTTATATCGCTGTTCAGTACACAAGGCCTTCAAATACCCCCACAATGACAGTGAACTATACTTAAACAAAAACAAATTTTGAAAATTTCATACAAGAGATTTCAGTGGTAGACAGGTAAATTCTGTTAGTAGATTAGGCAAAGTTGCATAAAAAATCCCTGATATGCAAATAAACCTTTCCGGATCCATGCCCATATGACACATTTTATTCTTCTATTTATGGGGAATTTCTTACGAAGGTAGGACCTACTTTATTGCTACAGTCTCTATAAACACTGTGTTATATATTTAGTTATACACCAAAGTTATACATTATACTTCCGATAATGATAAACTTCAGAATATTAGTTGCTCTTTTCAGTTCGTTGAGTAAAGAAAAATTGTTTTCAGTATTCTCCAATATTTCTGGTATTATGATATAACTTAAGGTACTTAAAAGAAAAGATCCGAAAGCATCTCTTGGTAATAATTTTATTACCGCAGCTGCTTGTTTATCCATGGAGATGCTGATCGTGGAGGGGACCAGAGGTATAACAATGGATGACCAAGAAACTAGAAAGAATATGTGCTGCCCGGTGATTATCTGTGTTTTCAAAACGCTCCCTCTCCTCAGTGTTTTTTGTGTTTGTGTTGGTGTTGGTGTTCCAGACGAGAACGAGAGGCGCAACTCGAGTCTTGTGCCGCATACCAACGGCACCAAGAATAGTGGTGGTGGAGGAGGAGGTGGAGGTGGCGGCGGCGGTGGAGGGGGTGGTGGAGGAGGCGGGGCTGGTGAAAACCTCACCACGTCCACGCCTGCCCCCAGGACTACACCAGCCGCCAGTCCTCCCTGACCGAAATAAATAGGGTACTACCACTCCGCCATTTTCCCTACTCGTAGTTATTATTATATGTATTGCTTGTCGCCATTTGGTAAAGGTGGGTCAAACCATTTCTGAAGTTCTTCAAACACTATAGGTACATCAAATTTCGGAGAACACATATTTTATAAATATGCATATTAATTCTTATATTTGAGTATTGCACAAAAGGCAACAATTTTAAAAAAATAATTAAAGTAATTAAGAACCACATTTTCTTACAATAGTTAAGCTAAATAATGAGTATAAATAATATCATAAGTATAGTATGTAAATTGTGCATAAAATTGTAATAAAGTGCAACTGTGTAATTATAGTATAACATTAAAGTTAAATCTCCTTCTTAACTGTAATAAACTGAAATGTTTTAAAAGACATGCTAGCATTAAAATGCCTTTCCCTTTGAGAAATAACTTTACAGCAAAAATCACTGGTAAGGAGGGTAGACAAAACATGAGTAATGCAAAGAGCTTCTGATACATATTGCGCAGCCTTCTCACGTAGGTACCTATGACTGAAAAATATGATACGCATTATGAGAGTCTGTTTTATGTGAGTGGCCCATTAAGGCGCAGTATGTATCTTTAGCGTTCAACAGTGGTTATAAAACAATAGTAATAAATTTCAAAAGTATTAAATAAATTCGTAACACACCCTAAGCCATATAATTCGACTGTTCACACATATAGGTACAAGAAAAAACGTAGCTATGACTTTGTCCTTTTTAGACTTATATAAGGGTTACATATTGTTACATTTTTGTCACAGTCCAAGATGGGATTTTCTTTTAGTGAAAGTAGATCGAAAATAAAAATACGGGTGTCTTGGCTTGCTCTCCCATACGTCCAAGTTTGACAGTGAAAAAATTTGCAAATTAAAATGATTCACTAACAGCTTTCAAGTCGTTGAATTTATCAGTGATTAAAAAGTTTGAAGCAAAGAACTCACAAAATGAGCAATCTTTCTCTCTTCTCACTGGGCAAAGAGTAATAAATAAACACAATAAAAAAATACGTAACTACGGCCGATTTCTTCTTTGCTATGTGCAATCCTGGCATTAAGTTTACTTAAGTTCGCGCAGATATTTGTAGCCGTTCGGCAGCTTTCATCAGCCTGTCCTAGACAGCCTATCGTTGAGTTGAAGACAGACCTAGTCAGCTGTTACCGAAGAGCCTAACGTGTACCCCGCGAATAGGAAATCTTTGTGAGAGAAAGCCGAGACACGGGTATTTTTTTATCCAGATGTATTTCACTTTAAACAATCGCAACTCAATATGCGACATAAATGTCACAATGTCACTTAGTTAGCCTCCTTTGCATGTCCCAAGAATCGCTTTTAAAGTATGTCATAGAAGATACTCAATACTGCGCATTTTATTAAATGCAAAGTACGCTGTAATTCTTTAGAGACTGTTTAGACCAAGGGGTGCTTGGGTGTTATGCGGAAGGATATATTGTCAGGCCATGTTTCTACTGAGAATAAAACCAATAAGCAATAAACTGATGTTCAGAAAGCAAGAAGCAAAACTCAGTATTGACTAGAATTTATGACATTGTCCTCTTATAACAGAAATTGTGCTAAAGCAAGGATAAAGGAAATTCACAGACCTTGTAAAAACTGACGGTTTGAAAGCTCTGGGTGACAAAGAGTGAAGTTCTATCCTTCAAAAACCCAAGTTCAGTCTTCAGTGTAAATATGCTGCGCTTCTATCTCCTTAGCACAAGATGAGTATCATTATGAAAATAAAATTTTCATTCCAAATAAGTTTTCTTAGTAACAAAATATCCCTAATTCAATTTATAAACACTGTATGATACAACTAGCAGTATGATTATTTTGATAGTTCTGAAGATTAACTTTAATTTCCAATAAGCTACACGTTAGCTTATAGTCCAATATTCATTCCAGAAGTCCTTTAATTAAAAATAAATAATAAATTTAAATAGCGATCATGCAGTAGACGTTAACGCTGGACCGTTACAGCTTCAATTTTTATGCTTAAAAGAATATACAGCACATTTCTTTCTCAGAAAAATACAGAAAGTCAAACTTTATGTGTGATTAAAAATTGCTAACCTAAGTGGTTAAATAGATAATAGCTTGCTTATTATTGTTTTGATTGTATTTCAGAACATACGTATATGTTTTAATAGAATAGAAGATGGTGAAGACAGATATTGTAACTTTTCTTGAAAGCAAACCTTAAGGATTTAGGTTAACAGGGGAATCCCATTAGAGAAAAAATGTTCAAACTATTCTCCAAAATTCAATTAGAGCGAATTGGACAAATACTACGCACAAACATCCGTACGAATCAAGTAGGGTTTATCCCAGGCTGATCGCCCTTGCATTCTGTGCAGCAAATTTTATAAGAGATAAGTAATCTGGCACAAAAAAATACTTCTTTATACGCAATACTTACAGATTATTAAAAGCATTTGACAGCATAGTCAGAAAGTTGCTGTTCCGCAAGCTGAAACATATAGTGGGCAGACAAGACATGATATGGAAACAAAATCGAAATTAGTACTAACTATGTGGCAATACACGATGTCAATTCAGTGTCAAAATATATTACTCAAACAAGAAGGAGGCCCGATGAGTTCAGTCCTATTTAATATAACGGAGGTAGTCATAGGTCAAGCTGAAAGACCCAGAAGTGTAAAACTGCTCGTATACACAGATTACATGGTCATTCTGTCCAAGAACTTTGAAGATCTGTAAGATGTCCAGGAGAATATCAGATATTGCCGTAAGAAAATTGCATGAAAATATATACCTTCAAGACAAAAGCAATGACATTCAAGAAAATGAGCGTTCGTACAAGAAAGGACCACCTCATGTGTGGCGAGTCAGTCTTGGGAATTGTAACTAGTTCTAAGTACCTGGAAGTGACGCTGTAGTCCACAGGAACCAAGTTTATTAAGTTCAAACATACAAGAGCGTAACAAAGCAGTAATAGATTCTGTGTGTATGACATTGCAAGCTATAGAGACTGATTCCACCACAGGCGATGGAGCTATTTCAACTCAGGGTTGCTCCAGCGGGCGCATAAGAAGTTCAGATAATATGAAATCACCTGACAGAGAAAACCTCAAGAAATTGGAGGACGCCAAAGGTGATGCCTTGGTAATGCAGTTGGTGATGCTCAAGAGAACCGTATCATTAACATCAGAAACAGAGACGCTTACATAGTAGCATAAGAATTCTGATTATGTCATTGACATCAGATTCTGCTCCAACTTCCCAGAAACTCAGGCATATGAGAATGCTATCAAAGAGAAACAAAACAAAGCCATTGGAATCAGATGTTCAGTAAGGTTTGAAATTCCAACTTCACCACCTTATACACGATTGGCCGCGCATGGCTTTAACGGGAAGATGTACCAAATGCGGCATGCATCGACCCCAAGTAGGACTGCCGATGCCGGCTATGTGACAAGCCATGCTCCTAGTAGCACCTATTGATATGCACAAGCAGAACTCAGTCACTCAACACAATAAAAAGTCACTGGTAAAAGCTAAATCCAAGTTTAGTATGTATACAATGTGTATAATAAAACTTTTTAAATATATCCGTTTCGTAATCCATTGGCATATCTATAGTAATACTTTATGTAATCCTAAAAGAGTAGTTTAATGGATGGATTGAATTCAGCGGATCTTGCAGGTTCATGTTCTCCCATTAATTGAGCAAATTTAGAAGCTTGATAATTAGTTTATAACTTGGGCCTCTAAAGTATTTGATACTCTATAATGCTAATATATTATTTTCCTTGTGTTTAATAAGATATGTCCTATTGTCATTAGGTACACTAGCATAAACATGCTGTATTCGTTTCAGTATAACACTCATTAATTTGGGCTCAGCCAGGCTTCCATTAATGACACCTGTCTAAATGTTTGCGAAGGCTTCCACTGCCAGTATCTATTATTTTCATTAGGTCTTCCGGTGTAGGCCGTTGTAGGCAGCCAACAATTATATGATACGGTCTACACCGGAAGACCTAATGAAAATAATGGATACCTGTCTAGATGTTCAGAGAAAATTGTGGTTGGTAACTGATATTATGAATAAATTTATAAACGATGTGCCACACAGAAATTATAAGTTTATTATCCATAGTTGATTTTACGTGAAATAAGCAGTTTATGATCCACATTAATTTAAAAATTTGATTTTTGTGACTTCAGTTTAACCTATAACTTCGGCTGTCAAAATTCTAAACAGCATGAATTTTTCAGAGAAGCATGAAGTTATTTAGCTTCCCCCAAAATATCTATACATACTAAAACTTCCTGCTCCCATAATAAAACACAACACCATAGAAGTTCACCGCTGAAGGCTTTTAATGAGCATGACGTTGAAATAAAAGCCGCTACTACATTGAAATACGACCAGCTCTAAATGACAATCCCTACAGAACCCAGCTGTGCTATGCTCATATGAGAACATGTTATCAAATTACTACTGTCCGCATACATAATGCACTGTGCAGGAGAAACAAAAACATACTTAGCGTATTTGATGGGTAGAAACTTAGGTTGACGGGAGTTTCACTGTAAAATGAGTAAATCAGGAGTATTATACCAGGTGAGTCAGCCGCGCCTTATTCGTTTGCAAGGTAGGCCACACATCAAACGGTATGTGAGCCTCAGTGCAGTTTTGCGCTTACCAAACTGTATTGCTTGATGTTCTTAGAAAGAAGAATACTCAAAATTCAGAGGAACGGCGGTTTAAGGGACAAAACGTATTGCTCGCTAACGTACACCTTAAAACATACGACTCCTTTACTGAGAGCAAATTTCAGTTACCAGGCCATTTTACAAACTTTTTATTGGACTATGTATGTCAAAGTAATTCAGTAAGCATCTCGGAAAAGAAACTGACCTATCACATGAGTACACTAACACTTTTCAGCTAAAAATAAAACGGCAGATTTTGTACTTAGAGCAGGGGTTGGCTGCCAAAAATTTGGAAAAGATTAGAGACACGCTTCATTCATTACGGACGAGTACAGTCAAAACGGACATATTATTAAACAAAGGTTCATTTACAATTTTGCTTAAACTACGTCTCGTGCATCTCAATTAACATGCATAAGAGCGTTTGCCATTTATGTAATAGTATTAAAACGCCCATTAAATGATTAAAAGTGCCTTAAAATACTAAATCTAGCACGAGTACTCGCGAGGTAGCAAAGTTATAGCGCCAGGCATAGGTACAAGTCGTACTACTGAACCCAGAACTTGCTTTCAGCCAAGTCTTGAAATAGCTCAATGGAATTATGACCTCTCCTGTGCTCTAACACCCAATGGCACAGGTTTCAGTCTCAGTATTGTAATTATTTCCTTTATGTCCATCAAAACTTGGAAACCGAATTCACAATAATTTAATTATAAAGTTCCTGAGGGCCTGCACTACCCACTCAGTTCAAGCACTTGCTTCGTTAGAGAAGTCGTATTCCAGGAATAGAATAAGGGTCATTACAGCGCCACAAAACATACCAATTTGAAACGACATTTTTAATATCACAATAATTCCATGTCTGCAACATTGTGTTTAACTTCCACGTTAAACTCTGATACTGTAATTTCCTTGTTCTCTGTGTTCAAATGAGTATAAATGATCCTTATTTCAAGTACACCTACCTATAGGTATGTTTAAACAACTAACTACTTGTAGTTCATCAATAAAGAAACATCAAACAATACCATAAAATATAAATAAAACAATTAAAAATAAAAATAATAACCATTTTCAGAATAACACTTGTGAATTGTGATAATTACGTGGTAAAGAAAATTGTATACCTATGCAGTGGATTTGAACCACCTTCACTGTAGACAGATGACATAGCAGTTTTGCACTCCTTCCAACTAGGCTACCTGGTAACGTGTGAGATAAATATTCCGTCTAATATGCTAGTTCCAGTGAACATTTGCAGACGTGCAAACGTCAGCTATTTAATTACGAATATACCTACTACAGGCGATGCGATAACATCTCTATTAGTAGATACTAATTTCATCGAGTGTTTTGCATCCATGTTAAATACGCGGACAGAACCTAGTAATGGAGTCGATGTTTTCATGTTGGAGTATAAAATACGGATTGCATAAAGCTCGAGAAAAAGGTGCAGCTGACTCACCTGGTATAAATGGACCCAACTACTTGCAGGTGCACTTCACAGAAACTGCATCTTTTTTTATAGTACAACTGGATCAGCTCTATTCAGCAAGACTAAAAGATTTCGATTGGCTTATGCTATGGTTTCCTTGATCGTCAGATGCATATTTACATTTCTTTCTTTGGTTGCTTCAAGAGAAAGATGTACCAGATAAAATCTTTATTTCCTGTCTGAGCTGCCTGTTATTCAGTGAAGTGAGAGACATTTTACCGCATCCTCGCCGATAAAAAAGGCGCATAATCATCTGCAGCTACAACTTTCAAAACGTTAGAGTAGGCATACTATATGCGCAAGATTTCTTGAGCGTTCGGGTCCCAAGTCCTCATTCGGCAGGTTTCGCCTATTTCCGTAAACACAGATGACAACTTTGAAACAAGAAATGCGTTACACATTGTGACATCTAGTGGCTAATATGCTAAGCTTTTACACTACGCCATTTCATTTTGAGCAATTTTGAGGTTAATTATTTGCTAACCAGTTTACAACAAATCTAATAGCAAGACTATGTTTTCCGTGTTATGGCTCGAAAGGGGACACACTATTTTTGGTCTACCTCGGTATAACTGTGATCTGAATGCACTGAGCTGGCGTGGGCAAAAATAAAGAATGTTTACAAAGTACGCAATGTTAACGAGAGCCACAAATCTGCGGAAACTTGCTATAGAAGCGACGGATTGGGAAGGATACGCTAAGAAGGTCCAAGAGCTGGAAATACAATATTAGAGAAACGATAGTGTAATTGAAAATGCAATTAATTAAATTATTAACACATTAGAGGATGCAAGCGATGAAAGTGACGCAGTAGACTTGGAAATCGAAGAATCACAAAGCGAGTGAGTGTTTATAGCTGTCATAATATTTGCTTAATACTTTTATGTGTATCATAACAGTAAATATATAGGCATACAGCATATCGGAATGGAGTTCAATTGTTTGATGCCACATCTCATACCTTCGGCGCATATCTTCGCTTATCTTACCGTAACTTGGCTGAATTGCGTTTTTCTAGGTTGACCACACTGCAGAAACAAAGGCGTGTTAACTCTGTTTTCTTCCCCTCTGCCCGCACTACACCGTAAATCCAGCGCTCAAGAAATCTTGCGCATATAGTACTTCCAATATAGTACTTATCTATATTGGAAGTCAGTCTAAGAATAATTCCATGATAGTATTACCAGTAGAACCCTTCGTTCAAAAATGTACGGAAATAAATCAACAAACCTTAACGGAAATAAATTAAAGGTAGGGTATGAAATACCTCACAGTTGACTCAATTATATCTGTAATGCACACCCTCTTATGTTCCCAGTAAAACCGAATCAATACATTAATTCAAGGTTTGGAAACAATATATAAATTAGAATATTATACTAGTATAATTATAGCAAAAGCGGCTCCATAGAACAACAAACAGCCATGAACTCCGCCAGAAGGTGTATTTGAAATCTTCAGACATTACATAAGAGACTGAATATACATGTTTCGTATAAACGTTAAACATAACCTTAAAGAGATATTTGACTTAGAAATGGTGACTCTGTATCTCGAGAACCCTCTTGAACTTTGGAAAAGTTAGGGGTTTTAACCACTTTCAATGCTTCACTGCAAACACAATGTCCTATGAGAACGGCAATAGAGGTGCCGCTGTAGGAGCAGTTCTTTCAAAGTAATCATTCAAGTCGTTCTGCAAAAACCCCTCCAACGATAAAAATATTGAAAGAACATAATTATGGCAATGAATTACTAGTCATGTCAACTCATAAAAGTAATTCGGGTACTTTGTAAGACAGAGGCTTACTGGATTCGTGGGTCTTAAACCAGTTACATGTGCATTCCATCAACATTTAAATAAAACAGCTTTCTGAAGAAGCCGAATATGCAGTAGTTACATCGGGTCAGAGAACAGTTGGAGCATCCCGTATACCGGTAATTGACTTTCGAAATGAAATGTATTACTACGGAACAGTAATCTAAACCACTTAAGAAATCCCACTCCCTGAAAAACAGCACAATTAAAGCTGATAAATTTTACATAAACAAAATATATTTACTGTAACATAACTTCCATTCGTCTCTTCTGAACTCTCGACTTCTAACACACTGCGTTTCCCTAAATCTATATTGTCACTATCAAGAATTTTAGTAAGAGTTAAACTGCTCAGGAAAAGACCCATTTGGCTAAACATAAACGAGGTCTAGTCTGCACTACCGCATGTTTTCATTGTCAGAAGAGTAAGGTCCACAGTCAGTTCTATTACGGCTCAATTTGCCAAAAGAATGCTTACAAGCGATTTCGCTACCTTTAACAATATTGAAAAAATGCTCTCTCAGAAAAGTAATACAACTACGAAAGCAAACAACACATGCATTAAACTTATCTTGGCTTTCAAGATTCGTATATATATGTACCTATTCGCATATAAGTACACAGATTACCACCACAGATTAATGAGCTGGTCTGGATGCTTTAGTTGTTTAGGTGTTGGTCTACTGAGGCCAGGATCGGAGATTGACACCTGGCCCACAGCGATGGTTTTTAAATGTGTTTAAGGTAACTTCCGCAACTTAAAATATTTACTGGTATATTGTAAAGCAACTCCTAGGCAAAGAAATTCCGGCATACCCGCCGTACGTCTATATGATCCTGGCAATTGAGGGCACCGTGAATATTACGAAATTTACACAGATTAAGTAAAATATTTAGCACATTAATTTGCTTAATTAAACGCTGCATAGAAATGGCATCTATCAAAATAACCTTGCTGAATTTACTTGTTTTTTGGGCCTCTTCTTAGGAATCCTCATTGCAGAAAAAGAGGATCTAGAATCATTCTTCGTTAAATTATTTACAGTTCAGCAGCGCAGCTAACAGTTAAATTTTATACTAACATACTTCACATCATTGAACAGGACTTTGCAAGAGATAAATTATTCCTCAAAATCAACTTAAAATTCCAAAAATAGAAAGGAACGGTTTTCATGTCAAAGAAACTTGTCACATGCTTCCATATGCTTACAAACCAAACTACGGTATCCATGCAGCCATTTTATACCGCTGTTTTCTAGGACAATAGGACAAGAACTGAAGGGAATATATATATACGTTTGCCAGGTAGCACAAAAGCCCCGCGCTTAACCTAAGCAGACATCCCTTCATGTGTTAAAACAGGGAAATTCCAATAAACGCACGGCGGTGTTGTGACCTAACAACACAGGTTGGTTCAGTGCTATTGTCATTCGGAGCAGGGGAACGCGACACTGCCATGCGTTTACTGGAGCTGCCCCTTTCGATCTGCAGCTCTTTTAAGGCTCGAAGGGATATCTGCTTACATGAAAGACGGGGCAGCCAGGCCACCTGGTGTATGTAAGTATGTATGTAGGTAGGTATATAGGTATGTGTGTATGTATGTAGGTATGTATGCGTATATGGATGTATGTATGTAAGTAGGTATATAGGTATGTGTATGTATGTGTACGTATGTAGGTATGTATATATGGATGTATGTATGTGATTGTGTATGTATTATAAAATCAGTGGTACACTAACTATAGTTTCTATCGTTTATTGGGAGCCAGTCTTCATTCTCACAATCACATCAGTAAAACTGACAATAATAATGCAGTTTGAAGTAACTTAACCAATTACACACATTACTTTCTCATACCTACAATATTTCAATGTTCATCGAGAACTACTTAAACAGAACGTACTGTTCATTTTCCTAAAAGGTTCAGGGACTGGTACATGGTATTTAGAAAGTGATGGAAAGAATGCGCTAAGTTAAATATTCTCTTTCTCTGAAAGGATCTGTCAGAACTCTTTGAGTACGCCTAACGAACAATAGGTTCGCACTACAGAACAAACAAGTATGAAAGATTCTACAATATGGTTTCGCTTTAATTCTAATTTCTGCAGCCATTGCACCGGGATATTTCGCCCATATATAGGTAAAGCCGATGATATACCATAAATTGAATGATCTTTTCATCCTATAGAAGAGCGTGATTTTGGCTAACTCTAACTTTAAAGTCATATTTCCATAAATATGTGGAAAATAGAAATCTATAATTAAAGAACATTTGTAATATACACATCTACTGTATATATGTAGTTTAAGGAATGGCATATGAACTTCTACTTTATTGAAACATTGGATTTCTGCCTTTCTTTTGGAAAGTGAATCTTTAATCCCATACCCTACAGTGTGCTACAACTATGACTTTTTATAGAAACCCAAGGCCAGCTGTTCTCGACGTACCTCTGTGAAATAAATAAAAAGCTCTATATTTTTCTTGGAATGAGTTCAGAAGCACACTGGCAGATAAAATAATTATACCAAACGAAGGATTGCTTAAGTTTAATAGAGATTTAAATGTAAGGTAATACATCGTGATAGCATCATATAAAACAAAATCAGCACAAATAAAGCAGACTTATCACAGGAAGGTATGTCCAAACAGTTGTAACAGTCTTTGTTCTACTTCCGTTGGGCTGTACAGACATGTATTCAAGCAGGCATACAGTAGTACAGGTGACCAATGCGATACGCTCTCCCAAGCACCCTGCACATTTTGTCGCAGTTTGGCAATGTTTAAGGCTGGCTGTGGAGAACAAGTCAGAATGTTTCCCATCATGTCCAATATATATATTCAATAGGTGAAAGGTCAGCGCACAGTGCTGTTCAGGACAGTTTTCGTACACCATGAAGAGCATGTTTCATCGCAGCATGTGTACGGGGACGTGCGTTATCCTGTTGAAAACAGCACATCGCCCTTCTGTTGTAGAAATGTGAGGCGGTAATCGGTGGATATAAAGGATCCTACACCGAAAGACCGATTTTGCTCCGGACTAGCGATCAGTATGGGAGAGCGACTCCGTTTCAGGGTCCAGCGATCAAATAAAAATACACTTTGCTTCCTTGATTTTCCCACCAGTTTATTTATATAACATTTAGATTACCACTTTGCTCCCAAACAACTTGCTCGTTACAACGTTACCTTCCCCGAAAACGATCTACGATGAAGTGTTGCCTTTTTTCTCCATTCTCAGCGTCCTTTCCTAACGCAGACTATCTAGCACGCCCCTTTCCTATTTCCGTGACTATTCCGCCGTATCACGTGATGCATAACCATTTTTATTGGAGGTTCGTTTTCCTACATTTTTACTCTTTCTAGGCTTTCACCCCTCTGTCCCTCCTTTTTGACCTTCGGGGTCATGTGAAGAAATATTCAGACTTCTTCTCACATTCCTTAGGGGAGTGTTTCTTCCTCGCCCCTTGACACATTCCTTAAGTTAATGGATTTTGTTCCCCCAACTGCGGTTTCCGACCCGAACTGCGGTTTCTGTCTCAAAATGCCCTTCGGAGGAATATTGCAATTTTCTTTTATTTACTTATTTATTTCTTTTTTAATTGGGAAAATTGTAAATTCCTTCGAAAGTCCCACCAAACAGTAATCAACAAAAATGATGCGAACTGGATTACTTCCTAAGTCACTTCCTATCGGCCTTCGCTCCATCAACGCGCGAACGAGCAAGGAGTTTTTTTTTTTTTTTGAGCTGTTACATATACACTGAACAAGAGACAAAATATATACATACATAGATATACACATATCCTTAAATACATTGTTACCTAGCAATACCCTGAAATACATTGTTACATATATGAGCCCTTAAATATTTCTGTTTATTTATATTTTACATTTCTTGTGCAAGTCTACACTTTCTTTTGGCATACAGAACAATTGATTTGCCTTCACTTTTTTTATTGACATATTTGGTTGGTGCATATTTGTCTTTTGAGCTCTGTACTTTCATTGCAATATTGTGGGTAATTAACACTCCGTACACTATCACACGCATCTCACTTGTGCATAACTTGCACAGATTTCTTTCTTCGTGCACTATCACACTCTTGTTATTTTGAATCACAAACATATAACTCGGATATCAGGAAATATAATTGTTTTTTTTTGTTACAATTGTGTCTTTATTCTTTTTGTGTAGACAAGGGTAGCATTTGGTTTAAGCTCGGGTTCTTACTTCCCAAAAATTTCGCTCTATCTCTATACTTCAATCCTATTTGCGTCAAACAGTTAGCTTTACAATAATTTTTTTTGCCTTACATTTAATGAGGTCAGTGACTTCGGGATGCGTCAAATCATGGCTTGTCGTTGGCTATGGCCAATTCTCTAAAGGGTCTCAATAAAGATAAATTATACCTGCCTAATTTTTTGTTTGTCTTAACATCTTCTAACTCAAAAGAACGGTCACCGAATTGAGCAATGATCACAGCTGGTCCTTCCCAGAGTACATGCAGTCTATGTGACGTCTTTGTCAGTAGGGAGGACTTGTTATGCGTTCTTATCAGCACCTTTTCTCCTAACTGCGGTGTCCATTTCTTCCTATATCGTTTCTTCTTTTTATTTCTGTTTTCTGCGCGTTTTCTCAAGCGCTCAAAGGCTTCTAAGATCTGTTGACTTTCGCTTTGCTCCTCGGTGCGAATGGCGCTCGGTAGCCCTGGGATTATGTCTTCAGCTGGTTCCTTCAATAGTAGTGCTACTGGAGCTATTCCCGTGATTGGATTAATGGTGTTATTCATGACACGTTCTATCAGGGGTAGTTGGGGAACCCACGAGGAATGTTTCTTTTTGTAGGTGAGGATGCGTAGAAAGATGGACAAGTCCCGTATGGTCCTTTCACATGGATTACTTTGTGGATGGTACGCGGTTGAATTGTAAATTTTTATGCCTGCAGTTCTAATTTTATCCATAAATAATTTACCCTTATGTATGGACGCATTATCTGCCAAAATAGCGTCCATTTTGCCGTATTTGGGTATAAAGTCGTCTATGATCTTTGCTGCACAGGCTACGCTTGTTAATTTCTTCATTGGGTATAATTTCACAAATTTTGTGAATATGTCCACCATTACGAAAATATATTTCATCCCTGCTGTTCCCATAGGTAATGGTCCATGTGAGTCGATTGTTACCAATGCTAGTGGCTTGTCGCGGAGTATGCAAATTGGTGGTGTGTCGTATTTCACGTTAAGTGGTTTTGCTTTCTGTCAGATGATACATGCAGATATGCGTTGACGAACTTTATGTTGTAATCGGGGAATGTAAAAATATTGTTCTATTGTCAGGCATGTCTTCTCGGTTCCTCCATGAATGATGGCTGTATGAAACGAGTCAATAATTAAGTTTTCTATGACGCGTGGTGCGTACGTCCGCCATGTTAAGTGGTGTCTACCTTGCAATTTGTACAGGATTCCGTCGCGTTTTCCAAATGATCCTTTCGTGTCCTTCTGAATATCTGGAGCTGTTGTGAAAATTTCTGCTAATTTGGGGTCCTCCTGTTGAAGTTGTCGTATGTCTTTTACTTGTTTGATTAACATTTTGTTTAGATGGGTGTCTATTTTTAGGATGTGTACTTCACGTGTGTTGCCTTGGCATTCTGGTATGTCTCCTTTTGTGGTCAGTCTAGACAGCGTGTCTGCGAAGATGTTTTGGTTTCCAGGTATATGTGAGATGGTGACATCATATGACATTATTCCGTGTATGTATCTAGAGATTTTTGAGCTTGTTAATTTGCACTTTTTAATGAATGATAGGCTCACGTGGTCCGAAAATATTATGATTTTGCAATTACAGATGTAGTCTCTTAATTTTTGAATAGCGAAAAAATTTGCTGCTATTTCCTGTTCCGTTACACATGCTATTTTCTCTGTGTGTGTCAAGTTTCTAGATGCCGTACTTATAACGTACTGTTGTCCTTGGTCATCTCTTTGACAAAGTACTGCTCCGAAACCAGAAATTGATGCGTCCGTGTAAATGTAGTAGGGTTTGTCGGTGCGGGGTCGTTCCAATAAAATAGCTTGTCCGAATAATTCTTTTACTCTGTCGAATGCATTTTGGTGTGTGCTCGTCCAGCGCCATCTTACGCTTTTCTTTAACAACTCTCTAAGGGGTGCCGCTTCTTTAGCGTAATTAATTAGAAATCGTGCCTCATACTGGAATATGCCCAATACTCGGCGTAGCTGCCTTATGTTTCTTGGCGCAGGGATTTCTGCAATTGTTCGGATTCTTTCTTTATCTGGAGAAATACCTTTCTCCGAAATGATGTATCCTAGGAATTTGGTTTCTTGTTGGAAGAATTTGGTTTTTTCTAAGTTCAACGTCAGCCCGTTTGATCTTAATTTTGTAATGACGTAATCCAAATGTTGTATGTGTTCGTCTATCGTATTGTCGTGTAGTAAAAAATCATCGATATATTCGGTCAGGAATTCTTGAGCAGCATCTCCAAATATGGCATACATGGCTCTTAAAAATCCGCTTGCACTTACTGACATGCCAAACGGTAGTCTGGTAAACTCTAACACTCGACACTGATATAGGAATCCTGTAAATTTTCTTAAGTGTGGTGGTATAGGGATTTGTAGGTATGAGTTTGTCAAGTCGATGGAGGAAAACCATTTTTTTCTTCCGATGCTGGTGAGTATTTGTTCTATGCCAATTGTCCGAAAATTATCTGGTAGAATAAACTGGTTAAGGTGACAGTCTTTAAAATCGCAAGGTAAATATCTTTGCTTATATTAATGCATTGAACAAAAAATTTTTCCTCCTCCAATTGGTTTTCGGCTTCTGTTAATTGCATGTTGGGAACTGCCTGCTGGGAAAAAGGAATTGGAAACTCTTCGTTGTTGCCTCGTATGGTTAAAATTTTGGCTGCGTAATTAATCTTTGCGTGAAATGCTTGGAAGAAATCGCTTCCTAGAATAACTTGTACAACCAAATGCGGTATTATCAAAAAAATGACTTCCACATGATTTTGGCCTAAAGTGAATGTAATCATAACTTGTTTTTGTATACGTTGTTTCTGTCTTCCTATGGCCATTAGTACGTACACATTTTTGGTGGGTAACGTTTGTAGGTGTATGCCTTTAGCTTCCAAGTGGTTAAAGAATTTTAGACTACAGACAGATGCTGTCGCTCCAGTGTCTAGCGTTGCCAGGAAAGTTTCATCTGCTATGGTGATCTCTATTTGTGGCGTTTCTGCTATGACTTGTTGTATTGTATCTGAGTTCATGTTTCCAGCATTGTTTCCGACTGTCAAGTCTTTATCCTCATCGTGTATCTGTAGTTGCGCCATCGTATTTTTAGTGTTTCCATTCTTCTTAACATACCTCGAGGCAGAAAAAGGAAACGGTCTCCTACCCGAATTTAGTGTTCCGTATTGTGTATCGCACTTGCACCATTTAGGGATGTGTGGGTGGTTGGGAGAAATGTCTGGTTCGCAAACCATTTTTGTTTGGGCCTTGCACCGTTGTAATTTATCGTTGGGGACCTACTCCTAATTGTTTCTTTGCTTGTTGACTCATGGTTCTCATGAGGTGCTTGTTCTGCTCGCTGGTCCGTCGTGTGTGGTCGGTTATCCTGGTCATGACCATTATTGGTCCATCGGCGTCCTGCAGGATTTTCCCTGGGTAAGTCATTTTTGTATGGTCTTTGAAAAACATCATACCGTCTCTCTCCGATAATATGGCTGTCATTGGCGTGTCGTCTTGGATATGTTCGTTGTGTGCGCATGAAATTTATGTAATGTGTTCGCTGGGGATGTTGAGGATTTTCTCGGGGTTGTCTTTGGTGATATCGGGAATTGTGTCTTCTGTGGTCATACACGGGTACCTGGTCTCTGTACCGATCTCTGGAGTGTGTCTGGTCGTTATGTCTAGCATTTCCAGTGCTGTATGCCCTCGTCCCACTAAAGTTTTGGGCATGTTGCGACGTCCTGTCATCTCGTAGTCCTGGGTTCAGTTCAGTCCTGGGTGGTTCTAGTGCCGTCAAAAGTTCGATTGTCTCGCTAATTGTACTGGGTCGTGCGACAATTAAATGATTTTTTATCTGTTCTGGGTAGTGTTGCGTAATTAAACTAATAAATTCCTGAGGTTCCATGGGAGGGTCCAACATTTTACTTTGTTGCGCTAAGTCTAGAAATTAATCCACCATGGATCGTCCTCTGTGTGGATATTTTCCTGTATTTATGTTCGTTCGGACAGCATATTGTGTTGCGCCATTCCAATATTTTGTTAAAAAGTGTTGTTTGAAGTCTGTGTAACTGGTGTGGTCACCTACTGCTAGCCTAAACCAAGTCAGTGACCGTCCCTGCAAGCCTCGTTTAACTATTATCATCTTAAAATAATCTGGAATGTTCTTGAGCTGAAAGTAATACTCTAGGTCCATTATGTAACGCTTCGCGTTGTCTCTCACGTCATCAAATGTTGGCACGGTTATTTCATTTAACAAGTGAAAATGGTTAGGGTACCCGGTGTTTATACAGTTATTGTATATGCTCCCTTGGCTAACACTATTACATGTTTCCATAGGTACTGTTGAAGACGTGTTTTGGCACGTGTTCATCGGTCCCTGTCTTGTTTGTACACTTGAAATGTCATTACTCTGAGGTTGGTCATTACATATTTTTAAATCATTAAGAGCCTCTTTGAGTGATGCCATTTCTCGTGCATGGTGTTCAATTCTTTTATCAGTTGAGCGTTGAGTTGCGTCTGCCTGTGTCAGGGTTGCTTTAATTGCTATCAATTCATTATGAGTGGAATTTTCTGCTTCTTTCTGCCTATTTTGTATTATGACACAGGTGTTTCGCATCTTCTCCCTCAACTGGGCATGCACATTATCATAATGCTGTGAAATCAGTGTAAGTTGCTCTCTGGTGGTTTCCATGTCCTTTTGTGTATCGTGCACCTCTGTGCGTATATTCAAAAATTCTGCCTTTATAGTGGCCTGCCCTAACCTAATTTCTGCTAATTGCTTATTCTGTTCTTCTGTTTTACTTTCTAATTGTCTTTTCAACGTGTTTGTGTGTTCTGCAATCTTTTCTTCTAAATTATTTTCTAACATGCTGTTTCTTGCTGCTATTTGCTGACTATGTTCGGAAATCTTAGTCTCTAGGTTGCTTTGGAGCTGCTGGAGCATCTGTTGCATCATAGCCGTGAGGCTGAGTGTTGCCTCAGGACTAATTTCTTGCACAGCGATATCTCCGGGCTGCCCTTGGATTTGTTCCTCCATGTCTGCGCTAATTATCCTGCCACTTCTCAGGATCATACAAATTTTACACAGTCTGTAGTGTCACTGCCAGACTTGTCCTACACAGTGAGTGCCCCTTGTGGAAAGACTTTGGAAAGGGTACTTACTCGTGATGTTGTTGGTGTTTACCTCCGTCGGAAGTGGTGGTTGTTGCTGTCCTGTTGTTGTCGTGCTCAGCTAACCTTGTCCGCGGTGTCCGTCTACGATGCCGTGGTGTGATCTGCTGTTGCTCTGGGTGTTGTCTCCGGGCGGTAATCTCGTTCTCGGCGTCTGTTGCTCTGGGTGTTGTCTCCGGACGGTAATCTCGTTCTCGGAGTGATGGTCTCGAAGGAGATGTTGGTGGTTGTGGAAGCTCGCTGGGTGGTTAAAACACGTTGGGTGCCATTTGAGGCGGTAATCGGTGGATATAAAGGATCCTACACCGAAAGACCGATTTTGCTCCGGACTAGCGATCAGTATGGGAGAGCGACTCCGTTTCAGGGTCCAGCGATCAAATAAAAATACACTTTGCTTCCTTGATTTTCCCACCAGTTTATTTATATAACATTTAGATTACCACTTTGCTCCCAAACAACTTGCTCGTTACAACTTTACCTTCCCCGAAAACGATCTACGATGAAGTGTTGCCTTTTTTCTCCATTCTCAGCGTCCTTTCCTAACGCAGACTATCTAGCACGCCCCTTTCCTATTTCCGTGACTATTCCGCCCGTATCACGTGATGCATAACCATTTTTATTGGAGGTTCGTTTTCCTACATTTTTACTCTTACTAGGCTTTCACCCCTCTGTCCCTCCTTTTTGACCTTCGGGGTCATGTGAAGAAATATTCAGACTTCTTCTCACATTCCTTAGGGGAGTGTTTCTTCCTCGCCCCTTGACACATTCCTTAAGTTAATGGATTTTGTTCCCCCAACTGCGGTTTCCGACCCGAACTGCGGTTTCTGTCTCAAATGGTAGTAACACAGGATTCATTAGCTGATAGATGTAGCTCGTACTGGATGCACGTCCCTGCGCAAACACCGAAGGCTAGCGTGTATTGTAGGTAATGACACACGACACCATGATGCCAGGAGTTGGGTTTTTTTTGTCTTTGTCGAATGCACCATGGACGAGTTCGTTCACCAGCTCTACGTCATATGCTTACCGACCATCACTAGTGTACAACAGAACCTACTCTCATCACTGAAGACAACAGAGTGTCATTTGAGTGTCCAGTTAACCTTCCTGGAGAGAAGAGGTAACGCACCTGACGGTATTGTAGTGTAAGAGGTAGCTTTGGCTGAGGCACAGGTGACTTGATTCCTGCAGCAAGAACACGGTGTCCAATAGTCCATGCTCAGCAGGAGCTACTTGTGCCCATATCGCTTCCCTGATTGTTGCTTGGGCACGCAAGGAACCCCGTACAGTGCATAGATCCAGACATAGTTTCCTACAACGTCGCTGCTCAAAAACTGGTCTACGGGAGTGAGAATGATCCAAAGATCATTTCTGAAAATACCGATTGTTTTAATTTTTAACTTTCTTATTTACGTGCTCCAACTTTAAGTCAAGTCGGACGGTGAGTGAAATTGGTGAAAATGCTCAAATGAGCCCAGGGTTCTGAGACCTTAGAATTAACCAACAGGACCACCGATAAATTGTGCCCAACATGTGCAGCAGTTTGTCAAAAGGTCCATCCAGCTTCATCATGCAGGCCAAAAATTCGACCCAGTTAAAATGACTGTAGCTGTGCACAAGAAGCACGTTTGCTTCGTTGTGGCATGCCTTCACTTTAGAGTGTATTTTGACACTGCTATTCGACTGAGATGGTACCTCAGTGTCTCCAGCAAGGTGCGCACAGAGATCAGGAGACACGCCTCTACAGTGCCATCAATTGTCCGTTGATCTTGGCACTTCAATCACCAATTCTAAGACCCCTCAAAATTTACATACTAAACCTATGTGTCAATGAACAACTTACTGAAGGGTAGTGCGATTTCTTTTCCGCCAGTGCGCGTGTAGTGTTTGACGCCCGCTTTTACTACATACGGCATCGCAGGCGATGACACTGATGACACATGAGATGAAGATGGAGCACCGGTGGAATGAGATGGCGGGAAAAACCGGAGAACCCGGAGAAAACCCGCCCCAGCGCCGTGTTGTCCACCA
The DNA here is from genome assembly GCA_030765055.1 of Mantis religiosa. NCBI lineage: Eukaryota > Metazoa > Arthropoda > Insecta > Mantodea > Mantidae > Mantis > Mantis religiosa. The sequence continues at coordinate 132,391,320 of CM060948.1, read as the reverse complement.
CAAATCTCACTTTGCGGTCGCCTGGGATCGAACCCGGGCCGTCTTGGTGAGAGCCAAGCTGTCTAACCACTGAGCCACGGCGCGGCCCTTTTTCCGCCAGTGTAAGATACGTCTTTAAAACAGAGAAAATCGGAGGTTATTTGTAACGTTTATGATATAACCCCAGGGCGTGAAGTAACTCTCCATGAACAACCTAAAGTTTATATACCAGGTCAGTCACCTGACTCTATTTACTTTTGAACTTGTGCAACTTGCTAAGCGATATATGTGACTTACGACTTTTTTGAATGCCTTCGAATGGATGATTTGCAAAACACTTTATAAAGGAGGGGTGGGCAACTCAGTGTATAAGTGTTGTATGGGACAGAAGTCAATCACTATGTATGTCGATTTCAAAAACATCATATCCAGACACAGAGGGTGCAGTAGTGATTTTAGACAAGTTTACAAACTCTTATTCACTAGCGCACATTCGCACACACTTTTAAACACTGCCCTGAAGGAGCAACCTATCACATGGATCAGTTGACAATAACACTGGAACACAAAATGGCAGATCTACACCATGGGACCAATTGGATTTAAATATTCAGCCACAAATTACGGCAGTTTTTAGCTCATGCAGTAAATGCAATGGCGGCTTTCGTTTTTTTATTTGTGTTAAAATTACCACAATTAGCTGAAAACACTGTATAAAGCTGTAAAAAAGCGTATAAAATTTTGAGGTGAAGGCAGGGGCGGCTTCTCAATGGGGTAGCGTGTTTGCGCTACAACCAAAATGCTGGGTCTCCCTTTAATGCAAGGGCATGTTCCATTTGACGTTCAGATCGACCTTGTCTAGTGCAGTGGCCCTCAGCGCGCTGTATTGTTTGCAGGTGCCAAGTAGTTCACACTCAGTTGCAAACCACTGGTATACAATGGGGAGGTATAGGGCAGGATGAACCTAGGGTGTACCGAGGCAAGTAGGGGGGAAGGGCGGGGTTTATGGCTGCATAAGGTTGGTTAACCTAGCAGCCAGAGAATAATGAATGCCAAGCTTTCTCCTTCTGTTTTCGGCGCCACCTATTATTCTCATATTAAATGTTCGCATCGGTCAACTATTACCACAGATCACTATTACATACCAGAGCATAGCCACATGTTTCGTGCTGTGTTTTGTTAGCTGTGTCGTGCTTTGAGTAGTGAATAATAGCGATTTATTTAAATACAAGTATATTGTGTTATATAAGGAGAAAAAATGAATTCCATAAAGGGTCTATTAGCACATCCTTTTTAAAAATGAGCTTAGAAGAAAAAACCGAAAATAAGCGACTTGGCAGTCCCACGCCAAATATAAAAATCACATAGGTAGCCAAAACAAAAACAAGATATTTGAACAGGATCTTTAACAACAATCTATATGAGAAATATAATTTGATGTGTGGTTGTAATATTAAAAATAGCCTGTTTTGCTTTCCTTGCGTTCTCTTTGGCGGTGAAGATCCGTGCACAAAATATGGCGTGAATGCTTTGCAGCATCTTCATGATCGCGCTAAAAACACGTAACTTAAAAACTGCACATGAAAAACACAGTTTTGCTATGCTTGGCAATGTAAATATAGCAAAGCAGATGGACAGTGCATATCGTAGAACAATTGAAGAACACAGCCAAAAGTGGCCCAAAATAGGTATGTTTTAAACATTATTGTTAACTGCATTAGGTTTTGTGGAGCCTTTGAGTTAGCTCTACGAGAACACAGTGATTCAGCTACGTCAAGCAATCCTGGTATTTTTCGAGGACTGATAAACTTCAGTGCAGAGCTGGACTGTGTTCTGAGAAACCTATCTGGAGAATGCTACAGTGTTTAAGGGGTCCTCCAAGACAATCCAGAACGAAATCTTGCAATGTACACTTGAAGTCTGCCATGAAGAGATATCAAGTTCATTTTTAGCTGCATAAGTAAAAGAGTGTTATGCTCTAGAGTGTTTCTGAAATACGCATGTTGTGTTGTACGCTGTGAATTACCGTTAACTTGTGTGTACAGCAGTCTATAGTGGCAGGATTAAACAATCGTTTGTTACTTTAAAAAAATTAAATTGCATGGATAAATTTGAAAACCACCGATTTTCAGAGCCACCAGTCGCCCCTGGGTGAAGGTCTGAGGTCCACCGTTATTTATTCGTATAGGAAGTTGCCCTCTGAAGGTAGCATTGGCTAAATGGTATTACATATACAGGTTGCTTCACCACTCTGCCACTGCAAGTCTGCTTCAAATCCTTCGTGTTTGGCTGTAAAATTGTATTAACTTTTCTTTTACCTCTTGGGGTCTGTAATCTGATATTATAATAGAAATAACATTTTTCATAACACTATAGATGTTTACGAAGAACAACAATGGTCATGCTTTCCACTGGGAGATAGTTATAAATTTATAGTTCGTAGTAGGTGTTTTATTATGGTCGGTATTGCCCTTGATCCATTCAACCAAGTTTCAAACATTTCACAAACACAAAAGGAAACAACATTTAAGCATGAAACAAAAACTATCAGATTTAATGTCGTAGACAGGCCCCTAAAACTGAAAGCCAACTGCGTAACATGGTTTTCAACTCCAGATACTGTACAGATTAAGGATCACAAAGTTTAAAATGATCCTTAAAGACAGCCCGTAGTTTCCCTATGAAGGGCAAGAGCTTCTCTTACCTGCCGAGAGGGGTGAGCTCGGCGCGCAACTTAAATGGTGAGCCAATCCCTGTAGATCCCTAATTATCGGATAGTCATTCCTGTGTCTTTGGTTCACAACAGAACCAATAGCAACAATAAATAAATTACTAACTAAAATACAGACAATAAAGACTTGGATAATCGGGGAAAAACCCAAAACAATATGTCGTTGTTTCGAACCTAACCTTTGCATCACCATACGTATTGCAGTAGCTAACTAACCCACTCGTCCAGCTGTCGTGTATTCTATGTCGCTCTTTGGGAAAGCACATGTTTTCGCCTTGCTGGTATTATGTCCTTAAAATTCTTCTTTTATTTAAGCTTTTCGCAGCTTCTTTGTCCTCATTCAGGGCTCTAAGTTTTAATGCTGGGTGCGATAATGCTGATTAGAAGGTCAGAGCTGCAATAATGGCTTTTGTGCTAAAAGGGATCATGTTTTCACATTAGACTATAAACTGCGGTAGCCATAGATAGGGGCAGATGACTCACCTGATATATAGGTATAGCCTGTTGGCCAAAAACAGCTATTAAATTTCTCCAACGGAAATTATCTAAAGACAAGAGATCAAGAGAATAAGAATCGCAGGAAAGAGCGCTATCATAGGTAACGTTAAGAAGAATCCATTAAACTTGTCTCTTGAAGTACGGATTAACCATTTATTTGCAGCTAATGATATGACATATGTATTAAGACTCCGTGGCTCTGTAGAAAAACTAAGAAATTGCGCCCTGTAAAAGCATATTCGAAGGAAACTACTCCACTTGGATAATCGCATCTGGCCCTTAGATAACACGCCATGTGACATATGCAGGCTCCATTGTCTATATGTATAATGCTGACGGGCCAGATATAAATTATTATAGTTCAAGTACCTCATATTTTACTGATTTTCAACGCATTCAAAGATCCTAGACCCGCCAGCTTGAAATGGCTAGTAGGTGTTATAAACTTTGAACATCACATTGCCAGGGTTCCAATATCAATGCCACATCTTTAAATTGACACAACATTGATGTTGCTTACATGTACATAATTTCTGATTATGTACTAATAGCGTAGAATTAATCATTTTGTGTTACATTTTGCCATTTTATATTGTTTAACTCTTAGGCTACGTTGTATGTCTTAAAATTGTTTACTATCAGCCATTTTCCAAAATATGTTTTGCTGGTAAGTTCGAAAGAATTTCCATGTTCTCTGCTACAAAAGAAGAACAAACAGCAATAAAAGCATTATGTTAGGATGGAGTAGGATCCAATAAATATGATTCAGTACATCATATCCTCCTTTATTATAACCATACTGTTCTAATCGTCGTGAATGTGAACATGCGGAAATGCACTTATGTAATTTTTATTGTGTTGTAGCAGACTACGTGCATGAAAATTTATTAGAACTTAATCCTTTTATTTAATGTCTCTGTCCTCCTCTGTGTTTCTAGTCTGAATAGCGTACCTAGGTAAGTATGTGCGTTAATACTATTATCCGCGTCGAACCTCCTGTATATGGCAGTAACCAATAGGAGAGCGTTGCAACTTAGTCATATCGTGCGTTTGTGGTGAGAGCGACAGCGATAGTAATACTCAACGTAGTTTAAGAATGGCGTGCACTTTTTTGAGATCCATTAAGCATATCTGTGTAAAATCCAAATAAAGTGTTGCTGTTTATTAAAGCGCAGTAAACAATAATAGAAATTAACCTGCCTAATTGTTTAAAAGATATGGCCAGGGGCTCTTCGTCACTCCGGCAAACATCATCACCATCATCATCGTCACTTACCGCCTGCTTTCATCCAGTAACTCGTTATTCGTGCATGTGAGAAGTAATTTTAAATTTGACGCAACAATATCATTCCTTTCCATAAGAAATATACGAGGGTCTTTGGTTTTCCTATATACCTATAAAGCCTGATTTCCTTTTTCAGAATTCTTAGGCTACAAGAAGTAGAGCTTTTGTAATATATTTTTCGAAAAGAAACCAATACATCTTTGGCAGTACAAAATTCCTCGTGGTCATAAAATTGCAGAACTATTCTACGAACCATCTGTTTTTAAAATTGTCTAAGTTCGTGTCTTTTTGATGTGTTTATGTGTTTTCTAGGCGAGACATAAGCTTTAGCAGAATCAGCCTCATATCTTTTTATCTCTGAACTGTTCAGAGAAACAGTAAATTGATTCACACCACACTCTTGAGCAGCGAAATGCTTTACTTAGTGACATATTATAAACTTCTACGACTTATTAGAACTGCACATTAACTACCTGTTTTTTTTCCGTGGTCAAGGTATTTAGGTGCGTAGTAAGAGAAAGGGAACGCGTGACAGGATAGTCACAAGGCTTATGATCACCTCTCTGTTGACAGCTCAACGTTGCTTCATTTCCAACCAAATACAAATAAAATATAATTGGATGTAAATATCGAACTACTGAAGCTAAAATTACACATTTTTTTCGTGCATGCTTGGTCAATCATTCTCTTTATATCTGACATAAGTTTTAAGCTTTTAATAAATTATTAATATCCCAGCGTTGATCTAATAGCTACAAAGCGAGAGTAAGCTGGTTCTGACCGTGTAGCCGTGTATCCATGTAGGTCTCTGTAGGTCACATAACAGGAGGTTATGAGGTTTAACTTGAATAATAATGAAGTCTTATGTAATTCTAGAATTTACCAGGAACACGGAGAGAACTTCATATCTTGTTCCATTTTATTTACATTGCACATTGATTGAGACCACATTAGATTTTTTCTTTCTTTTCATCTGGACTTACTTTCAGAGCTCTTGTAGATATTGAGGAACTATTTCAATTAAATTTGTGGCAAATTCGTCGTCGTATATTCGACGAGTATCCAGTGATCTGTCGTTTGAGCAATGACCTCAGTTGGTGCACCTTAAATTTCTTATGAATGAAATGTAATTTTTCTAATAAACCGAACATCAACCTGAGTTAATTTCAACACTTTTGGCCAAATGACACGGTTATTATTTTGTGAATCTCACAACGGTCGCTAAATGTCTGCCTCACGTTCAAGAGGTCCCGAGTTCGAATCTCGGTTAGGGTGAGTTACCTGGATAAGGCTTTTCTGGGGTTTTCCCTTATCCTGAAAGACGAATGTCGGGTAACTCTAAGCTCCATGGACCCCGGACGCATTGAGCATCATCTCACCCATTTCATTTATCGCCCGATATTACTAAATGTTGGAGGACGTAAATTACAAATGCGCTTTCCGGAATGCTCTGCCGAAAGGGCTGCTTTTGTGTCCAAATAGTGGGCATATAAATGAAAAGAGAAAAGAAGGTTGCTCCTATACATCTGGAAAGACTGGAAGCAAGTTGTAGGTACGATAGCACCTCTTCTATCACCACAACTGAGTACGTGTCGAAGACAATCGAAAAAAAGGCTTTAAATGTATGAATAGGAATCCTAGTATACATTTTATAAGGTAGACGTGCAGGAAAATTGGCTTTCCGCTGAGGCTAAATCCCATGGTGAGGGAAATCCGAGGAGCAATGGTCTTGCCTTCACCGCTGTCCTTGTTTGAACTCATCAGCGATTGTTGGCGTTCCCCTTCAGAACCATACACTGCTAATTGCTATAAGTCTAAAACACTGTGAATATATACTCAGCGAGACAATAAAATTGGACCCATATTTTTAACTATACTTTTTTCTCTATTTTTATGTCATTCATTTTTATATTCTAGAAGGGTGCTGATTAAACCAAGTTTACTTTACGCAGGATTTTAAATCACACCCGATTACAACAAATGTAACCTTAAATTAGTTCTGTTGAGAAAACTTTTACTGAATGTAAAACAATGACAACTTTTCTCATATCTCTGCACACATTTTTAGATGCTTGAAACAGAAATCTATATTAATAATAAGTCTTGAGCAGCTACATTCATGAGTTTTGACATACCTTCAAACAGGCTGGCAATGATTTCTTAAGGAATATGCTCACATTGTTCAATAAATGATATCCTCAATCTCTTTAAAGTTTCTGATACCAGCAGTTTGTTCTAAGACGCGGTTCCAGAATGTCTTACATATTTTCAATAGGATTTAAGTTAGGAGAGGAATGCTATTGAACTTTGCCATTCAAGATTTGCTAAAATATGGATTCCCAATTGTTGGTATTAATTTGTGACTACATGGGTAGCATGTGGGCATATATTTTCCTTCTTTAAAACAAACATGTCACCTCTAAATGGGTCAAATGTTATAAACATGAGTATCCAAACGTTCATTTACTTACCAATGAACTGTTAACTTCCATTTTATATTAAGGCTGACTCACCCACAGAACTGACTGCCAAAATCATCGTTCCAGTAACTTCAAATAGAAGCATTTCGAAAATGTACCACTGTGTAAATTTTCTCCTCTCTGTCTCCAGTCCATTTTACATCCATCAGGTGAGCGCAGAATGAAACGGCAATCATCTGTGAATAGAGCAGAGAGCCCCGTTCAATTCTTAACCCCTACGACTCATTTGCAAAATGCAGTCATTAAACTCAGTGCGTCCTGAGCAACGTGGGGACAACTGCAGATCCACTTGATATTATTTCTACTGCTTTTAACCTTCTTCAAACAATTTTGGCCAAAGTATGCTGTCCATGCACGTCGAATAGTGAGCTATGGTCATAACCAGCAGTTTGCAGCTACAATGGACTTTCAACTGCATGTACTAGTCATTATGTTGATCTGTAGCTTTTGATCGATCCAAGCCTGGTCTTCCGGTATGTTTTAGGAACCCTCTAAATCGTTTTAAGTCAACACAGATTGTGCTTCTGGCCAAATTCATGATATCTGCAATGAATGCGTCCATCATCCTTTATGGTTATGGCTGGAACTAGCTTAACATATCAGGTAGCATGTTTTAAGATCAAATAATGTAATAATAATAATAATAATAATAATAATAATAATAATAATAATAATAATAATAATAATAATAATAATAATAATAATAATAATAATAATAATAATAATAATAATAATAATAATAATAATAATAATAATAATAATAATAATAATAATAATAATAATAATAATAATAATAATAATAATAATAATAATAATAATAATAATAATAATAATAATAATAATAATAATAATAATAATAATAATAATAATAACAATAATAACAATAATAATAAAAATAATAATAATAGTAATAATAATAATAATAATAATAATAATAATAATAATAATAATAATAATAATAATAATAATAATAATAATAATAATAATAATAATAATAATAATAATAATAATAATAACAACAATAATAATAACATCAATAATAATAAAAATAATAATAATAATAATAATAATAATAATAATAATAATAATAATAATAATAATAATAATAATAATAATAATAATAATAATAATAATAATAATAATAATAATAATAATAATAATAATAATAATAATAATAATAATAATAATAATAATAATAATAATAATAATAATAATAATAATAATAATAATAATAATAATAATAATAATAATAATAATAATAATAATAATAATAATAATAATAATAATAATAATAATAATAATAATAATAATAATAATAATAATAATAATAATAATAATAATAATAATAATAATAATAATAATAATAATAATAATAATAATAATAATAATAATAATAATAATAATAATAATAATAATAATAATAATTATTATTATTATAATAATAATAATAATAATAATAATAATAATAATAATAATAATAATAATAATAATAATAATAATAATAATAATAATAATAATAATAATAATAATAATAATAATAATAATAATAATAATAATAATAATAATAATAATAATAATAATAATAATAATAATAATAATAATAATAATAATAATAATAATAATAATAATAATAATAATAATAATAATAATAATAATAATAATAATAATAATAATAATAATAATAATAATAATAATAATAATAATAATAATAATAATAATAATAATAATAATAATAATAATAATAATAATAATAATAATAATAATAATAATAATAATAATAATAATAATAATAATAATAATAATAATAATAATAATAATAATAATAATAATAATAATAATAATAATAATAATAATAATAATAATAATAATAATAATAATAATAATAATAATAATAATAATAATAATAATAATAATAATAATAATAATAATAATAATAATAATAATAATAATAATAATAATAATAATAATAATAATAATAATAATAATAATAATAATAATAATAATAATAATAATAATAATAATAATAATAATAATAATAATAATAATAATAATAATAATAATAACAAAGCGGAAAATCATTAAGACTGCTCTGCCAGTGCTGAGATTTTCTGCACATTAGTTCAATAACACTAGTCAACAAACTTCGACTTTTTGTCTGTCACATGAACATAGTTAATTTCAACTAAATTTAACCTTTTAATTACGAAATTGACAGTAAAAGGCATGTAAAGCATAACGTTTTCATCTGACAGAGGTCAGGCAGATTCTCGCCAAAACGACAAAGTATTTCCCTCTCTTAGCATATGATTCTAATAATGTAATGAATGTTCATTGAATACTACTTATCGTATGCATAAAATGCTTTGGTTTTACATAGAAAGTACCACAAAGTAAAATAAACTAACATAAAATAAACTAACATATCTGTCACAACTCGTGCCTATTTCCACGTTTTAAATAAAATTCTGAGCCTTTACTTAATTTTTAGAACATATTTTATCTAACCTAGAAACTTAAAAAGTGGACCAGCAGCAAAGATAAATAGCATAGGAATTAAACAAACACAAATATTGGAATAAACCATTTAAATGTGCAGTTATCATAACGTGCATATATGGATATATATGGAAGTTAATTTCTCAAGGGAAAAATTCAAATGTGAATGGAGAAACTGAATTTTGAGGGACGTCCCACATCCAAAATTTTGATTATAATCCAGAGTTCTTTAACTGTCTGACGGTAATTTTCTGCCTTACTGTTACCTAGGAATCCTTTAACCACTTCATGAAAGGCTTCCCATGTTGTCTAGTTTCTTGGCACTTAACATATTTTCGAAGTTTTCATTTTTCAAAATCATCCTAATTTGTTAGCCAAAGAGTATTCCCTCTTTCACTTTAGCATCTCTTAATTTTGGAAACTGGCTTCTGAGGTATGCAATGGTTTCTCCATTTTTGTTCATAGCATTTAGCTAAGTTCTTCATTAGGCCTAATTTTAAATGAAGAGGTGGTATTACTTTATTTGGGTTTACTAGTCAATCATACTAGTTTACTAGTCAATCATTGTGCTATCCGAGTGTACAAGTTTCTCTTAGAGGCTACTCTTTTGCAATGTATCCATGTGATCCAGTCTTCCTACTACTATCCCACAAACATAGATCGTAAATCCCACTTGCAGTCCTAATAAAATTGCACTGAACTTCAAATCTCCACATATTTGCCAGCCGTACTTAAAATTAATTGTACCTAATATACTGTATATACATTCACAGGTTTCCTTCATTTCTACCCAATGTGCCACTGATATTGATGGCTTGGATTTCCGTTGTACAATGAATGTGTAGTGTTTAACGCCCAGTTTTACTACATGCGGTATCACAGGCGGTGACACTGATATTGCATGTATAAAGATGGAGCACCGGTGGAATGAGATGGCGGATAAAAGCGAAGATTCCGGAGAAAATGCTCCCTAGCAACGTGTTGTCAACCACAAATCTCACTTTGCGGTCGCCTGGGATCGAACGCCGGCCATCTTGAAGGGAGCCAAGCGGTCTAACCGCTTAGTCTCGGTGCCGTCTTTGCGTTGTCTAGTTACACTACTTCGAGACTTAGCTTAGAATTGTCAATAAACAACTTCCATTCGCCAAGGTAATGATGAAATCCTAACTCATTCATTAAACCGTGCACAAAGTGAATTTTTCTTGACATAGTAACTGGAAAATTATTCATGTCTTTTTCTACAAACGAAATTCTGGTTTTAGGAGCTAGTAAATTCCACTGTTGTGGGCGTGATACCAGCAATTCAAACTACTATTTTGTGATATTCATATTAAATCATTTAGTCTAAATTGATTGATCAAAAGGGTTTGTTTTCAGGTTCTGTACAGTATTCTGCATAGAAAGAAGAGGAAGGGATGATTTCTTCAGCATGTTCATGTTCAAAAGCAGTTCCTTCTTAAATATGAAGGTGGACTGGAAACTGGGAGTTCAGGTTCATGTGGAACAGGTCTTATTGCGGATGAACCATAATTTTTTATTTTGTTCTTTTGAATGTCCCCCAATTTTTGTTAGGCAGAAATAACGGTCTTCTGCGTGGTAAGTTGGCTCCTGCCAGACCATTGGCATCACGAAACATATAGTGCGAGTTTTTTACACCATTCACCCCCTTAATAGGATGGAATAACAGCACACGCGAGGAGCCAATTCCTTGTCTTCGTCCCCAACATCACAGAAATATGCTCGTTTCTAAGTTTCTGTCGAAGAGCGACGCTGATTTTTTATAGAAAACTACCCGCACACATAACCGAAGTGGTTTGGTGAATTTATGCAATCACAACCGAAAGCCACTTAAAACCACCACTTTTCACAAGTGAGAAAAACTTTGAACTGAACCTATTACCTGAAACATGATGCTAAATGACGCGGCCGTCTGTCATGTTCTTCTGATCAGGGGTCATCCCTCTCTCCTTAGTAAGCCAAACATGCCGCAAACTTGGTTATTGTTCTTAAGTATGGGCCCTAAACATTGGAAACATTTGTGAAAACTGGTTTAGAGATCCGGGAGTCTATAGTTTATATAAGTCCATAGTTTATTTACATGGATTTTGGATCAACGGCTTTCAAGAAATGGTAGGTATAGGAATATTTTTAGGCTTATAATCGTTAATTGCTCTTGAAACTTGTCCTAAAATGCCAATCTTCACCCATGTTGAATAGTGCAATTATACATAATCCGCTACTATATCTTGTCTATAAAACTTATTTTCTTAGTGATCCCAGAGTATAATTTCAGAGTCTTGTTCTGTACATTATTTGTTGTTTCAACGTGTCTCTCCTATACATTCTCTTCAGCTGATTTACTGTCGTCTATGGCGCATTCAGGGTGCTGGAGGATAGGAAAAGGCTTAAAAGATAGAATCAGACCACAAAACTCAAGGTCAATGCCGCGAATTCAACCACTAGCTTCCACTCTCCATGCGGTTACCTACTTTTATCACCCGAAATGGAAACGCGCCGAAACAGAATTAAATTCATCTTACTCGCATTTTTTTCACTAACCACGAACAAATTTCAGTTTATTTTGACTAATGGTGACTTATTAATTGGAAGTACTTGAACCGCCTGGATTCATAGTTTAGCCAAACATTACTCGATGAAATGTAATTAGTTTTTCTTTCATACAGCCAAAGCGTTGGACAAGGCTGTAAAGGTTCAAACGGACTGAATATGTCAATTCTATAGATGCGATATGAGTCAAAGTTGGCGAACCGACACTGAAAGACCAAAAACACAAGTTTCTCTGAAGGCAAATCTCCATAATTTTTAAATGGCATAACACACCCTTTAAGTCATTCATTGGTTAACTATTACACAAATGCCCATTTATGTACTTTGATTTTCTTTTTTATTACCACTTTTCAATAAAAGTGCATAATATACCTGTTTTAGAGGCATAAAATAACACCATGTGGTTATAAGACAGACCACAAGAAAATAAGATACAGTACTGAGAAGACAGAATCTTGAGAGCAGCTGTTTTAACACATGCACTCAGTTGCAGCTACCTATAAAACTACTTCGTGAGATTACTTGAAAAAGGTCTTATGCAAGCTAAGCTAATTATGATGTTATTCGTAAAAACTGAAGATACTGACAGTGAAGCAATCCAAGTATTATGATGTTACTCATTTTGAAATGTTTATAAATTTCAGTTCCATTTTAAATGACGCCAGTGTGATCTGTCTCCAATTAGCACTAAAATTATATATGTATCGTGCTTATTCATGCATACCTTGATACCATATGCAGTTTATTGAGAGATTTGTATTAGAATAGAATCCAGAGGACAAGTGTTAAACAATGAGATATTTTAGTCCCTCTACGGTACGGCAGATAGCATGCTGAAAACGGGTGGCAGCATTCTAAATTTTAGTGTCTGTCAAGGACAGGGGGGATGCATTCCATGCTAAAAGCAATATCTCTGTTGTTACAAGGGTAGTGAATGATGTTTCAATATGAGAGTTTTTGTCAGTGGACAAGTGTGTTTCCGTTTAAGTTGGAGGTGTTTTGAACAGCAGATGCCATTAGTGGAGAAGGCTGTTAGAAAAATTATAACATTTTCCTAGAGAAAAACTGGAATGACATTTTATGGAGCCCGGTTTCCAAATTCCGCATTGGCGTTTAAGGTAACTGCTTACGATTTAATATATGATTTTCTGATAATGATTTTATTCATGGCACTGTAAAGGATTATAGACGACGATTATTTCTTTTGAGGTTCTACAAAGTGTTGGCTTTGCAGCACTGGATAATCCGGACACAAACGTCATCTGAAATTTGCAAATATACATTACAATACTTAAAAAATGAAAACATTTTAATCAATGTACTATAACGTATATAAGGAGTAGATTATCCCTTTAATGGGTGGTGTTTCCTCGGGGCAACATTACGCTGTATTCACTCAAAAATGTTTTAGTGTGGTTTCCTTGTTATACTATGGTACTGGCCCTTGTCGGTTATGCTAACAAAATGTTGAGTCTTTTGTACTGTAAATATATTACTTTTACAACTACATTGTAGTATTTTCATACTACATAAAGGCAAAATCCAAGCAAATTCAGTCAAATGATACCACGTCAACATCCAAGCGTGCTATCACACCGGTTATTTTACTTAGGCCCTCCCTGTCCTTTACCACAGGAACATTTCACTGCAGTTGCGGAGATTCGAACTCACGACGTTTAGCTTTGAATTTGTCGCCAGTCCATTCTATAGCGCTTTAACGAACATTGCTATTGGAATTGTTTGCGTTGAGGCACCGCAGAAAGCGATATGAAAAATACAGCAAGAGCGGCATAAGTAACAAAGTAATTCGTCAATTAAAGGGATATACTAAAGTTTCTGAAAACCGTGATGGCTAACTAAGGGGCAAGTTGGAGATATAAAACTTCCAGGTCGCTAAATATCGCCTAAGCACGATCAGGAAGTTCACTTTGCAGACATTAAATCATCTATAACACAGCTTCTTCCCAAAGCTGCTGGGTAGAAATACGTATAGACTGCAGCAGATATGTGCGTTTTGAGCTTCAGAAGGCTGTCGCCAAATGAGGTTTCCATTTTATCACTGAGAAAGGTAGAATCAGACTGAAATTTTGAATGTAACAGCGGAAATTAAAGCACCGATCTTGCGGTCTCCGTCCGTTTGCTCTAACCTTTCAGGTGCCCTGGCCATCTGCTAACAAGTCAGTACTCGTACATTCTGCAATTGATTCGCATGTTCGCCGGTGAACTACAATACCTATCTCAAATTCACATGACAGCCTATCCTAATGGCGACTTGCAATTTATAAGTACTTTAGATTCTAGACTTCACAGTTTAACTATTAGCTCTGTCAATCACTCACATTTTGTAAGTCACCTTTAGGATATGAATAAACTTGTGGTGTAGCGGAAAACTTGTAATGCAGTTAAATAGTTTAATGTCATTTGGCATGTTGTTATGCTAGCTCAATGGTTATAGCAATTGCACGGAGACGGTAAGTTCCTTTTCTACAATCCTACTTATGGCATTGATTTTTTCAGTCTAATTCTACTTTCCTATATCTTGTCCCACACACAACTTAGTGTTAAAGAACAATTAATTTCCAAAAGGAGAGGTAAAGTATATCAATTTATTGGAGCAAAATCCTACACGAACTAGAAGAAGCATCATGCAGTCCTCATGGGTTAGAATACATATACACACACTATGATCAAAATGTGTTCCAGGATGTTCGTCTGTAAGCAAATTTAGCCTGTCAAAGACATTTGGATTACCAAGATCATCGGCCCGTGATCCAGTACATCCCATAAGAACAATATTCAAGCGACAGTTGGTTTTGATTGCTGCAATGAAAGATCATTCGAAGTTCTCTTTGTGACATATTTTCCCGGGAATACTTGACTACGAGACCTGGGAATTCACAAACTACTGCAAATATTCCAGACCAAGAACACACTAGAAGGGCGGAGAAGTTTCATTTCAAGTATTTACAATTATTTATATAAGGGACAATTGACAAATCTATCTTTTTTAAATCACCAGCTGAAGAGGGTATCTTTCCTTCGTTGTTGTAGAAGTAATTTGACTCACTTTAAATTCTTCTCTGCATCCTCTGCGAACAATATTACTTTCAGCTCTGACATGCATATTACCACAGTACTGTTGACTCTTAACAGCAGGTTAATAGTTACACCTAAGTTAATTCTTACGGACCGATTGGCCTTGCATCGTTCTTCTCAAAACGTATGGAAAAACTGTTCGAAAGATACATTCGAAGGAGTATAATATTAGACAACACCTTTATCGAGTCCAACATGCCTAACAGTCATTAATGTCCTGCGTAATCTACTGCATAATCTTCGCCATAGATGGAGGATTCAATGAATTAATGTAAAATAAGCTTTGAAACGTTCTTAAAAATACGGGGTGCTTTATTGTAGTTTTTATGACGTGTTCAGTGTCCTAGAAGGCTGCTCATTAATAGGATCGAACGAATAAAACAAACAAACACATTGAAGATGTTCATTCGACATCATTGCTACTTTGTAACAGGTTCTTGTTCAGTGTTGATATGCTTTACAGTTGTTCACAGTCATATGCAGTATCAAGCACTGCCAGTTATTTTGTTTGCAAAAAGGTGAGCTTGAGAAATGTGTGTATAAATGAAAACCATGTTTTCCTGAACTGCGCAGTGGTATGTTGCTTAAAAGGTTTATAGGTTCCAGCATGAGCCGCATTGAAATGCCTCTTATAGTGCAGCTGGTAATGTGTACAATATAATTAAGACATATTGCAACTATGCTTTACCATTGTGAAGAACAAAAACTGAGTACTTTTCCCAGTCCCGGTTAAACAGTCGTTGTTGCACCTGCAAACCACCACTGCACCGGTTATAAACAGAATCAACCAGTTTAGTTCACTTTGTCCACCAGTTTGTAGAAAGTAGTGAGGACGACAGGGAGCATTATAGGATCAGTCAGAAACCTAAAGTCTCGCATTATCTTTTGGCTATTATACTAGGTGAGGCAGCCGTACCTACCGATTTTAGAAGTCAGGCAGTTGCTTAAATGGCAATGGCGCTTGAAATTTATTTTCTTCCCTGATGAACTTACTACATCAACTTTTTAGTTAGACGAAGGCTCAACATTCAGCGGAAAAATGGTTTAATGGACATAAGGTAATCCGCACTTAAACACATTCGAAAATCGTGTTACTAGTTTGGTCAGAGATACCACGTTTACAACAGATTTTACAAACATTTTGTTTTTACAGTCATTTACATCATATTATACATAACTGCTCAACTGAATAAACCCTTCAGAAAATTTCCACCAATCAATTTTCGGTATTCGAAAACTTAAAGCAAAATGGTGGAAAATTTTAATTTGAGACAAGATATGTAGGTAGGTACCATAAATTAGGGACACACCAGTATCTAAAATGGACGATGTACAGTCAAAACACACAGATTATGAAATAATGGTTTATTTAAATTCCGGCTTACACTACAACAATTTTCTTCTATGGAAAGGCAAGAGCGAATGTGCAACAGCTTTAGTATTTCTACCAGATGAGTTGCATCAGTAGACGGCGACCAGCACCAAAACCCTTCCAGAATGTTGAAAGTCGTCAGCATGTCTCCAGTGAGAGACACCATTGACATTCGGTGTTACTGCAGAACTCTTTACGTCATACCAAATAGTCTGCATTCATGCATAGCAGCTCAGCAAGCAAAATCTTTTTGGCCTGTATTTGTTTCCATTGTGGAAAAGAACACATTTCAGGCTGCATTTGGTGCTAGCAATAAATAACCACCAATCCGTTGGTTTGTATTTTCTTATGCCCAGTTTCATTAACAATCTTTCAATATTAATGCAAAATATAAATTGGTTTTCTGTTGTGAAAAACGGCAGAACATCTTGCTCTCTTTTGCCATACACCGTCACTTTTGTTCCCGGCATCAGATATTGTTTTTTCCGCCAGCCTAGAAGCTAACAATTCTGATGATTTATTTACTTCTTTACATACAAGTCTTATCTTGGTCTCTCAGTTTTACTTTGAAATAGGCCAAATAAGCTTATTTTACAAAGTTGGTTATGGCTTTTCTTTGTTTCAAGATTGTGTATTCCCCACAGATGTTATTCACACATTTTCTTCGTAATGAAGTCACGTCATTGCCTAATAAACCACGTCAGCTTGTATAAAAAGAGAAATAAATGTCGGAATATTCCAAGTACTATCTGCAAACAACAAGAATATAGTAAGATGTAGACGTTTTAGTTCTTACTGGCCGTGGTCTAGTAGGGAAAAATGCAGTTCCTGACGTTTCGCTCCTACGTGCGTAGAGCATTCTCTAGTTTGCCATGAGTCCCCTGAGGATGCACGGCGCACGTACGAGTGAAACGTCAGAAACTTCATTTTTCTTACTAGAACACGGCCAGTAAGCCCAGAAACTACATCTTACTGGATTGACGCCGGCCGTGAAAGCCTAAGTTGTTACCACAAGAATAGAATGCCGGTAAAATAAATTAGTATAATGCGTATAATATAATCAAACTTCAAATGCTGGAGTAATCGGTACCATTACAACCAACATTAATACTTACAGCTCTGAATGAGGACCAAGAAGTTGTGAAAAGCTTAAATAAACGATGATTTCTCATACATATAATACTAGCAAGGTGCTAATTGTGCTTGCCCAAAGACCGATATAGAATAGTGACAGCTAGCCGACTGCGTTAGTTGGCTGCTGGCGCACGTATGGTGATACAAGAGTTAGGTTCCAAGCGAGGTTGCTTTTTTTCTTTTTTCTTTCCCAAGTGTTTCGTATCTGTATTTTAGTTACTTATTTATTTATTGTTGCTACTGGTCCTCTAGTGAACCAAATATACAAGAATGACAATCCGATAATTAGGGATCTACAGGAATTAGCTCACCATGAAGGTTGTGCTGAGCTTACCCTACCGTAAGGCTGGAGAGGCTCTTGCCCTTCAAAGAGAAACTCGGGCTACCTTTATCTTCAATTAGAATGTTTAACTTTGTGAGCCCTTGTTATCTTAACCATATCCGGTGCTGTAAACCAAGTTACGCAGTTGGCTTTCATTTTTAGGAGTATGTCGACGACATTAAATCTAATAGTTTTTGTTTCATGCTTAAATCTTATGTTTCACTTTGCATTTGTGAAAGGTTGAAACTTGGTTGATTAGGTCAAGCAGAATACAGATCGTAATAAAATGTCTACTACGAACTATACATTTATAACTATCTGCCAGTGAAAAACAAGGCTATTATTGTATTTTGTGAACGCCTATAATGTTATAAAATGTTATTTGTATTATAATATCAAGTTATAGGCCCCAAGATGTAAAACGAAGGTTAATAAAAAATTGAACGGATCACGAAGAATTCGAATCCAAGTTGAAGTGGCAGAGTGATGAAGTAACCTGTATAACACGATTTAGCCAACGCTAAGTTGCAAGGGAATAAATAACCGCTGACCTAAGCCCACCTCGAATCATTGCACGCTTTTTACAGCTTCATACATTTTGAGCTCGTTTTGACAGTTCTAACACAAATAAAAAAAAAACTGTATCTACCGTTACAATTACTGTATGAGCCCAAAAGGTCCGTACTTTGTGACAGAAGCGAAAACAATCTCCTTAGTTCTTAGGTAATTTTGACATGGTTGTACACCGAAAACACGTGTTGGCTGAGTATTTAAATCCGAGGGCACCCGCATGCAATAATGGGGTAAATCTCAAAACATCTAATTGAGCTAGTCAAATAAACATTTCAGAATATAATATTTCAATAACAGCTATATACAATATTTCGAGACCTCACAGGTCTTTATCTGGCAACATTTGGGAATGTTTTAGTGATATATTAATGGTACTTGAACTGAATTGCAAGATATATAATGATAGTGAAAAATGACTTACCCCATTATTGCATGAATGTTCAGACAAATGCAACTTTATTCGAAATAATCAAATAAAACACTAATTTCTCTGTACTTTTAGATGTACTTTGACTTTCACCGCCAATTTGAAGCAAGAAACTTATTTACATGCATAAACAATATTATCTATAATTCAGTCACCTGTTAATCTTATATGTTTACTAGTCACATAAGCATGCTTCACTAGTCACTCTCACTTGACCTGACGTAAGCTTGTGATTGAAGTTTGGTTGCTTGTTCAATAAATTTGCTCATAAACATTTTGCCTTCTTCTGACATATAACAGGATTGGGATTTGACGTCATCTAATGTGGCCCTCTTGACACCAATATTTGGAGTTGTCACAAATTGTATAGCTTGAAGCTTCTTCTTATTAGGACATACCTTGTATGTTTTTAATAATCCAATGTTAGAGTAATTTTCTTGAACAACTAAAGTACCATCGGACTTGTAGGATATCATTCGAGCCTTGGAAAGGTTCAACTGATTACTCTGCCTTAGTGCTGTATCATTATCAAACACAATTCCCTTAAGGACAATGAAGGAAGGCTTCTTAGCACTTTTTATTATGTTGATGTAATCGCTAGGTGTTTCATTGACTTCTGCTTTCTTAATTTTTTGTGAATATGTAGCAAAATTTTGATCACTTTGGCAGTAACTATGCCCCCGAACAGGAAAAACATGTCTAATGCTGATTCCCAACGTCGCAGAAATATACAGGAAAAATCGAACTACAGTCTTCTTTTGAAATGTACTCAAAGAAATGGGCAGACCATCCTCAGAAACACTTAGTACTCAGAGAAAAGAGTGTAACAGCACATTCATGATAAGCTCTGGGTTGCAGAAATGACGTCTGCCAGTCCTTGTTCTAGAATAGTGTGAAAGTTTGCTTGGAATATGCTTGCAAAAAGTATGTAACAGCTCCCATATTTCATCATCATTGGGACGAACGTCGTGTTTACCTCTCTTACCACAGAGTGTATCATTAGTAGCTATTTTAGTTTGAAGCACATCAATTCGTTTGATATTCACTTGTAAATAATTCATACACAAAGTTTTTACATACACCACATTTTTCACTTCTTACATCTATGAAGTATTTCCAACACCATATTCGATTTTTTGTTTTTGGACTTGTTTTAGCCTTAGGCTCACTCTTCTTAATTAACCCAGTTATATAATAGCTCATTATGGTCTCCAATATCCCAAGAAGATGTGAAAATTTCTTCTTGCTTCTATTTTTAAGATTTTTTACAACATATTTTATTACAGCATTTCTCCAAAAAAATACTTTTTCTGGTTGTAAATTATCGAGGATCCCACCATACTGCTTCCCCTGTAAGGATAAAGTGTATTACATTATAACATAATCTCAATATTAAACCCACAACTTCAAAATATAAAAACATATTATTAAATTATAATACTATATTCCAGTAAGTTCATATGTTACTTCATTAATGAGTTTACACTGTATGTATGCTTACCTCATTTCTTAGTTTCTTATTTACATTTCTCTTCCAAAGTCTTGAATGTGCTAACAATTTCCTTCCTTTCTCCTTATTTCCTTTCTCTTTATCTTCAGCAAGGGACAAATCACTTATAAAATCTGAATCTGAGATAGTTTTTCTTTGTTCCGTCTGTGTAACAATCAGCTTCCGGATAATGAAACACATAGCGCATAACTCGAGAAACCATGCAGCAGTGTAACAAAACACATGCTACATACAGTCTCTCTGCTGTTTCTTAGAAGTATAAAGAAGCACTGAGCGCGTGACTCATAGAACATGCAGCATTGTAACAAAAGACGTGCTACAATCTATTGGAAGTTTCTTAGAAGTATAATGCTCATCCATTATTACAGTACAGACATTAAGGATTCCAAATTTCATATACTCAGCATAAATGGGGTAAGCAGACTTACCCCATTATTACATGCGGGAGCTCTTGGTCCCACTGTGTAGAAGGGTGTGTGTAACACTTCAGGTCACCACTTTCGGTACATGTAGGATAGATTTTAAATTGGATGAGCAGCGGAAACATAAAGGAATAAGACATAATGAAACTGTCAGAAATAATAGAAAAGTTGTTCAACGTCATATTAATGTCGTAGTATACTTGGCAAACAAGACTTCCCTTCAGAGATCATGCCGAACACAAAGATTCTGCGAACCGTGGAAATTATATTGAAATGCCAATTGCTTTAAACAAGTATGATGACTCCCTGACATGCTATTTACAGAAATTTACTGTGTTCTCGGGTCTGTCAAACCATATTCAAAATGACCTACTAATGGAGTAAGGACGGTATTATTGAGAAAATAAAAAAAGAAATATTTCAGTCTGCATTGGTAGCAGTTATTATTAATGAAACCACTGATATATCTGCTCACTCTCAACTCTCAACTGTTATAAGACTGATATCTGACAATGGAGTGATACAAGAAAGGTTTCTGGGTTTTACTGATTTAAGCAGAGAGCGCACTGCTAAGGCACTGGAGGAATGTGTATTCCGTATGATGGACGAGTTAAGTGTGGCTCTAAGTTGGTCGCTCAGTGTTATGATGGAGCAGCAGTGTTGTCGCGGGAAGTTAGTAGATTACAGAACAGATTAAAAGAAAAATATCCTGATGCTTTATTTAACATTGTTTTGCTCATATACTGAACCTTGTCCTTTCACAGACAACACCCGACATAAAAGAGTGAAAAATTGTTTTCATGTCCCTATGTGGTTTGTCTTCTTTCTTCTCCAAATCTACGAAACGAACTGCTGAATTAGATATGGAGATGAAGAAAGGTTTCCCAAAGTATGTCCAAAACGATTGAATTAAAATGGAAGGCTGGTTGAAACTGTTCGGGAACATAAAGAAGAATTAGTTCAGTTGTTCGAGAACATTCTCGATAATCCCAACCAATGGGATGGTGAAACTTATGAATCTTGAGGTTTTAACAGTGTTCTTTCTGATTACGAATTCAACCTTCTTCCCTTAATTTTCCGTGAAATATTTTACTTATCTGATAACCATTTTGAAATTCTGCAGACAAAAATATTGGATATAAATTATTGCACTGCCAAAGTAAGAGAAACAAAAGCCACCCTACAATAAAAGTGAAACGAATTTGGTACAGTTTGGGATAAATGTAATGAGAATTACGAACTAACAAAGAAAAGACAACGTCAAAACAACGACTTCGATAAAAAACGACAGCTACTGCCGACTTTATTGTGAAACCTTTGATAACATACAAAATCAAATATAATTGAGGTTTGAAGGTTTATAAAAAGTTACATTTGTAAATTAATTGACCAAAATAATATTATAAACAAATTTCCTGAAGAAGCAATCAATTCACTGAAAGAAAGTTTTGGTCAGTATTTTGACTTTGCTCGCCTTAGAAGTGAGCCCAGTGTAGTTTATACCTAAAATGAGTATCTGTTAATCAAAGTTAAAAAACTAACGATTTATTTGAAATCTGGTGCTTTATCATCGTCCGATTTTTGTCAACTCTTCCAGTTGTGCGCATTGATTCCACAATCCCAGTGTCCAAAGCGAGTGCCGAACGTTCTTTTTGGTACCTATCGTCGAATTCGTACTTACTGCAGAAACACCCAAGATCAGCAAAGACTCTAAAATTTGTCTGTGCTGTCTATAGAGTAAAAACTGCTGAAACTGAAATCATCGGAAAATGAAGAGGAATTCTACAGATTAGTGACACATGAATTTATCAAAGAGGAGAGACGGATTGAATTGGTTTTCAAGTGAGAGAAGAAAATGTATGTAGGCTAGTTTATAATGAGGCTATTACATATTTTTATTTTTTTTATTATTATTATTATTATTATTATTATTATTATTATTATTATTATTATTATTATTATTATTATTATTATTATTATTATTATTATTATTATTATTATTATTATTATTATTATTATTATTATTATTATTATTATTATTATTATTATTATTATTATTATTATTATTATTATTATTATTATTATTATTATTATTATTATTATTATTATTATTATTATTATTATTATTATTATTATTATTATTATTATTATTATTATTATTATTATTATTATTATTATTATTATTATTATTATTATTATTATTATTATTATTATTATTATTATTATTATTATTATTATTATTATTATTATTATTATTATTATTATTATTATTATTATTATTATTATTATTATTATTATTATTATTATTATTGTTATTGTTATTATTATTGTTATTATTGTTATTATTATTGTTATTATTATTGTTATTATTGTTATTATTATTGTTATTATTGTTATTATTATTATTATTATTATTATTATTATTATTATTATTATTATTATTATTATTATTATTATTATTATTATTATTATTATTATTATTATTATTATTATTATTATTATTATTATTATTATTATTATTATTATTATTATTATTATTATTATTATTATTATTATTATTATTATTATTATTATTATTATTATTATTATTATTATTATTATTATTATTATTATTATTATTATTATTATTATTATTATTATTATTATTATTATTATTATTATTATTATTATTATTATTATTATTATTATTATTATTATTATTATTATTATTATTATTATTATTATTATTATTATTATTATTATTATTATTATTATTATTATTATTATTATTATTATTATTATTATTATTATTATTATTATTATTATTATTATTATTATTATTATTATTATTATTATTATTATTATTATTATTATTATTATTATTATTATTATTATTATTATTATTATTATTAACATCATCATCATTATCATTATTATTATTATCATATCATCATTATTATTGTAGTAGCAGTAAGAGTATTGGAAGTAATTTTAATATTTGTTCTAGAAAAATTAGTTGCAGTGGTAATAGTAGTTTCTTTTATAAGTGCTTCCCTTGTTATAAAATTCACCGACCGCTAGTGAAGTTTACACGAAGGAGGCA
This sequence comes from Mantis religiosa, assembly GCA_030765055.1. Lineage (NCBI taxonomy): Eukaryota > Metazoa > Arthropoda > Insecta > Mantodea > Mantidae > Mantis > Mantis religiosa. The sequence continues at coordinate 132,367,345 of CM060948.1, read as the reverse complement.
GAATGTCCAGGAAGCCTTCGACAATGTATTAGGATCACATGCAGAGCCATCATACCGACATATTTGCATTTGTTGCATTTCCATGCAACATCCTGCTCTAGTGCGCATTAATAAACAAGGGATGTCTATGTCCTGAATTAATCTGTTTCTATTCCTTAATTCTTCCCTCAGCTATTTACATACATAATTTGTTGTTTGCACATAAGTCCTTTATATTCATTATAAATGATACACTCACACATTTTCTAATTAGTATTGCCCTAAATGAATGAATGAATGTGTAGTGTTTAACGCCCGCTTTTACTACATACGGCACCGCAGGCGGTGACACTGATGATACATGAGATGAGGATGGAGCACCGGTGGAATGAGATGGCGGGGGAAACCGGAGATCCCGGAGAAAACCCGCCCCAGCGCTGTGTTGTCCACCACAAATCTCACTTTGCGGTCGCCTGGGATCGAACCCGGGCCGCCTTGGTGAGAGCCAAGCGGTCTAACCACTGAGCCACAGCGCGGCCATTGCCCTAAATACGTCCCTATTAATGGTTTCCAACTCTTTTACTGAACTATGAGTAAAAGCGTATACCTACGCTTACTTTACCTTTTTAATACTGTTTTTCATCCATAATTGCCTTTATGGATAGTGTATTTTCTGCTGTTTCCCAGATCCCGCTTGGAATTTTAATATCTTTCCCTCCTTCTCTGCTCATGGTTGTGTTCGATCAGCAAGTCTCCCTGTATATGTTTACTTAACTGCCACAGATAGCAGAGTAACACCTCTGTAATTTGTTGGGTCTTCTCTCCGCTTAGTATATAAATTTGTACTACTATTCCATTTCTCCCCTGACTCCCCTGATAACCTATCAATAGTACATACCTTGTTGTTTTATAGCTTAGATATTTGATTTCAACTTCAATTGTCTCAATTCTTTATCTAAATACTCGATATAGTGTATTCCTTCATTGAAACTTTCTTTGACTTTAATGTTTGCAACCCATATACTGTCTTTAAGGTAGCTACACCAGGTATCTACCTGTATATTGTTCCCCAACATTTGTTCTTATCTTCCTGTTTCACCATCTTCAGTAACGTATTCTTACCCTGATTGTTTGCTGCCTTGTGCATTTAATGACTTAGTTTATTCCCAAGTCTTTCTTTCTTTCCTCCTAATTAGATTACTACACCCCATCTTTTAATTTAACTATTTTCTATATCTTCTTCTACTGTCTGCTACTTTTTCCTTAGTTTCCTCACCACATTTTTCTCAGTCTCACAATATGCGAGTATATATCACCCTTCACATGATGCTTCCAGGTATTAACCTCCTTCATGTTCCAGTCTACCTTTGTAGTACCTGCTCATTTTTTGATATAGCTCTCTGTAGCTCACACTCTGGTATCAGATTTTCTAAGTATGTTAATCCTAGTAGTGCCACTCTAATTCTTCATACACGAAATATCTTTCTTTCTCCCTCTTTATAATATTCAGTGTTCCTTACTGCTTTTACCTAATTCTTCACCATACTTCTCAGATGAAATGTTAAAGCTTACTTTTATTGGAAAGTAGCAGCCAGTAAAGACATTATTCGTAACTTCGAAATGTACACATTACGCATATATCTATTAAATATAAAGTTTATCACCTTTACCCGTTTTTATTTGTAAATGTAAATTCCCTTCCTTTATCCCTAACCTTTAATCCATTGCACGTAATCATGTTATTCACTTCAGTTAATCTTTTTCTACTCGTTATTCCACATTTTATCCCTGCTCCTTTTAGTTTCTATAGCTGATATATTTTATATTGCTTTTCTAATTCTCATATTCAAGGTTAAATCATGGAATTTAACAGTTCTTCCAAACAGCCATCTTAACTAGCCTACTCACATACACATACTTCTATCTAGTGATGACATAATTATTAATCAGCTTGCCCCATCATGAACCCGTATATTTGCTGATACTCTTCTGTCCAACATCCTTGAGTCTTTTGAGCCCTCCTTTAAATCATCGTTAGGTGTGCCCTCCTTCCTTGGTGACATCAAATGCTGCTGTCCCTCCTCCTCCGTTTGGAGGTTTTCTTTTTTCCTGATCCGCTGGGATCTTGACCTGATTTCCAATGCTTTGCTTGTTAATGTCCTCCTTTTCCTGGGTCGCACCATATTTTCTACCATTAAACCAACGTGTTAGGCCTCTGGCATATAGTTTTTTTCCCCTTCTTTTTTCACTTTCGTTAATAACCACTCTCTCTGCCCTCTTCAGCTTTGTCGAAAGTTATGTTCTATAAATATCTGTGTTCCTCTTGGTTTCCCTACATTAAACAGTATCAACAACTTGATCAGCATGGTACTAGGTTTCGCCAAAATTGGTCTGTTTTTCGAATTAATTCTTCCTATTTGAAATGGATATATATATGTATATATATATATATATATATATTGTTTCAAATCCTTGGAGCTATAGAACTACTTTTTTCCATAAATTCATGTATTTGTTGACACGACCTTTTTCACGTACTTAAGCTGCGCCGAAAATCATAATGTTTAACCTCCTATGTCTTTATTCATCTCTCTCCATTTTTGTTATCCTTTAGTCTAGCATTTGTCAAATTCATTCTTCTTCGAACCCCTTTGTTGTTTCTTTTGATTCCTGTGTTTTCGCTGAAAGATTGGATTTCAATCTTTTCTACGTATTTGTTTTTATTTTCTATAAGTTTGTCCTTCATTTTTTCTCAATTGACCCAAACATTCCCTTCAGAAAATCCAGGCCTTGGGTTCATTTCAATCCCTCCGATGTTTAATAACATGGTGACTAATATTATCAGCAACACCGTCTCTTCATCACATTCCATTTTGCCTTTCTGGTTGATTACATAACTTGCATGAAGTGCTTCAACTCTCGCTCGGTATAATTCCATCGACATTCATATTGTGACTTTGTGGGTTCGTGAAATGAAAAGTCCAATCACACAAACTCAACAATGTTCTTTATTTCCACCGACTTACAGTTTAACACTTGCCAATTACACAGAATTACGTAATGCACACAATTACAGTTCACCAGTTCGTCCGTTAAAGTTACACTTGCACTCGCGATTACGTAAACCCCTCCGACGTACGGACATAGCCTTCTTGTCCGCTCACTAGCTCGTCAAGCACTGACTAACTCCTCCTGCCCGACGTGTTGCTTATATAGGGTCAGCTGGCCGATCTGGAAGCTTCTAGATTAGATGAAATATCCCGTAATTTCGAGAACACAGGTGGAAAAGAAAGAGACGGCGCAGTGATGTTTTTTTTCCCAGCCACCCATCGTTACTGCTGTAAGACAAACGAGAGGGGCGTGGCGAACGCCGACCGTCTCCTGCTTGCCCGCTCTATAGGGTGTTCCGACGTTCGGGTGACACTGCTCCCTCCTCAAAGCTGGTCGACCCGAACAGCACCATCGTAGCATGCCAGGCGATCCAGGTGTACCACCAACATCTTCCCTCGGGGAACCATCTGGATGCGGTAGACCACGTCGTTAGTCCCCTTCACCACCCGGTACGGTCCGTGTCATGGCTGCTGGAGCTTCGGGCAGCGTCCCTTAGTCCGGGTAGGGTGGTACAATTAGACCAGGTCACCTTGCTGGACTTGCCTGTCATACCTGGTCTTCATGCGGCCGCTCGCCTTCTGGATGTTCTGGCGAGCCATTTCGTGCATGTCGTGGAGATGGTCCACCAAGTTTTCCACATACTCGGTCACCGGCTGCTTTGCCTCCGGAGGGCTTCCAAAAGCCAGGTCACAAGGAAGGCGTAACTCTTGGCCAAAAATTAAGCTGGCTGGCGTTATTCCAGTTGTGTCGTGTGTAGACGAGCGGTAGGCCAGCAACAACAGTGGCACCTTGACGTCCCAGTCTCGCTGATGGCTGGCCACGACCTTCCTCAGGTGTTCCTCTAAGGTCTTGATGTACCTTTCGACCATGCCATCCGACTGGGAATGTAGAGGCGTTGTGCGCGTCTTGTTCACCCCAAGCCTTTGTAGCGCCTCCTTCATTAGGTTGGACTCAAAGTTGGTACCCTGGTCACTGTGTAGCTCCAACGGCACCCCAAATCGACAGAACACTTGCTCCGCGAGGCAGTCTGTGATTGCCTTTGCCTCTTGGTTTGGGATGGCATACACCTACGGCCACTTGGTGAAGTAGTCCCCGACCACCATTAGGTGCTTGCCTCGGTCGGAAACTGGGAACGGTCCAGCAATGTCAATGGCGAGCCTTTCGAATGGCGCTCCAACGTTGACTGCTGCATGCGACCCCGGCTCCTAGTCTGGGGGCCACGACTCGCCGCGCACACGTGACACTGACGGCACCATCTCTCAGCATCTGCTCGGAGTCTCAGCCAGTACTAGCGCTGCCGTAGTTTGTCAATCGTTCCGTTCGTTCCCAGGTGTCCTCCCGAAGTACCGGCGTGCACTTCCTCCAAGACTTCCGGGACCTTACTCTGGGGAAGTACCAACTGTTCTCTCTGCGTCTTCCCATCGGGTGATTCCCATTCCCGGAACAGCACGCCCTCTCTGGTCTTCAACGAGTCCCATTGGGCCCAGTAAGACTTGTAGGTGGCGCTCCTCGGTGCGATGTCCTCCCAGGTTGGCCTCGTCCCTGCCTCCACTTCCCTCAAGAGTGGCCCCAAGTCTACGTCCGCCAGCTGCTCCCTCCTCAGGCCTGCGCTATCCCAGCCATCCGCAGGCACTGCCGTGACTACTCGGACTGCTGTGGCACGCTTCTTCTCCTCCACTCTTGTGCACTGGCAGCACTCTTCTGGACAGGGTCTTCGGCACATGGCGTCAGCGTTACCGTGGCTCTTCCCTCTACGATGTTCCGAGGTGAAGTCGTACTCCTGCAGCCTCTGGACCCAACCTGTTGTCTGGCCTTCTGGTCGCGCCGTCACCATCACCTCGCTCCTCGCGGGGACAACCACTTCTTCGTTTAAGACGACCCTGCAGATTCCAAGGCACTCTTCGGGTTGACGCAGTATAACCTCTTCTCCGTTGAGCCGCAGGACCTTCCTGCCGACGTCAACGGTCGCCTCTTGGCTCCTGAGGGCCTCCAGTCCCAGAATCACCTCCTCAGCCACCTTCGCGACGAACACCCACAGACGAACGGCTCTCCGCCCCACGGTCAGCTCCAGCAGGGCCTCCTTCTCCACAGGCAATGGTGTCGTCCGATGCCGTGACAAGCACGTATGGTCGGCTCGGCTTCCTCGTCGGCAAACCCTTCGCCAGGTCAGGTCTGATGATGGTCACGGCTGCCCCAGTGACCACCAGCACGTGGACACCCGAGGGGATGGTGGCAATGGCGCCGACGTGCCCCTCTCCATGCCGGGCCTTACTGGTTCTTCCAGCGGCCCTTCCTGGTGTGGACAGTCTCTCTGCAGGTGTCCGGACTGTCCACACCCCCAACACAGACCACTAGGTGTTGGCCGGCGTCCCTCGGCTGGTCTTCTGTCTCCGGTGTAGCGGACACTCCTCGTTCTCGACGTCGGGATGGCTGTTACCTTGGCCACCTCCATCCTTAATGCTGCTGTCAGCGCCTCGTGGATGGTTTTTTAATCGCCGAGCATTAGGCGCTGACGAATCTCCGCATCTCGTACCCCGTCCACGAATGTGTAGGCAGCTTCCCGGGATACGAACTCTGGTGAGAGGTCGACTAGGGCCTTGCTAGCCAGTTGTTCAACTGCCAGGGTGAAGTCCTGCAGCGTCTCCCCTGGCTTCTGTGACCTTGCCTTCAGCTGGCTGCGGTAAGCTGCGGCTAAGCGGTGGTTTCCAAATCGATTCTCAAGGGCCTCCCAGATGTCCTTGGATGCCGTTGGCTGAACCGCGTTCAGGATTTCCGCGGCCCGTCCCTGGAAGCTGGCTATTAACTGTGTGGCCTCTTCTTCTGGTGACCATTTGTTGTGCTTGGCCACTGTGTCGAACTGGCGGAGGAAGACTTCAAACGTTGACGCGCCGTCATACTTGGGAGGTTTGACGCGCGCCGATGTTGTATCGCGTCCGGGTGCGTCGGCCTTCAAATCCTTCAACCTCCTGCCGACGACGTGCTCCACCATGGCGCTGAGGGACTTGACGCTGCTGTTGGCCTTTCCCTCCAGGTTGTTTACGCGGTTCGCAAGGTCTTCGACGTCTTCCACCACGGCGTTCAGGGTCTTGGCGTTATTATCGGCCTTTCGCTCTAAATCATTAAGGCGGTCGTCTACTTGACCCATCCGTTTGCCCAGCTTCGTGACGTCATCCCTCACGCCGGCCAACTGTTCCTCAAATTTGGCGGCGAGGACCTCGTTCGCCTCCTTCATTTCCGTGGCCAGACTGTCGTTCGCTGCCCTCATTTCTGTGGTCAATTCGGTCTTTATTTCTTCCATCTTCTCGGTGATGTTGTCGTTGGCCGTCTTCATTTGTTTCAACTCGGCGGTGAGGCTGTTATTTGCCGCTTCTGTTTTTGTTGTTATCTCATTCATCTTCGCATCCATTTTCTTGGTGATGTTGTCATTCGCCGTCTTCATTTCCGATGTCAGTTCGGCCTTCATTTCCATCATCTTCACCAAAATCTTTTCCAATGCCGCGTCCATGGTTGTAATGCTCGGTGATGTTGTTATCCCGCTTCCTGACACCAATGTGACTTTGTGGGTTCGTGAAATGAAAAGTCCAATTACACAAACTCAACAATGTTCTTTATTTCCACCGACTTACAGTTTAACACTTGCCAATTACACAGAATTACGTAATGCACACAATTACAGTTCACCAGTTCGTCCGTTAAAGTTACACTTGCACTCCTCCGACGCACGCCCGCAGTCTTCTTGTCCGTTCACTAGCTCGTCAAGCACTGACTAACTCCTCTTGCCCGACGTGTTGCTTATATAGGGTCAGCTGGCCGATCTGGAAGGTTCTAGATTAGATGAAATATCCCGTAAGTTCGAGAACACAGGTGGAAAAGAAAGAGACGGCGCAGTGATGTTTTTTTCCCAGCCACCCCTCGTTACTGCTATAAGACAAACGAGGGAGGCGTGGCGAACTCCGGCCGTCTCCTGCTTGCCCGCTCTATAGGGTGTTCCGACGTTCGGGTGACAATATGTTTCGTGTCACGTGTATGGCGCCACCTACCAACTTGTCCGCTCCGCGCTTACATAGCTACAACTCATAGAATTTGCAGGTCTTGGTGCCTGAATATAAGAATATCATTTACTTCTGCTGCTCTATAATTCTCGAAATAAAAGAACCACCATATAGTCCAGGAAGGCAGATTCGCCGACATTTACACAAGTATCTTAGTATCACATACCCGCAGCACCCTCTCTCTCTCTCTCTCTCTCTCTCTCTCTCTCTCTCTCTCTCTCTCTCTCTCTCTCTCTCTCTCTCTCTCTCTCTCTCTCTCTCTCTCTCTCTCTCTCTCTCTCTCTCTCTCTAAACTAGGCTTATCTTTACCTGTGTAGGGTAGAACAAATTGCCCAGATGCTGGTAAACAACGAAGGGATCCTGTTCAATTGAGTTTTGCAATACTTAAGCGTTTCAGGTTAATCTGGGGGATGTCGAGAAAACTCCAACATCTTTCCTCTCCCGGTTACCTATATTATTTATGAACGATACATTTGCTACAGACATAAATGGTGTGATCAAAAGATACCTCCAAAATAGCTACATCAACATTTCTGTAAATCAGTAGGACTGTTCTCTATGAAACGGTACAACTGTTTATCGCAAGGTTTATTCACGATGCGCGTCAAAAATCCTGACTGAAGCCCAAAATGCCATGAGAATGCAAGAAAACTGGCATTTCTTTCACCCTAAGAGAGTGAAGTTAAAAAACTTCTCAACTAGGTCGTCACGGGAGATGAAACTTTGGTTTAGTATGTGAAAGTCCTACAAAATAGCAGTCAGCTGCATGAGTTCCACCTTCAAACTTCCAAAAAGCCTCAAAGTACTTTCAGCAAAGACTCTTATGGAAACTTCTTTTTGTACAAGCATTGTACATTGTTACTGGACTTCTTGGAACGAGGCACAATGAGCTTCAACGTACTGTCACTGTCCCAACAGAACATCCTTTTCCTTGAACGCGTTATCACTCAGTGAATTCTGAATTTCCCGATAAGGTGCAGGTGGAGCAACACCGGAAGTTCTAATAAAGTGTAAAACGCAGTTGAACGCTGCAGTGTAGCTTGGCTTACGTCCATTAAACGGATGAGAAACAAAAGAAGGTGTCACAGTGCGGCTAGAAATACAGGTGGCAAAATTCTACGCAGAGGGAATTTGAAAACTTGTAGGTAAGTGGTACCTCAAATGTTTGAATTCAAATTGAAACTACATTGAAAAATAGGTATTAACAGCTTACCCGTGTGTGATAAAGGCTAAAAATAAAAGAAAGTAGTATTTCTTACCTAATTAAGCGAAATTAATGTTATTCATTGCACTCGTAAGTACACAAATGCTTTGACAGCCCTTCTACCTGAAGAACTTGGGATCTTCAGCCCAAAGGTTGTACCTCAGTAGCTCCGGGGAATAAACTTGCAAGTTCTTCTGCCATACACTGACGTAAGGGTCATGGAGAAAATAATTATTTTCTAGAATACAAAGTTGTAAAGCATTCTCATAAGGATTGTTTTATTAGAAGCAAAAATTGTATTGGGATAGTACATACAAAGATGTAAAAAGATACAACGTTCTCCTTTACCTAACTGAAACACAAAAGACAAGATGAACGCATTTATTCATTCTGTGACGAACAAAATCAGGTTTAAAAATCTCATCAGCATTATTTGAGACAAATGAACCATATATAGCCCAATAATAGCTAACTGATGAACATGTTGCTATTAAGCCTCCTGCGTTGAACGAATGGTTGCGCGGTATGAGGCTAGCATTCAAAAGACGCTGGGCTCAATTACTGGGGAAGGCCATTCACACTTTATGTAATGTGATTGGGTTTTCAATTGGCTAGACGAATGTTCTGGTGGCTACTCTTCTATCACGAATTTCCTTTCGCTCATTAGCTATAGCCTTGCTTCCCATTTCCCTGGACTTTCAGGCTGTACAGTGTCAGTCGTTATAGGGCAGATGGTACCTATGCTTGCTCGTTGAAATGTTCTTTTCGTCCCCGTGAGATAACAGCCTTTATTAAGACGCCTCAGATGGGTCGAGTTCTTCTTGATTCTGGCAGAGGTACGGCCTTCTCTGAGCAGCCCTTCAGTAAAAGCAGTCAGCATCCTTAGAGTTGTTAGCGACCTTTGCGCATCTCTACTAGTCAACCTGCCTGAGGCCTATTACCTCCTGCGTTCCTCATCCGTTTCTCCTGGGGGTGATAAGCACAAAGGTCCCAACTTGGGCCAAGCTGCGCGATGTCCCTTCCTTTTCATGAACATTTATTCAAATAACATTCTGTTGTATATGTATGTACACAGTAATCATTTTCATTCGTTATTTCCCGCCCTCCGATTGAGCAAGAATGACGTCATTGTTGACCGGTGAGTTTATCTTGAAATCATAGTGACCTCTATGGAGAAGAAGCTGTAATAAGCAAACTACAACGCTCTCAATGTGGTTGAGCAGATAACTAATACAACCAGCTTCCCCTGGATATGGACACAGAGCACCGCGTCTTCATGGCTGAAGGCTACTTTGGTACCGGCATTAAAATTGCTGCGACATATGAATATAATTTAAACCGCTGCATAGAGGATTTTATGCAACACTATCCAGCATTCAAAGAAGTCCCTCGGAACGTAATGTTGTCAAAAGCGTCCAGGTACCGTCAAATTGACCTACTTTTGTTTGCAACATAATGTCTTACGTTTTATCAGTATACGATATACATTTTTTGTCATTCTCACGCTTAATTAAAATGTCTGTATTAATGTTGGTATCCTTATGTCTTTCAAAACCAATATATACATCAAACATTTCCAAGATACAGGACCAGTTACTCGTAAAAAGAGACACACTGGACGCTATGAAGTGACTGGTCCCAATCTAGAAGCAATAAATAATGTTATGACAGATACCTTCTCGCAATATACAGTGCTTATGTGGAAGAGAGAAAGGAAATATAAGAAAATAGATACATAAGACTATGTACTAGAGATATTTTCTTGTTTAGACTTGGATAAAACCTTTGTACATATTGAAACACTGATTTATTTTTCATTCCTAAAACATGTTCTGCTAATTTTACGGTTTGTAATGAAGTTACATTGTGAGGAAACTGTGGGTGATAGAAAAGATTTGAGATAAAATTGAAATATTTCTGTTTTATGTGACAGGTTTATAATATGCATATATGTCTACTATAACAGAAAAACAAATGTTCATTGTGAAATAAGTGTTTATTGACTTAACATTTCGTTTATTCTTCATTAAATACTTTAGGGCTACATAATTAGCTTTGCAGTACATTGCAGTAAGTACAGTTTTTTTAAAAGCATTTATTGCATCTACGCACCAGGCGAAATTACGCACCTTTATATTACGCGGGCAGACTCACCTCTCAAATAGTATATTTCTGGGGTGCTCAATTAAAGCAGGAAAGGGGGGGGGTTGAAATCACCTCTTTCCACCCGCTGCGATAGAATCGCGCGTTTACCCGTGGTTACCGAGTTCCAGAGACGGAACATCGCTATCATTCTGACTCATGGGAACTCAAAAGTGTTCGCACTCATAGTTTACTTCTTACTAGCTAATGTTTCTTAGGGTGACTTCTGTAGCACAAGTCATGTTTTACAGGGTCTGCAGTATGTGGTGCAAAAGACGACGTGTACAGTCTCAAAAATTAAGCAAGGTCATCGTCTCTGATATTGCTGCGACACTCACTTTTAATATACTTAGTTCGTCGCTGAAAATGTTTGTTCTCAGATATATGTAGAGCCAAAGACTGCCATTAAATTAGATTAAGCAAACGTAAACTCTGATAATCATTACAGGGCAAAGATTTAAATAATTCCCATCCTTCCTTGTCAGAACATTTTACTGTCGTGGAATTTTGCAGTAAAAGTAGTTCCATTTGTAGCTCGTGTGGGGCCTCACTACATGGAAACTTCAAAGGAGTGCAAAATAATTGGGTATATGTCTCAATTTTTTAAATCTTTAAATTGCGAAGGGAATTGTGTCATTTAGTTGCTTTAGAAGTTCTACATACTTTTCCAGATGTATGACGTTTATTGTGAACACGGAACGGAAGCAAGGGAAAGTATAGGTATTAAATCTGCAACTATCAGTTGTCCTTCCCACAGTTGCAATTGTGCCATAAATAGATATTTAATTCATTACTAACTCCCCTTAGAAATACAACTAACCGCGCTGCATCAGATCTGTCCACCGATTCGTGCAGGGCTAGAGAAAAACATGTTAATGACCTTATTTTGTCCTTTAATTGCCTTTCCAAATCACAACAAAATTCTTCTATGCGTTACTGTACCTCGAGAGAGACTGATGCAAAGAAATCGACTAAATCGGGACAAAATTCCTTTGCAGCAACTAGAAAGCTTTGCTTGATAAATTCGCTTTCACTAAATAATTTCATAATTTTTTCCAATAAATTCCGAAAGTTTATAAGAAAATTCACCACATTTTCAACATTAGCTTCATGTTTAACAGATGCGTTTATTTCTTCTAATTTTTGTGATCTGGCTTCACCTAGAACAAAGATACGCTAAACGTTAGTAGCAACGCCACTGACTGCTACCTATGTCTCTCGCTGCCTTGGTCAGTGGTGTGAGGAAACAGCCTGTGTAGGGGAAGAAAGCGTGTGCAGTACAATTGAACACCCCTGGTATATTTACCAGCCGATAAAGGGAGGCCTTAAAAGCTACTGTCAGCACATCAAATACGATCGAAAGCCGCTAGGGTAATTATATGTAAACTTGCTCCATCAGCGATGCTATTGATGACGTCAAATTTTGCGCGGTGAAATCACAGATAAAATGAACGCCGTGTATTATGCTATTGATTAATTTTGTCCTATTGCCATGATTTTCTGATCTTCACTGGTTATTAAAATAAAATCTCATTATATATGTCCATTTATTATACTTTGGTCACCTAATGAGTTATTTAATAGCAACAATTATCTGAATAAAAGCTCTGTTGGCACTAATTGTTTTCTATTGTGTTTAATAATTGAAAAGCAGAAGTAAACCTAGGTTAAGCTTTATTTGCAAAACTTAAGTTTTTCTAGGGGTAGTTGAATTGTACCATACTGTGACTTTGTGGGTTCGTGAAATTAAAAGTCCAGTTTGCAGAAATTCAAAATGCAGTTTATTTTCATAGAAAGGCTCTTGTACAATTATAATCTCAGCAGAATGTTGTAACACACACATACAGGCTCTCGTGGCTTCTGCACACGTAGATAAGCAAAAGAATTTGCTTTCAAATCACTACACGTTTATCAGTTCTCAACTCGCTAATCGATACAGTTTAAATGTCCTCACACACAATAAACAGCCTGCTGACTCTAACTGCCGTCTGCATATCTGACTCTCTCAACTCAACTCCAGGCTGGTGGGCTGTTTGGAACAGCCCGAAGGGTGGTCAAATCGTGTACTTGCTCTGGGAAGAACTTAACCACGTAGCGGTGGGATGTGGAAGTTACAGGATGACGGTTGTAATTTAAGTGGGTGTTCAGAATGGAGGTAGCTCGTTGCTCCTCAGGGAATGATGAACCGGGTGCCACAGACAGCGTGCACCGCTGGTGGATTAGTTAATAAACTAGGAAGAAGATATGTATAATTTTGAGTTTTCCAGAATATATTTTGGATAGCTGAAATTTAGTTTAGGCTGGAATGGAGATCATGTGGTTACCGGTAATGGCCGCAAGACATGCGGGGTAACCGGTATCGCTTTAAGCGACGCTCACGAGGTACATAATCTCCAAGGGATCTGACTAGGGCGCTCTGGTGTTGAGGTAAACTGTTGAAGAATTTTGTCGCCCGGCGCCTAATTTCATCCTCCACATATCGGAGGGATGAAGCCTCGTGAAGTAGTCTCACGGGGAACCTTTTGCAAACAGAATAAATAATCCGGAGACATTTATTCTGTGCACGTTGGAGCAGAACTAGGTTTGAGCCTGCGGCCATACCCCAGTCTTCGCACGCATAGAGCATGACAGGGAGGACCAGAGCCATAAAGAGGCGCACCTTTAGGGAAACAGACATCGCAGACCTAAGCACAGGGTATAGTGACGCCACGGCACCACACGACCGATGAGCTTGCTCCTAGATGTGCTCCCGAAAAGTTAGGCCCTTGTCCATCTTGACTCCCAAGTACTTGATTGAATTCTCCTACCTGATCCCTTGCCCGAAGCAGGTAAATTTGGTGAAATTGGCGGGAAAGCCGTGCTTGGTGAACAATATCGCTTGGCTTTTCTCCGTATTATTGGACAATCGCCAAAGCATGCACCAATCCTGGAGCAGGATTAGATAGCGTTGGATGGGGTTGACGGTTCTGAGTGGGTGTCTGTTTGTTGAAAATAACAGCACGTCGTCAGCATATTGTACTATGTTGACGTGCTGTTCAGTGGGAAGGTCAGCCACGTAGATGCTATAAATGGTCGGGGATAACACAGAACCTTCGGGGACTCCGCCGCGGATAGACCTTCGTGTAGATGTTTTTGTGTAGATGTTTTTCCCGCCACTGTGACAGTGAAGAATCTATGTTTTAGGAAAGAATGAAGAAGATGTAGGACTTGAGTGGGTAGCTCCAGTTGGATGAATTTGTACAGAAGACCCGCGTGTCAGGTCCTAGAGAAGGCCTTTTCCACGTCCAGAGAAACCGCCGAGGTGAATGCTTTGTCCTGGAAACCCAGGGCTGCAGCCTCCACCACGCGCAGCAACTGCTGTGACGTAGAATGCCCAGGACGAAAGCCAAACTGGTGAGGAGGGATGGCTTGAATGTCTCCCAGAAGGAGGGCAAGCGGGCTAAGAAAAGTCTCTAGAACACTTTCGAGAGAACAGAAAGGAGGCTGATGGAGTAGTAGTTGGCAGGATTAACCGGGTCTTTCCCTGGCTTCAAGATGCATATCACCCGAGCCTCCTTCCAGCTACGCGGAAAGTGACTCAGAGCGAGACACATATTGAAGACTTTTCTAAGAAATAACACGGCCCTGAAAGGAAGGTGGCGGAGCATGAGTGGCGTTATGCCATCAGGTCCCACCGCTCTTTTTGGTATGAGATGCCGGAGTACGCCCTGGAGCTCACTGGGTCTTATAACAGGGAGTCTGTCCTCCTCAGCCGGGGTTCACCGAAAGTATCGACGAACCTCCTGCCTAAAGCGGTCAGAGAAGGCAGGGTCCTGGGGTCTTCTCTAGGCCTCATGGTCCTCTCAAGGTAGACGGCCAACACTGTAGCCTTGGCCTGTGGTTCATAGGTTAGACCTTGGGTACTCTGGAGTGGGGAGTTTGGTGTTCCTTGGCGGTTCCGAAGACTTTTAATGACCCTCCACACGTCTCCGTCCTCGAGGTTCATACAAGACATTGTGTCCTCCCACGTGCGGACTCTGTGCTCATGTAGGCGGGCACGAACCTCTCGGCACAAGCACCGATGAAGCCCTCGATTATGAGGCGTGCGGTATCACTGGTAGAGCCGCCTTGCTGCCCATGAACGTCGGATAAGGAGTAGGATGTCCAGGGGAAGAACATCCGGATGAAGAGGGGCTGGGGTGATAACTGTTAGGTTGCGGACCGTTCGCTTCACGACAGAAGTGAAGGATGAGACCGCGACCTCGAGGGAGGGTATATCGGTTTGTTGGGGTTGGGGGGAATGGAGTCATTCAGGCAGACTTTGACGCAATCCCAGTCCACATCCTGGTTTTGAACTGGGACGTCATGATTGGCAATCCGTGTATTAAGCTCAGCAGGTACTGGTTTGTGATCCGAATGTAATGCGTTAAGCGAAGTGAGTGAGAAATGAAATGGAAAGCGTTTGATGATAGCGAAGTCGATATGAGATGGGCGACCCCGTCCACGCGGGTAATGAGTGGGTTGCCATGGGCCCTCAACTCGAAGGTGAGGGTCCGCATCCACCATGCGAATAATGTCAGCGCCTCTCCTATCCGCTCGGGGATCATGATGCCAACGCTGATGTTTAGCATTGAAGTCCCCGGCCATAATGACATTAGGATGTAAGGAAAGTATGGATTGGTAGTCGTTGGCTACGAACTGAGAACGTGGAGGATGGTAGGTAGATACTACCAAGACTTCAGAACCGCCAAGGTTCACGCTGGCTGCCGTGGCTTCTAGAGTCTGGAGTTGTGGAAGCTGGACAGCTCTATGGACCACACTTCTCCTCACCAGTATCGCTGTGCCACCTCCTCGGCGACCAGCACGATCCGTTCGGAGACAATGATAGCCCGAGAGATGGAAGGGCTGACTCCCTCTGACTGGCCGGGCTATTTTATACCTCCACTGGTTGTTCTAGAACTCACTGGACCTGCTCGAAAGTTTCCGAAGTTTCACGACGTAGTTAGAAAAAGAGAGAATGACCCAGTCATCACTGTCTCCCCCTCTCCGCCACTCCTTCAGCAAGTGCCAATCAGTCACAAGTATGGGCGTGGGTTGGATGCTATCTGTCTCTTTCTTTCCTGCCAGCTGGTTTTGTCGTTACTTTGACGATCGTGTGACAATACGTACTGTACTGTACAGATGAACACAAAGTATGAGTATGTATAACAGTAATTGAATGTCACTTTAATTCAATAACATTTATTTAATCCATAGTAAGGAGATAATTGTACATAACAGCAGATTATTATGTAAAATGAAACTTATAAATTATTTACACCTAATGTGTGATGTGACAATACAACATTATACAGTAAAATTTTAGTAACATTATAGGTACAACATTAAGATAAAGTACATGACAAAGTATAATAGTATTCTGAAATTTGTACAAAAATGACCTTCATATCCTTAGGAGGTACCTGAAACACAATAACAATTGCTATAAATTCGATTGCTTAAGATCATTAAACTTATAGTTTACAAGGAATTATACTATTCTTAGATGTTTACTATTATAGTCGTTTCCTTAACGCGGTGGTAGCGCATCTACTTGCCAAGCCTTTGGCTAGTATTCGATTCCGGGTAGAGCAATGTGAATTTCCTTCTGCTGGGTGGCCTAGTCCAAGGTATTTAATATATCCTTATTTAGAAAAATTAATTGAAATAATTAAGAAGCAAATAAATGGGGTGTACTAAGCCTCAAGGGGTTCTTATGGAACCAGTTGAAAAGCTGCCTGGGAGAGAAATAACGGCTCCAGGTTAGTCAAACCACTTTCACCGGCCGGAAGGGACTAAATAAATAAATAAATAAATAAATAAATAAATAAATAAATAAATAAATAAATAAATAAATAAATAAATAAATAAATAAATAAATAAATAAATAAATAAATAAATAAATAAATAAATAAATAAATAAATAAATAAATAAATAAATAAATAAATAAATAAATAAATAAATAAATAAATAAATAAATAAATAAATAAATAAATAAATAAATAAATAAATAAATAAATAAATAAATAAATAAATAAATAAATAAATAAATAAATAAATAAATAAATAAATAAATAAATAAATAAATAAATAAATAAATAAATAAATAAATAAA
Organism: Mantis religiosa; assembly: GCA_030765055.1. NCBI lineage: Eukaryota > Metazoa > Arthropoda > Insecta > Mantodea > Mantidae > Mantis > Mantis religiosa. The sequence goes on along the minus strand of CM060948.1, from coordinate 132,350,723 downwards.
TAAATAAATAAATAAATAAATAAATAAATAAATAAATAAATAAATAAATAAATAAATAAATAAATAAATAAATAAATAAATAAATAAATAAATAAATAAATAAATAAATAAATAAATAAATAAATAAATAAATAAATAAATAAATAAATAAATAAATAAATAAATAAATAAATAAATAAATAAATAAATAAATAAATAAATAAATAAATAAATAAATAAATAAATAAATAAATAAATAAATAAATAAATAAATAAATAAATAAATAAATAAATAAATAAATAAATAAATAAATAAATAAATAAATAAATAAATAAATAAATAAATAAATAAATAAATAAATAAATAAATAAATAAATAAATAAATAAATAAATAAATAAATAAATAAATAAATAAATAAATAAATAAATAAATAAATAAATAAATAAATAAATAAATAAATAAATAAATAAATAAATAAATAAATAAATAAATAAATAAATAAATAAATAAATAAATAAATAAATAAATAAATAAATAAATAAATAAATAAATAAATAAATAAATAAATAAATAAATAAATAAATAAATAAATAAATAAATAAATAAATAAATAAATAAATAAATAAATAAATAAATAAATAAATAAATAAATAAATAAATAAATAAATAAATAAATAAATAAATAAATAAATAAATAAATAAATAAATAAATAAATAAATAAATAAATAAATAAATAAATAAATAAATAAATAAATAAATAAATAAATAAATAAATAAATAAATAAATAAATAAATAAATAAATAAATAAATAAATAAATAAATAAATAAATAAATAAATAAATAAATAAATAAATAAATAAATAAATAAATAAATAAATAAATAAATAAATAAATAAATAAATAAATAAATAAATAAATAAATAAATAAATAAATAAATAAATAAATAAATAAATAAATAAATAAATAAATAAATAAATAAATAAATAAATAAATAAATAAATAAATAAATAAATAAATAAATAAATAAATAAATAAATAAATAAATAAATAAATAAATAAATAAATAAATAAATAAATAAATAAATAAATAAATAAATAAATAAATAAATAAATAAATAAATAAATAAATAAATAAATAAATAAATAAATAAATAAATAAATAAATAAATAAATAAATAAATAAATAAATAAATAAATAAATAAATAAATAAATAAATAAATAAATAAATAAATAAATAAATAAATAAATATATCCAAATTTTCTCTTTATTTTTCCATAAAATCCTTACAAATGTTATAATTATACAAATCTCTCAGAAAACTACTCTACAAAAATAAAATGAAATAAAATAACAGAAATAAACACAAAAAAGCAAAAAACAAAAGAAAACAACTATAAAAATTACAAAATCCTTATTTCCTAAATCTATATCTAAATCTACTAATTCTGTAGTCCACCATGGCCTCTGCCATCACTCTCTCCCTCCGCCGCCCATGCAGTCAACTCCATTGTTAGATTATTCAATAATTCTTCCCGTCTTATCCTATTTTGTATTCTAGAACTCCTTCTTGGATCTTGTACTATTCTTCGCCTATTATCAACTCTTTCTCCTTTGAATATTTTTACCTCCCATGCTTTCTTACTTACAAAGTTAGTCAAAACTTGTAATTTATTTACCAATTGTTGATCTCGAATTATGTCATATACGATATATCCTGCTAGCGCATGCCTCTCTTCTTGTTGGTGAATTGCATATCTTCCACATTCAAATACTACATGTTCAGGATTATCTTGTTTGTTACATAATTCACATATATCATTTTCAGTTTTATTGATTTTCTTCCAATAGGTCTTATAAGGTCCGTGTCCAGTTATATAATGTATAAATCCCTTTGTTGATTGAATAAAATTCAATTTTAGTCTCTCTTTGACGTTCTGAAAAATTTCAAACACTCTTCTACCTTCTAGACTGTCTGTCCATTCAATCTTATTAATAAATCAATCGGCCAAATGGCCGTTGTTACTAGCAATGCCATAGTTGGTGTTGTTTTTACAGCTCCTGTCAGACGTAATAATACTTTTCTTTGCGTTCTTCTCAACAATCTTCTTATTTGTACATCATCCATCCTTTCTGCCCAAACTGCTGCCGCATAAGTCATAATTGAAGCAAAAATGGTGTTATGATATATCTGTATGTTACGCAATGGAAGTACAAAATTTAAATTGGTTATTCTTGCTAGCTTAAGCATTATTTTCTCTGTTTTCTGCCTAATATACTCCGTGTGTTTTCTGAAATGAAATTTTTCATCTATCATGATACCCAAATATCTCATCTCTTTTTCCCGTTTAATGTTCTGATTATTTATCTTCACTGTAGGATCCCGCTTTAAATTTCCCTTAAAAAGCACATAATTTGACTTGTTTGGTGCAATTTTTAGTTTTGTTCCGAAACACCAATTTGATAATGTATTTGTAACTTCTCTTGCTTTATTTTCTAGCTCTAGTCTGCTCTGTCCGTCCATCATTATGACTATGTCATCAGCATACGCTATTACATCCAAAACCTTATGATCTCTTTCCAGTAGTTCTAATAAATCTTCTGATAAAATATCCCAAAAGAGGGGCCCCAAGATAGAACCCTGAGGGCAACCCTTGGTTATCTTCTTCCTAGTTTCAAAATTTGATCCACCAATGAATACTTCTCTATTGGAACAATAATCCTTTAATAAATTATAAATAGTACTTGAATATTTCTTGTCTTTTAAAATGCCGAAAAAATACGGCCACCATAAATTATCAAAAGCGCCCGATATGTCCACAAATAATCCAATTACATAATTCTTTTGGCTTTTTGACACTGTTTCTTGAATTTTTAATATTGCATCCTCAGTTGAATATCCCTTTCTGAAACCAAATTGTTTATTATTCATACCCAGCATCAACCTATTTTCCATTATTCTTTTATATATTAACTGTTCAAAGATCTTGCCAATAGCATTTAATAAACATACTGGTCTGAAAGATTTTGGTTGCGTTTTGTCCTTATCTGCTCCTTTGCACAAAATTACAACCTTTGCCTCCTTCCACAAGTTTGGAAATCTCCCTCTTGCCAAACAATCATTAAACAAGAAACACAAAAACAAGACAATTTCTTCTCGTAGATTATACAAGACTTCATTTATAATACCATCTGGACCAGGTGCCTTCTTCTTTTTTAACTTCTGCAGAATTAATTTTATTTCTGTAATATCAAAGGGATAAACAGGATTTCCTGTATACTGCAACATCATCTGGTTTCTTTTTTCAACATGAATATCATCATCTTCTTCCTCTTTATCATCTGGCAATAACGTATGTAATAACAATTCCACCGATTCTTTCCCACTTTCTGTCATCTCCCCATTACCCTTATCTAATGTGGTTAAGATTTCTGGCTTCTTAATTTTATCCATAATAATTTTATACGGTTGTCCCCAGACATCTTGTTTTAAATTATTTTCAACGAACTGTTCCCAATGTTGTTTTCTGGTGTCTTCTAATAATTGTTTATACTTTTGTTTGGCCTCCCTATAATTCTTTAAGTTCTCTTCTCTTTCCGTATGTATGTTTGATTTTTGATATATTCTTCTTAATTTCCTTGCTAACGATCTCAGCTTCTGCAATCTATCTGTCCATTTTATTTTATCCTTATTATTAGAAATTGTTATCTTTGGAACGGATTTTGATACTGCTACTTTTATTGCTTGTGTTAAATTTATTGCATCCAAATCCACTGATATTCCCGTATACTGTAAATTTAAATCCTTAAATACTTGCTTCATCTTATCCCAATTTGCTCTTTTATAATTATAACGTAATTCTATTTCATGTTCTTCTTGAATTACTTCCCTATTCAATATATAATCAAAATAAATCAAATTATGATCACTTGTGGTCTGACCCTGTGTGACCCACCAATTTCTAATCTTCTTCTCCGCTGTTGCTGACGCTAAAGTAATATCTATATTTTCTTCAGCACCTGCTCTATTTTGAAAGGTTGGTGGATTACCATCTTTATTTATAGGGACTCACGGCGCTAACCACATCCCACCTTCTTGTACTGCATTCGGCTCATGACGCCCTTGTGAGCAGAGGTGTTAGACGCAGCCGTCGGCCGGTAGACCTTGGCCTGGCATCACGTTTTAACGCTGCGTAGTTAGGTTTTATCAGATATATATTAGCAGAAAATAACGTATTTAAATCTTCAATTAAATAGAATTAATTTAATAGCAAAATTGAATACCCTTTTAAAATTTAAATAGTTTTTATGCCTTTTAGATAAAGCGAAATTATTTTAAAATTTGATACTGTTAGACGTAAATTGTTCATATATAATTACTTTTTAAGTGTAACGAGAAGCACGCTATTTGTATTTTTCGTACAATTTACATTAATCTCCGGTCAAACAATTGAAATTAGAATTAATTGACGCTAAGACATCCTTTACCTGCCTATATAAAGGGCAAAGTTTACCATTTGTTTTGTTTTTAAACTGTTACCTGCAACTATTGTTTTGAATGTTATGTGTGATAAATGTTTACCATTGCTTTTATTTTTGTTCTCTGTTTATGTTTATCTGCCTATATAAAGGGCAAAGTTTACTATTTGTTTTGTTTTTAAACTGTTACCTGCAACTATTGTTTTAAATGTTATGTGTAATAAATGTTTAGCATTGCTTTTATTTTTGTTCTCTGTTTATGTTTAATATGAAAAGTTCGATTACTGTTTACACAGCTTCCCCATAATATATACAGGGTCAGCAAAAATGGCGCTTATGCTTGTTTGTTGCAATATTTTAGCTTATAATAAAAGTTATGATGACCTGTTGACATAAATACGTGTAGTTTAATGTGTTTTATAAACAACTTCTTTTAGAGAAATGTATGTAATTATTGCTATTATCTGCAGAGTAGGCAGTAGTTACAACTAATTTAGCTTATATGTATATTTTCTGCTCCATTATCGTTAATTCTTTACTTTGACATGTGGTGAATGTAAGTGCTTTTGTTGACCTGAGGATGTACCTCGAGCCATAGCCCTAAATGCTGATGGACTTGTTGTTCGTTACATTGTAAATATGTGATTAATAAAGGCCAAAGGCGTGTGCGCTTTTCCATAGGTATGCTGAACATGGACCCTACTGTTATTGCTTTCACATGTAAACAACGGCAAGTAGGTATAGCCTGACCATGACAACCACCTCACAATGAGAGGAAACAAATCAGTCGCGTTATACTACACCTTGACCTTGCGTCTTCATAATTGAAAGGCAACGCTTCACTAGTTTGTAGAGTAACGTTTGGTTGTTTTCTATCTTTGCACATTTGATGGCCGAGCTGTACATCTGACGTCATTCACACTCTTAGTCCAACTAACTCGCATCGCATACGAGCACACATCACCCCGGGCTTTAGTGACCAATATGGTCAGAAGCACAATGCATGAAGTCAAAACTGATTTAGAGGAACAAGCCAAACGATTAGGATCGGGTCGTTCGAGAGCTACAAGTCAAAATGAAGAGAGATAATATGGTGTAGAACTGTAGGCACTTTGGACGTGCAACAGGCCAGAAATAGTTCAGCAATTTGGACGCCATTAGAAGAGGGTTGAAGTCAAGTAAACTGATATCGCGTAGATCTGCAGTTAGCTCCAGTTTACTCAGGATGTATTCAGTTTAATGGTGACTGCATTTTGTAAAGAGGGTTTAGGAAATGAACAGTGGCGCATGCTCGCACTGAAGTTTAGTAAGAAAACGAAGGTTTAACAGGTTATTGTTACGCAAATTCATGTTTGGTTATTCATTGTTGTAACATCTGGCCCATTTACAGACAACAATTTTCTTTCAGTGAACGTCAATGTACACCCACACATATTAACCATATGGTCAGAATGTATCTCCAAAAATGGGGAATCCATATATTAGCATAGCCAGCAAGGAGTCCTGATTCGAATCCTATTCAATATGTGCAAGATATGTTGAAATGAGTGTTAAAACACGACAGCTGCTACCAGAAACTTATACGTAATTGAGGCGATTACTACTTGACTATTCCTCAATAAGCCATTGCTGACGGTTCGAAGGCACGTCAAGACGTATGAATGCATATAATCAAGACAGAAGGGATAACATCCATTACTAAAATGCATATTTGAGATTTTAAGCATCTAAAATGTGCTCAGAGATGGAATTACGTATGCTGTAGTTTTACATTCTCTGTAAGTTTTCACACCACACCTATGTTTTGGTTTATATTTAATGTACCTTAAGATTCTATGCAAAACAATCTTGTTTAAACAACATTCGTCCATCTTATAGCAGTGTAGAACACATAAGAATTGAGAACAAATGTATATGTTATACTGCATTTTGTCCTTCAATGTATTATTTCATATTATAAATATCCGATACCGTATTACAATTAAAACAGACCTAACAGTAATCAACATAGAGCAACGATGTGCCGTATTTCATGCAAATAGGCCAGCTTGTATATATCTAATGTGTGTCTGTGTATTTCAGTAGTACCTTTCAATTAGCTCATTTATAGGCTTACTTATTGAAAATGATTATTACAATGTACTTTCAACTGTTCAAATATGCAATATCTATTTTAATACACAGTGCAAATCTCAGCAGCAAATCAATAGTTAAGCGGTACTAAAACTGATACACTTAAAGAAAATAGTAGCCTTATTAGAAAGAAATTAACAAACCTAGTATTTGATAGATAGACAACCTGAAAAGTTCAATGCCATGGCCGGGATTTGAACTACGGATCTCCCGGCTTTCGTCCAGTCGCTCTTAACCTTTGAGCTACCAAGGCCAACGTGCCGTTATGACATTAAATTCTCCAATAGACTCGTAGGTATGTTTTCCCGGTTAACCGCTAGGGGTCCTCGTATTCGAGATACACACCATTTGCGGCGACTTACTATTGTAAATACTTGCCGGGACTTACCTCGAAAACATACTACTCAGTTGGAGAATTTATGTCATGACGGCACCCTGACCATGGTAGCTCAAGGGTTAACAGCAACCGGAAGGAAATCGGAAGGTCCGTGGTTCAAATCCCGACCATGGCATCGAATTTTTCAGGTTGACTCTTTCTAACCAAAACCCTAGTCTGTACAGGGCTCGTACAGAACGATTAATTTCAATCAATTAACTTAATAAACCCAGTACTGTTTTATGATTTGATGACTATTTACATCTTAAAATGTGTTTGCTATAATGGAGATAACATACGAAAAACAGAAACTACTAGTGACTACGTAGACGCAAGTCTTTAATATTAACTACTGCCTACTTCAGGTTCAGATTTCTGATGCTATGCTGAAATAGCTTTAGCACATAAATTGTTTGATCCATTTTCGTTATATCTAGGTATTGTTGTACTTTTTTGGTGGCGGACTATCCCCACAACATTTAATGAAAGATTTCTATATACTATTCTCTTTTCTGCGGTAATCGTAACAGTTTATGCCCCCACGTCTTGAATAATAATTAGGAATCTGTAGAGTATCATGTAGAATAATAAACTTAATTTTTAAACTACCGGTTCAACATGTTTCCTCAATAGTGATATCTAATACCTATAGTTTATTAGTATTTATAAGTGTTTATATTTTTGCTAAGTTAGTCTTACAACAAAATTTTAGAACAGGAGCATGCTTCTCACTTCCTTACTTGCATACAGTTATTACCACATTCACCAAGGGAATAAAAAATATGATGAAAAAATGCAAAATTCTGGAATTTGGACCTAGTGGAAGCTTCCTGATACATTTAAGTGGTACTAGAGTAAGGAAATGATGCATATAAAAGAGCTAAAGATTTTAAAGGAAACATAAAACCTATTAGGAGTTTTCATCATGTTTTGATAAAGGATGGTTATTACTAATACAGCATTCTTTGTCTCTTTCTAATATGCTTATGACAGAGCTCACTAGAAGAAGGTATGTACATGCCAACTCAGGGCAATTACATTACGAGGACCTCAGCAACTGCTTATTTCGAAAGCCCCAGATTCAACAATGATTTACCTAAAGAATATTCTTGAAATGTTCGAGCAGAATACTTTATGCCCATATAAACCATCACGCTTACGGAGAGCTATCAATTTAAATCATCTTGTGTACATTTTGTAAAGCCATTGTTTGACCATTTCCAATTACAAATTAAATATTTAAATGTGCTGTTTCATCATAAAGACGTGATCCTTAAGAATGCTTTGACATAACCATGATTAATAAAGCGGCATATTTCATTGTTTATTTAGTTTAAACATTAATCTCCGAAAATACCTATACAGTAATTAATCATTCATAAACAGTTACTATGATAAAATAAACTATTTTTCATAAACATCTATACTTTTATGGTTAGCCATTCTGAAAACTAATATATATGTACATGTCTTTTTTTTTTATATTTTTATTTCAGTGGGCGTGGGAATGACCATGACCCTAAATCCAAATGGAGTGGGAATAGAATCTAGCCTCAGTAAAATGGTGGGTAAACCGGCCAATCAATTTGCGCCTTCCAGTACTGACTCCGCCCCCTCATCCAGCAACAAGCCACCAAGATCTCAGCACCAGTGAAAACAGAAAAGAGTTTATGAACTATTGTGGTGCGTGATCAAGATGGTAGCAGTGTGGATGAATCTATGAAGAAACCAAGCAACACCAAATAAAATAATTTGAGTTGGCGGCAATTGATTAAAGAAACACATAGGATAGCACACTAAACAAAGAACACTCACATACACACACACATACACACACGCACACAGAGATACACAGACACACACATGCACACACTTACACACACCTGTGCTGTTCTTGACAATATCATTTCATTTAAAATCTGATATATATATATAATATTAATAGCACATTAATTCTCCACCACCAACCTAAATGGTATTAATAATGTGACCGGCAGTCTCAAAGTGTGTTAGTGATGATAAATCACCTGCCCTTGAATTTTAAATAATTTTAATATGAACAACAGAGCTCTGAAAAGTTCTACATCAACATGTTATATATAACTCCGGTGGAGATGAAATTATTATTTCACAAAAACTAATATTTTGCTAAGTTTTAAAAGAAAGAATTAATAAAGCTAGAAATTAATCACCATTTGTGAGAACCTTATTACAACACTTATTACTCACCCTTCATTTCCTTTGAAACACAGTATGTGAGTTGAAACACACACAAAGGAAACACTAGATAGTCATAGTGATGTGTAGCACAAAAAAAAAAAAAAAAAAAAAAAAAAAACGGTACTGTTTCCAATTTATGTAACTAAGTATTAATAAAATATTACTGCTGCAGTGAGTATGGATAAGACTAACTTGATTGAATGCAAGTTCTGTGATTTTTATATTTATTGTATATCTTCAAGTATCAATTATCACCGCCATCATCATTGCCATAACTACCATCACTACTATCACTGCTACCACCACAACCCCCACCATCATCACTGCTACCACCACCACCGCAGCCACCGTCGCCACCACCACCACCACCACCACCACCACCACCACCACCACCACCACCACCACCACCACCACCAACACCACCACCAACACCACCACCACTATTGCTTTGCTACTGTATAATTATTTATATTATTTGTATCCTAAGAAACAGCAATGGATATCATTCATTGGTATGTATTGTATCATTTCATCTTATGTTCATAAACTAATAGTTTTCTAACATATTTATTAATCCATTACATTTAATCAGCTGCAAATTACTTCTTTGGTGAACATAAAATGTTTCATGTGTTTCATAGATACTAGATATACCGTTATTCTATTGTTACTTCATTGTTTAAGATATACGAAATGTTATCCTTGTTTCATAGTATAAATATGACTGATAATGTTTAAATTGCAAAAACAAAACAAAAATATCTTGCCGATGCAAACAAAGGTCATCAGAAGAAAATAAAATATGTGAATATTCATACAGAAACGCACAAACTACATCAATAGGAAAAAGATATGTACTGTGTATTATACACTTCCCTTTCTTGTACTCGGGTGATTTTATTTTCAGTATCAACTGATATTCAATTAATATATGCTGTGACACTAAAATATTGGAATTGTTTGGTACTTTATGCCTTGGAGCATATAAATTGCTATTTGGGACAAAATTTAATAATCAAATGTAATTTTGTAATACTATAGCTTAAAACGAACAGACTGTTATATATAAATACCATGAATTTTACTAAAATTTCCTGGACAATAATCGTAGTTGAATTGCAGCATAAATATTTGATTAACTACATCAATAAAACCAAATAAATAATTAAAGAACTTAGAAAAGTCTTAAATTGGAACAAGGAATTGTTTGCCATTTTTGAATCCAACATATTCAGGAATACCCCCTAAGCTTAGTTAAACGGTTGGTTTCTGAATTTTAAATGAAGTAACATTTAATCATTAGAACTGTAGTACATTATTTACAAAATGCACCTATTCATCTAAATTAACTAATATAAATAAGTATTGAGTTTTTCTATAGCAAAGTGCTTAGCTTATGGCACACTTTTCATAAGTACCTAAGTACCAAGCCTTTTTACGTTAAAAATGCCAAAACTTTTAAGTGACTAGATATGTATCCATGTAGCAAAATGGTTTCTACAATTCGCTGAATTATAATGCCTTTTACTATGATCTGGCTACAGTAACTTTTCTCACTCTTCAGACAGGGTATTTTTGCGCTAGAGAATATTTAAGGATACTCTTTTCTGATTCCACTCCACAGGTACCCATGAACCTTTAATTTTCCTTCTAGCCAAGAGGAAAATGGTGATTCTAGGATACACAGTGACTTTAAATTATACAAATTAATATATACATATGGCAGAAAGTTACAAATCTCTAACACCTTTTTCGTTTACTTATATAGTACTTACATTATTTGTTTTAAACCTCAAAAAGCTGAACAAGTCATTTAGCTTTTCAGCAAGCTTATGAATTGCTATAATTCACAAATTCCCCTTTAAGATTCCGTGATTTCATCTCATCTGAATTCCATACATTAAAATTGACATTTTGCAGCTCTTGCATTTTAAACTTAGCAAAGTACGTGTGACACTATTCAAGGCCTATGTGTAAGAGCTGTATAACCTATATTTCTGTGTCAGAAAATCATTAAAATGATAAACAACCAATTTAGAAATCTGATAATAATTCATGCTATGTTGAAGGCTGCTTGGCGACTAATAAAACAATAGAAGGCGTGAAGCGTTTCAATTTAAACTGATGATGCTCCACTGTCAATTTCAGCTAAAGTTTGTGTTTGACAATTGCTATGAGAATGCTAATGCTTGAAAACCACTTCTAGAGCATTAATCCTAAGATTAAGAAAATCAGAGGATAGCATACTACCTCTCGATAACTACGCTAACAGAACGGTTACAAGGAAGGAAATGAAAATCTGTACATCTTAAGCCAATTCGTACAGTTTGCTGAATCAGTTGCTTCAGAAATAGTGGTGATAATTATAATACATAGTGATTTAGTATAATTCAATAAAACAATAAAGAATAACCACTATATAGAAAAGCGCCAAGATATGAGCCGTTTCAATTTGTCTTTGAAGAAAAATACTTACTACGCCATTTCTTTGAAGTCCCGAAAGTTTGAGGGAACTAGGCATCCCCATCAAAATAATTTAGAGTAGGTATGGTGCTACACTTTATGGTACATGAAAAAGTAATGAGTATGATGCTCCTGGAGCCTGTATTGAACAATACTATTCAAAGTTTCATTATTTATGTAGCCTATATCCACTCTCATGTACACAGAAACTAGTTTTTGCAAACTGCATATTGCTGCAGAATGCAGCGGAATAAGCACCCTCCGCAATCTAATTTAATTTCCTGTCTTCCGTTGTTGTACCAGCACTTTTTTTGTTTCTAATCTTTAAGTTTCTTGTCCACTTTTCTTTAGCTTTCCAAAACAAGTTCCTCATATTTTATTGCTACTTTTATTTTCCCTGTAACCATTCTTATAGCTGTCATCTCACTTTGTATGTTTCTCAGTTCCTTTTCCAACACACTATCTGTCTACATACGTTAGTTTTCTGCACTCCGTCAAATAAGAACTACCTATACTTTCTGTTTCTCAAAGTAATTCACATATTTCTATTCTGCTGCTTCTTAGCCTACTTGGATACGTTGATCTTGTTCTCCAAGCCATTACTTCCCTCTCCTGTCGGTTATATTGGTCTACATACACCTCCCCATTTCGTTCTATTTTCCAAATACCATCTACAATCCTATTTTCTAGTCACCATATTTCCCCATTCTTGGTACGCAGTCTCTTTTCTTGATTCATATATACCTTTAGAATTTCATCTTCCTTTGCCAAGCACTTATACCAAAATTTCAGGATTTTTCAATTATTACATCATTGCTTCCAGTTTTCCCTGATTTTAAAAAAGCTACTTCTGAAAGTAATTGCATAATCTCTGCCAATACAGAGAGTATGTATCTAATCAGAAATATATGATTCGTAATATTTCTCTTAGATGATTTGGCCTCTGGAAGCTATCAAAATAATAAACATACACAAACTGAATATGTAATTCCGCTGTAATTCCGTACTTCAGATTGGTCAGCTACTTTAATATCCACCAGCACTAGAATGTTCATTGGCAAACATAAATATATTTATTTTTCTTTCCAAAATATTTTAAATACTAAAGACAAATTATGGGTCTCCTGATCATAATTATTTTGAATAATTTTTTAAATGTGAAACTATTCTAAAATGCTTTGTTAATAACAATTTATTATGTATATAATATTGGATTAACAATTTGAGATGTATTCTGGTTGGATATTGGTCCTATAAATTGTTTACAATCAGTATATAATCTTGGCTTTTCTTTGGCTTTTCACTTTAAAACTTTTGTTACAGTTACTTTTAAAATTTTGTTCCATTATGCTGTTACACTCTTGTAGAAGATATTAGTAGGTATTCTAAATTACTGCAACACTTTGCAAAAACAATATTTAAAGAGAAGCATTTAAATCCTCCAGAATTAAGGCTATGCATTTGTCCTTCTACAAACCTCACCAACCTAAAACAAGAAGTTATACCTACATTGAACAGCTTTACGTGAGCAAATGGTGCTGTGGTATTTTGCTATGATATACCTATTGAAGATGTTGTACTTCGTACTAATATAATTTTCATATTATAATCATCAAGGAAATGTTTATATTAATATATATTAATTGAAAAGGTGAACCCTTATTTCAGTTACATTTTGAATAATATGCTGGTAAACCAATATTTTGTGCTCAACATAAAGCTACATTAAGCAGTAAAGGTTTGTTTCACAAAGGAGTTCATAGGCCACCTTAAGAGGGCGAGAAAAAGAAAAAGAAGCTTTGTCTAGCATTGATAGTGTATATATCAGATATCTCAGTGCATTATAAGCATAAGAACCAATAATAGGTGAATATTACTGATCTTCTAATTATACTCTTTTCCATAACAACACACAGTGCTTGAAAGAAATTATAGAGGCTGAAAAATAAGCATATTCTACACAGTCTTCAATTGTAAATTAGGCATTACTCTATACTTCAAATAAGCTATTATATATACCTATACCTATAATCGGAGCGTAGCGTCAGTATATGTGGGTGATGTGGCAATTTGCCTTAGTTAACACTTTCGTACTACATTAATCTTATTCATCTTCCCTAGTGGTACCACTATCGTGGTGTTAGAGGATTCTTGTTCCTCTCTCCGTTTAAGGAGGGCCTGAGGAAACGAAGCTCTGGGTCTCTGATAGAGAACCAGGTGATCAGCCCGATGCCTGGTTTGAGAGTAAACGAAGTGGATGATTCTATGCGGCCGAGAGGAGTGATAGCAAAGATGATGATGGAGCAATTGTTGGAATGCTGTAGGAGGAAACCGAAGGACTCGGAGAACATCCGCCACAGCTCCATGCTGTCCACCACAAATCTCAGTTTGTGGTCGCCTATTGTTATGGTTAAAGTGCTTTGAATGGAAGTTTTCGGTATTTTGCCTGACAGTGAAGGTTAACTTCATATTTTTAGCATCCTGTGATCGTGTTAGATAACAACAAGCAGCATCTTGGGCGATAATTATGACTGTAGTGTAAGTGGAAAATAAGTAAAGCAACTGAGAGTACACTGCTGATGTACATTTGCCGAGTCACTACGAGAGAAACACGTGTTGAAGGGAGAGCGCTGCACTTCTGTACCGAAAATGGATTCTGAGTGTTGTGCAATCAACACACTAAAAGTGAGGAACTTCCATCATTTAAGTTTTACTGAAAAAAGAAAACATAATCAAAGCAGGGCCCCGGAAATATTCTTTGTTTGAGGTATTTTAGTGATAAAGTGTATGAAAGTGAACGATGGCTCTGTGGCTGCAGGAGCCTAAATAAATTATTTTGTTCATCAAAACACACACACACACACACACACACACACACACACACACACACACACACACACACACACACACACACACACACACACACAGACACACACTCAAATATTCCTGCAATCATATTACTTGTGAGAAAGAAGAAGAATGTTCTGTAAAACAGAAGAATAGAATTCTGTTTAAATGACCAATATAAATTATCGAGTAATATAACATGGAAGTTAGAGAAAACAGAGCTATAATATCACATTTCATACGAGATGACTGATTTTTGGAAAAACAAGAGCTTGCGTTTTGTAGAACGTTGAGGGTGCTGAGTCATCTAACAGAGGGAATTTCATTGAATATATAAATGAACTAACAGAGAATGACATATCTCTCAAAGAACATCCGGAAAAGTCCACTGTGTTTCGTGCCACTTCAACAAATATACAGAAAGATTTTTGTTCTAGCATCAGCTCCGTAACGACCAATTTCAAATTGCATACCCTAGCCCACATACTTATCACGCTACGCCACTGATATGGTATATATACCAGGTGAGTCAGCCGCGCCTTATTCGTTTGCAAGGTAGGCCACACATTAAACGGCATGTGAGCCTCAGTCCAGTTTTGCGCTTACCAAACTGTATTGCTTGATGTTCTTAGAAAGAAGAATGCTCAAAATTCAGAGGAATAGCTGTTTAAGGGCAAAACGTGTTGCTCGCTAACGTACACCTCAAAAACATACGACTCCTTTACTGAGAGCGAATTTCAGTTACCAGACCATTTTACAAACTCTTTACTAGATTATACATGGCAAATTAACTCAGTAAATGCCTCAGAAAAAAATGGGCCTATCATATGGATACACTAACAACGTCAGCTAAAAAGAAAATGGCTGATTTTTGCACTTAGAGCAGGGGTTGACTGCCAAAAATTAGGAGAAAATTCGACACGTCTCATTCATAATGGACAAGTACAGTCAATACGGACATATTATTAAACAAAGGTTTATGTACATTTTTGCCTAAACTACGTCTCGTGCAACTTAATTAACATGCATAAGAGATTTAGCCATTTGTGTAATAAAATTAAAACACCCAGAAAATGATTAAAAGTGCCTTAAAAGACTAAATCTAGCACGAGAACTCGCGTGGTAGCAAAGTTATAGCGCTAGGCATAGGTATGTAGAAGTCATACTACTGAACCCAGAACGTGCTTTCAGTCAAGTCGCGAAAGAGCTCAATGGGATTATGACCTCTCCTGTGCTCTAACACCCAATGGCACAGGTTTCAGTCTCAGAATTTTAATTATTTTCTTTATCTCCATCAAAACTTGGAAACCGAATTCACAATAATTTAATTATAAAGTTCCTCAGGGCCTGCACTACCCACTCAGTTCGAGCACTTGCTTCGTTAGAGAAGTCGTATTCCAGGAATAGAATAAGGGTCATTACAGCGCCACAAAACATACCAATTGGAAACGACATTTTTAATATCACAATAATTATATGTCTGCAACATTGTGTTTAACTTCCACGTTAAACTCTGATACTGTAATTTCCTTGTTCTCTGTGTTCAAATGTGTATAAATGATCCTTATTTCTATTGCACCTGCTGGTGTGTTTAAACAACTATCTACTTGTAGTTAATCAATGAAGAAACATCAAAGAAAAGCATAAATATAAATAAAACAATTAAAATAAAAATAATAACAATTTTCAGGACAATACTTGTAAATTCTGAGTTTTACGTGGTAAAACAAAATCAGTACTATGTCTATGCAGGGGATTTGAATTATCTGCACAGTAGACAGATGACAGTAGTTTTGCGCTCGTTCTAACTGAGCTATGTACTAACGTGTGCACTAAACATCCCACTTAACGTATTGCATTCACTAGTTCCAGTGAACATTTGCAGACGTGCAAACGTCAGCTATCCAATTACGAATAAACCACAGGCGATGCGATAACATGTGTATTGGTACTAATTTTCATGAGTGTTTAACATCCATTTTAAATACGCGGGTAGAATCTAGTAATGGAGTCGATGTTTTCATGTTGGAGTATAATATGCAGATTGCATAAAACTCGAGAATAAGGGGCGGGGGTGAATGTGTTTGAGGGCGCTCAACAGCGCGGTCATCAGTGCCCTGGACAGCTAACTCATCTGGTACATATATATAATCCTTTTTCTTTCAAATTACGGCTCTGATTCCCAAGTAAATGTATTAGTTATATTTTTGAATAATTTTAAGTGCAATATCTGTATAGGGATTGTTTTTTTTTTTTTTTTTTTTTTTTTTTTTTTTTTTTTTTTTTTTTTTTTTGCATGAAATACTATATTTTTTAATTACCTTGAAAGTTAAAGAAATAGTAGTTTAGAGGTATTAATATGTTAATCAACAAATGTTCATGATAAGAAAAGTTGCTGGAATAAACCTCATAATGACTTAATTCTTACTGTTCACAAGGGTTCAATTATGTTAGTTATTAAATTTCTAGATATTATTTTGACATAGTTATCTTAGGCTTCTTCACTGCCTAAAACAACTGTGGTGAAACATAATCAAATGCATAGCTAGCATGACATTGTCCAGCCCGCAATCTAAGAGTAACATGAAAATAGACATAGAAGACTGCATACGTATGTGATCATAATAAATCATAAATATAATGTAGTGATGAATGTACATTTAAGATCTACTGATCTCTAGTTCAACTGAGTTTTCTGCTAAAGCTGCTGGTATTCTAAAATAAGGATCAAAATTCAGTGGTTTTAGTTAGCAGTTCATCACGTTTGAGATTAATTATCCACAAAGAATATCCCTACACACAACTGTTAATAAACCTATGTTTATCCTCTTCCCAATTAGGAATGGCTTTTATTGGTTTCATTTTGCATTGTTGATCTAAAATGCTAGCACATTGACTCTAGTGTACATTTGTTTTCCTCTTCTTTCCCATTACCTTTTCTTTCATTACTCCCTTCTCTCTCAGTAGAACAGAGTGTTGTTTTTTCACAGAAATTACTTTATAATTAAAGATAAAATAAAATTTAGAACAAGTAAACTACATAAAATATTGATCATGCATTCATAATATTGCGTATGTTAGGCGAAAAATACATTGTTCCATGTGCGCCCACTTAAAGATTAGCCCGAATAAAAGTGCTGTTTTTCTTAATAGGTTTGGTCTTTTAATGGTTGACTATATGCAAAAACATCAGTTCTTAAAGCAGTTTAATCATAATTTGTCGTCAGCATTGCTGTTGTCATCACTATTATGCTAATTTTACAACATTATAACGATGCTTAATTGGAAAGATTATTGATAATAGAACTACATACTCGTTTTCTATCCCTGCATTTAATGAGAAACATCTAAGGAATAAGTGGTCAGAGAAGTAGCATCCTTATAATAGTAAAGCATATCTTGTGTATGAGTGCTGAATTATGCCATTTTCCACTGATATCCATTATGGATGCTGCTTTTCATGGATACAGTAATGTAGTGTTGCAGTTGCATGGGGGGATTTTGGATTCACTTGACTTGTATCTCTCTTGATAGAAAGAAAAAGAGGTTCCAATGTTATTAAGTTATCCCTTTTTTCTTTTCGTTTAATTTAACAAATAACTGTAAAATAAATGAAATAAGTGCACTAATCATGCTTTATTTATATATACATGCTATAGGTATATATAATTGCAAAGTTAGTTTATTTTCTTATTTGGAGAGCAAAATGTAGTGTACTTAGTGTGTGATAGTGATGCTCACAATGCTGGTTGTAGTGGTAATAGTGGTAGCGTGTTGGTAGTGCATAAGAGAATGGAGAAAAGAGAATGCAATAATATCTTGTCACCGCCACTTAGACAGCCTACTTGTTTTGTTTTCAGAACAGAGTACAATGTTGAACATAACAGTATGTTTTGATATTTCAATCAAACAGTCGAAATTATTAAATTATGTAGAATCTCTTGTAACATACTGCATATCTTTATGACATTGGCACAAATAAAATGTAAAATTAAATAAACAGCTAAATAATCAATACCTATTACATACATAAGGCATGTCATTGTATTAAGAGAATACAGGTTTATGATTAATACCCATTTTCCCTCTCAAATTTGAAATTACTTGTTTCGTCACTGTTATAAGCTCACATGCTCCCTAATTAATGCTTTTCCATGAAATGAAGTGCTGGACAAGGTCAGAAACTGCAATTGGAGTACTTTTCCTACTTCACTTCCACAAATGCAATTTCCTCAGATTAACAATGCATCTTAGATGTTTCAAATATTATATATAAAGTGAACCTTTCATCAAAGCAGCTCAATCAAATTATGCAGTAATATTAAACATAAAATTATGTTCATATGTAATGTAATTTATTACTTAATAACAAAGTATAACAGAAAGAACATTACGGTTTTTAGAACAATTGCTACACATGCATAAGTGCCCTTCAGCTTATTTTGGGACTGTCTCTTTGTAAGACTCTAGATAATAACAATAAAAAATTATATTCTTTTACATGTGTGTACATTAAAAGAGCAAGCAGGCACAATGTGATGATCAACTATGCTTACAACAGAGGTTTGCAATAAAGTGAACTAATTCCTTTGTATCTCAGGAATGCCATTCAAATGGGTAAGGGCAGGGAAGCAAGGAGATCTTACCAACTTAACTAGAATGAGATACACACACACACACACACACACACACACACACACACACACACACACACACACACACACACACACACACACACACACACACACACACACACACACACACACACACACACACACACACACACACACACACACACACACACACACACACACACATGTAAATATTTTATTGTATATATGTACGAAAAGTAGTATGGTTTTGACATAAATTGAGATTTGATTCTTTTAAGTTTAATCTCTTTCCATTATCCGTCCAGTAATCTAGACTTATCCAAAACCATATTTATTATCCAGTTAAGGGTAATGCTACAGGAAATCTTTTACCAGAAATTCAGGGTGAAAATGGGCAGATCATAAGCCATTATTGTTCTTCAATGTAAAATTTTTGCTTCGCATATATAGAGTTTAAGACATATTAGATACTATTATTTCACTTATTAGCATGCTATAATAGTTGTAAAGCATAAAACATTTTGGAGAAAAATTCTAGTCAGTCAAAAATTGTAATCTGATGACAGTCTCAATGACATAAATTCAAATTCAAATATTGGGTTCTTCTCATTATGTAGATACAACATTAACATATGTGTACATATGCTACCTTAAAACTGAATAAACATAATATAAAATATCTATATTATATGAAGCTAATCATTATTATAGTATGTGTGCAATAAAAGAAGGAGGCATTGAAAGCTCTTTCCTTCAATCTCATTAGAAGCACTGATTATCCTTATTAATATATTATGTTACAAATAATTACAAATATATATTGACATTTTGAAAATGACAGTTCAAAACGTCATCCATGCTTATATGCATCCATTTGTCTCTCATCCACATCTTAACTACATACTAAAATGTATTTAATTGCAAAGTGTCAATAACTACCATCACAGCACCGGCATAATCAGCATCAACCGTTTTAAATAAAATATCTAAACACCTGCAAGTAGTATAATACACAATGTAGGTTGTGCGTTTCTGGAATTCTCATAAATGATTTGTTTATACATTGAATAGTGAAGCTACTGTTGATATTAAATTATTATGGTTATCAAACAAAAATAATATTGCATTGGTGTTGACATTTTATGGATGCCTTTTCGCACCAGGTGTGTCATAGAACAGTGACAGTGAATCTGATATATTAATAATAATAAAATAATAAAAATATATTATAATTATAAAATATGGGACCAAAATAATCAGCAAAACATAAATGCACATGAAAGTGACTTTTCAAATGGACCACAATAGTCTTTATTTCTCACTCTCTCAGTCCCAAAATTTAGAGTAAACTAAGTAATATGCCTAAGGTAAGCTTAACTTTGAGCTGTAATCTGTATAATAACTCATCTCACAAAATACACATATACCAAGCTCTGTATTAGGTACATTATAAGGTATTTGTAAGCATTAAAAATTATACAATTCATTGTGAACCAGCTTTGAACTAATGAAAATTTTCTTAAGCTTCTTTCATCTGTGCTATTCTCCTCTGCATATTGCTGAAGAAGGCATTTGCCTCATTGAAAAATTGCATCTTATGTCTATTCTATTTTATATTTTTAATTTGCACAGTTATAGGAAAAAGATAAAACATTAAGTGGACAAAGGGCGATTGTTATATGCTTCAAAGAATTGCTACAAATGAAGGTTCAATAGTTTATGGTAAATAACAATCAAAGATTAATTTTATTAAATGTGAGATTTATGTGTAACCTGTATTAAAGTAACTTAATAAAATCAAAACAGTTTGTGATACACAAACAGCACAATCTGCAATATAAAATGTAATCATTGCTCTCGCTTTATGAACATAAAAGTAGTTCCTACCAATGTGTTTGTTGTGCAAATTCTTCTGTTGCTCAAAAGCCTTTTTAACTCATTCATTCAGAAGTGTACCTCTGGAGATTGTACAACTGCATTCACTGGAAATAATAAACAATTGTAATCAAACAACAGTTTTAGAATGGAAAAGACCGTCAGGACTACACAGAGAGTTTCTGCTTTTACATATTCACTCTAAGTGCTCTTTTGGTAGTTATATAAGATATTAATTAGCTATTTGAAAT
Source organism: Mantis religiosa (assembly GCA_030765055.1). Lineage (NCBI taxonomy): Eukaryota > Metazoa > Arthropoda > Insecta > Mantodea > Mantidae > Mantis > Mantis religiosa. The sequence continues at coordinate 132,329,483 of CM060948.1, read as the reverse complement.
CAATTCTTATTTTTATGCTTCAGTAGACCAGCTCCAATGGTTAATGGTATATGAGTAATACTTTTTCCATGGAAGATGTAGAAATAATTTTCATCAGATGCTACTAGAAGGAACTACAAGAGCTCATTTAGGCTCAATGGCTTATGTTGAAGCTTAGTAATACTGATGAATTTTTACAAATGTAGTTCTAGACAGAGATGCTAATCAAAACTGTTAAAGAGAACTTTTATAGCCAAAGAAGGAATTTATAAATTCTAAAGTATTCTTGTTAAACACTTTATTCTTAAGCAATAACACTTGCTGAAATTTGGAGCTGTTCTCCTCCCAAAGAAGAAAACGTGGAAGCAATTTTCTATGTTTTCCTTTAGGGCAAGTAATAAACAACAAAATTTCTTAATATCGCTTGGAAGTTCTACTTATTGTTTTATAATTACTCAGTAGCAATATACACAAAATGTTCTCCTTATAATAGGCATCTCAATGTCACTGCTGCATTAACAGGTTAAATCCTTTCATTACATAAAGTCCCCACCAAAGGCAAATTATACTTTGATTGTATGAAAAAATCCTAATCATTACATGACCTAAATATATAAATTCTAAATATTGCTGTAATATTAAGAACCTAATAATCTGTTAATAACCTTTTTTATTTTAAACAGTTGTTTATTATAAGCTGTGTTAATCTCAAACCAAACAACATAAAGTTCATTCAAGGCATTACTATGTATAATCAATATATTTATTTGAATTTTCAGTAGAACCTTTATGTTATACATTTTTGTGCAACTCAAAGTTTTCCATTTTGTCTTTTTCATACTAGTTCTGCTAATGTTATTTTATAGCTGCATGCAATTAATTAATACTATTCAGCTACGTTAAATTATTTCTTTTAAATTTTAATTGAGGCTTAAGTTGTTCCTTCAGATTATGTACATATTTTCTTACAGTTAATACTTAAGTGTGTCCCAGAAGATTATGGACAACTGGTTAATAAATCTAAATGTCAGAAACGTATAACGGGAATATCAGGCTGCTTAGATAGGATTAAACCATTGAAGAAAAAAAGAATGCAGGAAGAAAGATAAGGACTATTGGGTAACAGAACTAAAATATAAATAGGGCCCAATTAGGTCTATACTTGTTAATTGTAGTCTTAGACAATAGTCCATCAGATAATACTAAAAGTTAGTGTAGTAAACTATAATATAATTGTAACTGATACATGAATAGTACATTTTGTAGAATAAGCTGAATTACGGCTTCTTTAGTTTAATTAAATCCCCTAAACTACATACTATGAAAAAGAAAATTGCATAATTTAATTTTATACTAATTTTTGGTAAATGTATAGATTTATTGAATCAATTTTTCACTTGTAATATGCCATATTCATAACTAAAATATGTTAATAAAAGAGCCTCATTTATTATTAGCTTCCAAAAATAAATTTAATTAAAATAATTTAATTAATTTCCTCCTTAATTAATAAAAGTATGGTATCAAAATTTAGGTATATACCTTAGGCTCCTGTACCAGAAAATATATAAGAATGCTACAATCAGATACTAAATTGACAATCATAAGTACTGCTGTACTAAACCGCCTTCTGAAGCTTTGAAAAATAAATATGTTCAATATCAATGTGAACTATTTTCCCAAAGTGTTTGCATATGTCCAATATTTCACAGACAGAATGCAGTTAAAGCATAGTCAGTTGAATGTGCTTCAAAATACAATTAACTTAATGCTTAATGCAAATAAGAAAAATTAGCTAGTTGTTATTATTAAAGATTAAGCCATACCACTACAGTGTAATGCAGTATATTTCTATAAACCCTCTAAAAAGCTAAAGACATCTGTTTTCAGTAAATTACATTCTAAGACTCCACTATTTTTTAATTAAATTGTTCCACCTCTTTAGTATATTCTAGATATGTATTCAAGTATACACACTAAGACTCCAATACTGTTTCCATCAAATAGTAGTATTTACTATGTAACAATAATTATGTGCTATTTTCAAACATACCTTATTACCATAGGTTCTGCAGAAATAGACGAAAAAAGAATTTTGTAAATAAGTTCACCTAAATTCCTCTCGAATGGCATAATATCTATCAATAAACATGGAAGTTGTTGGCATGTTGTCAGAATCACTTCAAAATAGAAAATAAGTTGATTAATGACACAAGCCACTCTCACTTTTTAAGTTTCCTGAAAATATGTTTCAGAGGCTAATTCCCGCATTATCAATCAGATGTCAATTGCATTTGTTTAATTACTGTTTCAATAGAACATAGTGTTTACAAATGTGAATGTGTTAAAAATATAGGTGACCTATTGCTTTCTTGGTATGGAAACTATGATATATCATATTCTAAAATTGTTAAATATCTGTTAGACAATACCACACCATATTATAAAGCAAGTGTGAAGTGGGTTAATCCACTCTAGTGCACATATTTATAGCTTTTGACTAAGTTTTCCCTTAGTTAAACAAATGAATTTGGTATAAGTTCACATGCAGATAAATTACTATTCAGATAAACTATGGCCATATTTTCATTCTTTTTGTTAATTATCCTGATTAGTATTGAAGTTACAATTTTGACAAAATTATATTTTTAAGACCAAATAAAGCTATGAGATTTTAAAGCCAAAATAACACTAAATTACAACATACTATATTTTATTTATTCTCTACATACTTCATTGGTAAAAAGAAGCTAAATAAAGCACCAAACATTGGTGTGCCTATAATCACTACATGTTTGAAAACTGATTGTTGTAACATAAGTTTTTTTTTTTTTTTTTTTTTTTTTTTTTTTTGTAATTTACGTCCTCCAACATTTAGTCATATCGGACGATGAATGAAATTGGTGAAATGATGCTCAATGCGTCCGGGGTCCATGCAGCTTAGAGTTACCCGACATTCGTCTTTCAAGATAAGGGAAAACCCCGGGAAAAACCTTATACAGGTAACTCACCCTAACCGAGATTCGAGCTCGGGACCTCTTGAACTTTAAGCAGACACGCTACCATCTACGCTACCGAGGTGGGCCATTGTAACATAAGTGTATATATATATATATATATATATATATATATATATATATATATATATATAGATCCTATTCCTAATTCAGTCTCTTAAGAACTAATAAGAAATCAGAAAATAGCAAAGCAATACAGAATATACACTTATAATATTGTAAACATAATAAATGAAAGAAGTCTTTGCCGTTAAGGATCTTGAAATAACTGATAAATTGTGAGAAACTTACAGATATTAAGTAATGCTTTACAGTCTTGGGTTTTATATGAGTATGGAAATGTGTTACTTCAGACTATTTATAAAACAGAATTTCCTATTGAACTCTAGTCCTACATTTATAAAGTATCTACTTATGTCATGCTCTTACATGATCTTAGTAGTTCCTTCAACAAAAGATACATTTTATATTCTGCCACAAGCCTTACTACTTATTTCTTCAACGGTATAATATGAAAGAAAATTTCATGAAATTTTTTAATAAATATTATGAAATAATTCTATCTTTATACTTCTCTTCCTTTGAAGAAATAAATGGCTCTTCAAAGAAAACAAATGGAACAAATGCGCTCTTCAATCCACAGTTATAAATACTCCTATTTCATTAAAGAGCTCTGTATTCATTGAAAATGTGTAAACTACTTAGGTCTAGTTCCCTTAGTTAAAACTTTTTCTTCAAATGGCACGCAAGAATTATATGTATGGATATTAAATTTGTTTCCATGAAGAAGTACCTACTGATAGACTGAAAACCTTACATTTCAGTTAATATCTTATTTTATGTAATGCATTTAATGTACATTATTCTGTAACTATGTACACAAATTCTTCTAAGCCACGTATTCTTCATTATTAATATATAGGTAATGGAGAACATTATGATTACTTTATTACTAATAATACTAATAATATACAGCCCTTAATTGCATCTGAAATATAAATATTGTTTACATTTGCTTAAACGATAATTTAGGGCAAGAGAAATTTACAGCTTCCAATGCACTGCCAAATGTTCTTCACTCTACACAAAAGAGTGGAAGCATTACGAAAATGAATACAATGTAACGTGTTCAAGGAATAAGAACTAAAGAAATCTATCGGTGCAAGAGTCCAACAAATGATAATAGATTCAGATAAACACCACTGTGGTCTATTACATTAGAGTATAATAGACGCCACACTTCGAGAAATAAATGCAATGTTAACTCCATAGTACAGAAACGCAACTAAGTGACCAGAATAACAAGTTTGTATCAAGAACTCTTAGGCACAACAACACATACAGAATTTTCAAATGAAATGCTTTCCATTACAATTAATTATTTCAGTGCCCTTTACAAGAGAAGGGTTGCGGGTCACAATTTACTCTTTCAGAAACATATCAAAAAGTTTTTCATATTATCTAAAATTTAATGTGAAAACCATTGTCACCATACCAATGTCAATACGATTTTTAAGTATTATTTTCATTCTTTAGTTCATTTCCTTTGATATGTACTGTACTATCACCATAATGTGAATATGGAGGTCATGACCATTTTGGGGCATAACATTTTTTCAAGAGTCTCAATATTTCTCTGCTTTTGTTTTTATTCTCTTTGTTGTAATTATTTTTGTGCAAAAATAATTGTAGAAAATTATATTCAACATTTCTGTAGTCACAAAGAGTATAATTTGTCATCAGGGTAATAGCTAATGGAAACATAAAGGTAAATAATGTGCACCAGCACTACATAACCAAACATAACTGCAGCATTCTGTAGGGGAAGCCTACACTGTAATACCTTTAAACAGTTGATATTTTAATTTTTCTTTGTGACAGTATTATTTTAGAATATTTTGGGAAAGATTTTGTTTCAATGTGAGCTTTGCTTATGCTATCATAACATACAGTTCAACAATTAAAATTATTCAGATATAGCCAAATGTTAATATTTTTCTGCAGAGGGTATATTTATGCACTATTTTTGCTCACTAGCTCACACAGTATTAAGGATGGCTTATGACATATATTGTGCTGATTTTTCATAATCCTATATTTAAAAACATACATAATCATTACCAACTCTCTTAATTGGTTGCTTTAACAAATAATTTAGAACTAAATGCTGTTGTAAAAGCTAATTTCATTTTTAGTATAGAATTAAAAACACCACTTATCAGTACATTTGGATAACAGACCATGACAGTATAAACATGTGAGTTATAACAATAATATAAGAAAGCAAACAAGTTGTAAAAATTGGTGAGTTATCAAAAAACAATTTAATTTGTATGAAAATCAGTTGCTGTTTTGCACATTTTCTTGAAAATATTAAAATGTCACATTTTATTTTTGAATATTTTGAGATATATGAGTATTATATTGTGTGCCTCTTAAATACCACTACAAAACCAATATTTATAGGAACTGACTAGTATAAGCTCTATCAACTCCTTTAAGAAAATGCAAATCGTGAATCATTGTACCATACTCAACACAGGGAAAACAAACAGAAACTGAAACTTTACTAAAGGGCATGATGTAAACTGAAAACCTTAACCAAATTTAGAAATAGTGTCTTTTTAATTAGTAATTTCTAACAAGAAAAATATTATAAAATGCTAAGCATTCTACACTCAGCTTTGATACAATAAATTGTAGATTTTGAGGTTATAAGCTTTGATGGATATTCACCTGATATTTCATTACTACCTTTGCTGAGCATCTTCAAAGGGAATATTGACCCCTCAAGAGCCCAGTGAAATCATTTGCTAAACATTGGGAAAATTTGCATTGCATAACCACAGCCTATAAACGCAGAATTTATGTTTCATTCTAAAAATGTCATAATGAAGTGTGCTTCAGAACTAGCTGAATTTATATAGCCGCCCATAAACCTTATGTTCTCATTACATATTAGACAAAGTTACAATTTTGGTAGTCAGTAGGTAATATACATACTATGGAAATTTTTTTGAACACGCATTCTTTTAAGAGATTTAAAACACACCGAGAAATGTTTTGTTTTACTGCTAACAATAATATTATGTGAAATTTTGGTCGTAAGAATTTATTTGCACGTAATTATTATCTACTGTAAAAACAGACAGCTTATAAACAGTAATATTCATATGGCATATTTGAGCTAAGTGCTTGCATATGAAACTGGATAATAGTTACTTTCCTTCCAAGCAGTGTGCCACAGAAAATACTTTTCAGGATAAGGCTATTTTTATTGTAACAATTATGCTTCGAATTTCCGTTAATTTACAGCTTTCAGCTATAACCTCTGGTATGTAATGATTATAACTAGTTGGCTAATAGAAAACTGTGACTCAAGGCAAACTACACATATCTTGCTGTTTTGAAAGAAAATCTCGGAAATGAGATAGTACTGAATAATATATGCAGACATTGTAAATACTACCTTTCAGACAGTGTCTTAAAAGTAAAATAATGACACCCCCGGAAGAGCTACATTTTAGTACTACTTACAATTTTAAGATTTGGAATTAAGTTTTTCTATAAACCTGAATTTTAAAATGCTTTTACTAGCTCCATGAAATGAGTAGTATGTGTATGTGAGTGTGTGTGTTTGTATGTGTGTGTGTGCGTGCACATATGCACATGTGCGACAGAGGGTTTCTCTGTGAGAAACAGAGTGAGTTTGAAAAAGAAAGAGTGTAATGCCCTTATTTTAAATAGGCATTTCCCATTAGCCTGACCATTTCATTGTTGACAATGCTTCATTACTGTTCAATTATTGGTAATAATAATAATAATAATAATAATAATAATAATAATAATAATAATAATAATAATAATAATAATAATAATAATAATAATAATAATAATAATAATAATAATAATAATAATAACAATAATAATAATAATAATAATAATAATAATAATAATAATAATAATAATAATAATAATAATAATAATAATAATAATAATAATAATAATAATAATAATAATAATAATAATAATAATAATAATAATAATAATAATAATAATAATAATAACAACAATAAAGGTTTTCTTAAAGATGGACCTTTGTCTGTTTGCCACAGATTGGCTCTTGCCAAATAAAACTTAAATAATTTTAAGCACTACACATAGGTAAGTTTATCCAAAAGGGAAGAAATATTCATACCAGAAGTATACATATATGTTACCTACACCATTTATTGAAAGTTCTTATGTATTTGCAATTTTAATATCAATAATATGCATTCCATAAAAATGAATGTCTTTTTATAAACTTGAAAAAGTAGATAAGGTTTTCTACTTCAGTTATTTCTTATTACAGTGCTTAGCACATAAACAGGAATATAGTTACTTGCAATTTTTTAAGCTGAAAATGTTGGAAGATGTTAAGGAAAAAAAACAACTGTTGTGTATGGGCTGATTTAACTTCAGAAGGTATATTAAGTACCAAACTATAAAATGGAAACTTTTAGAATGAAATAGATGCTGTTATGTTTTGTATTTGCCTCCAAAGTTTTAATGTAATTAATAAAATATATATTGTGCTTAAAATCCTTTATAAATTACTTATGTTACCAAGCATAATGTACAGTATGTAGTTATATGGGAGATAATATTTAAAAAGTTCAGACAACTTTTAACTCTAAGGGGAGGAAATAAATGCACTGAGAAAATATAAAGAAACAGACTTAATATCTGAAGATGTTTCTTTAAATTAAACTGCATTAAGATTTAGGTATCCTTATTTATACTAGCATATTTTCAAATTTATTTGTGAACAATCAAACCATATCATTATTTTTAACCACGAATATCTATTTTTAACATGTGAGGGAGTGAGAAATCAAGCAAATGTCTGTTTTATCCTGCTACGAGTATATGAAAGAGAATAAAATGTTAATGTGTTGATATTTAAATGTAAAACAGAAGGACGACATTATAATTCTAAACATTTATACTAATTCTTACTGTCTATAGTCACCTGCCGTTACACACACAGCATAATGTGCACCACTTGTATTTTGTCAAAGCACCTCAACTTGCTAAAACTTAATGATAATAGTTATTGTTATTATAGTACTGTAACCATCATGGTTGCCCAGGTACAAACTCTCACCTGAATTTTCCTTCAGCTGTCCTTATTTTTCTATGTTTCATCACTAACACAACGTGCAACCCTATATGACCAAGTTTGAAGTGCTGGATTCTGAACTACTGAAGAAGTATACAAAGGAAAAATATGTATTAAAAGTGTTACTTAGCTGCTGCATGGAGATCTTGTGCTAAAGTGTATTGCAAAACTATTTCAAAATAAAAACTGTACACCATGCATTGTTATTACCTCGTCCAAGCCAAACAGCTACGACATCATATCACAATTATATGGAACAGCAGTATGTAGCTGTGAAACTGTGCTTTGAACATCATGCATCAATAATAAAGATTTATATTTGGTTACCTAATAGATATTGTTATTAATATGATTAACTATAGCATATATATTATTATATTATACTATTATATAAACAATGAAATGCTAACAACTAAAAATCTACATCGTTTATTTGATACAGTTATTATTGTATTGTACTCTATATTTTCATGAGACTTTGGGGAAGGTTGGAGATTATAATGCTTTGATATTTTCATCCAGCCTTCCTCATAATGTTGCTCTCTCTACTTCTGTACTTCTATATCATTAATACTTTGTGGTCACTGCAAATTTAAAGATTTAGGGTTGTGAAACAGTACACGACTATGGAGTGTAGTCTTTTCTGTGTGAGTATGGGGGGAGGTAGTTTATAAACCATCCCCACATATGTAGATTACCTTGTGAACATTTTCTATTTGGATGCTAATAAAATGCAAGTAAAATCTTGGTACATGGGCATTATTAGCTGTTTCTGTCCATTGCTTATGTTTGAATTAATATGAAGTTTTCATTGCCGAGCGACAATAAAATCTGATTTGTATGTAAATGTTTAATTTTTCGGTTTTATTTATAATCTTCATTTTTTAATTTGCTTATGCCAACTGCAAATACTTCAGAATGGTAGCATTTTAAAGTCTTCCATTAAAATGTTTCCTGTCTAGTAAAGAATGACTGTTTGCACTTCTTTTTTAAGCTTTGGCAGTGAGTGGAAATCTGGCCTTCAACTTACTTAAATATTTTGTTCCCTTCTGAATACCATAGAATTACATTATTATACTGAACAATATTTCACCCTAATGTATATAACGATGTTCATGCAGTAAGTGCTCGGTGCAACAGTAATATTTTTTTTTTTTTTTTTTTTAGAAATAGCATTCAACGAATCTGCATTAATAAATGAGTCAAGTAAACAACAGTTTCATATTACCTTCTTAGAAACATTCTAAAACGTTTGGAATGGAATTACTCTGACGTACATTTGTTTTTGATGACGTACATTTAGACTTTCTCAGAGCATAAATAACACAACATTATATTCCTGCATATTTATAAATAAGAAAGAAACAAAGACAAAATATATAGTCTTAGCTTCATGCTTGACGCTTTTTATTTAAATTCTGAAATGATCAAAGTGTTAAATATCTAATTCATTCCAATGTCAAACACGGTATATGAAACTTCCAGAAATAAGTGTTGAAAACACTCCATCTCTTTATCCTAAGTTCCAATACATTTATTTTCAATGGCAGAACTATCATAAAATTCATTGTATACTTAACTACTCTTAAGTGTGCTAATTGCGCTCTGGTGGCTGCACTTTTATGGATTCAGTGCACCTTCACATTATATTACAGATTTCCACCTATCAGAAAATCCACATTAAACACTTTAGCGTCTACTTATGTCTCATAAGGTACAAGCATCAAATGCTGAAAGCACATCTATGGATTATTCTCGTGTGTTAATTGAAAGCTCCTCTAACGCCAATTTAGAAAAAGTAAAGACACGAGTAACAGTGAGAAGTAATTTAGGTACATTTCCAGATATTTTTGTAAAGTACACAAAGTGACTAATAGCTTACTGCCACAAAAATCGAGAAAAAGTTTTTAAAATGTTATGCAAATTACGTAATTTGATGAAAGTCGAAGTGCATAACGTCATTTTCAGAAAATATATTACATGCATACTTCATAGAATTGTTGTAAAATATGAAACCATCCATCTTGTGGACTCTAATCTATTTTGGGGCTAACAGTCGATATTAAGCAGAAAATTTACCTATCTAAGCAATCAAAATTAAAACGCTTGCTAAAATGTAAATCAGAGGGATATACATATGTAATATCAGTAAGGCAAGGTCAATGCTCAGATAAGCATATACTTTTTAAAATAATGCATAAATACTTTTAACTTAGACACATGGCCGACCATAATGACCATAGTGGTAATCAGGATGCTCGTATGAAAGTTTGAAACCCGCCCCGCTCGTTTCACAGAAACACTAGCATTTGATTACTGCCATTATAGTCTCATTGTATAGTATACTGTTATGAAACTTTCATGTTTCATCATTCTTAACACTGATTGCTAGTACAACTTTTCTCATTTGGCTAAGTTGCCCATATCTTTCTGGTTTCCTGTATATCCATCCATTGAGAGTTAAACGATTAACACATTATGCTCATTCACCAAAGTAAAATTACTTGTGTTCATTCAACCATCGGGATAATCCAAGACGTTCCGTCTGTGGCCCACCTTCGGGAGGTCCGGGTTCGATTCCCGTGGCTGGTCTACCGGTTTGGCTTTTTGGGAATTTTCCCGGGTCGCCAGGCGAATGCTGAGTAGGTTAACTAAATGAGCCGGGTTTCCTGTCCCTCCATTTCATCTCCATCTTCATTTCACATCATCTCTCATATGATGGTCTCTTTCAGGGTATAAAATGTCGGCGTGAGTCTTGGCGGTGCATGGCAGGATGATATACTGCTGGTAAACACTTCTTCCGGTAGGACGGTCTCCGAGCCGGCCTAGTGGGCTGGTTCAGGACCTCAGTTTGTGGGATTCCGGCATGTTTAATGGCATGTCGGCATGTTAGCCATAATAGCTCAGTGGTTTAGAGCAACCGCACGGAGAGCGGGAGACTCGTGGTTCAAATCCCGACTATGGCATTGAATTTTTCAGTTCGGCTGTACTCATTCAAATATTAGCCTACACACGGCTAGTGTGGAAGAAATGATTATTTCCCTTAATTTACCTAAAAAAACATAGTGGTTTAACTCTGAAGCCTGGGATTTAAGTACTTACACCAGAGTAAGTTGCCACAAAATGTGTGTATCTCATAGCATATGAGAACTCCTGGTGGTCTACGGGGAAACATGCGAGTCAGTTGCCCGCCTCGGTAGCGTAGATGTTAGCATGTCGGCCTCACGTTCAAGAAGTCCCGAATTCGAATCTCGGTCAGGGTGAGTTACCTGGATAAGGTTTTTCCGGGGTTTTCCCTTATTCTTCAAGACAAATATCGGGTAACTCTAAGCTCCATGGACCCCGGACGCATTGAGTATCATTTCACCAATTTCATTGATCGTCCGATATGACTAAATGTTGGAGGACGTAAATTACACAAAAGTATACGAGTCAGTTGGAGAATTAATGCCATGTCGGAATGTTGGCCATAGTAGCTCAGTGGTTTAGAGCAACCGCACGGAGAGCGGGAGATCCGTGGTTCAAATCCTGGCTATGGCATTGAATTTTTCAGTCTGGCTCTACTTATTCAAACCTTAGCCTACACACGGCTAGTGTGGAAGAAATAATTATTTCCATTAATTACCTAAAAAAAAACATAGTGGTTTAACTATGAAGCCTGGGATTTAAGTACTTACACCAGAGTAAGTCGCCACAAAAGGTGTGTGTCTCATAGCATATGAGAACTCCTGGTGGTCTACGGGGAAACATATGAGTCAGTTGGAGAATTTATGTCATGTTGGCATGTTGGCCACAGTAGCTCAATGGCTTAGAGCAACCTCAAGAAGAGCGGGATATCCGTGGTTCAAATCCCGGCTGTGACATTGAATTTTTCAGTCTGGCTCTACTCATTCAAACCTTAGCCTTCACACGGCTAATGTAGAGGAAATGATTATTTCCATGTAAGTGATTTACCGGGAAAATATGAGTCAATTGGAGAGTTTAATGTCCTGTCGGTACATTGGCCATGGTAGCTCAACGGGCTAGAGCGACTGAAAACCAGGAGATCCGTGGTTCAAATCCCGGCCGAGGCATTGAATTTTTCAGTTGACTCTAATTAATTATAAATATTTTGCTCAAGTTATTGGTTAACCACATTTCTAAAGTTCTTTTAAAATATCTGTAAGTAATGTCTTCACTATTTGATATGTTATCAGAATGTTTTCCACTAACGATTTTAAGCTTTCCTTGTCGATAAGGAAAAGTACTCGTCCCTTATATTCATTTACTTATTTTTCCCCTACTTCTACATAGCACAGGAACGCTAGTCTTAATAGCTTTCAGTTTCTTTTCTGGATTCTGGAATGTGTGCCTCAGAGATTTAAAACTTTCCTGCTCTTTACTTGTACTAAATCTACTTTTGAAGTTGCGTATTTGAAATTTCCCTAATAGGACATATTTTGAAGCTTCTAGTTAAACCATGTATTTCATAAGTAGAAATTGAAGTTTCAGTTGTGTGTTTCAGATCACTCGGAGTTTCTCATCTCAGGCCATCAAAATCGTGGTGCAACTTTGTCATGCTGATCAAATAGTGAAGTTCTTTCCTATTTTCAAGTAACTGGGGACAACCTTTTCCATTTTAAGGCGTCTGATATATAATTACCTGTTAATTCCATGTTTTGGGAATATCAAAGTAGTCATGCGAGCTTTCTTTTGACATGTAGTTCTATACGCAGTCGGTAAATGTGACATGTAAAAGGATAAAGGGGATAAGTATTACTAATAACATGCTATTGCATGCCTCATATATATCGTACAAAAATCTCTGTTGAATATAAACGATAAATGATTATAGCCATTCCAAAATGAGTTTTCAGCTCACGCCATTACTTGAGTATTTTGTTCATTGTTGCAGACATAGACAGCCAGCGGATTAACTCTTACTGTCAATTTTCATATGTAGTTCTCTTCTTTAACTGCGCCGTATTTGCCTAATTGATAAATGGCAGAACCAGTTGTAAGCTTTACCTATTAGGTAATTTAAGTTCTTAGGATGGAATTCTAGAATACAATGGGGAAAATGCTAGCTTAGAGAATGAAACATGCATTTGTTGAGCTAGTTCAAATTTCAACTTGGCTTACTCGTCAATAACAGTGGATGATCAGGTTGCAACGTTGCACGAAGCTCACATTTATAGCGTCAATATAAACTGTTGTAAGACAGAAATATTGCAAAAATTACGTTAATACTTGAAAAAAAAAGGAACTAATGCACTTATCATTTTACGCGATACCTGTATCCCAGATTTTAAATATTGAACATCTGAGGAGTAAGACGTTATATGGTATTACTACCTATACAATTCGCCACAGCGAAAAGTCCCAGGGTGTGAGGGGCAGGGGGAGAATCGCTGATTAGATACGGTTCTGAAACCTTGTCTGATTGTTAAGACATTCGGATCAGTTATGCTACAGCCCATTCAAAAATATTCTGGCACCTTGTCTTTTGTGAATAATATGTTCTCGGTTTTAGTATATCGAGAGAAATCCTCTTGTGTGGATGACATACTTTTGAATGCTTCTGCAGCCGATCTCTCGGGCGATCAACCTGAAACCAAAAACATTTTGAAAAGAATAACGATTACAGAGGTGTTGAATATATAGGAAGCCTTAATAAAACCTAAGTAAATCCGGCTCAGATGAAAGTAGGTGCTAACTGGTCCATAAGTTTGAAGAACGGATAGTTCTTAATTGAAGCTGAAGACGAGAACGAAGTCCATATAATATGCAACAACATCAACCAGAAATGTGAAGATTTTCTAGCCACTGGAATGAAACAGGAATTCGAAGTTTTTTTTTTCGTTTTCTTTTTCATTTTTTTTTCCCCTGAAGGAGGTACATAACACTCGATGAAGCTATTGAAGCTTTGTCAACACAGAAGGAAGAATTGGAGAAATACACGGCAAAATTACTAACGAAATGTTTATATTTCCTATATAGGCCTATCCGCCTATCCACGTAACCTCCTCATTTGTTAAAAGAGTTGCAGAATGCAGCGGCCCAATTGCAGTAAAATTGATGGCAGGGGCGAGAGTGATTTTGGTTCTGCTCTGAGCGACGAGAGGCAGTTCTTAGGATTGAACTAATGTGTGGCCTCCATGATTACAGAGAGTAGTGTAAACAAATGGTAAGTTCTTAGAGTGCTTTCCACTTAATTTTCAGAGTAGTTTCGAGAAAAATGAAATGTGTAGTGTTTAACACCCGCTTTTACTACATACGGCACCGCAGGCGATGACACTAATAATACACGAGATGAAGATGGAGCATCGGTGGAACATGATGGCGGGGGAAACCGGAGGTCCCGGAGAGAACCCGCCCCAGAGCCGTGTCGTCCACTTGGGATCGAACCCGGGCCGCCTTGGTGAGAGCCAAGCGGTCTAACCACTGAGCCACGGCACAGCCGTAGTTGCGAGAGAATGCACTTAGTGTTCAGAGTGAGAAACAATTCGGAGGTTTTTAACTTATGCGTATGTATGTAGTTAAAGTTAGTAGGGAAAGTATTGCATTCCACCCAAAAAATTGATTCCCAGATTTCAGTGGAAATGCACGTTTAAAGTTCCCTTGATTTCCAGAAAGTATTTTTAGAGAAGGTGTGTATGTATGTATGTATGTATGTATGTATGTATGTATGTATGTATGTATGTATGTATGTATGTATGTATGTATGTATGTATGTATGTATGTATGTATGTATGTATGTATGTATGTATGTATGTATGTATGTATGTATGTATGTATGTATGTATGTATGTATGTATGTATGTATGTATGTATGTATGTATGTATGTATGTATGTATGTATGTATGTATGTATGTATGTATGTATGTATGTATGTATGTATGTATGTATGTCCGTATGTATGTATGTATGTATGTATGTATGTATGTATGTATGTATGTATGTATGTATGTATGTATGTATGTATGTATGTATGTATGTATGTATGTATGTATGTATGTATGTATGTATGTATGTATGTATGTATGTATGTATGTATGTATGTATGTATGTATGTATGTATGTATGTATGTATGTATGTATGTATGTATGTATGTATGTATGTATGTATGTATATATGTATGTATGTGTGTATGTATGTATGTCTCTCTGTCTGTCTGTATGTATGTATGTATGTATGTATGTATGTATGTATGTATGTATGTATGTATGTATGTATGTATGTATGTATGTATGTATGTATGTATGTATGTATGTATTTTTGTATGTATGTATGTATGTATGTATGTATGTATGTATGTATGTATGTATGTATGTATGTATGTATGTATGTATGTATGTATGTATGTATGTATGTATGTATGTATGTATGTATGTATGTATGTATGTATGTATGTATGTATGTATGTATGTATGTATGTATGTATGTATGTATGTATGTATGTATGTATGTATGTATGTATGTATGTATGTATGTATGTATGTATGTATGTATGTATGTATGTATGCATGTATGCATGTATGTATGTATGTATGTATGTACGTATGTATGTATGTATGTATTTTTTCTCTTTATTGGTATCAACTACATGCCCCATTACATGGTAATATTACTTGCATTACAATACATAATTTATTTTTTAATTTACAGATTCAATTTTAATTTTATTAGCTTAACAGTCTGGTTTCCTAGTTTATTTTTGACATATACACCTTTGCGCTTTTGCTAACCTATATCGTTGTAGTTCCTTTCTCTAGTTTATTAGCCAATTATTACATTGCATTGTTTTATAGTGTCCTTGCAGTCTTTTCACTAATTCAATTAGTATATTTATAAATATGTTGAATATAAAATTAACCATTTTTATAAGTTAATTGAATGAATAAATTTGCAGAATGTTTTCAGGTATTGTGCGGTAAGTTCCTGGTTGGTTGTTGGCCATTTTCCTCCTTAATTGTGCACTTCTGCCACCAATAGGGATCTGTGCTGTTGTTTGTCTTTACATTCAAAGATTAAATGGTTAACTGTTTTTCGGAGGTTACTGCATGTACATTTTGGATCATCAATAATGTGGAACCTGTATAGGTAATCTTTAGTTTTTCCATGACCTGAGATAATAGCTGTAAGTTCTGGTGTAATGGATAGTTTTCTCCTTAACCTATCTTTGATTTTTGGGGGAAAGTTGTCCAGAGATCCCCTTTGTTTGTGCTGTTCCACCTATGTTGCCATTGTTCACGTTCTCTTTATTTTATGGTTGCTTTGATCATAGATCTGGGAAACTTATTGTAAATGATTGGCAGTCCATCTTGAGCAGGTGCCTTGGCCGATTTATCAGCCATCTCGTTGCCAGGTATTCCTTCATAGGATTTCACCCATTTGAAGTGGATTCTCCAATTAGCTTGTTGCAGGGATGTTAGAGTAGTCAGCTATGTCACAGAATGCATCATAAGATTTCATTCTGTACCCTTTTATGATTTTAATGTTGAATAGTCTCTGTATTCTTTGTATTTTCCTTAAGTTATTCTGGTTTTGTAGGGCAGCTCCCCAAATCGGGGCTCCATATGCTAATATTGGCTCTATGGCACCTTTGTATATGGTGTGTAATGCTTTGCTTCCAAGCCCCCAGTTAAGTTTTGCAGTCTTGGTAAATAAATGTGTCAACTTTATTGCTTTTTCATGTAAATTATCAACATGATGATTGAATCTGAACCTTTTTGCCAACATATATGCCAAGGCATTCGAGTATGTCTACTTGTTCAATAACTTTGCTGTTAAGATAGATATTAATTACTTCGTTGTTTATTTCTTCTTCCTTGTTATCATTATGCCTTTTGATTTAGACTCATTAAATTAAATTTTATTTTCTTTGGCCCATAATTCAATTTTCTTTAAATCCCGATTGGCAAAATTTTCGGCATTAAGTGTACTCTTCCCCTTTGTCATGATTAGCAGGTCATCTGCAAGGGCAATTGCTTCTGTTCGCTTAGTGAATTCTAAATTAAGCAGAGAATTATAGAGAATGTTCCATAATCCAGGTCCGCAACACGATCCTTGTGGACATCCCCTCTTAACTTGCTTTTCCATCTTGAACTCACTAGAGCAAAGACTGGCTGTTCTGTCTTTGAAATAGCTCTGGGATAGCTTGGGCACTTCACTTTTCTTAAACCGATTAGTATTCCAGGCCACCAAGCAACAACAAATGCACCTTTCACATCCAAGCTCACTAAAATGATATATCCAAATTCATTTAAATTTATCTCCACAAATGTTTTCATGGGCATGACTGCATCCACTGTGCTTTTTGGGCCACAAATCCATACTGCCTCTATTGAACAGAATTCTTGAATTCTTGCGGTGCTAGATTCTTTTTATCAAACGTTTTTCTCAGATTTTTCCATTTACATTTAATAAGCTTATAGATCTAATTTTTCTTCACGCATTCACTTTGTGCTTTGCCAGGTTTCACAATGGGAATTATCAGTGAGCGCTTCCATCTTTCTGGGAATATACCAGTTTCCAGGCTCTTGTGTACTGCAGGGTGGATAAGTGGGAAGGCATGAAAGGCGATGAGCAGTATATCACTTTTTATCCCATCCTCTCCTGGTGCCTTCTTCTGGTTGAAACCTGTTATTATTTTCGCTATTTCTCCAACTGTAAATTCCTTAACGTTTTGTGTATGCATCAGTTGTGCTGCTGTCCTCTTAAGTTCTTTATGCTGATCAGCGTCGTCCTCTTCGTTGTCTTCAAGAGTAAAGATTTCCAGCATATACTTTAGTGTGCTTAAGATACCTTCAGTGTAGGTTCCATCTTCTCTTTTGAGTGTGGTGAGCGAAGTCTGTCCTCTAGGTTTGTGAGCTACCATCTTGTAAACTGCAGTCCATGGGTTTGAACCATCAGTTGCACTACAGAAGTCCTTCCATGACTTCACTTTCTCAACCTGTAATTTTATTTGATACTGTTGTCTAACCTACAGATATTTATTTCTTCGCTATTCTCTTAGCTGTTCATTGTTCATGGTTCTATGATAGCGACATCTCATTGCATTAGTTCTTTTCTTCAGCAAAGTTAGCTCTAGTGTCTACCATGGTACGGTTTTCCCTTTAAGTTTTCTTTGCTTTCCTCTACTTAGACGGAATGCTCCACTGCATGCTTCGTGGATGCTAGTGTAATAAATCTCAATCAGGTGTTCCATGTCTAAGCTGCATCTAACCTTTACAACCAGTTATTCATTTAAGCCTCCAGGTTTCCATTACAGTTGAAATTATTGGTTAAGCTTCTTGTTAAGAGTTCTTTAAATTTTTCGTAGTTTTTGTGGATTTGTAACATATCTGATTGCTTTGTGTGTATGCATCTGGTTTCGGGTGGCATTTCCTACACTGAAGGATATTATTTTATGATCAGCACTGCTTTCTTCTGTTCCTGTGGTCCATCCCTGTATGTTCCGCAGTAGTTTATTGTTAAATATGGTCAAGTCAATCCAACTTTAACCATTTTGTCTTTCAAAGGTTGGCACTCACTGTTTTCGTTGAAAATATGTAGGTTGATCGTAGTACTAAATGCTTCCAAGTTTCTGTCTCGTTCATTGCATAGGGTGCCATGCCATAATTTGCTTCTAGCATTGGTGTCTGCTAGAATCATCAATCCCTGAACAGTGGTAAACTGCATAATTTTTTTTTCATCTTTCGAATGTCGTTTTCTATATCTGCATGCTCATCGAAGTATATACTAGCTCCAAAAATGTTTTATTCCCGTGTGTCACCTGTACAACCACACAGTATTCATCTTATACCTGTCTGATTGTGGTAGAATAAATGTCTTTATTTGTTATTATAATTGCAGCCCTTGATCTGTGATCGCCAGCACTAAAAATCCTAGATGTTAATGGTATGCCAGCTAACTTGTTATTTATTAAATAGGGATCCTGTATAAGTGCTAAGTCTATACATTGTTTATGCATTAGTTGCACTATGTTAGAAGTTGCTACTCTAGAGTGTTGAACATTTACTTGAAAACACAGCAAGTTGTACTTACCTTTATCCATGTAAATAATCTTTGGGTTTTTTTTTCGATTCTTCTCAGTGCAAACTGATAGCTAGGGCATTGTCCATCTAGTGCACAGTGATTAACATTTATCACTTCATCTTTGTTGTATTTTTTATAGTTAATTCAGTTTATGAACCTATATTCTTCTTTTTTGCAGGGCACTCCTTCAAAGATGCTCTCCTGAACATTTTGGATATATTTGTTTCCCTTTGCAGTCAGAAGCCTTGTGATTATATTTGCAACATTTGTAGCATCGATTAACTCTGATGTAATAATGCAATTACAAATGTGCCAGCCGATTTCAGTTTTCTACCAATTATTCGATTTCTTGCTGCTACACTCAGATCTAGAACAATGTTCTATTGTTTCTTTCTATCCTCGAATGCGAATAGTGCCTTCAGTTCACTCTTGACTTCTTCCATTTCTCTATACTGTATTATCAGGTTGATGTGATCTGGAACGTTGAAGATAATTATTTTCGCATTCCATAGCTTTCTTAAGTTGACATCCAACTCTGCTCCACATTTTTCATTGATATTCTTAAATATCTATTTCTTCGTTGTTCTCTGTCACAATGAGAAGATGGCCACTCTTGGTAGCTTTGATAGCATTAACTACCCCTTTCATCTCCATTGGATTCAGCTTACTTTTGATTAAAGTTTTCATATACTCAGTACTTTGATTATTCCTTGATTTCACTACTAACCTATGCGGTTTCGGACTAACCGATTCGTAGTTCCCGGCTGCAGTTGCCGCGTAGCTTCGGTCCCAGACGTTGGATGGCAGACGACGCTGCGAGCCCACCTCACAAGCTGGTTCTACCGGTCTCGCAACAGATGACCCAGGCTGACCCGGGAGTGGCGTATAACCGTGGCCCCTGGGATACTGCTGTTTCACATTTTTGATCTCAAATCGCAGGCCATTCGGCTCACTCTCCTTCTCCAAAATATCATATTTTAGCTTAGCAAATGTTTTCCTTAATTTACTTACGGCTTTCACTATGCTATCCTTCAAGTCACATCGTAAATTTTTGCTTATTTCTCTCACACTAAGCAATGATTGAAGAGCACTTTCAACACACAAATCCACAACGTCCGCCATCTTACTCTGTGGATGGATGGATGGATGGATGGATGGATGGATGGATGGATGGATGGATGGATGGATGGATGCATGGATGGATGGATGGATGGATGGACGGACGGACGGACGGACGGACGGATGGACGGACGGATGGACGGACGGACGGATGGAGGGATGGATGGATGGAGGGATGGATGGATGGAGGGAGGGATGGATGCATGGACGGATGGATGGACGGACGGACCGATGGACGGACATATGGAGGGATGGATGGATGGACGGATGGAGGGAGGGAGGGATGAATGGACGGACGGATGGATGCATGGACGGATGGATGTGCGCGACTATGAGTAGCATAACTAAAAACTGAAAAGTCGGTTAAATAACAGACATGGTATTTAAATGCAGTATTTACCAAGATGCTTTACGAAGATTTTCAAGCAAATCTCACTATATGAGATTAACTTTATATTAAAAAAAAATTAAAAATTTGTTATTTCCTCAAAATGAGTAATAATCTTAATTAAAATACTATACATTCAAGATATTTTAATGACAAATGAAGTGTATAGCTTCAGGTTTTAGGAATGCCCCCAGAGGTCCTCTTTGTTCTGAATAAGCTTTGCACAGCTCGGAGACTTACAAAATTTTACTACACAAAAAATGTATACCTTATTAAGGCACACATGTTAAGACTGTATAACATGCCTACCTACCTATACACCCACCTCCTTACCCGCCTGCCGGCCTACCTACCCACCCACCTACTTACCTGCCTGCCTGCCTACCGTAACACGTGTCTCTGCAACACGATCTTGCGCCAGTTTTGAAGCAATATGTATGAATCAACGTTGATGACGCACCGAGTTGTAGCGTGATCTTGCTTCGCTCTCGAGCGGTATCTTATCTCACGTATGCTGGGATGTGTAATTAAAGTAAAGATGACACTGGCATATAAGTCTGAAGCCTTTAATAAATGTTTAACACTCACTGAAATCGAGGCCAATGGAAACCTATAATTATAATATCCGGATTGAAATTAAAGTAATTAAAAATTAAAAAATCAGACTTTAAATCACTAGCTTGAAAGCATTGATTATATCCTCTAATTTTTATTGAAACATAATGGCCGCCTGCCTGACCGACCGAACCCCCACTGTCCACATAACCACCTACCCAACTACACACCTACCTACCTAGCTACCTACCTACCTACCTACCTACCTACCTAACTATCGACCTACGTACGAACCTCCCTACCTACCGAACTGTCTAACGACCTATCTAACGACGTACCGACCAACAACGACCAACCTACGGACCTACCTACCTGCCGACGTACCTACCAACCTCCCCACCTACCTACCGAATTATCTGACGACCTCTCTAACGACCTACCGACCAACAACGACCAACCTATGGACCTACTTACCCACCTACCTACCAACGTACCTACCAACTTCCCTACCTACTACCTATCGAACTATCTAAAGACCTATCTAACGACCTACCGACCAACAACGACCAACCTGCAGATCTACTTACCCACCTACCTACCAACGTACCTACCAACCTCCCTGCCTACTACCGAACTATCTGACGACTTATCTAACGACTTACCGACTAGCAACGACCAACCTACTGACCTACCTATCTACAGACCTACCTACATGAGTACCTACCTACAGACCTACCTACCTAAGACCAACCCTACGTCCGGCATAATACACTCTTGGCCACGTGTGAGGCTGACAACTTCCAAAATTGATCTTGGACGGCAACAGGGCGCTGGCAATGCAGAATGGAACCATGGATAGGATTTTTAAACAGAAAATTTCTACAGACAGGAGTTCGGATTTTCAGTAGCGGTCAGTGTTGGTGATGAGAAGTCAGGTCCCACCGTACCTTCAGCCAGTGACTGCCAAGCATCAACAGTACGGAACCAGGTCTTCATGCAGGAAGATGCTTCTATAACGAAACAAGGGTAGTTGCAAAATCTGGAAAGAGAAGCAGAAGAGGCTGCATGTAACTTCGACTCATTTAAACAACGGCCACTTATTGAATGCTCACCACCTCATTTAAGGCGTGGCTCAACTGGAAGCTAGAAAACAGACACACTTCGCGAGTGTAACATAAACGATATTTTAAGTAACTCTAGCAAACCAAGTACATCTGAGCATGGGAAGGAAGAACTAAGTAGGGAAGCTAAAAGGAAGAAGACCAGTAGTCCAGAAAAAATACAATAGAGTAAAGAAAAATATGATCTATTCCTCCATAGGATACGAAAAGAGTATGTTATGTACAAAGAATTAATACATACTATAGTGTGTAAAGTCGGCGTATTGTTTAAAGTAATAAAAGGAGATCCTGAACACAAAGAAGGAAATTAAAAATGTAATTAGCACGCTTGGTGGATATGTAAAGCGTCTGCCAGGTTCGATGAACTGCATAACTGAAATAACTGATGAGCTGTGAGAGAAGCCCAGTGCAAGCATTGTTAAGGGAACTAACGAAGCAAGCAGGCTATAAACAGGCAACTATAAGAAAGGATTAAGATGAAGAATTAAAGACTACAAACAAATACTGGCCAGAAGAAGTACATCTAAGGATTCACTTGATAAACTGAGATGCTCTAAAAAAGGACGACGAGGATATAATCATAGTCACTAAAGGAGCAGATGATAATGAAGGAAAAACTATGAATAAGCATATGTGTATAAATCCACAGATCTAGAAATTGTAAATCCAGAAAAGTAAACTCAATTCAGGAAAGACGGTTTGCAGTAGTCCAGTGTAAGTAAAAGATATATTTATTTCATTGCCACGGAAAATGGTGGAACATTAATTGAAGACAAAATCTACTTGATAATAAATCTAGAAAGAGTGTTGAATATAGTCAGAAAAAATGGAAGATGTACAACATCCCGAGTAGTTACTAAAGAAGTGAATGAAGAAAGTGTTCGGAAGGTATTGGAATACTTCGAAAGGAGACATGACGTTGACATATCAATGTACTCAAACGAGGAAAGACAAAACAGACAAGGTTTCGAAATGGAGGAAGTTAGGGAAAGGAGGGAAAAAAATAAGGACACAATAATATTAAGGCCTATCGGCGAGAGGACATATGCCGAAATTACAAAGAATGTTAAACAAAATGTTATCACCAGTATAGTATTTATTAATCAGAAAAATAGAAACAGGGATGGAAGTGTGCGGTTAATAATTAAAGGTAAAGTTGCAAACGACAGGCAAGTTTTAAGGATTTACTAACCGCAAAAAACTGGAAAAAAATCGCGGAGGTTCAAGTGAAGTTACCAAATCAAACAATTATGATCTTGGGCATAGATGTGACTATGCAAGAGGATGAAGTAAAAGAGATTTTAGAAAGGAATTGAGTGAAAGTGCAGAAATATTTCATCTTAAACAGAGAAAGCAAATGTAAAAGGGGTAAGTTCGCTACAATTAATACAGTAGCGGCAACATGACTGATAAACAGGAGAAGGAGAGGAGATGGATGGGACAGATGGATAATAAAGCAAGTAACTACGCTGTACAGATGTTAAAAATGTAATAAAGATGGACACAAGGCAAGAGATTGTGAGAACAAGCAAACAGAACAGGGTGAGTGAGTGAGTATGTGGTGTTTTAGGGCCCGTCGACAGCGAGGTTATTTGGGCTCGAACAGAACAGGTTTGCCACAATTACGGCAAGATAGGACATAAACTTAAGAACTTTAAAAACATGTCAAAATATTATCTTTGTCAATCAAATGAGCACAAGGTAGAGACAATGGTGTCCTAAATACATGGAGACTGGTTCAAACACAGAAAAGAGATAGAGGAAGTTAACATAAGTTAATATGAAAATATTGCAAGAGAACCTTGTTAGAGGTAAGCAGGCTATGGATCTTTTAGTACATAAATGTACAGAACATCTCGTGGATTAGGCCTAATAGAAGAACCAAATATTAATACGACGAAAAATTGCCCAGCCTGGATTACTGATGAGAGAATAGATGTTGCTATATATATGTATATATCCCAAAAATGGACTACAGATATGGAAAACGGAATATGGACAAGGATTGATATGGGTTGAAACAAGAGAGCTGATTGTATATTCCTGTTATGTTTCCCCAACACTGAATGAGGAAGAAATTCAGGAATTTTTAAATGCAATAAGAAACCGTATCGACCAAAGGGGTATTAAGAGGGCAAAGGAGCTATTTGGGGTGACTTCAATGCAAAGGCTCTGTGCTGGGGATCTCCAGTTGAGGATAAGAAAGGTGCTACAATGGCAGAGTGAATTAGTGAAAATGATTATATTGGCCTAAACGACAGAAAGAAAGAAATAGCGGCTCCTCTTTTATTGACATAAAAATGTGTTCAACAGCCATAGGCAAACTAATAAGTAGCTGGCACGTATATATATTAATATATATATATGTGTGTGTGTGTGTGTGTGTGCGTGTGTTACAGAACCAAAATACTGAAAACGACCAAATAAACCCCAAAAAGAATGGATACATAAAAAATAAAATAAATATGAATTTTTGAGACATTTTGAACATGATATTGGAAACCATGATTATATAAATCAACCAAGAGAGCTAGTAAAAGTGATGGAAAGCACCTGTAACTGTGTGCTTAGAAAGAAGGGCGGCGTCCGGAAACATAGACCTGCATACTGGTGGAATAACGAAATCGCAGAACTAAGGATGCGATGCACGCAATCAAGAAGTAAACTGACAAGTATAAATCGCAAGAACAACGCTGTTGAAATTAAGATACAAAAAACAGAGGTCCTATGTCGTGAGAGCAGAAATGCACTGAGAAAGCAATCAAATGAGCACAAAGGAATGCATGGAATCAGCTATGTACCAGCATTGATGGTGATATCTGGGGTATTGGATATAAAATAGTAACTAGTAAAATAGGTGCTAGATCAGTAATACAAATTACAGATGAAGAACAACTAAAGATTGCAAAAACACTATTCCCAGTGCATCGATTAATTGAATGGCCTGACATACAAGTGAACAGAGAGGAAATACTTAAGTGTCAAAGGCTGGAAGTAGCTACAGCTACGCAACGCATCAAACCAGGAAAAGCAGCAGGGCCTGATGGTATCCCTCCAGAAGTAACAGGAACCATAGTAGAAGAAAAACCTGAGATATTTCTAAACGTTTTAAACCGTCTTATGTTTGAGGGAATTTTCCCAAGACACTAGAAAATAAATAAACTGATATTGCTCGAAAAACCAAAGAACGGGGATGGTACTATTTCATATAGACCTCTTTGTATGATAAATGTGATAGGAAAGCTATTTGAACAGGTTGTTAATAACAGACTGATTGTTGAGTTCGAAAAAAGTGAGGGTTTTGGGCAAATGCAATTTGGTTTCAGAAAAGGCCTTTCAACATTAAATGCTTTAGAGACAATAAATACGATAAAATCGGAAATAACAGATACGAATAAATCATTTGCTGCTATGGTCACTTTATATATAAAAATGCATTTAATTCGGCATTATGGAAGGTATATAAAAAGGAAAGCAATCGCGCCGTACTTAATAAACCTTACATGCACTTACCTGGAAGGCAGGCAAATATTCATTGGAGAAAGCATAAGGTTGGATATGAGTTGTGACAGCCCGCAGGGATCGGTCTTAGGCCCTATCCTATGGACTATTTATTATGATGGAGTTCTTAAACTAGAAATTCCATTAGGAGTCAAAAGCATTGGATATGCAGACGATCTAGAAATAATTGTATTTGGTAAGACAAAACATGAATTGGAGGGAAAAATAACATGCCTCGTGAACAAAATCTACATTTAAATGATGCAAAACGGAATGATACTAGCTTCTGAAAAAAATGGAGATAGTCATTCTTGAGGGCCGAAGGACAATTAAGGAAGGAAGTATAAATTTTTCGCAGCCAAGTAATAAAATCTAAAACGCAGATGAACTATCTGGATATTCTGATTGCACACAATATTGTTGCAACAACAGGCATACAAGTTTCGGCACAAATAGAAAACAGACAGCGACTATTGTTTCACGGTAATAAAGGGCTTGCATAAGCAGTTAACAATAGCGCGGCTAGTGTACACAAACAGACGGCAAATGAAGATAGCTGAGATAAAAGACTCACCAAAACCAACAAACTGCGATAAATGTACATTTATGGTAACATTTGTACAATTTCGGGTTCTTTATTGTTCTGGAAACCTCTCGAATTACGAATGAGGTATTTAAGGAAGTGACGAGTTGAAACAGTAAAAGTTGTTTTGTAACACGAGTGTTGAGAGCTGTACAGAATGTTGTAGACTGTGTGTAAGTGACGTAATGCCGTTATGTGAGAATTGAACAGTGAATTCCTACGCAAATAAAGAACGATTTTTGTTTTCTGTAAATTGGACTTTTAATTCTACGAACCCACAAAGTCACAACTGATGTCAGAAGTGCGTCGGGATATTACAACATGGAGACGGCACTGGCACAGATTCTAGCGAAAATGAACGAATTGACAACGAAACCAGAAGCGGCAAATAACAGCCTCGCAGTGAAGCTGGAGACCAAAAATAACAACTTGTCAGCGGAACTGAAAGAAATGAAGGCGGCGAACGACAATATCACAGAGAAGATGGAACAAATGAAGAGCGATATAACGACGAAGACGGAGGCGGCAAATAACAACCTGGCCGCGGAACTGAAAGCGACAAAGGAGGCCCTCACCGCAAGGTTTGAAGAGCAGTTGACCGGCGTAAGGGATGATGTCGTGGAGCTGGGGAAGCGGATGGGTCAGGTGGACGAGCGCCTTAACGATTTAGATAAAAAGGCCAACAATAACGCCAAGACCGGCACGCCATAGTGGAAGACGTCACAGACCTTGGGAACCGCGTAAACAATCTAGAGGGAAAGGCCGACAGCAACAAAAAGTCCCTGAACGAATTGGTGGAGGACGTCGTCGGCAGGAGGTTCAAGGATTTAAAGGTCGACGTGCCGGGACGCGACACAATATCTGTGCGCGTTAAACCACCTAAATAAGACAGCCAACAACTTTCGAAGTCTTTCGCCGTCAATTCGACACGGTAACCAGACACAACAAGTGATCACCAGATGAAGAGGACGCACAGCTAAAAGCCAGCCTCCAGGGACGGGCCACGGTAGTTCTGAACGCGGTCCAGACAGCGGTGGCACCCAAGGACATCTGGGAGGCCCTGGAGAATCGCTTTGGAACCCTCGTCTAGCTGCAGCGTACCGTAGCCAGGAGAGACGCTGCAGGAGTTCGCCCTGGCAATTGAGCAACTGGCTTGCAAAGCCTTATTCGACCTCCCACCAGAGTTCGTATCCCGGGAAGCCGCCTAAAACTTTGTCGACGGGGTTGGAGACACGGAGACTCATCAGTGCGTAATGCTTGGCGATTACAAAACTGTCCACGAGGCGCTAACGCCAGCACTGAGGATGGAGGCATCTAAGCTGACAGCTATCCTGACGTCGAGAACGGGGAGTGTCCGCTACACTGAAGACCGAAAGCCAGCTGAGGGACGCCAGCGAAGGCATAGTAGCGTGTGCTACGTGTGTGGCCAGCCGGGATAACTGGAGAGAGACAGCTGACACCAGGAAGAGCAGCCGGAAGAACGAGTAAGGCTCGGCGGGGCGAGGAGCACGTCGGCGTCGACATCACCAACTCCTCGAGTGGCACTGCGCGCCGTCAGTCGGCAAATGGATGACAGCCTCATCGCGGACGGTTGGGTGAGAGGAAGACCGTGCCGCGTGCTTGTGGACACCGTGGCAGCCGTAACCATCATCAGACCTGACGTGTCGAAGGGTTTGCCCACGAGGAAGCCGAGCCCACCATACCGGCTTGTGACGGCCTGTGGAGAAGGAGGCCCTACTGAACTTAACCATAGGAGAGAGTGCCGTACCTTTGTGGATGTTCGTCGTGAGGGTAGCTGAGGAGGTGATAGTGGGATTGGATGCCCTCAGGAGCCATGAGGTGACGGTCGAAGTCAGCAGGAATATTCTGAGGCTCAATGGAGAAGAGGTGATACTCCGGCAACCCGAAGAGCACCCTGGAATCTGTAGGGTCATCATGAAGGAAGATGTGGTGGTCCCCGCGAGAAGCGAGGTGGTGGTGACGGTGCGACTGGAAGGGCAGCGGACGAAGAACATGATAGCTGGACCAGAAGACTCCTGTGTACGGACTCTGTGTAGCCAGGACATTGTTGCCGTGCCGAGAGGAGGTGCCACTGAAGCTGCTCGACCTGGCAAACACCGATCATGACGTCCAGGCCAGAACGGAGCTCGGGACGTGTGAGCCCGTGGTCAGCGTAACCACAATCGACAAGACACAGGAGCCGCTTCCGACGCAAATCCTGGGACCACGGCTGGAAGGCTTATTGGAGAGGGCGGCCGACCACCTGACGGCAGAACATCTGGAGAAAGTTCGAAAGCTGCTGAGGCGATACCAGCGCGTCTTCAGCCAAGGCGACATACTCACCGAGGTCTACTTCCCATTAGTCCCGACCCGTAGGGCCTGAACCCGGACCTCATCTGTTATTTCCATTAGGACAGCACCTATTTTATAAGCTGCCCCCCGCCTGCTCACGGCAAGCGGGACGGAAGTGGATACGCCACTTACGCGCCGGTCCTTAATGAACCAGCTACCAAATAACCTTGGTAGGGCCGCCAGTGTCTAGCTCACCAGCTACTAGCTCTGCAGGCTAGTCCCCGGGACTTATGAGGCAACCCTCTACCCCCTCCGGGCGGCCCTTAGCGACCTGGCCAGAGGTACCCAATTGCCCGTGGGTGACGGGAACCAACTGCCCCCTCGAGACCAACCCAATCCAAACAGGTCCCATTCGGGAGGGTCTCGTTATGTTCGGCCCGAGGTTCCTCTAGTAACGTCAGAGGTACCACGAGTGCTAGGGGTCCGTAGCGCCCGCACTTTGGCAGCTAAAAGGGACGGATCCCTTCCCCTACGGGGAGCCAAGGCGACAGTGACTACGGCCTCACGGAGCGAGTGCTCCACCGCATCGACACCGGAGATGACTGTACTATTCGGCAAACTCATAGACTCGTTCCGCTGGCAAAACAAGCTGCGGTGCGGAATATCCCTGAGGACATGATATGCTAGAGGGGAGTGATTCAAGAATGTGATGGGCCTTGGTGTTCCCCTGTAGTTCTGGTGACGAAGAACAACGGCGAGCTGCGCTTCTGCGTAGACTACAGGCAGCTGAATGCTGTCAACAGGAAGGTTTGCTTTCCCTTACCCCGGATTGACGACACTCTGGACACGTTAGCTGGTGCACAGTGGTACTCGACCCCGGACCTAAATTCGGGCTATTGGCAGGTAGCTCTGAACCCAAGAGACAAGGAGAAAACCACATTCTGGACAGGTCAAGGTCCTTAGTAGTTCACAGTTATGCCTTTTTGCCTCTGCAACGCACCAGCTACTTTCCAATGCCTCATGGAGTCAGAGATGAGAAGACCGACTTTTGATGCCCACCTTTTATACCTGGACGACATTATCGTCGGCATGACCTTCCAAGAACATCTGGAAAACCTAAATAAGGTGCTACAGAGACTGTAGACGACCAACCAGAAGCTGAATGCGAAGAAGGCCACTTGGATCACATAGTCCCAACAAAAGGAGTGGCCACACGCCCTGAGAAGACACAGGTCGTCAGAGATTGGCCCCGGCCGAAGGATAAGAGAGAACTGCGCAGTTTCCTAGGGCTGTGCAGTTATTACCGCCGTTTTATAAGGGGGTTCTCCAACATAGCCAAACCCCACATCCGCTTGACAAATGAATACCGGGCTCATGTGTGGAGGGAGGACGCCGAAGGCGCTTTCCAGCAGCTGAAGAAGACACTTTGCAGTGCCATTATTCTAGGATGCTCATAAACAGGTGGCGCCTTTATCGTGGACACCGAGGTCAGCGATCATTGCACTGGAGGCGACCGTTCGCAATTCTAGGACGGCCACGAGGGGGTGATGGCTTAGTACAGCAAGACGCTGACCAAGGCAGAGAAGAACTACTGCGTCACCCGACGAGGGTTATTGGCTGTTGTGAAGACCTTGGAGCACTTCCACAAGTACCTGTACGGTCAGCCATTCCAGCTGAGGATTGACCACTCCACCCTAACCTGGCTACTTAGTTTTAGGAATCTGGAAGGCCAGACAGCCCTTTGGGTCCAGAAGCTGCAGGAGTACGAGTTCACCTCTGGACATCGTAAAGAGAAGAGCCACGGTAACGCAGACGCCATGTCCCGAAGACCCTGCCCAGAGGAGTGCGGCCAATGCACAAGAGTGGAGGAGAAGGAACGTGCCACAGCTGTCAGAGTTGGTCACGGCAGTACCTAAGGATGGCTGGGATAGCTCAGGCCAAAGTAGGGAGCAGCTCGCGGACGCAGACTTGGGACCACTCTTGAGAGAAGTAGCGGCAGGGACAAGAGCAACCTGGGACGACATCGCACCGAGGAGCGCCACCTACAAGTCGTACTTGGCCCAATGGGACTCACTAAAGACAAGAGAGGGCGTCCTGTTGCGGGTATGGGAGTCACCTGATGGGAAGACGCAGAGAGAAATGTTGGTACTTTCCCGAAGCAAGATCCCGGAAGTCTTGGAGGAAGTGCACGCCGGTACTTCAGGAGGACACCTGGGATCAAACCGAACAATCGACAAACTCCGACAGCGCTACTACTGGCTGAGGCTCCGAGCAGATACTGAGAGATGGTGCCGTAATTGTCATGTGTGCGTGGCGAGTTGCGGCCCCCAGACTAGGGATGCAGCATGCAGCAGTACAACGTCGGAGCGCCATTTGAAAGGATCGCCGTCGACAAGGATGGACCATTCCTCGTGTCCGACCGAGGCAACAAGTACCTGATGGTGGTCGTGGACTACTTCACCAAGGGGTCGGAGTTGTTTGCCATCTCGAACCAGGAGGCAAGGACAATCACAGACTGCCTTGTGCAGCAAGTGTTCTGCCTTTTGGGGTGCCTTTAAAACTCCACAGCGACCAGGGCACCAATTTTGAATCCAACCTGATGAAGGAGGCACTAGAAAGACTTGAAGTGAACAAGACCTGCACAACACCCCTACATCTCCAGCCGGACGGCACGGTGGAGAGATACATCAAGGCCTTAGAGGAGCACCTGAGGAAGGTTGTAGCCAGCCATAGCGAGACTGGGATACTAAGGGGCCACTGTCCTTACTGGCCTACCGCTCGTCAACAGACGACACCACAGGTACGACACCAGCCAGTTTAATGTTCGGCCGAAAGTTACGCTTCCCTTGTGATCTGGCCTTTGGGAGACCCCGGACGCAAAACAGCCAGCAACCGAGGATGTGGAGAACCTGGTGGACCATCTCCACGACATGCATGACATGGCTCGTCAGAACATCCAGAAGGCGAGCGACTGCATGAAGACCCGATATGACAGGCAAGCCAAAAGCCAAGGGTTCCAGCAAGGTAACCTAGTCTGGTTGCACCGCCCTACTCGGACCAATTTACGCTGCCGAAGCTTCACCTGCCGTGGCAAGGTCCGTACCACGTGGTGAAGAGGATTAACGACGTGGTCTACCGCATCCAGAAGGTGCCCCGAGGGAAGATGTTGGTGATACACCTGGATCTTCTGGCCGGCTACGATGGTGCTGTTCGGGACGACCAGCCTTGAGGAGGGAGCAGTGTCGCGGCAACAGGCATAAAATTTTCGGCACAAATAGAAAACAGGTGGCGGCTATGGTTTCACGGTAACAAAGGGCTTGCATTAAAAGTTGACAACACCGCGGCTAGTGTACCCAAAGAGATGGTAAATGAAGATAGCTTAGATAAAAGACTTACCGAAACAATCAAACTGCGTTTAATGGAAATTTCTGGTAACATCGGAATTATTTCGAGTTCTTTATTGTTCTGGAAATCTCTCGAATTACGAATGAGTTATTTAAGGAAGTGACGAGTTGAAACAGTAGTAGTTGTTGTGTAACTCGAGTAATGAAATCTCATCAGAACGTTGAATACTGTGTGTATGTGACGTAACGTTGTTACATGAGAATTGAACAGTGTATTCCTACGCAAATAAAGAACGAGTTTTATTTTCTGCAAATTGTACCTTTAATTCTACGAACCCACAAAGTCACAATATGAACATGAGCACATATTAGATATGCGACAGGTAAAGCGGAGAAGGTAGCTGCGGCTTTTGGACGACTTCTGCCGAATATAGGACACCGAAACCAGAGAAAAGAAAAGGCTTGGCATTGTGGTTAAATCTATAATTTAATACTGTGTGGCGTTTTGGCACACTGGTTGGAGAAACCAGAATTTAGAAGAATTTTAGAGAGATCATAACGAATGATAGTGCATATAGAAAGGCTTCAGCTAGAGCGCTTCCGGTAATAGCAGTTCTATACATATTAACTTGGTTGCCAGTGAGCTTACACATCAGATGGAGAATGCTAATATAACTGAAAAGAAACGTATTAGGGAAAGTATCCTAGAAAATTGGCAAAATGAGTGGATGGCAGAAGTATGGTTGCTCAGTGGACTAAAAGCTCGTTCCAAAAATATCATGGATTAATAGGAAAAATGATGAAGTTCATTTCTACTTCACCCAATTTCTGCCAGGTCACGGAAATTCTAAAGTATATTTATTTAAAATGGGATTAGCAACAAGCGAAGACTGCTGGTATTGTAGTGAAAGAGATACTCCTGAATACACAATTTTGAAATGCAGCCAATGGAATTAAATTCTGCAAGAAAGTCCTCAAAATCTCAACCAAGAGCTAAACACGATAAATATAATCCCATTAATATTGGATGATAAAAAAAACTGGATTCTAATACAACAAATGATATTCAATATTTTAAAAGCTAAGAAAAGGGATGAAGTAGTCACAAATAAAAGCCGCAGCAATATGAAGTAATACCGGAAGGTCTTTCCATAAGGCTGTGAGTTATATTGATGGGGTTTTAGTGGAGGTCCTGCACTTGCAGTGAGACTGGCGTGCTTAGACATTTCCCTCAAGTAAAAAACATAAACCTACCTACCTACTTACCTACCTACCTACCTACCTACCTACATACATACTTAATTACCTACCTACTTACCGATCTCCCTACCTACCTACCTACCTACCTACCTACCTACCTACCTACCTACCTACCTACCTATATAAAGACCTACCGACCAACAACGACGAACCTACGGACCTACCTAACTACTGACCTACCTACCTAGCGATCTACCTATGTACCTACCGACCTACCTAATTCCCTAACTACTGACATATCTAACAACATACCGACCAACTAAGACCAACCTAAAGACCATCTACCTGCCTACCTACTGCTTTATTTAGGCGTAATGATGTCGTCCAGCAGTATCACTTAATAGAAGCAGATTGAGGTGCTCAGCTAGCCCTTCATTGACAACTGTCATAGGAAACTCTTCGTTCTTCTCATCCAAGCCGAAAAGATTAATCTGTATGTTATTTCTTGGTTAAACCTTCAGGATATCAGCCAAGCTCGTAAGAAACGAAGTGCACATGAAGTCCAAACTTTATACTTGTTAACACGTTGAGGATGTTTCTGAATTAACTTAGCAATAACAGCATATACAGCATTTTTCGTCACTATAGTTATGAGAATTTTTTCAGGGTTTTATCGCTTCTAAAGATGGTGGTAGAGGGATGTAAGTGCTTCCTCTTAGTCCATTACTCTCATTCTTTCTAGCACGGACACCATGATTAGCTACTAAAGCTCAGTTGCTTCCTTTATATAACCCTAGTGATATAAATACATTACTTGACGAGTACACGATTATTGTTCTACTGAATTTCCATCAAATTCAGAAATGAATTTTTGGATGGAATTCAATCCTTTCGCTGCACTACCACTCAAAAGATTTTGAACGGCCGAAGATTCTGCAATTAACAAGTATACAACACCAACAATATCCAATGTCAAATAATATATTGCAGAAAGAAAAGGAAATATAAGGAAAACTATACCATTTTTTGTTTGTCAATTATGTTTGCATTGAAAGTTTAGCATTTGTTGACCCTTAAAGTAACACTTACCCTAATGTTGTTTACGATGTCATAGTATATCTGTGATTGCCTAGATGTCGTTCACTGACGTCCTATAAATATGTATTGGCTATGAACAGCACTTCAATTCTTCATAAGCAGGTGAATGGTGTACATTGCTGTTGTGCACCTGAAAAAATCTGAAAATATGGGTAAAATAAGGCAACTTTCAGCAGGAAAACGTTTTGCGATAGTCAGCTTA
Organism: Mantis religiosa; assembly: GCA_030765055.1. Classification (NCBI taxonomy): domain Eukaryota; kingdom Metazoa; phylum Arthropoda; class Insecta; order Mantodea; family Mantidae; genus Mantis; species Mantis religiosa. The sequence goes on along the minus strand of CM060948.1, from coordinate 132,294,899 downwards.
CATAAAACAGGCCACATCATGCATCAAATTGCCAAAAAATAGTAAGTTTCCTTGGTAAATATCCGTTGCACTGTAAAGAGGCTTTTAACTACGAGTACAAAGAGCAATAAGGATTGTTATCGAAAGGGAAGGCCTAGGGTGATCTCGGAAAGTGATGATGAACATTTAAATGCGACCAGTAAACGTTCCCAAAAAGAAGAAACAAGCGAATGACGAAGAAGCAGAACCAAGGCCCGTGTTGACTTCGTTGGTTCCCTCGCCAATGGTTTGCAGAATGCTAGGATACTTACTACATACAGATGTGGTGCGCTCTCCCAAGGCCACCCATTTGATAGATCCCTGCATGGGTTTTCCTCACGAAGTCTTCATCTACTGCAATATTGTTGTTCCCCAGCTCTTTGGAAGCTCGTTCCTGCAAGTGATAGAGAGTGCCGTCATCAAAATCGAACTAGAGGCCTCTAAAGGTCTGTCGATGCAGCAATCTTTTCCCCCAATACTGAGTTCCTTTATTCCACCAGGATTTTAACGTCATTTCCATCGATTTAAGAGGCAGTTTTGGGAATCTTATTCTATTCATCAAGGGTTTTTTCAGCGTTAGTCCTATCTTTCATACACAAACCATGAACTCCAAACATTCCGTTTTCCTTTGCTACTATCTCAATCAGGCTGGAAACGGAGATCGCAATTTCAACCTTTACAGAGGCTCTCATTTTCAAAAGGGCAGCGATCTATTCAGTGCTCCTGGGGCTTTTTAAAACACTTTTCCCCTTCATCAAGAGCGGTGCCGAAGTGGTCAGGAAAGAAGCTCTAAAAATAGGTCCCTACGTTCTTGCCGACATTGCCACATCTGCAGCTCCTAAAGAAGGCTTCCAAACCCGTTTGAGGAAGAAGGATCCAATTTAAAGCGCAAAGTCAAAACTAAAATTGATTCTATGATGCAGTCGGGTCGAAAGCGCAAAACAAAGAAGATAAAAGAAAAACCAAGAGGATAAACAGAAAATACAAAGGCAAGAAGAAACAATTTAAAACCAGACGAGTTCAAAGTAAGGACAGCTTTTCATCATAAGTGGCACAGTTTTCATGAACTTCTTTAAAGAACTGCTACTTCAAACCAACATCGAGGAATCTCAAATTCTTCAAACTAATCCGCAAAATGCCATATCTAAGGACTCTTCCATAACCTTTCACTACTCTTCCAGTGCCGAAGATTATCTCGACCTATCTTACGTCGTTCTAGAGGTTTTTCTTCAAATTTTGCATGACGACCATTCTGTTCTTGCTGCCGACCAAAAAGGCACTCTTGTTAACAATTCTCTAAACGCTCTCTTTTGTCAGGTTAACTTGTTTCCCAATCACGTGAATATTGCCTTGTCTCAGCAAGGTTACCGATACCTAACCTATCTTGAAACTCTTCACAACTACTCCTCTGACTTCCTGAATAACCGCTTGTAAATGTCCCTATGGCTCAAAGACAACGCCGCAAAGTTTGACAAGTTTGACAATAATTTCGGTCATAAACAGCGTCTTGAGTACACTAAACAAGGCAATTCCTTTCAACTCATGGGATGCCTATCCAGAGGTTTCTTTAATCAAGATTTGCTTCTCCTCAATAACGTTGATCTCACTATCACTCTCACTCCATCTCCTCCTAAATTTCAACTCATAGCCTCCAGCCGTTTAAAGGACACACAAAAATTACTGGCGCTCATATTTATCTTAAGAGAACTCACCCCACTCCATCCATAAAGACGACACACCAGGGAGGGCTCGCCGAAGCAAACGTCATCTTGCCCTTCAAGGACGTTGACTATCAGGCTGTCAGCTTAGCTTCGGGAATTACCTCGGCACCGCTTCCCAACGTTCTCGTTTGAAAGGTCCCCAGGTGCAGCACTTTGGCCATGATGACAGATAAGGCTCACTCTGGGTATATCACTAAGAATCCTTTCAACTTTCAACACTTAAGCATCTTCTCTTTGCAACCTACGGTCAAAAACCCTCCCGTGCCCTCCCCAGTCGTCGTTTTCAACTTTGATATAAATTCCTTTCTCCAAGGTTATCAAAATCTCAGTATTGCTCTCGCTAAAGTTTTCAATAACAAGGGCATCAGCATATTTAGATCTGAATATCCCTACGGCTACACTATTTTTCTCATTTGATCTCACGGCTGACATGTCCACAGATCGAAATTATATTTCCGGTCTGCATCCCGGTAACGCCGGTATAAATCTCGAATTTCTTCATCCTCCAGCTGAACCCATCTGCCTTCACGTTATACCCGAAATTTACAGATCTGTACAAATCGATTTCATCCGATCCATTCTCGTGACAAGAACACATATCAAATTCACTCTTGCTTGCACAAATTCAAACCCTTCATTGGCGTTTTTGCTTCCGATCAAATTCCTAACCCTTGCTACTGGCACCACCTCCAATCGTTTTGTCATCAACACCCATCCAAGCTCTAAACCAGGAAATCATTAGGCCTGCATCTTCGTTTCCAAAAATGGTTATGGGGAATATTTCGATAGTTATGCTTTACCTCCTCTTCTTCTCTCCATCCGTCATTTTCTCAGTGGGTATTGCGATCCTAATTGGAAGCACAATACGTGGTGCTCGCAAGGAACAACGATAAACTCATTTTTAAAACTCATCGCATACGGTATTGCGCCTCCTCCTCTGCTCAATTATGTAGATCCCTCTCATCTTAACTAAACGTCCGTACGCATGTCGCTCAGTCGTCGTCCAGCCTTCAACCATGTAAGTACTCTTTGTTTTTGCTCTCTCTCTTATTCATATGTTCCATTTTCCTATTATTCTTGTTCTTCTTGTTGCAGGGCTCCCGTCGACTTCATCAACGGGCCTCTAAGTGCATCTCCTACTCCTCTACAGGTCACCATCTCTAGGTCCATCAAACCTGCGTATGTAACCTTCTCGCCCGAGCACTGGCTTCGTTTCGTCCAAGACCTTGGTCCAAAAATTGAAGCCCATTTCAACTCTAAGCTACCATCTTCGAAACATATAGTCTCCGATTCCCTTTCCCTTCAATTCAAGCGTCTATTTGGAAAACCCACCATCGTGCTCAAACCTGCTGGATTTTCCGTCAACGAACAGGATTGGACAATAATCAACGTGCTCAAACCGTAACGGACATGCTTAGAGAACAACAATTAGCATGAGACCTTTTTGCTTTGATTTATCCGATCTAAGCCATACCCCTCAATAGAGACCTATCTGTAACGAAATTGCATCTCACCATCTATACCATTATCTCAGTGCACAATTTTCAAAAACTCTCTTTGCACCGGGGAAATCCATCTCCCTCACTTTCGATGAAAAACCCTGCCTCTGCCCCTTCCCTCTCTCACTTCGTGTCCTGCCTTCGTAGGGTTAAGATGCTGCCCAGTGTGCTCCGGGATCTCTCCAAAATAGGAGAGACTCCTCACATCATCGGCGTTAAGGACCTTCATCACAACATTCCTTAAACGGTCGTCGACGCCCGGGTTATAAGCACTCTGTTTGGGTGCAAAACTGTTCTCAACCTTAAGGACGGCAGGCAGGTCTTCCTACCTTCTGTCTACGGCGAACTTGATGAGGATTCCATAGCCCAACTCAAACCAGCGCGTTTCCTCATCACCTATAAGGGTATCCAGCACATACCAAGCACCAACGAATACAAGAAGCACATCCTCACCTTCAGCGAACTTCCTACCTTGCCATGACTTGCACTACGGATTTGTTCGGTATCAGTAAGTACATAAGTATTTTCATCGTTTCTCTTTTATTTTCCCCACCACTGTTTTTCTCATCCTCATTCGTCTTCTTTCTTTCAGGAAGTTCTTTATCTCGAACAAGTAGATGACCTTGGGAAACTCGTCACCATCCTGCCCTTTAATTTAACCTCTACCAAAATCGATCAAGATCGTCACCGTCTAACTCAACATCTCAAACGCCGCCATCCTGAACATTCAATTCGTCACTTCGAAAATATCAGCGGACCACTACACTGATCCTAAATATCATTTATCCTTCGCCGACCAACCCATCCCTTCCTCAAACTCTACCTCCTTTCTTCCCCCTGTGTGCCTACCCTCTTCTCAACCTCACCTCAATTTCTCTGACATTCATTTCAAATGTGACGCTGAAGAAGAAGATAACCAAATTCCATGTATCACCACTTTTAAAATTGTATTTATAAAAAAAGAAAAAGCCAGATTTTCTGTTGTGAGCTTTCACACGGGCTTCGCCCACCACTTCTTACATGCTTTTCATCCCTCCCCCTACTTCCGTTTCCCCTACCCTGCATATAAATGCTCCCCTCCAGGTTCAACACTCAGTCTGTGGCAAGCATTCGTAATCGTGGCTTGTCGGTTGAACACTGTGCCGTATTACACTGCTCCTTCTGTTTCCACCCGACATGCAGCTGCCAACTCCGTGGACGTCTCACCCACCTGTGTCAGCGTTGCTACTGGGGATTCTACGAAGACCTCGCTGAACTCAACCGTCAAATTAAACAACTTCTTCGCACACACGCCCGTAGATACAGTTCAAGCCTTGCGGGTGCTTCGCCTTCTTCTTAAAGTTCATCGACAACGGCAGAGAGCTTCAAATATACCTACCCACAGAACAATGAGCGCTCCTACAAAATCCAACGCTATTTTCCAGCATTACCCTCGAACCGACGTCGACGTCGTTTTGCAGCAACTTCCCAAAGACACACAGCAAGTGTGTGCTCCATCGAGAAGGTACGAGCAGCACTGGAACCTGCCTTCCCATTCAGACCATATCGACAGACCACCACCGTTCGTTAAAAACTGTATTTTCTGCAAAAATGATTATGGACGCCCTACGCCAGCTTCAAGATCTATCCAACAGCTGCGATATACTCAGCGTCTCGTCCCTACAACAAAACGTGCTGTACCGAATGGTAGGCGTCAGATCCATCAATGCCATTCACGGAACTAAAACCGCTGTCAAACTGGACGACAAATTCGAAGTATTCGTACCATCCAGATTCGGCAAAGACACACCTAAACTCATCGAAAACCTAAATTCTACTCCCTTCTGCATCATCTACAAGGGCGAGGAGAAACTTCGAAGTGGATTAAAACGTTTCGTCGTCGACTTCACCAACGCATAATCACCTGCAAAAATGCTTTTAAAATCATTTTTCTGCTCAAAGTGAGTCATAAACAGTGTGTGTGAATGAAGGGCAAACATTGGTGCCTCATCATCAGTGTACATATTTCCTGTATTAAATCAACTCATATGTTCCATTCAAGAACATAAAAAACAATTTTAACAATATGAATTATTTCCCAGCAAAAAAGTATTGTTCTTTGGTAAAGTATAATATCTTCAGTGTCCTTCTTTCCTGTAAGTAGTAGTAGTAGTAGATTTCGTATTTATCATTAAAATATAAGTGCATCCTCTATATGTATATTCTCAAAAAAGGAAAAACCAAAAGGAAAGGCCTGACCTAGGCAGAGCCGGAACCGTCAATCCAATACGCCACTGTTCTAGTTTCAAGGTCGAATTTCATAAGCCGCGCTTGCACGGGTCGACCTCCAGTTCTTCATAGGCCAATCAAAAACATTCTTATTCTAACCAATCAAAAACCTTACATGTCACTTCCTGCCTTATTTTTAATCATGTCCCCACCTCATTTTCTCCCTTTTGATCCTTTGACGCCCAGCTTTACACTTGCCTATCCATTTTTAAAGTCACGTGACCTTTAATCCACTGTATTCTTAATAATAAATAAAAAAGATAAGCCCTTTTAGACCATTTGGTTAACCACAGTCCACCAACGCATTAAAAGCCACACCGTCACCAGCCGCCAAGCTGGTAAGTTCATGAAAGTCTCAGGGTGTGCATGCGACGAAGTGCCTGGGAGATGTAGCGAGTGAAGAGGGTGCGAGAGGTGCGCGGAGTGGTTGGAGGATGCAGGAGAGGGTGCCAGTGGTCGGTGCGGGTGTGCGGGGGTATATAGGGTTGCGCAGGGGTGGGCAGGGAATGCAGGTGTGGGTGTCTGGGGGAGGGTGCAGGTGCGCGGGGGTATGAAGGTGTGCGCGGGAATGGCTGGGGTTACGCGGAGTGCCAGGGCGATGCAGCGACTGAAGGAGGTGAGTGGGGGTGGGTGGGGTGCGAGGGGGTGGGTGAGCTTGCGAGGGGGCGGGTAGGATGCCCGGGGATGTGTAGGGTACCTGGGGTGGGTGGGAGATGCAGGGAGTCAAGAGGGTGCGCGAAAACAGCATCTTCTAGACCAAACAAAAATAGAACCAATCAGCCTCTAATTTTGTCCAATGGCCCAAGCCGACTTCCGGTTTGGTATAGTTCAGTTCTTTACTGCTTACATCTCGTTAAAACAAATAATTTATATTAAATGCATTTTGTGGAGCAAGCACATCTGAGATATTCATTGTTAATTATTTAAATTTTTCAATACCTACACTTTCCTCAAATCAGAAGTAGTTTTACGTATTTTGTCCTTGAAATACAAATAAAATATGACTCAAAAGCCCGCGCATATCGACCACCTATTAAAGGATCTGACTATCACTTCAGCCTACTGTAATAGTAATAAAATCCTTTCCCACATGCAAATCACTTCTATGCAATTGAATTCTAAGTAATATGCATGTTAGGCATCACTCCAGGTGTTACACAGGGCTGCGCATACGAACGAATGTCAGGACTATAACCCGCATCGCTTCCATACCATATCAATCATTTGAGATCCGCAATCCGACAAATTCTGCTCTTACCCCACGTCGTATTTCATTTTTTCCTTAAAATGCGAGCGGTATACTTTGTTATGTTCTCTGGCGCTGTTCATGTCACTTAGAGTGGCTTCCCAAAGATCGTCCCTACCCAGGTCACGTGAGAGTACCTGGTGGGAAACCACTTTCTCAGAGCTTGTGCGAAGTCTCGCTCTGCTGGGTTCGAAGGAAGCACTCAATGTTGACCTTTAACGCGCCAGTAGCCTTGCGGAGGGACAATATCTGTAGGATGTGAGCTAACAAAGACGGGGTACCAAACTATTCTTGATGGACTCAGCTGGCCAACCGTTTAACCCGTACGTTCCGGTATGGGCGGGCAGGTATCCGAGCTACCCTGAAACCGACCTGCCGCACACTAGAGAGAAACTTTTCAAATAGCAAAATCTTTTGTCCCACTGCAGCATACGGAACGACGTCGCCAGGTTTCTATCCTAAAACGACAAATTCTCATAGAAGTCAATTTAATACAGTACCGTCATGTTGATATTGTCGTTCAATGGCCAGAATAAGAGCACGAAAAGCGGAAGAGCCGAAAAAATCTGTATTATAGCATTGATTTTTCAGTCTGATTCTAAGTTTCCTAATTTGTTAAACATAGTTGCTCTGCTTTTATGAATATTACAACAAGTTTACATTTCTGCAATATTTTCATATTATGTTAAGTTTATATTGAATGATGCGACTGGCACCAAAATAAGATACTTAAAGTCCCGTTTAAGCACCACAGACGAGGAATCGACACTCTCCTTCTAACCCTAATAATTAGGTAATTATTACCCTAGATGCCGTCTCTATGTGTGATCCTCGTGGATGAAAATCTCGATCTCACCAGCATCAGTAGATATTTATTCCCAGGTTTGCTCGGCAGAGATATGCGAATTAACCTTCAGCATACGCCTAGGTGTTGTTATGAAGTGCACAGCATTTACGTTTTTGATAAAGTTTTACTGCTTAAAACTGCTTAATGTTCTGAATATGCCGACATATATAAGTATAGCGTAAGTATGTTAGCATATATTATTAATTCACTCTTATAAACCAAATATTTTCATAACTTATGGATTTATGATTTACGAGTGCATTTACGTGAGGGAACGCTACATCGGTCCGTTTTCTTGGCAGCTAGACGCGAAGTGAGTTGGCGTGATGCTACATTCAATATATGTCCGTTGGACTACTACTACTTTCAAGACAATGTTAATTTATTTACTATTTTCTAACTTCTTCTTTCGTAGTTTTACTATTATTTATTATTTATATTATCCTTGTTATCTATCTCCTTTATTTTCCAATCAATTATAAATATATGCAAATAACTCTTTTAATTTGAATCTAAATTTTATCTTTCCTATTCAATGCATCGTTGGACTGATGAAGTCATATAAAAATCTCTTACTACTAACATCAAGTTAATTTCAGTATCACCCGTTATGTGAACACTTTCTCTTTCTCTACTACGTACCAGCAGCGGAAATATTTCATTCCACTCAAAAATTCTATTACGAGATTTCACGGCAAATACATGGCTTATGATGCCCAGAATCGATAAAAAGGAGCTTTAGAAATAGGTCTGTGTGTGGGTGTATGTTAAAGTCAAAATAAAAAAGGACTCAGTTAATTATCAAACTTGGTATTTAAATTTATCATCTTTTAGGATTGTGACAGGAAGGTTTTCCAAAAGATCCCCTACACCATACTAACCTTTACATGGAATACTTTCCGCAAATTGTTATTATCTTAAAAAGTCTTCAACGATTTTGGTTTAAATACCGTATGTTAAAGATGTTTTCCTGGCAAACAAAATGTATATCTTGAATTTTCCTGGAAAGTCCTCTCCATTGTGGATGACTTTTGCATCACCAGTAAGCCATAATAGATAGAAAAAGATGTTACTACCCAAAAAATTACATTTCGATAAAATACATTATTTCTGTCAAGTGCACTTTCCTTCTTTATTCCCTGTTTTATTTTCTATTTTCTCTTTCTGTCCTTTCTTTTTAGTGGAGCTTCTCCAAGAAATACATTGATAAATACACCAGGGAACACGGTTTTAGCACCCGAAACAAAATAGGCCAATTCTTATGCAAAATTATCTGCTGATTCCAAAATTGCCTCTTAAAATGCTGTGTCACGTAAAGTTTTTGGAGACGTCCTTATTCCTTTATAAAAACTTGCAGATATGGTGTTGCTACCAACTCATACTAACTTAATTTAAAATAATAGCTATTTTATTATTAAATAACACTTGTATATTTGTAATGAAAATGCACATTTTTCGAAATAAGTAGACAAAGTTTCTATCGCCTAAGATTTAACAGTAAATTTAATTTTAGTCTCTCATGGAAAGCTTATTTAAATGGGTGTGCCTAATTTAAATTTAAATTAAGTTGACATAAAATTACTGATAAAGAACTTCATAACGTATAAAAAACTTAAATACGATTTGCTTTGTTTTCTATTATGGAAAAGGTTCCTATCTTAAGCATATATCCATTTATGGCCCTCAGCTACATAGCCAACGCTGCTTTATCATACTCCTCTCCATCTATCTTTCATTTCATTGAGTAAATAAACCCTTGTGTTTATCTTGAGTACCCCACTGGTTGATCTGTTTTTCATCTGTGTTCTTTCGTATTGGAATATGGATTCTTATTTCAGTTCATATTTAGCTATGAAAATTGTAGTGTAGTTACTTCACAGTGCTAAAGAAGGTTACATATATGGTAAGAGTAAGTGTAGGAAATGCAGTAATGATCCCAATAACCCTTGTTGTGTTTGTGGACAATTCACCCCTAAATCGCAGCGGAAAGAAAACAAGAAAAGAAATCCTACTATTAAAACAACATATTTGTTATACTTTGATTGTGTCCTAGGAGATAAAGATAAGTGTTTTCCCCCCAAATTTTGCTGCACATCTGCAAAACTGTTCGGGTTCTAGACAACACGGCCTTTCCAACGTAATCAACTTTCGAACGCAAGTTTTCTCTAGGAAAGCACGATGAGTGTGGATGAGAGTATTGGAGTGAAGGATGTAAGGACAGTACTAGAGAGCTCATATTGCCATTGTGTGAGAAACAGCTTTCTTACCAAATTATTGAAATTAGCCAAGCCTAAAACTGACACAAGCAGTTCTGTAGAGTTAACATGTTTATTAGCTGTGTTTTGTTATGTTATGTAATGGTTGTTATGCAGAGCTAATTATTTCCCTTATGAAGCTAGATATAGTTAATTGGCTTCTACGTACTGTATTCTCTTAAAATCAACATTTCTTTTTATCACCACCACCAAACGTAACATCCGTAACATTTGGCTGAATGAGAAAAACATTTTAAAAACTATTACTACTATAAACGGTATATCTGAAATATATATCTGAAAAGTGCACTGAATTGTGCACAATGTACATGACTAGACCACAGCGTAGACATAGTGATACACCATTAATTTACACAAATGGTACACTTAATGGTTTATTTTTAAATTTTAGTTTTACAATGTCCGACTGCAAACTAGATGAACTTAAGCATATAACACATTGAAGATGTTCATCCGAAACGCTACTGCAAAGCAGAACACTTCTAATGCAGTAAAATTGGTGTAATTTGTTCTGTTCTATTTTATTTCAGTTTTAATTTATGCATATATTTTTTCATACAATCATTTAACTGCATAAATATATTGTGTGTTTATCCTATAAGCTAAGGTTAAATTCGTTCAGGTAAAAAGGTTAAATTGTATAGAAAAGCCAAATCACAAAAATATCATATTTATGTTCCGGAACTGCAACCCTTTCAGATGTCAAGAAAATCTGAATTACCATTTTACAACTGCAACATTCCTTGCAACATTTTGCCTCTGCTCAGCCATCTTACGTGGCAGTGTTATGGTAAATCCAAATATTTGGAGTCTCATGTTGTCAAAAAGTTTTGAAACTGTATGTATTGCAGTGCATGAACTCTGACTGGATTTACAGCTTAACGCACAAAAACAATTGATGGAAATTTAATCGGTTTTTTCTTCAATTTACGTCCTCCAACGTCATATCGGACGATCAATGAAAGGGTGAAATAATGCTCAAATAAGTCTGGAGTCCAGAGAGCTTAGGTTTACCGGACATTCGTCTATCAGGATAAGGGGAAACCCCGGAAAAACCTTATCCAGGTAACTCACCCAAACCGAGATTCGAACTCGGGATCTCTTGAACGTGAGGCAGACACGCTACCATCTACGCTACCGAGGCGGGCAATTTAATCGTTCTTCCACACTGGCCGTGTGTGGGCTAAGATTTGAACAGAGTCAGACTGAAAAATTCAGTGCCATGGCCGGGATTTGACCACGGGTCTCTCAGTCTGCGTCCGGTCGCACTTACCATTGATCTAACATGGCCAACGTGCCGTCATGACATTAAATTCTCCTACTGAGTCATATTTTCCCTGTAAACCACTAGTGGTTCTCATATACAATGAGACACCCATCTTTTGTGGCGACTTACTATGCTGTAAGTACATAAGTCCCGGGCTTCATAGTTAAACCACTATTAGTGGAAATTTAGTCGTTCTTCCACACCAACCGTAAGTAGGCTAACATTTGGATAGAGTCAGACTGAAAAATTCAGGTTAAGAGCGACCGGACGGAGACCGGGAGATCCTTGGTTCAAATTCCGGCCATGTCATTGAATTTTTCAGCTTGACTCTATGTATCCAAATCTTAGCCTACACACGGATAGTGCGGAAGAACGATTAAATTTCCATAAATTTACCTAATATTAGTAACTATAAAGCCTGGGACTTAAGTACTTATAGAGTTAGTAAGTCGCCACGAAGAGGTGCGTGTCTCATCGTATATGAGAACCCCTGGTGGTTTACCGAGAATCAGAGAGTCAGTTGGAGAATTTAATGTCATGACGGCATGTTGACTATGGTAGTTCAATGGTTAAGAGCGACCGTACGGAGACCGGGAAATCCGTGGTCAAATTCCAGCCATGGAATTGAATGTTTCAGTCTGACTATCTAAGCAGGAAAAAAAAACTTTATCCAAAGTGGCTAATTTCACACAAAGTGCTTCTCGCTCTATAAGGCAATAAATGACTACAAGTTTATGAAAGGAGAATAATTTTGAGAAATCAGTTTTTGGAATCCTCGTACTGGACCTATTTGAGTTCCCACCATTGCTGGAGCCCCATCTGTAGCTACGCAGATTAACTGTCTTCAGCACTGCTTCAAAATATCTTCACCGCTTGTTTGATCTTTCGTTGAATAAACGTCCAACAAGTCTTCGACTAGAAGTAATTCTTCATCTACACCTCTAACAATACAGCAAGCTGTGCCGTATCTTTAATGTTAGAGGTTTCTTCTACAATCCGGGAAAATTAACAAGCTTCTTTATCTATTAACTCTTCCTCCAAGATTTTGCCCAGGACAACAATTCTGTTAGTGATAGTAGGTACCTCGTGACAGACTGGTAGCTTCAAAAGCTTCTATTAATCTTGGACAAAGCTCCTCTACTGCGATACGCAAATATATTTTCCATCTGAAAATGGGTTCAGTGTTTTAGAATATAGTGTGCGATTCTATAGTTAGCACGCAAAGTACACATACTTGTTGCACTTAGTGTCTGAGGAATAACTGAGCCGGTCTTACATGCATGTTTAACTCGTCAAAAACTTACGTGACAATATTTCTCTGCTGGGCTTTAGCATTGAGTGTCTCCTTAGGGAGAAGTTCCTAATATATTCAATATTAGTAGAACGTATCAAACGCTGTGCTTTTTAATCGTGTAAAACAAAAAGAATCTTTACTCCCAGTCCCAATCAAAATTTGTCCTCTGCTCATATTTCAGATACAAGCCACTACTGCACTGACAACACGCCATGCGACTATAACATGTCAATTTGAGTTTAGAGCGTAATGGGGATGAGAGGGAGGGTAAATTCACACTCACAGTGCACAGCACACAGCGTATATAAGAAGTGTAAATATTGTGACGCATCCCATACCTTTTGAACATAAAGATGAACTAGAAATGAGCATTTTTCAACAAATATGTAGTCCAGCTTTGGCAAATGATTTAGTTTTTACACTCCTTTAAACAGAGTGTAGGGGCAGTATTGTTAAGAATTTAGAAGGGAATATTTGATGAAAATATCGATGCTACTGTTTCAAATCAACTGTATATTATAATAGGGTATTTTTTCAAAAGCAAGAACGACTGTGTGACAACATTTTATTGCCTGTTGGAACTGATCTCATCTTAGTCTCAGTCAGTATATGACATAATAAGAAATAAACTGAAATTGTGGGTCTGAAACGTGAACATTTGTTAGAAATTGGGATAGAAAGTGCAAGAATGATGGTTGGGTTACACACGTTTTATTACTTTTGTTGAAACATGACTTTCAGTGATACAGAAATATTTATAAGAATTGAAACGAAAAATCGAGGGCTTTCTGGCGGACGTTCACTTCTAAGATTTACAGCTATGGAAACAATTCTAGAACATTTGGATAAACTAAAATTTTTCTTTTTCTTAGCAAAAGAGAAGGACATAGCTGAGCTTACTATATATCATAAAGGACTGCCAGGATACAAAGCTCAATTTTTTATTTTTCTAGCAATGAACTAAAATCCAATTGCAGTGAATATAACTTTCCAAAGTGATTATATACGGCTACTTAAGGTATTGGAAGATCTACGTCTCTTAATAAAATCTATGCCTAAAAAAATTGTTGTTCCCTTGTTCCTTCTCAATTATATCAACAAAAAGGTTTAGAACAAACAACAATAAAAGAACAAACCTCGCTTGCTTTAACTTTCAAAAATATATTATACATGCTTAAGCTATTACTTGGATTACAGTTTTGAATGTTAAAATAAAGCGTTTTAGAATCGGAAGGGTCTGCTGATGTGCGTGACCGTTGCAAGAAAATGTTGATTAGTGCAGTGAGCTTCAAAAACGCATACAAGAAAACACTTCTACTTTGAGGCATGCTTCTACTGCAACATGGAGCAGAAACCAGATATTTTCCCGATCGTCTAATAATATAAGCAGGTGCAAATCAACTGGAACAACTGACAACTTCCTTCAGAATGGAATATCCTGCAGAATAAGCTGTAGAAAAATACATCGAAAGCTCCACCATTCTGAGCTTAAGTTCCGAGCATACCCGGTTTTATAAAAATGCAAAGATTGCCTAGGAATATTATCAGTTCTTGTATCAATTGCCACATTGGAGCGGTCTTTCCTGCTTATAACATCATGAAAGCTCACAAATAGACTTTTATATTTAATATAAATGGACTTTCATTCGCTACTATATGAAAGCAGAAACGATGTGCTGCACAAATTTCTAGGCATCAGCAAAACGTAATTTAAGAGTAGAGCCAGACTGAAAAATGCAATGCCAAAGCCGGGATTTGAACCACGGATCTTCTGGTTTCCGTCCAGCCGCTCTAACCATTTGAGCTACTATGGTCAACGTGCCAACACGACGTCAGAAGATCCGTGGTTGAAATCCCGGCTATGGCATTAAATTTTTCAGTGTGGCTCTACACTTTCATAGTGCGTCCTACACACGGCTAGTGTGAAAGAACAATTAATTTCCAAAACGTAATGTGTCTATGTATGGCCGAAAGAGGATGGAATTGTCGGTTGAGAAATCGGCCATTCTGGAGGACTTACGAAATCTTGAAGCAACATGCTCAGGAGACTTTTAGATGTACCTACAGTTTGAGGGCCCGCTTCGGTAACGTGGTGGTAGCATGTCTGCCTCACGTTTAAGAGGTCCCAAGTTCGAATCTCGGTCAGGGCGAGTTACCTGGATAAGGTTTGTTCAGGGGCTTTCCCTTATCCTAAAAGACGACTGTCGGGTAACTCTAAGCTCCATCGACCCTGGACATATCTGAGCAGCATTTCACCCATTCCATTCATCGTCCGATATGACTTAACGTTGGAGGACGTAAATTACAAAAAAAAAAAAAAAAAAAAAAAAAAAAGTTTGAGGCAGTTCAGGCTCGTTGGAAACTTGGTTGAGTTCTCCCGTTACTCAACACCTTATTCTTTAGTATCATGACGGGAGTGGATTAGAGGTTGGGGAAATTTGGGAGTGGTTGGGGTTTTCGTCGGAAGTGCTCGGTAAGGAGTATCTTCTCTTCTTCGGGCTGTAGGTACGTCGTGACGTAGTTTAGGTTCCTAGAAGAAAAATGCACCTCGACTGTTCGAATGATGGTTTGTTTACACCAATAGATCCACTCTACTCGTAACCTTAAGAAAGTCGCTGCTCACCGATTGATTGTTGTCCACTGTATAGTCATACGCGCTGATTAAAGTCTACTTATACGTGCTGACTGCTAACCCATTCCGGGTTGAACACTTTACTGATTAAAACTTACGCAGTCGTGCACATGCTAACCCCTTCGTTGTATAAATTAACAGTGATGTGTTCAACACGTGTAACTCTATTCGAAGTGTAGACAGAGAATGATCTTGGAAACGCGCGTTGACAATTGGTGCATAATTTACCAGTGATGTGTAAACGCGTGTTGGCCGTCTCGGGGTATCATTTCATACGGTGTGTTAGCAAAACTCATTTCTCTGCCATTTTGAAATTTGAGCTTTCGAAATATCACGTGATTATTTTCTAAATTGTGACAGGTTAATTCCTAACCCCACTTTTGGCTAAGTTCTAAGTTCACGGCGCAGGGCCGTGTTTAGCCTGATTTAATTTATGCGTCCTCACGTACGTCAAAGAATGTAACCTTGCAAATCTGTTCGTCTGAAGTGTGGATCTCGTCTGATGTCTTGTGAAACAAGATGGCTTAATCTGTTTGGCACCAGTTCTAGCCTTAGTGTAGATTTTCACCGTTTCCTCCCCATATGCACAAAGGCAATTTCCTTAGTTTTCACAGGGTTTTGGAAACCCAGATGGGCTCCAACACAGGCGGGTATAAATGGAACATAAAATAACATACGGCACGTCCTTCAACCGCTCTCAGTTGCGTGTGGAATTGGAGACTATATTTTCCTCGCAGCATAAAGAAACATTTCGAGCTGTTAGTTTGGAAGGCATTAACAGAATGGCAGAGAACGAAATGGACCAAATGTTTCCAGAAGCTTTCAAATTATTTTGTCTTAATTGCTGCCATCCCTGCAAACAGTGCTTCAACTGAAAGGAGGCTTTCTTGTCTTAAGCTAGTGAAAACGTGCTTACTTAAGAAACAGTAGGACATAGTATCGCCTATCAGCACTTGTTTGTGACTCAATTGAGAAACCAGTGCTGAGTATACTCGAACGCCGAGACACGCGATACGGCGATGTCATCGAACGATTCGGGATGAAGGAAGATCATAGAGTAAATTTGTTTTACAAGTAATAGCACTCTAACACCCAGTGAAGGAATAGTTTGAAAATAACAGTTAGTGCTACCAATAATAAAAATAATAATAATAATAATAATAATAATAATAATAATAATAATAATAATAATAATAATAATAATAATAATAATAATAATAATAATAATAATAATAATAATAATAATAATAATAATAATAATAATAATAATAATAATAATAATAATAATAATAATAATAATAATAATAATAATAATAATAATAATAATAATAATAATAATAATAATAATAATAATAATAATAATAATAATAATAATAATAATAATAATAATAATAATAATAATAATAATAATAATAATAATAATAATAATAATAATAATAATAATAATAATAATAATAATAATAATAATAATAATAATAATAATAATAATAATAATAATAATAATAATAATAATAATAATAATAATAATAATAATAATAATAATAATAATAATAATAATAATAATAATAATAATAATAATAATAATAATAATAATAATAATAATAATAATAATAATAATAATAATAATAATAATAATAATAATAATAATAATAATAATAATAATAATAATAATAATAATAATAATAATAATAATAATAATAATAATAATAATAATAATAATAATAATAATAATAATAATAATAATAATAATAATAATAATAATAATAATAATAATAATAATAATAATAATAATAATAATAATAATAATAATAATAATAATAATAATAATAATAATAATAATAATAATAATAATAATAATAATAATAATAATAATAATAATAATAATAATAATAAATATGTGGTAATCGCATAATAAACAAACCTACATACATTTTGTTCTCTCACTTGAAAACCGATTCAATTCGACTCTCCTTTTTGATAAATTCATCTATCACTAATCTATAGAATTTCTCTTCATTTTCCGATGATTTCAGTTTTAGCAGTTTTTTCTCTATAGCCAGCACAGACAAATTACAGTCTTTGCTGTCCTTGGGTGTTTCTGCAATAAGTATGAAATCGACGAACGGCTGAAAAAGAACGTTGGGACTCGCGTTGGACGCTGGGATTATGCAAATCAGTGCTGTACAACTTGAAGAGTTCTCAAAGAGCGGCCGATGACAAACCGCTAGATTTCAAATAAATCATTAGTGTTTGAACTCCCATTGACAGACTCTCATATGAAGAATAAACTACACTGAGCTCACTTCTAAAGCGAGCAAGGTCTAAATATTGACCAAAACTTCCTGTCAGTGAACAAAATGCTTCTTCAGGATATTTATTTGTAGTATTATTTTGGTCAATTATTCTAAAATTTTAACTTTTTCTAAACCTTCAAACCTAATTTGAATTTGATTTTGTATATTATAAAATATTTCATAATAGAATATGTCTTTTTTATGAAAGTCGTCGTTTTGCCATTGCCTTTTCCTTGGCAGTTCGTAATTCTCATTACATTTATCTCATACATTCGTTTCTCTTTTCTTGTGGAGTGGATTTTGTTTCCCTTACTTTGGCAGTGCAATAATTTATATCCAATAAATTTGTCTGCAGAATTTCAAAAAGAGCATTGGTTAAGCGAAATATTTCACTGAAAATTATGAGACAAAAGTTGAATTCGAAATCAGAAAGAACACTGTTGATACCTTAATCTTCGTGATAAGTTTCACTATCCCGTTGGTTTGGATTATCGAGAATGTTCTCGAACAACTGAACTAATTCTTCTTTATTTCTCCGAACAGTTTCAACCAGCCTTCCATTTTAATTCAATCAAGTTGGACATACTTCGGGAAACGTTTTTTTCATCTCCATATCTAATTCACCAGTTATTTTTGCACATTTGGAGAAGAAAGAAGACTAACTACTTAGGGCCATGAAAAAAAAAATTATTTCATGTTGGATGTTGTCTGTGAAAGGACAAGATTAAATTTATGGGCAAAGCAATTTCTAAATAAAGCGTTAGGACATTTTTCTATTTACTCTTTACTGTCAACCACTAACTTCCCCCGACATCACTGCTGCTCCATCGTAACACTGAGCGACCGATTTAGAGCCACATATAAACTCGTTCATCATATGGAATACGTATTCTGCTAGTACCTTAGCACTGCGATCTCTGCTTACACCTTTCTTGTGTCACCCCATTGTCAGATATCAGTCTTGTAACAGTTGAGAGTGAGCAGATATGTCAGTGGTTTCATCAATAATAACTGCTACAAATGCAGAGTGAAATATTTCTTTTTTAACTTCTTTCAGTAACACCGTGGTTACTTCATTAATGTCATTTTGAATAAGGTCTAAGAGACCCAGAATACAACAACTTTCTGTAAATTACATGCCAAAGCTACTTGCTTGAAACAGATAGCTTAATGTAATTTCCACGGTTCGCAAAATCTTTGCCTTCGGCATGCCCTCTGAAGTGAAGTTCTTGTTTTGCCAGGTATACCACGAAATCAATGAGACGTTGAATAACTTTTCTATTATTTTTGACAATTTCATTATGTCTTATTACACCAATTTTCCGCTGCTCGTCTGATTTAAAATCTATTCCACAATTGCCTAAAGTGCTGAGTAGAATTTTAGACCTACCTGATACATATGTGCTTGTGACGCTGAGTTGCTTTTAGCAGATTATTGATATCATCATAACCTGAGGAGTTCCACACACTCTTCTCGTTTGAGAATAAAATGCAAGGCCAACAATAAAGTTTTAATGTTTTCTTGCAACCAGATAACCATTCTTTAAGTGCTCAGAATTGATATGGCGTACACATCGTTTTGTCTTGGTTTTTACATCAGGTAACTCAGGCATCAGTCTACCCCCGGAAATTAAGCCAAACTTTTCTTCACATTTCCTCGAACTCAGTCCCCGCTTTAAAATTGTTTCTAACACGCAGTCACATGTTACTCCCTCCAGCATCTCGCTCCGGTCAGTTTCCGTCCTTGTCATTCACTGCCTGACTCACAAAGCCCGCAGCGTGGAGAATGAGGGCTCGGCACGCATTCCCTAGCAATCTGTGGGAAACAGTGAGATCTATATACTATGGCAATTATGCTTATAAGGGAAACATAACTACACAAAATTAATTGTATTTACTAACGTTAAAGGAGTATGATAGTGAAGTTAAGGTGGCGACCAAAAGAACAATTAGAAACAGATTTTTCACATTAGAAACTACACTATACAAGTGTCCGACTGGAATGAACAGACACATTTTATTCCCCTTGAGACACGAGGCCCCGCGGAAAATTCCGACTTCAGGTTTGGAGTAGATCAACTGCATGCAAATGCGAACTATCTCCATGCCGTGCCCTCTGATAAATTTGTCACATAACATCATATTAAAATATGTGCAACATAGAAAATACGTTGTCAGATTCATAAAACTGATGAAATAGAATTTTAAACTAAATTTATTATCCCGGAAATTAAATGTAAAGAACTTTTATCGAAATTGAAAGGAATAAGTCATTCCCTTCATTCCATTGACCGACCGTCATGATGGTCATGTATTAGTTTTTCAATTACGATACAATGTACGGTTATGATTTATATATTCACCAGAAAACAACACAATTTAATATTTTACAGAATTTAGCGTGAGCGTTTTTAAAGTACCTGTAATTCCAATCTACTTGCGTGACACTCAGCAACCCAGCGCAAGTGCATCGTAGCCAAGCGATACCGTCAGCGCAGAACGAACCTCTCACTTTAATGAAACTGGTTATGAGTTATTTAGTGAATCTCTCTACCTGTTCAGTTCACTATACGTATAGCATATTTGCGCCTCCATTTATAAAGTTGGTTGTTTTAATAGTGGGTATGCGCGGAAACTAGAACACCCTTTGATACTTAAAAAGGGCGTATAGAATGGACTTCTCCCAGTAGAACTGTAAGTTTAGTTCAGTTGATTACATATCTATGTTAAAATGTGTACATGCATTAATGTGTTCATTACTTAAGGCACAAAATTTGCTGTGCTAAGGAGCAGAAAAAAAATGACTTATTTAATTGAGATGTGAAGATTCCGATTCCTGCATATCCGTTTCGCTTGCTGTATCTGAAGAGCTTCAATCTGTGGCGATGTCGTATAAAGGATTAATCATTTCTGTGTAACTGCCGTTTCATCTGCAGAATTCATAAAGCCATAGAGCACATATATTTCTGAAATTTTTTGTTTCATGATATTTCATATGAGTTCCATTGTGTTTAAATCGCAGTGTTAAGGCGCCAATGTATATCCTAGCGTTCCACTAAAATGCGTCGCATATTTTTACATGTTTTAAAATTTAATCACATTTCGTTTAATATAGTCAGAATGTTTTCTGTCCACAGCCGAAATTAATTTCCTCAGTTACTGCATGCAATAACTTCTTCACTACTGAAATTTGTTTAAGGACTTCATAATACTCTAAAAAATGTTCTGCGAACGACGCACTTACCGGTATCGCCATTTGAAACTTCTTTTTCCGACTACATTGTTTTTCTGAAGAAGCAACTAATGTACCTAAAATACTAGCTTTTTCAAATTCTTTAACTGGTTCCTCTTTCTTCACTGTTTCCTACTGCCATAGCCGTTCTAACCACTATCTTTGCAAAGAAAGAACTACAATAGATCGCTTTGCTGTTTCTCCGCGCAGAACTGGAAAACATTCTGACTATTTTGTGAGTTTACAACCATCGAAGGTGACAGCCCGCCTGGGTAGCGTAGGTGGTAGAGTGTCTGTCTCATGTTCAAGAGGTCCCGAGTTCGAAACTCGATTAGGGTGAGTTACCTGGATGAGACCTTTGCGGTGTTTCCTCTTATCCTGAAAGATAAATGTCAGGTAACTCTAAGCTCCATGGACCCCGAACTCATTTGAGCACCATTTCACTAATTTCATTAATCGCCCGATAAGGTTTAACGTTGGAGGACGTAAATCACAAAACGTCCGAGATGACTTTATTTTAAATTTCCACGTTTGAAAATTATTATTAGAGACACTATACTTTACTGCGGTAGTCATATGTCACACCACATTTAACTAGATTAACAACTAAATTACAACACGCTTAGTTCCTACTACCGCTACACATAAACAAAGCTCAAGCTAGTCCCAAGTAGTATGTATGACAGAATGCTCTTAAAGCTGTCCGTAGGTTCTGGAACTGCTACGATCTGCCACAGAGTGTAGTACGTCAGGAGGGCGTAAGATTATATTGGTTCGCTTTCTTCTTCCAGTCTTGGTTGATTTAGAGGAAAGGAGATGAGTAGTGACTCCATATCTTTTGTGACCTACATAATGGGTCGATACGGGTGGTTGTGTGTCAGAAGTGTTAGTGGTTAGGACATTTATAACAACTTCCATCTTATCTTTTTGGGTCTTTGCGGCCGGGTTAATTCCACGGGGGCTTTGGCTCCTGGGGATAGTAGGACCACAGGATGCAGAATTCTGAAGGGGAGGAGCCTACAGTGCCGCTTGTGGGGATGGCCACGGAGGTAATCACCAGTTCAATACCATTTAACTTACAGGTAGAGGAATTAGGACAACGCATCTCGCAGACGGCTGATAGTAGATCACTCAAATAGGACACTGTCGAAACCCAACTCCGGGTCAACCCGTACTGCATCAAATCAACCAGATATTTGTTGACTGACCAGAGACCATATTTTGTACTGATAAGAAGTAACAGTAAAACATTAGATATTTTCATCCATTTTAAATTGGGAAGATGGTTATTGGTACATGCCCAAAGAGAAACTCATAGTCATAAATACGGGTACAATCAGTTGGAGGTGCATTTTTCATTGGTGCAGGCTGCGAATGATATTTTGGATTCGTAGTTTGATGCTTTACAAATACATTGTCCTACATGCCGTTCTATAACCTTTTTGCCACTGGAGTAATTCGAGGGATGGGTCCTATATGGATCTTGAGAAACTCCGTACACATTTAGAATTAACGGGACAACTACCCCTACATCAAGTTTACCGGCTGAACCGCAGAACACAGTTAAATATTGACATTCAGTACATACCAACGAGCTCAGTTAAGAAAACCTTCGGCACACAGCCTCTACCAGCATACGTCTACGTTTAATATCAGTCCTTTGCTGTGGGCCCATTTATACAGAGGGTCCTAATTTGTAATAATTGCGGAAAATTTCACCACAGGGCGAAGTTTTGTAGGAATAATAGGCGATGTTTAAGGTGTGGACACAACCACTTGGAAAATCTAGCGGACCGTTCAGTAGATAAGCAACGATGCATTAATTGCACGAAGGAGCATACAGCTACAGATATCCTGCGCTGCCCTGCATATAAGTTAGAACAACAAATATCCAACCATCGTGACTTTGCCGGTGTTAGGACACGAGGCACAGCAAATGGCGATATAGAAAATAGCATATACCGACAATGTAAATCGTTCCGCAGATACTTTGGCACGGGCGGATACCTCAGCTAATTACACTCGATTGGCGTGTCAAATTGAGCAATCAGGACAGCGCCAGGCATCAACGGGTGCTCGAAAACGAATCACCACAATTTCTATTGGCAGAAATCTTGTTGCAGACAGGCAACCTCTTCGTTTGACCGTATATAAGATTTATCGTACGGACGGACACACATTAGGGGGGAGTGGCCATAGGTGTCCAGAACCACATTGTGGTTCATAATTGGAAGACTCACATCCGTTTAACGGCATATCTGGAAGCGCTGCGTGTGACCTTCGGGAACCTCACGCTTCTAGGAGTATAAACGACGGGACAACGACTAACAAGTGCAGAACGGGAAACTCTCTTGTGCCCCCACCACTCCAAATACTTCCTCTGTGAAGACTTCAACATTCCGAATTTCCATAGAGTCAATGCTCACAGAAGAAGTAGATTGTCCCCCTTACCTTCGGAACACCAATGGGAATTAGCCTGCTTCTTCTTCTTCCTTCACAGGTTAGGCTTAAGCCTGTTCCGGTCTCACATTTCCTGAAGCCAATCTCTTTAGGGAGCGTCCTATTGAACTTTGTCCTCTTGGTTTATAATTGAAGGCATGTTTTAGTATTCTTTCTCTTGGCATGTGATTAAGGTGTTCGACCTATTTGTTTCTATATCTTTGGATTTCTTCTAATAACGGTTGTACTTCTAATTCTTTTCTAATAATTTCATTCCTAATATGATCTTCTCTTGTACATCCTTTGATTGATCGTAGGAATCTCATTTTAGCAGCTTGTATTTTACTCTTCTCCTTTTCCCTTATTATCCATGCCTCACTTCCATAGTTTAGTATTGGGATTGCCATCACTTTGTAGAATCTTATTTGAGTTGGGAATTAATATCAGAACTATTCACTTGAGGCGGTACTTGCCCGTTAAGTACCTCGTTGAGCCCTCCCGGCACTCAACACCTCATATGATAGGATATGTGACGGGTGAGAGCTACGGATGGGAGGTTTCCAACAGTTTGGGGTTTTCTCAGGGTATGTCTGCATGGATTCTCTCTTGTTGGGTTTCAGTGAGTGGGTGCGTCCTGAGGGTGTATGGGTATTACCACATAGAAGACACCACGACCGTTTAATGGCAAGTTTATTTATACAAGTCGCCCTCCCCACTCGTCAATGTTATGTTGATGTTATTCGAACATTAGGCGCAATATATAAGATTTGCCCCTTGCTGTGCGCGTGAATTGACGGTTAGTTTGAATCACAGTCGCGAGTGAACTTGTAAATTATTAGAACGTGCCCAGTGGTATATGTAGCTGTGTACGCGTGGTCGTTCCTGGATGTCAAGGGAACTACTTCGCGCAATAGAGTATTTCCGGACGATTATACAACAACAGAGTTTGGTAAAATCTTAATGACGTACTGTGTGCAGTTTCTCTCACTCGCTAACACGGAGTGTTCGATGACCAACTAATGTGTGTTGCTCCGTCCATTCGCGAACACGGACTTTTATGAACTTTCCGTACATGTTGCTCCCTTCACTCCCCACTACAGAGTGTGTTTGATAAACAACTAATATGTGTTGTTCCGTCCATTCGCGAACACAAACTTTGACGAACTTTTAGTGCGTATTGCTCTTTCACTCGCCAGAACAGAGTGTGTTTGATAGCCAACTAATATGTGTTGTTCTGTCCATGTGTAACACAGAACTTTTAGTGCGTGGTGCTCCTTTCACTCGCCAGAACAGAGTGTTTTTCCTAGCAAACATCAAACGTCCCCATTGCACAAATTTCCCCTTCCTTTCGCCGAAGTTTGGACACTTTAGTGGTCATGTGACCTGTTACTTGTTCCTTATAGGTTGTGTTTCATCCCTACTCTTAAATTTTATTGCAATTTCTAGTTTCTGAGGCATGTATTCCATGCAACTTTCACTTCCCTGTGGTCTAGGTAATTAATGTAGAAGCACGTTTAAAAATGTGTAGCTTAAATCCCCGGTGTCTATTCTCTCATCACGTATCATGTGCAGAACAATGCATCGGCTGGCGCATAGGGTCTAGCCTTCGGCGATTCTTGAACAATGCCCGCTTTGTCAGCTAAACACAAGGAAAATTCCTGTGAGGGTAAGTGTTCATTTTCTCGGCTCTCTTTACACGCTGGGTTCACGTGCTTGCTATAAAATATATGTATTGGGATTGCCTGTTTGGTTTCTGCAACTGTAAATTAGATCACTATCCCCTATACTTGCTATAATTTAGCCTAATTTATAGTGTGGTATCTATCCGCCCTTAATTATGCATTTAATATGACTTTCGCGGTTATTGTGCCAATGTTAAGCCTAATAGGGACGGTATCACACTGCCCAACAAGGAAGACCAGGTGAGGAGCACGTCAAAAGTCACGACAAAACAAGAGCCGATTTCAGCCACAACACTTCCAAGACTGCTTACGTCGGTCCATTGACCAACTGCCGGAAACGCCACAGTATGACATTTTGGAACAATTCCTACATCACTCCCTGGAGGAATATCACTCCAGGTTACCTAGACGTCCGTTCAGGCTACCACGCCCACCTTGGTGGTCTGTGGACTGCTCCTGCTTAATCGCCAAACAGCGTCGCCCCTACTCCTATTACCAGACAGACGGCACACGAGATACCTATTTTGCGGCGAAACGTACATTGGTGTAAGTGCGATGGCAATTGCGTGAAATGCATGTCTTTCGGGAGACCTACTGTCCGTCCATAGGTATCACTACCCCAGCCGCATACCTACGGAAACGATGAACGTGAATTAACCTTTCACGGAATCTATAGACGTCGTCCCCCATTATTGAACAACCGAAATTACATGACCTTTTAAACAGTGCCACACCCTATTCTGTTATAGAATGCTCTATGCTCCTCCGGGTACTGGTGGATCGGGAAGACCCGCTTCTTTGTCCGATTCTATTTCATGAATTGACCCGTCAGGTACGTGAAACGGCCAATTCTTCCATTATGGGGAAGAGACGATATTGCCTATAGACACCTAAAGCACTACCCGAAGTGTGGTATAGGTTCTTGGCTGGAACGTACACTCACATATTCCACTAGGGAAGACCCCCTAAATCATGGCGACATGTTATTTTCCACATCCTGAAAGCAGCTAGGTCAGGACACAAACCTATGGATTACTACCGCATTGACAAGCTCTTATCACACCGCAAGATATTCGAAAAGATACTTCAGGGCAGATTGAGTTTTCACATGCAAAGGAATCACCAATGGCCTAAGACGCATTTTGGATTCCTCAGTGGACACGGGACACCATTCCTACTATACATCGTAATAACAGACACCCATATTTCATTCCAGTCTGATCGTCAAGTTATAGCCCTGTTTTTAGACTTGACATCAGCTTACGATCATGTCATGCTACCAAGATTCGCTGAACGCTTACTGGCCTATGGCATTCCGCATGTTCTCTACCGACTCATAGTAAATTTATACACGGACCACAGCACCACACTGGCGCCAACAATGAGGAATACAGCAACGCGATTTACCTTTACTTTCAGGCAGATTGTAACAGCATTGGGAACCACCTCAGTACCGTGGGACTGAAAGTCAATTGGAAATAACCAGATGTGTCTACTTTCAGAAATTGATGCGCACCTACTCTGTCCTGCTGTGGATAATTATATCACTGATTGGTAATACGACCCTCACAGGACTAAAAAACCTGTTCCTAGCGATGGCTGCCCATCACTGGGGTATGAAACCCCGCCTCTTGCCTCTTGATCCCCCCTTTCTACATTGTTTGCCTTGAATATGCCATACTGATGGTACCGGCACCAACTCTTGGGTTGTTCCGGTAGTTAGAGTGTCTTTCCACCGATTGTATATCATCTTCCGTATCCTAGAAAGACCGGCAAAACATCTAAAATCACGTTACTTAACAAGGTATAAGGTAGAAAACCGCACGTGGCAACTAGGATGCCAATTTCTGGCCAATTTATGTGCACATAACATATTGACTCCTCTACTCGAGTTAAAGAGTTAGGAACGGGAAATAAATAACACCTACTGGAAAAAAAAAACAAGAAGTTAGTTTAACCACCAGAGATGAAACTAGATTTTTCTACACCAACTTTCTTAGCTGAATTTTTAAATATTTTCAGTGTCCTTTTATCACATATAATTTTCCAATTATAGCTAACTTATGTCATCAACAAATCCACATTTTAAAGTAAATACATAATCCCAAATAATTATTTTATGAGTAACATGCTTGATGCAAAACTTAAAACCAAAATGTTTCCTATTAAAGTCGGCACCCTGAATCCAAATCTGTTGCTAATATTTCCGCATGGTTTCAAATTGTTTAGTAATGTCTAAAAAAGGGAATATCACACATTTTCTAAAATAGGTGAAAATGTAAATGTTACATTTCGTTGGCAAAAGGAACACGAATTTGATAAAAAAATACAAATATAATAACTATGACATTTGTTATTTCAGTTGTTCATAATTACGAAAAAATAAGTCAGTTACTCAAAATTAGTAGCTAAAAACGCTTACCAGTCGATTGTCATGTTTGTCATTTCTCCACACCGTCAGGATACGCATCCGGGAATTATCCACCATCATTGTCTCATACCAGAAACCCTGGTAACGATTCTCTATCACTTTGAGGACCTGGCTAAATCTTTCGCCCATTTCATCACTTACATCACGAAGGATGGCCGGAAAAACATAAATGGGAATCCAGGAAATGAATTTTCCGTGACATGCTAACACCTGTTTCTTTATAAGCAAGAAACAGTTCCAGTACTCAGGTGGCTTATTTCTTCCGAGAAAATTCCTGCAAACCCACTGGAGGCTATTCCAAGCTCTCAGTTCAGTCTCATTTTACTCTCTGGAAATTCTACATCATGCAACAGTTCCCTTATCTGTGGTCCCACCTTCATTCAGTTTTGCGGCTGAAATGAAACTAAACTTCTCTTTCAGGTATTCAAATCCAATTGAATTGGCCTTTCCAAGAGATTTTTAACAGAACTTTTCACTAGTCCAAGTTTTATATGGAGAGGGAGAAGTAGTACTTTTTCAGGATCAAACAATGGGACGTACTTGACATTTTCTTCTCCTGGGTTGAAAGTGCTTCTTTGCTTCTATCTATGTTTGACACAATGTTCTGTTTTGTGACTGTCCCATAGGCACAGGCAGCAGCAGAATTTTGTACACCCCCCCCCCCATTCCCAATAGTATGCCTAGAATTTTCAGATCTTCACAGACATTCCACTGGTGGAAGTTGTTATTAATTGCTTCTAATATCACGCTCGTGTTTTCATAACTGTCATTTAGATTAGCAGAGTGGGCAATGGGTACAGTAGCCTTCAAGTTTCTATTATGTGGAAGAACCACTTTCAAACTTTTATGAGACAAATAACAATCTCCAGTCCAATACACTGCACTTCTGTTTCAATTCTTCAAACAGGCCATTAACATAATTACAGATTATGTCCGTCTACAGAAAAGAGTGTTTCCAAAACTTTGCGTCCTGTCCTGTAATGAGAAATCCTCAACCTAATAAAATTCTAATTAAATTGTATTATAGATAATACAAATATTAATACCAAAAAAAAAATAAAACGATTTAAAGTTACGTCTCCCGATATATAATCTTCTCCATATAAAATAACTAAAGATGAAATTAATATTACAAAACTTATAAATAATAATGATATTCAATCAAATAATACAGTTATTACACTAGAAGAATAATTTAATCTAACAATTTCTCATTCAATAAAATATACTAAATCATTTAAAATAAAAGATATACTTAATATAAAACTTATTAAAGAAAAAAATATTGAAGAAAAAATCTAATAAAACATAAAGACAAATATATCACGAGCTAAGATAATTATTTATATCTATGACACCACAAATCATAATTTTAAATTAAACTACTTAAGTAAATTAAAATCAAATTAAATCTTAATTGCATCTTATCTATTTTTAACTAAATGCAGTTGTTAAAATTATTAATATTTATAAAGGTCCTTTACGACAAATAAACTAATATATAAACCCTTACGTAAAACACACCCACTAATTAAAATCTCCTCCTTCTCGAGCACAATTTTCTCCTTCAGCTTAGATGCTAGTAGTCTGCTTTGTCCTTTGAACGTGAAAGGTCTCTAACGAGATCATTTAATTCTGACTAATTAAATGTCTGTGTTTCAGAAGTAGGAACGTAAGGAACAAAGTCACGATTGCTATCAGTTTCAAGGTGCATGTCAGGTTCACTTTCTGGAGGATTAGGAACTGCAAGCAGGTCGTTATGTGGTACCGGTCACAATGCTGATAAAAGATTTCGATCTATAATGTTATGTTTGTTCTTTGCAGAGAGTCCTTTAATATTGTCGCCAGGTCATTGTTGATTGGAGGCAGCGCGGGTAACAAGATCGAAGAGACGGCAGTGCACTGTGGAGATGGAGGCTTGCCAAGATGGTGGGCGGGAACAGACGGATTTGGCAAGAGTTCGCCTGTGTTCTAGCCGGTCTCGACTGTTCGAGAAACTTCTGGAGTGTTAGAAATCGATAAAAAGGCAGCCTGCCTGAAAAGAGACAGTTAGTCGGTAATTGAACGTGTGCGTGAAAGCAGCTGTGTTGGTTGACCTGTATGTTACATTGTTTATGTGTACGAAGTATATTTCTACGGAAATAAAGTGCAATTTTTTTGTGTTTGTAACCTCGACTTGCTATTTCACGAACCCGCAAAGTCAAAACTGGTGTCATGGAGCGGGATATTACGGCCATGGAATCGGCATTGGAAAAGATTTTGGAGAAGATGAACGAATTAGCTGCGAAGACGGAAGCTGCAAACAACAACTTGGCCACGACAATGACCGCAAGGATGGCCAAACTGACCACGGAGATGAAGGTGGCGAACGAGGCTCTCGCCGCCAAATTTGAAGAACAGTTGGCCGGCGTAAGAGATGACGTGACGGAGCTGGGCAAGCGGATGGGTCAAGTGGACGAGCGCGTCGAGGACCTTGCTGACCACGTAAACAACCTGGAGGTAAAGGCCGACAGCAGCACAAAGTCCCTGAACACCATGGTGGAGGAAGTCGTCGGCAGGAGGTTAAAGGATTTAAAGCTCGACGCGCCGGGACGTGACACAACATCTGCGAAAGTCAAACCTCCTAAATACGACGGCGCGAACACTTTCGAAGTATTCCGCCGCCAATTCGACGCAGTGGCCTAGCACAACAAATGGTCACCAGAGGAGGAGGCCACACAGTTGATAGCCAGGCTCCAGGGACGGGCCGCGAAAGTCCTGAACCTGGTGCAGACAACGGCGGCACCCAAGGACATCTGGGAAGATCTGGAGAATCGTTTTGGAAACCACCGCTTAGCCGCAGCGTACCTCAGCCAGCTAAAGGCAAGGTCACAGCAGCCAGGGGAGACGCTTCAGGAGTTCGCCCTGGCAGTTGAACAACTGGCTAGCAAGGCCCTAGTCGACCTCCCACCAGAGTTCGTATCCCGGGAAGCTGCCTAGACATTCGTTGACGGGGTACGAGACACGGAGATTCGTCAGCGCCAATGCTCAGCGATTATAAAACCATCCACGAGGCGCTAACGGCAGCATTAAGGATGGAGGCGGCCAAGGTATCAGCTATCCCGACATCGAGAACGAAGAGCGTCCACTACACCGGAGACACAAGACCAGCCGAGGGACGCCGGCGAAGACCTAGTGGCCTGTGTTGGGGATGTGGAGAACCGGGACACCTAGAGAGAGGTTGCCGACACCACGAAGGGCAGCCGGAAGAACGAGTAAGGCCCGGCGTGGCGACGAGCACGTCGGCGCCGTCCACACCATCTCCTCGAGTGACACTGCGCGCTGTCAGCCGGCGTATGGATGACAGCCTCATCGCGGACGGTTGGGTAAGAGGGAAACTGTGCCGCGTGCTTGTGGACACCGGGGTGGCCGTGACCATCATAAGACCTCACGTGGCGAAGGGTTTGCCGACAAGGAAGACGAGCCGGCCATACCAGCTTATCACAGCATCTTGCGACACTTTGCCTGTGGAGGAGTCCCTGCTGGAGCTGTTCTTGGGACGGAGTGCCGTGCGTCTATGGATGTTCGCCACGAAGGTGGCTTAGGAGGTGATTCTGAAACTGGATGCCGTCAGGGGCCACGAAGCGACGGTCGACGTCGGAAGGAAGGCCCTGCGGCTCAACGGAGAAGAGGTTATACTCCGTCAACCCGAAGAGTGCCTTGGAATCTGCAGGGTCACCTTGAACGAATACGTGGTTGTCCCCGCGAGGAGCGAGATAATGGTGACGGCGCGACTGGAAGGCCAGAGAACCAGGAACCAGGAACATGATGCTGGCCTGTAAGCGGACTGTGTGTAGCCAGGGCATTCCTATCGTGCCGAGAGGAGGTGCCAGTGAGACTGTTAAATCCAACGGACAACAATCACGACGTCCAGGCCGGGACCGAGTTGGGAACGTGCGAGCCCGTGGTAAGCGTAACAGCAATCGACAAGAAGCAGGAGCCGGTGCCGACGCAACACCTGGGACCCCGGCTAGAAGGCTTACTGGAGAGGAGGGCCGACCACCTGACCGCAGAGCAACTAGAGAAAGTTCGACAACTGCTGAGGCGATACCAGTGCCTTTTCAGCCAAGGCGACAATGACTACGGCCGCACGGACAAAGTGCTTCACCGCATCGAAACTGGGGACGCCCGGCCTATTTAGCAACCACCTAGACGCGTTCCGCTGGCGAAGCAAGGTTCGGTACGAGACATGCTGGAGGGCATGAGATTGAAGAGTCGGACAGCCTTTGGTGTTCAGCTCTAGTCTTGGTGACGAAGAAGAACGACGAACTACGCTTCTGCGTGGACTACAGGAAACTGAACGCTGTCACCCGGAAGGAATGTTTCCCCTTACCCTGGATTGACCACACCCTGGACACGCTAGCTGGTGCACAGTGGTTCTCGAACCTGGACCTGAAATCGGGCTACTGGCAGGTAGCTCTAGACCCGAGAGACAAGGAGAAAACTGCATTGTCGACCGGCCAAGGGCTCTGGCAGTTCACAGTTATGCACTTTGGCCTCTGCAACGTACCAGCTACCTTCCAGCGCCTCATGGAGTCAGTGATGAGAGGACTGACTTACGCGGCGCTGATGACCCAGATGTTGAGCGCCCTAAAACACTATCATCATCATCAATCTGACTTACGACGCCTGCCTGCTATACCTGGACGACATAATCATCGTCGGGAAAACTTTTGAAGACCATCTCGAGAATCTGAGTAAGTTGCTACAGAGATTGCAGGTGACCACCTTGAAGCTGAACGCGAAGAAGTGCCAGCTCTTCCGCAAGGAAGTCAACTACTTGGACCACATAGTCTCAGAAACCGGGATGGCCACAGACCCCGAGAAGACCCAGGCTGTGAGAGATTGGCCTCGCCCAAAGGATAAGAAAGAGTTGCACAGCTTCCTGGGTCTGTGCAGTTATTACCGACGCTTCACAAAGGGGTTCTCTAACATCGCCAAACCCCTCACCTGCCTGACAGAGGAATGCCGGCCTTATATTTGGACGGAGGACGCCGAAAACGCCCTCCAGCACCTGAAGGAGACCCTGTGCAGTGCTCAATTTTGAGTTTCAGAGAACCGGGAGGCGCCTTCATTGTGGATACCGACGCCAGCGACCATTGCATTGGAGGTGTCCTATCGCAGATCCAGGACGGCCATGAGTGGGTGATAGCCTACTACAGCAAGACGCTATCCAAGGCAGAGAAGAACTACTGCGTCACCCGACGAGAGTTACTGGCGGTAGTAAAGACATTGGAGCACTTCCGCAAGTACCTGTACGGTCAGCCATTCCACCTTGGAACTGACCATTCCACCCTAACCTGGCTACCGAGCTTTAAGAACCTGGAAGGCCAGACAGCACGTTGGGTTCAGAGGCTGCAGGAGTACGACTTCACCTCGGAACATCGCAGAGGGAAGAGCCACGGTAACGCAGACGCTATGTCTCGAAGATACTGTCCAGAAGATAGTGGCCAATGCACAAGAGTGGAAGAGAATGAGCGTGCCACAGCAGTCCGCGTAGTCACGGCAGTGCCTGCGAATGGCTGGGATAGCGCAGACCTGAGGAGGGAGCAGCTGGCGGACGCAGACTTGGGGCCACTCTTGAGGCAAGTGGAGGCAAGGACAAGACCAACCTGGGAGGATATCGCATCAAGGAGCGCCACCTACGAGTCTTACTGGGCCCAATGGGACTCGCTGAAGATCAGAGAGGGCGTGCTGTTCGGGGTAAAAAATTAAAAATAAAAAATAAAAAATAAAAAAAAAAAATCTGCTCAACACATGCCCTGGCATCTTCAAGCTATACCAGGGCAAAGCTGTTCACAGATTTATATTCTTTATCCTCCTGCTTTATTTATTAATTACATTTACAATACTTATCTTTGCAGATATTCCCTAATCTAACTTTCCAAATAATCCTAACCTACTAGCTAATTCTTACCTACTTCCTACTGGAAACCAGCAGCTTTTGAACTCATGAAAACTACCTATACTACCTATATCATTTATCCTACTTGCTAACATTTACATTCACTATTGTCCTGTCCCACTAGCTACCGGAAACCAGTAGCTTTGCAATTCCTCAAACTAACTCACTACATAAGTCTACTACATAAGACTTTCTATCTTTTATTTGCTGTCATTTCCTATCCGACTATTGGTAGTAATATTCCTCTAGGTTAGACTTGTAGTGTTTCCACCATCATTTGGAGAGTATTCGTCCATCAGTTCAGATTTCCTTCGTAAACATTATTCTATTGCAGATGTCTGCTAACTCCGCTCTTCTTCTGAGTCTTCCACTAATCTGCTTGTCACTCCTGCTCCTATTCTGCGTATGGATGTCCAGTATTGGCGTCTCCTGTTGATTCTTTGTGGTATTTCCCGGTTACATATATGCTGTTCCTGTTGATTTTCCATTTCATTTTCTCGCCTTGTTCCATCATCTGGTTCCCTTTGTATATTCCTTTTTGACCTCCTTGGTTCTACAGCTGCCCGTTCCTCTCTCCTTCTCCGTGGTTCTCCTCTTTCGCGTCTTTCTATCTGTTGTTGTTTATATTCCTCCATGACTCGCGTAGAGATGATCTCGGCCATTTCTTCCAGTGTTCTAAAGTCCCCAGGATCGCTTACGATATTATATACATATTTCCCTTGTAGCATACTTCTATGGTGTTCCGGGTATGGGATTCACCCGATGGGAAGACGCAGAGAGAACTGTTGGTACTTCCCCGGAGTAAGGTCCCGGAAGTCTTGGAGGAAGTACACGCCGGTACTTCAGGAGGACAACTGGGAGCGAACCGAACGATTGACAAACTACGGCAGCGCTACTACTGGCTGAAGCTCCGAGCAGACGCTGAGAGACAGTGCCGTCAGTGTCACGTGTGCGCTGCGAGTCACGGCCCCCAGAATAGGATCCGGGGTCGCTTGCAGCAGTACAACGTCGGAGCGCCATTCGAACGGATCGCCGCAGACATTGCTGGACCGTTCCCAATATCCGACCGAGGCAACAAGTACCTGATGGTGGTCGTGGACTACTTCACTAAGTGGCCGGAGGTGTATTCCATCCCGAACCAAGAGACAAGGACAATCACAGACTGCCTCGTGGAACAAGTGTTCTGCCGATTTGGGATACCGTTAGAGCTGCACAGTGACCAAGGCACCAATTTTGAGTCCAACCTGATGAAGTAGGCACTAGAGATACTTGGGGGTTAACAAGACCCGCACAACACGTCTACATCCCCAGTCGGATGGCATGGTCGAGAGGTACATCAAGACCTTAGAGGAACACTTGAGGAAGGTCGTGGCCAGCCATCAGCGAGACTGCGATGTCAAGGTGCCACTGATCTTGCTGGCCTACCGCTCGTCAACACACGACACTACGGGGATGACGCCAGCCAGCTTAATGTTCGGCCGAAGGTTACGCCTCCCTTGTGATCTGGCTTTTGGAAGCTTCCCCGGACACAAAACAGCCAGCAACCGTTTATGTGGAGAACCCGGTGGACCATCTCCACGACATGCATGAGATGGCTCGTCAAAACATCCAGAAGGCGAGCGACCGCATGAAGACCTGATACGACAGGCAAGCCAACAGCCAAGGGTTCCAGCAGGGTGAGCTAGTCTGGTTGTACCGCCCTACCCGGATCAAGGGACGATTCCCGAAGCTCCAGCAACAATGGCAAGGACCTTACCGGGTGGTGAAGAGGATTAATGACGTGGTCTACCGCATCCAAAATGTGCCCCGAGAAAAGACGGTGGTACACCTGGATCACCTGGCCCACTACGATGGTGCCGTTCGGGACGACCAGCCTTGAGGGCGGAGCAGTGTCGCCCGGTCATTGTTGATTAGAGGTAGCACGGGTAACAAGATCAAAGAGACGGCAGTGCAGTGTGGAGATGGAGGCTTGCCAAGATCGTGGGTGGGAACAGACGCATTTGGCAAGAGTTGGCCTTTGTTCTAGCCGGTCTCGATTGTTCGAGAAATTTCTGGTGTGTTAGAAATCGATAAAAAGGCAGCCTGCCTGAAAAGAGACAGTTAGTCGGCAATTGAACGTGTGCGTTTAAGCAGCTGTGTTGTTTGACCTGTATGTTACATTGTGTATGTGTACGAAGTTTATTTCTACTGAAATAAAGTGCAATTTTTTGTGTTTGTAACCTGTACTTTTTATTTCACGAACCCACAAAGTCACAATATTCACACAGCAAAAATAGCAGTTATCGATGTGGTCTTTCGGTTCGCAGCAAGTCATTGGTACATCAAATGGCATCGAAATTTTCCTTTTTAGCATCCAATCCCCTAAATCTGTCACACAGGGCTTGCATATAATATGTGATGCCCAATTTTTAACCTGATCGCCAAGTGGAATGCCAAAATGTAGCTGATACAATTTCTCATGTTTTGAGGTAATATACGTCACTGAGATTTAGGTGTTAATGAATCACATCGTAGCAAAAATTGTTTAGGTGATTGACACATTTTGGGGGCATAGTAATGGAAGGCAATCTGCAAAAACGAAAAAGAAAAGAACTTATTTCTCTCTCATTTCTAAGATAATACGTATTTGTGTACAAGTTTCCGGACAACAAACAAGACAAGCAAGCAGTAATGTGCACTTAATTTTTATTTTTGAATTGAAGTTTAGTTGTATTCACACCAGTTGTATTTCAAATTCCCACACACCATTACACACTACTATTACTACACGACTAATAAAGGCACCTCTCAAAGTGATTGTCTTACCGAGACTGGAGACAGGATGCATGGTGTCTGGTATGTATTGCAAAGGAATTTTCTTACATTACTTGGTGATTCATTGTTTATCTGCAGTGTAATAAGACACATAAGAGATATAAGTTCGCCTCCTCTTTCCCTTATGGTGTGCATAATATATTCTATAGTCTTTAAACAGAGTAATACTTAAATAGAAAATTACGGATAAACTGAAAACTGTACCTGATAGGAAGGAGTTGAAATCACTTCATAAATCAGTACCATGAACTTTACATTTTAACACCAGTCAGATTTTTTGACGGAAATTCTTTATTGACCTGTAGCTACCGCATACCGCAGCTACGTTGCTTAGCGGATTTCAAAGACCACCCATACCTATATAGTACTCCGATGTGACCATTCGATCTTCAACCTGCACCCCATTACAACTACTTGACAATATAGGAATTGATACCCACTCCTTCAGGAGATTATACTCGTACATCGACTACGAACAAGCTTGGGGGAAGTTCATTTCCCCATCGTTGTCTAGCTGCTACACACTACCACCACTGATTGATTAGCTTCATAGATGGCTTCAAAACAATGGAGGGCATGAGCCGTGGTCTTTGTATGAGACGTTTACTAGAGGACTCTACAACAGCAGATCCATTTGAACGTTGGAAACTATCGTCGTATATTGTGTACCAGAACATGTGTCACGTTACCCTGCATTTAGAGTGTTTATACTCCCTTAGCCTCCTGACTGCTCTACTATCGCCCGACGTGGGCGCTAAGATGACCCATATAGGAAATATTAATACGGAACCTACCAATCACGTGGGCGGATTGGGGAACCACAGTGAATACGGCAGTTCGTGATGCTACAGCCACCCAAAGGATCACTATTAAATATCTCACATCTCTAACGAACTTAGCCTGGGAAATGAAATGTGTAATGTTTAACGCCCACTTTTACTACATAAGGCACCGCAGCCGGTGACACTGATGTTACCTGAGCTGAAGATGCAGCATCGGTGGGATGAGATGGTGGTGCAAACCGGAGATCCCGGAGGAAACCAGTCCCAGAGCCGTGTTTTCCACCACAAATCTCACTTTGTGGTCAACTGGGATCGAACCCGGTCCACTTTGGTGAGAGCCAAGCGGTCAAACAACTCAGCCACGGCGCAGCCTCCCGGCAGATCACCCGTAGATAGTAATACAACTGCTTTAATAGATATCGACGGACAGGAGAGAATCTACCACATTTTTAACACACAATACCAACTATCAAGGAAGGCACCTTCATTATACTTTAGAATCTTATTGCATTTGGCACTGTGTACCTATTCCGGCTTGACCGCAGAGATCATGACTGCTGCGAATGCGGCGGTAGAGAAAACATCAATCATATCCTTTTTGCCTGTCATCGACGTCGCACAACCTCTGAGATAATTGTGTTAGATGTAGCAAAACTATATCCCATGTGCCCATACTAACTCCCATCCCTA
Source organism: Mantis religiosa (assembly GCA_030765055.1). Taxonomy (NCBI): domain Eukaryota; kingdom Metazoa; phylum Arthropoda; class Insecta; order Mantodea; family Mantidae; genus Mantis; species Mantis religiosa. Next base: position 132,257,523 of record CM060948.1, on the reverse strand, counting down.
TTTATACCATTCTCTGGGCCAATCTATGAAGCGCTCTTTGTAGTCGACCAACGCTTCCTTTCCAATTTAATCATACCGCCAAAATCAGAGCCTCCTAAGTCCATCGTCATGTTCAGACGCAGTGGCCAGCTCGATAGGTTGGCACAGGTTGGCAGTAGCGTCTAAAAGTAACCTCCTGACAAGGCAAGATGAGGTGCGTATGGTATCGAGATTAAGTATAAAATACCTGTGTTCAAGTGAGAAGGGAAGTTTAATGAAGTTTCTGGTCTTGGAACACAAATAATAAAATGGTTGTATTTGTAGAAGAATGTCTCTGGTCCAATTGTAGAAATGATAAACAGTTAACTACTTATTGGGCGATTGCACTATTAGGGACTGAGCACCAAGCATTTAAATGATTTTGTTACTACAGCTGGTGAAATTAGTTGTCGGAGTTCTGTAGGGTTATAGTGCTGATGAGAGGTCGTCTTCTGCAAGGGAGAATGGCGGGCGTGACATGTGGTGAGCGCGTTGTCAACATTGAAACCGTGCTTTCGCTGGTTACCAACACTATGTAAGAAAACTAACGATACTGTAATGCGTAAGGAAACTGGCCAGATTAGAGTGGGTAGAAGCGCCCCAGCGGATTCCAAATGGGATAATAATAGAGAACTTAAAAATTTGTTTGCTGCATGTTACAAATTTGGAATATTCTAGTATTCCTTAATACATTGTGTTTTTGAAACAATGTTTTCGGAAATTAAACTTGAGATTTATAGTCTATTGCAATTTCTGTAAAATGTCTAATAATGCAAGGAACATACGCTGTCTTGGCGTATTTCAGAACTTGCAGCTGGCAACAGCTCGCTACCGGTATGTCATTGCTTACCGTAGTGCAGGAGTAATTCCTCGATACAAAAGGGCTGATGTATTACTTCGTAAGTTAATATTAATGGTGTGATCTTTCCTAGGTAAAGGAACTTTCTAATATGAATACCTTTCGGTAAAAGTGCAGAATGAGTGCGCACAGTTATTTGATACGGAATGACGTCATGAAAATAACTTGTTGCCAACCGCGGCGCTCCGGAGCGTTGCCCACACATTTTGTCTTATAAACTAGCGATACTTTATATATGTAAATACAGAGGAACGTTGCCAAACACATTTTCTTTTTCTTATTATAAACTAGCGATAGTAATGGGAATAGAGCATAGTAAGCTTTGTTTATTATTATAATTATATTAATATAATAATAATTATAAACAAAAAAACTCTGGCAATGATCCACTGATCTTTACGTCAGTTTATATGGGTATTACAGTATTGCTGGTTTACTTACATAATGTTGACTGTTCCAAAACTTTGTGCTAAATTCGTTTAACTTGTTAAATAAATATGAAAATAATAGTGAGAATATCAGAATATATAACAATGATGATAATAATAAAACGGGCAATGATCCACTGATCTTTACGTCAATTTGGGTGTTATATTATCGCTGGTTTGCTTCCGTAATGTTGACTTTTCCAAAACTTTATGCTAGATCCCTTTAGGTTTTTAAATAATTATGATAATAATAATAACTCTGGCAATGTTCTTCTGATCTTTACGTCGCGTATTACAGTATCGCTGGTTTTCTTGTGTAATGTTGATATTTTCCGCGGTAGCATGCTCTGGAAGTTGGCAATGCCTGAGCTATGACGCCAAAGCCACGATATCCGTTTGCACTCATTCTGCACTTTTATCTAGCTTTCTGTCAAGGCAAGTTTTTCTTTTTTAAAAAAGAGATCTTCCTACATTCGCTCTATTGCATTGACGATATTTGTATATGGAATAGTTTGGCAATATATTTATCTAATTGTGGATTTCAGGGTTCACAGTGGGCAGCAAATCTCTCGCAATTGCTACTGCTAAACGTTTGGCCGCTGTTATACGTGTTTTGTGTGTTATATAGAATATTACCCATATGGAAGCATAATTCCCAATCGATATATGTATTGCGCATGTGTGTCATTCCTTTATACGTAATTCTGAAAATTAAGCATAATGTGCATTAATTAACAACAAAGTGTGCGTTGCATAACAATACTACGATTAAGCAATGAAACCTAAGTATAGTTTTTGTTTTATGGGAGGTTATGTTAAGTTTAGATGCTTCCCCGCCTCCTTCCCTACATTGCAAAATAATAGCTACAGACAGTTTGAAAAATGGGGAGAAAGTTTAGAAATAGTTTTATAAATGTCTGTTTATTTCATATTGCTTTGATTATCCAGAAAAGTGGCCAGAGCCTACAGTTTCTCACAGCAAAGAAAGTCTAGGGCCTGAGATGCACCGGGGTTGGAGAAGGTTCCTTCACCCTCCCTGGATAGGTTTTTGACACCCCATGTCAGTTCAGTTATAGACCATTCAAAAACCTTCTGACGGCTTCTACTTTTGTGAATAAATTTTCTTGGTTTTAGTGTACAGAGTGAACAGGAAGCATGTTTTTTTAATGGTTCTATTCTTTGTGTAGCACGCATTCTCTGTGGCACACATTTGATGTCCTTATCCCACTGTGGCACATTCATCTCAGGAACTTACTTTGCGTTGGTGGACAGTAGTTCAGGTGGATACTGCCAACTGTACATCTCTGAAAACTATATTCACATCAATATATTGCCAACTACTCCATATCAAAATAATGACAGCCTAGCCTATGCAATATTGTGTATTAAAGCAGCTAGGATAATTGAGACAAGGCCTAGTGGCTGGAACATTGCCAACGATACATACATGCGCCGAAAGTACCAACACTAACAAAATGGCAACACTGATAGTATATCGAGATTTTACTGTATTGGAACACCACAGAGAAGCAAAATAATTATTAATTTATAGATGAGTCATTGTTATTGCACATCTGCTTCACTTACGTACCTATCTTGAAGACATGTTTCGCAAATCCTTGTGAAACATGTCCTCAAAATAGGTACGTAAGTGAAGCAGATGTGCAATAAAAACAAGTCATCTATAAATTAATAAATACTGATAGGAGTGCTTAAAAAAACCATGAACATAATAATAATAATAATAATAATAATAATAATAATAATAATAATAATAATAATAATAATAATAATAATAATAATGAGCTGGCAGTTGCAGTTATTTGACATACCTGATCAAGAATGTTGCCACTTAGTTTTATTGCTTGTTTTGTTTATTTGGTCATGTCACAGAGCAACACTCTGGGACATTGAACATCTCATACACACCCTCCATATTGGAACATGTCTCAATAAACAATCTAGCCTTTATAAAAAGAGTAGAAGCTGAAAAAGATCCACTGTCTTGCAATGAATGTGCCTTCAGCCTTGCAAAGAATATACCTTTATGATTAATTAGAAAGTAATACAAGTGCCCATCTACATTGAGGAACTATGGCTAAATAGATTATGCCTTCTATAGAACAGTACCAAACATTAAAATAACTAAAGGAAAGAAAACTAAAATATGGAATGGTTTCTTCCAGACAGTTATTACTAATCCTGCTACTACTGCTTCTTGTTTCGTTATGCTTTTGCATATCGCTGTTTTGATTACACAGCGTTGGTATTTTCAGCACATGCATTTTCTTTAATAAGCAGTGCTCCAGTTGGCTATGCCAGGCTCTGCCTTCTCTTCCACAGGATAACTGTTGCTCATCTAGAAGCCTGAGACCCACCCATCCTTTTAAGGTGTTTTTATTTTATAAAAAAATTGTAACACCTCAGACAATTAACTAACCAGTGGTTACACCAAGGTATGTGAGCAAAGCGAGCATTGTAGTGATATTATTAACTATTCCATCTCATTATACTATAATTAACTGCTTGCTTGCTTCCAGTTGTTTAACATAATGGCAGTATTAATGTTGGCAGGTGGGTTGTTCCTCAGAGGAAAATAAAACTTTTCAAAAATTGGGTATAAGGAGAAAAATGATGAAGCCTGGGACTCAACTACTTACGATAGTAACTCGCCACAAACAGTGTATCTCGAGTGCGAGAGCCGCTAGTGGTTTACTGGGGAAATATATGTGTCAAATGGAGAATTTAATGTCAGGATGGCATATTGGCCGTGATAGCTCAATGGGTTAGAGCGACTGGACGGAAATCAGGAGATCCATGGTTCAAATCCTGGCCATGGTATTGAATTTCTCATGTTGACTCAATCTATCAAAAAAAAAAAAAAAAAAAGATATAAAATATTTTTGCAAATTCTTATACTACTGTCTACTTATTAATTGAGATAAATATACATTTCACATTCACTGAAGGTATAAGAAGGATGAGGCACTCTAATGCAAATCATATTACAAAGTAAGTTGACATGTTTTGGCATAGAAATTCTGTGATGTCTGTGGAGAGGTACTACTAATATTTACAATAATATATATATATATTTATACTAGGCAGCATTAGTATACCTAATTTCTTAAATGCGTTCTGCAGGTGTCTCTTTTTTGGATACTTTTAAGACTTTTTATCGCTCTTTTCTGTAACCTAAATATTTAAGTGTCTGTTCCATTTCAGATCTGTTACTAGTCCTAAAAGATTCATTTCACTAACTTGCCTGATTTGCTCCCTGTTTATTTACAAGGAGATGCTTGCCTTTGTTTTGTTACTAATACTAATCTGCATCCATTCTGTTTTCTTTGTGTTTAGTGCCATTCCTCATTCTTCCAGGTATGTACTAACTGTCGTTAATAATACATTTGCATTTCTTTGCAATTCAGCTGCTGTATTCTCTGTTACAATAATTGTCATCAGTGTAGCTAATGGCTAATCGTCCTGCTTCCTGAAGTCGTTTAAACAGATCATTTATGTATAAAATAAACAAATTTGACCCCAATTTTGATCTCTGCGATACACTGTGGGTTATACGTTTAAATGGTGATTTGATTTTGGATAGCTGTTCATCTATATTATGTACTACCTCTTCGCATTGCTCACTGTTTAATAAATATGATCTTAACCAATCTTTGAATGCCCCTAATGCCATAGTCTTTGAGTTTTACCATTAATTTTCCAATATTAAAGCAACCAAATGCTTTAGAAACATCAAGGAAAATTGCTACCACTAATTCTTTTCTATTAATGCTTTGATATTTATATCATTTCCATTGCTTATTGCGTGTATAGTTAATTTCATTTTTTGAAAGCCAAATTGGAACTCTGACACTATGTGAAATATTTTGCAGTAAGTTTGGATCTGTTCCAGAAAGACTCCTTCCAATACTTTGTAAAATACAAAGTATAACGATATTGGCTGGTAGTTTTCCATCATTTGTTTACAGCCCTTTTGTTTGTATATTGGCTTCACTATGGCCTTTTGTTTAGCTTGTTTGAAATATTCCTGAATTAAAGTTTTCATTTATAATATGTGAGAAGGTCTCAGCTAGCTCATATTTGCAATATTTTACCATCTCATTTGAATATTCATCTAAACCACTGGATATCTTGCATTTTAATGTATTAATCTGCCTCTCGTTCAAGAGGTCGCGAGTTCAAATCTCGGTCAAGGTGAGTTATTTGAATAAGGATTTTTCCAGGGTTTTTCCTTATCCTGAAAGACGAATGTTGGCTAACTAATTTCTAGGGACCCTGGGCTCATTTGAGCATCATTTCATCCCTTCCACTCATCGTCCGATATGACTTAATGTTGGAGGACGTAAATTACAAAAAAATAAGGACTTCTTCTTTTGCGATTTCCCGGATTACCATGGAGTTACAAATACTTATTTCCTTTGTAGCTTAGGGCCTTAAGTTCTTAATTCCCATATTTATGATTATATTTACATAATGTCATTAAATGCACTACTTACTCCTTGTGGGTCTGATACTATTGCATCATTTTTTACAATTTTAACATTTTCAACCCATGCTACTGTGCTTTCTTTCCGTACGGTTGTTATTGATTATCTGCTTTCTGAAGAAGCCTTCTGTTATGTAACATCTTTGCTTCATTCATTATTTTATTTAATCTTTTTATAATTCTCTATGTATGTATGTGATTTTATGTCTAGTTTGGGAGATTTTAAATATTTAGGAACTCCATTCTTTTTTTATTTTTATTTATTTATTTTTGCTCTTCATAGACCAAGTGCTAGTTTTAGGTTAGTTACAAATTACCTTGCATAGCGGAGCAGATTCTTCTAAACATGATGTTAATATATTGGATAGAGTCAACATGAAAGATTCAATGCCATGGCCGGGTTTCCGCCCAGTTAAGCCATTGAGCTACCATGGCCAACGTGCCGTCCTGATATTAAATTCTCCATTTGATTTGTATATTTTCCTGGTAAACGACTAGGGGCTCTCACATTTGAGATACACTGTTTGTGGCGACTTACTATCATAAGTACTTGAGTCCCAGGCTTCATCATTTAACTCTTATTATTTTAGTTAATTGATAGAAATTAATCATTTCTTCACACTAGCCATATATAGGCTAAGGTTTTTGATAGATAGAGTCAACATGAAAAACTCAATGCCACGGCCGGGACACGAACCACGGACCTCCCAACCCCTGCCCAGCCGCCCACTAAGCCACCATGGCCAACGCGCCCTCCCAACATTAAACTCTCCATTTGACCTGCACACTTCCCCGTCAAACCACTAGGGGCTCTCGCATTTGAGATACACCATTTGTGGCGACTTACTATCGTAAGTACTTGAGTTCCAGGCTTCATCATTTAACAAACGGTGTATGCGAGAGCCCCCAGAGGGTTACCAGGGAAACACACAAGTCAAATGGAGAACCCAATGCCAGGACGGCATGCCTGCCACGGCAGCCCAACGGGTCAGAGCGACCGAACGGAAACCAGGAGATCTGCGGCCCAAATCCCGGCCACGGCACCGAAGCCCTCACGCTGACTCTTATTTATCAAAAAATATAGGTGATTCACATATTGCAATAGTTTCATTTTCTTGAAATGACAACCAGTGAGTGTAGTTGTATGAGCTAATTGTTTAGTTGCAACAGAGCTGCATTTTCCCTTCTTCATAGTGTGATGTCATCTGAAGTATGACATAAGATCATAACTGCTGGGTGTATTTGTTTACATTTATTTTGAGTTGCAATCACAGTTGAGAAGTAAGAGTATGGAGTGAAAAACACTTTGCTTCATTATGCCATAGGTAAAATTGTCAAGTTTGTCTGTGTTACGTAAATATGTTACAGAGTTCAGGAGTAACTCTGAACTCCAGTTACTCCTAACTAGAGGGTGAACAGATATTTTGTTTATCATGTTAACGAAGTATTGCTTCTGACAAGTTCCAAGTAGTACAGCATCTGAACTCTGTGAAGCAAAATGCAGCCAGAAATCTGCTTTACGTCAAAAATTTGTAAGTACGTCATTTAATGAGCAGATCAACGTCCCTGGAGGTTCACTGGACTCATTTGCCAAGGAATTTTTTTCAGTATTTATAAGTGCAAACATTCCTCTCTGGAAAATAAATAATATCCATTTTAAAACTTTTTTTAGAAAAGCACACTAATAAAATAGTGCCTGATGAATCTACCCTTCGCAAAACGTATGTGCTGATTGTTACAACAAAATTTGAGAAATTCAGGAAGCAATAAAACATGAAAAGATTTAGATTTCGTTGAACCAGACGCCAAACGCCGCAGGCCAGTGTGTATGTAATGTAGTAGTCAGTGCAGTGAAACTGGGAAGTAAAATTAATGTGTTTAATGTTCAAAGATTAGAAAGGGTAAACCATTCTATAATTGCAATATTGCTCAATGATTCTTAAGTCTCTTTTGTGGCCAGATGGTATAAAATACAACAGTATCTTGTTATTTCTTACAGATGCCACTCCATATATTGTAAAAGAAGCAAAATGTATTAAAAATTCTCTATCCCAAATTAGTACATTTGAACTGTGTAACCATGAGCTACTGATTGTCTAGTTTCCAATGTAAAGAAAATTTTCATTAAAGTATCCAGGCAAAATACTTTTTTTTTTTTTTTGCCGGATACTTTAATGAAAATTTTCTTTACATTGGAAACTAGACAATCAGTAGCCCATGGCTACACAGTTCAAATGTACTAATTTGGAATAGAGAACTTTTAATACATTTTGCTTCTTTTACAATGTATGGAGTGGCATCTGTAAGAAATAACAAGATACTGTTGTATTTTATACCATCTGGCCACAAAAAAGACTTAAGAGTCAATGAGCAATATTGCAATTATAGAATGGTTTACCCTTCTTAATATTTGAACATTTAACACATAAATTTTGCTTCCTAGTTTCATTGCTCTTACTACTACATTACATGCACACTGGCCTGCAGCGTTTGGGGTCTGGTTCACCGAAAACTAAATCTTTTTATGTTTTATTGCTTCCCAAATTTCTCAAAATTTGTTGAAACAACCAGCATATACGTTTTGCGAAGGGTAGATTCATCAGGCACTACTTTATTAGTGTGCTTTTCTAAAAAAGTTTTAAAATGGATATTATTTATTTTCCAGAGAGGAATGTTTGCACTTATAAATACTGAAAAAAATTCCTTGGCGAATGAATCCAGTGAACCTCCAGGGACATTGATCTGCTCACTAAATGACGTACTTACAAATTTTTGACGTAAAGCAGATTTTCTGGCTGAATTTTGCTTCACAGAGTTCAGATGCTGTACTACTTGGAACTTTTTGCCAGAAGCAGTACTTCGTTCACATGATAAACAAAATATTTGTCCATCCTCTAGTTAGGAGAAACTGCAGTTCAGAGTTATTCCTGAGCTCTGTAACATATTTACGTAACACAAACTTGACAATTTTACCTATGGCATAATGAAGCAAAGTGTTTTTCACTCCATACTCTTACTTCTCAACTGTGATTGCAACTCAAAATAAATGTAAACAAATACACCCAGCAGTTATGATCTTATGTCATACTTCAGATGACATCACACTATGAAGAAGGGAAAATGCAGCTCTGTTGCAACTAAACAATTAGCTCATACAACTACACTCACTGGTTGTCATTTCAAGAAAATGGAACTATTGCAATGTATGAATCAACTAAATTTTTTGATAGATAAGTCAGCGTGAGGGCTTCGGTGCTGTGGCCGGGATTTGGGCCGCAGATCTCCTGATTTCCGTCCGGTCGCTCTGACCCGTTGGGCTGCCATGGCGGGCGTGCTGTCCTGGCATTGGGTTCTCCATTTGACTCGTGTGTTTCCCTGGTTACACACTGGGGGCTCTTGCATACACTGTTTGTTAAATGATGAAGCCTGGAACTCAAGTACTAACGATAGTAAGTCGCCTCAAACGGTGTATTTCGAATGCGAGAGCCCCTGGTGGTTTGACGGGGAAGTGTGTGGGTCAAATGGAGAGTTTAATGTTGGGAGGGCGCGTTGGCCGTGGTGGCTCCGTGGGTTTGGGCGGAGGCCGGGAGGTCCATGGTTCATGTCCTGGCCGTAGCATTGAGGTTTTCATGTTGACTCTATCAAAAACCTTAGCCTATATACGGCTAGTGTGAACAAATGATTAATTTCTATCAATTAACTAAAATAACAAGAGTTAAATGATGAAGCCTGGGACTCAAGTACTTACGATAGTAAGTCGCCACAAACAGTGTATCTCGAATGTGAGAGCCCTTAGTGGTTTACCAGGGAAATATACGAATCAAATGAAGAATTTAATATCAGGACGGCACGTTGGCCATGGTAGCTCAATGGCTTAGAGTGACTGGGCGGAAACGCGGCCATGGCATTGAATTTTTCATGTTGACTCTATCAAAAACCTTAGCCTATATACAGCTAGTGTGAAGAAATGATAATTTCCATCAGTTAACTAAAATTATGTTAATATATTCATAAAAAGCTCAAATTTATTGTGTATGTTTTCCGTTTCATATATTTTTCTGCATACTGAGAGACTAAGATTAGATCTTAGAGAGTTTAATGTTTATTTATAATTCCTTTTATGTTAGTCTGTGTATTTTTACCCTCTGTGAGTTTATTATTTTGCTCTCTATTAACTGACCAAAATCGTCACTAAGCCCTCCCTTAATTATAGATACATTTAACTCCTCCCTTATAAAATTTGTGTACATGTGATCAATACACATTGATGAGTGATTGGTTGCTCTTGTTTGGCCTGTTTTTATTAATTTCAAATTATTCCTTCTCATCACTTCTAGCAGTAAATTTTTCTTCACACTATCTACTGAGATATCTATATTGAAGTCTCCTATCACTACAATTATGTTATCCTCAACCAAATCGTTCAGATATAACTAATTTTTGTAAAAAATGTTTTTTTTTTCTGCTTTTGGTGGACTGTTAACAGCTAATACAATGAGTTTTCCCTTATTTAAAATAACTTCAATTGCCGACAGTTCCCAACACATTTCCTCACAATAAAAATTACAGTCAGTTTTCTTATATTTAATATCCTTCTGCACATATACTGCAGCTCCCCCACTTCTATGTATTTCCCTGCAGTAACTTGAAACAAGAATATAATCCCCCATAAGAGTTTTCCTCAATTTCATAAATTTTAGCCCTCGGTTTCATAATTTTTTAGCCCATGTTCTGTAAAGACTAATACATTTGACTGCAGTTCTATGATTGAATGTTCAATTGCTGCTCTTTTTTCGGCTTTTTATTGTATATTTTGATGAAAAGCATTGAAATTTTTATGTATGCCCTTTTTTTCTTTTTCTAATGCTGCTTTTACATTTGTTTCCTGTATTGATAATTTATTACCTACTTCGGCATAGTTTATACAGTTATTTACTTTACCTTCATGTGTTTGTATTTGAGTTGTAGTTTTGTTTCTTCTTTTCTTGTATGTGATTTGCTGCAAATGCTGCAACCCCCCCTCCCCTCATTGATTTAGTTTCCCTGTCCCAGATTTATTACATTTTTCATTACACATTCAAGCTTGAAGGCTCCCTTCCTATGTAAATGTAGTCCATCTCTACCTAAACAGTCCATTCCTATTTGTTTGTTTATATCTACATATACACATTTTAATACTTCACACGCCCTTCGGATGTTTTCATTCACCATATCTAAATAATGGTAGTTAACATCCCTTCTCACTATATTGTTCACTACCACTCGCAATTTGGAATACTTGTCTTTAACACGTTTTGCCAAGCTGTAGACTTCTCCCATAACCACTTCTGGCGAGTTGGCATTTTATAAGTCAATTGTCCCCACGTGGAAAAGGATGGATTTTGGATCACTGTATTTAATTACTTCCCGTGTTTCTATCACATTTTCAATTGGCTTGATTTTATTCCGCAAAACATGTGCAGTTTTGTTCGTGTAACTCGACAGTTGAAACAAGCTATTTGAAAATACAAATGAATAATAAAGAATTTCAGAAAAATAAGCTATTGCAATGAAAACATTTAATATAAATTATTTTAATATTTACACTCTTTTGTAAGAATTTTTCTATTTTTTAAGGTTCAATAATTACGCAGAATCATTTGGAGTGGAGATCTGCATGCAGTCCCCACAAAATTCTGATTATACATTTTGTTTGTTGAAAAATATCTTACCTATAAGTTAATTGGTTTTTATTTGGTACATTTCAAAGTAATAATAATTGGAAAATTACTCACCTGGGAACTTTTGTAATTGCTGTGATAGATTCTTGAGAAACAAAAGTTTTAAATGAGTACAGATCTTACCTGGATAAAGTCATAGGGTACACACAGCCCCCTCAATTCAGAAACATTACCTACCTAGGTGAAACAGACACTATACTGAGCAGAAACTAGGTAAACAGATAACTAGCTGGCAAAGGTTGCAGAATGAGTGGTCAACATTGGGGTTTACCCTACACTGATGTTTTAGCTATACTTTGCAGCAGAGGTTATCAATACCCAACTGTGCTTAGTTGCTTAGGGTCCACAGTTGTGTACCTTATACTATGTTTGGTGTGGAAATATTGGCAATAGGTGAACAGCTGCAAGAAAGTTCCCATGATTCCTTGGGTGGGAAGCACAAAATTTACAGTCACTTCCACAATGATGGTGGTGGTGCTGAGTGGTTAATATGGGGCGTGATGACTTCTCTTGGCTATACACGCCTCACAGCACTAAGGCATGCTGTCTATAAGGTGATTCAAGAGCTCTGCAGGCAGTAGTTTCTATTTCTCATGGAGAGCATGTCAGAGGCCTGGAACTGCCCTCAGTAGGGGCTGGTGGGCTGCAACTTGCCTTCCTAATGGATCCTAGGCATGCTCTGTAGGGTTCATATCCGGGGACATCGCTGGCCAGTTCACGCGCTGGATATCTTCCCTCTCAAGATAGTTGTCCACCAGGCTCTATGCAGATGTGCATTATCATCCATTAAGATGAAGTATGGACCACTGCACCTCTGAAAAGCAGCAAATGTGTTTCCAGTACCTGTCTCTGTACCTCTGGACATTCACAGTACCACCATTGAAGATGTGCAGATCTGTACGTCCACTGAACATTATGCCTGCCCACAGGAGTACATCATAACCACGAAATGGGCATGTTTCCACAATGTTGGTGGGATGAAACTGGGTTCCACATTCGCTCTAGATTATTATGCGACAAGAATCATTGTTCAAACTGAATCTGGACTCATCTGTAAACTGCACATTCCTCCATTCATTCAAGGTCCAATGTTGACGTTGCTGACTCCCTTGTAAATGGGACCATATGCGTATTCGAGTGAGTGGGGCACACAGTGCCAGACATCTGGCAAGCTCGATAGCTCTGAACCTCTGGTACACAAGTTTGCCTCGAAACTTGAACACCTGATGCGGCTAAAATCTCGGAAGGCAGTTATCTGGCAGGCATCCACCAATGTCGTGCTCTTATGGTCAAATATCGGTCCAGGTGCAGCATTGTGACCCATGGGTGGCCATATACAGGGATCCGACAAACATTTTCTGTTTCTTGGAACCGTCACCAAAGCCTGGAAATGACACTTTGTGACACATTCAGGGCTCGAGTGACTGTGATCTGTGTCTGACCTTCCTATAGCCATTCAATGATTCTACCCATCAAAATAGGATCCAGTTGATGTGTATGTGACATGTTGGTGCTACTTTGTTTATACTTTGCAAAATAACTACTCTCTTTTCCGATTAATTTTGACGTCACTGTTACTAAATTCCTCCAATCACACATTACTACTCTCTGTTCAAAATGGAAGAACAATAACGAATGATCCACATACTGGGTCTAATACTCTGGTTTTGGTTTGCTGCTCTGGTTTTGTTGAACCCGCTTACCTATCGGAGACCACTATTAAGGGGAGGCACATACTGTGAAAATGTTTAATGGCGCTCGCTCACCTTTTTCCCTTTCTGTTCTCTGTTTTATGACTTATGCTAAACTTTTGGACATTAGTGTAATTCCTGCAGTATGAAATTTCAGCACATTTGCAGCAGTGATATGATCCTAGCAATTAACGCCCATCAACTTTAATATATTTATTTTTCAAACCTTGGGTCATTCCTCACTTCTACCATTTCACTTTGTTCATAGACATTTGATTCTTTTGACCAAAGAACAGGACAGTGAAGCCAACTAAGTGTAATGAAAATCATTTCAATATTTGTGCATTATAAATACAAAGATTGAGAGATATATATCTACATATTGAGAGATTTATGTCCATTTTGTAGTTCTTAGCAAGTTCAAATGTCCCATAGGTATTAGGATTTTTAATTTTATCCACCCAAATTGAACTTTTCTAACTAAATGAGGAAATTTGTAACTTGAGGTGCAGATAGTTGCATTTTACTCTGCGTGCTTTTGGTTCATTATATTTATTGTTCAGAATATGTTGGCAAGGAAAGCAATTTAATTGCACCAAAAGTCATCACTAAGGAAACTTGTGTATACAATTCCTAAAGTGAAAGTTTTAAGTTCATCAAATATTGACAGTATGTGCCTTCAAGACAACTATCTTACTTCTTTGTGAATAAGCAGCTGAATATATTTAGAATCCATTGCAGAGCATAGATCTAAAAATAATGTTCTCAATACCATTGTTTTTCTGTAATACTACTCTATTTAATACTTCTACATCTTTGTGAACAAGTGCTTCTTTTTGGAGAGAATAATGCGTACAGACTGTTTCTAGGTTCTTTTGCTTTACTAAGGCCAAAAGTCATGTTATAGAACCTTCGTAGAGGGCTTCCCTTATGTGGGAATACTCAAACAAAATTCCATGACAAACCTGCTGCATCAATCAGCAGTGTACAGCTGGATTCCCTGTTCTTGGCACCTGCAGAAAACAAAGCAAAGTGACTAAGTGACTGCAGAACTAAGCAAATTGCTGCATCTTCATGTACTACTCAGTTAACGTTCTTGTTAGTAAGCGCTTAGATAATAATGTTCTGTAGTAGTAGTAAAACAGAACAGTCCTTGCTGAAAAATGTCTACACAATTTACCTGGTTAAATTAACTGTTCAAATCTGTTATTATACAAGAATTGTTGCAAACAGTGTAAATAAATTCTAGCTGTTCAATACCAGACAGAACATCGTCTTTACTGGATAGGTCCTGCAGCAGGATTCCATAGGTAATGATGATATGCGGCACGTTGACTACCTCAAAGCCCCAAGTTGTGGCGATCATTTGTAGCAGAATTCCATTTGGTGCTGATGCGATGATGCAGATGTTATGATGCACCACGTTGTGCCATTATTTGTAGCTCCAGTTTGCATGAAATCTTATCTCGGTAGTATCGGATACTTGGATTTTGGAACTTAATGTTAGGGAAATAAAGCAGTTGAAAAAAATTCTCCTTAAGTTAAATCTGAATTTAACTTGATTTGTATTTGAAATCAATACTATTACACAAACTTAAAACAATCCTCTTTTCCTTTCATAAATTATTAATGCAACTTAACTTCTCTGATTATAAACCAGACTTTTGCAGATATGCAGCACTTTTACACATGCGTCCGTTCACTTTGAAATCACAATGCAAAAGATGTCTGTTCTCTTCAACATTACGCAATCAAAAGATGCTTTCTTTCCTAGCTGTTTTACCAAAATTATTGATTTTTCATTCTCTCATTGCCATCACTACCAATCAAACTTAATTTTTACTGGTCCACGTTACACATTACATAATCTCATTTTTAAAACTACCAATCATAAAGCATTCATATCCTTTCATTTACATGTTGCGTCATCTCATGACCTACTGAATTTTAACAATTTCTTTTCTTATTTATTCTAACATGTCCATATTGATCCCTAAACCACATATTTAAACAATTTTGCAATCCTTGGGGTCTAAACCAAAACAACCATTACAGTCCTCAGTCAAACTATCACTGCTATATTTTTCAGATTCAGATTTTATTCACCATTTGCAAAAAATTTTACAAGGCTTCATCAGAATTACATTAAACATAAATAAGAACTGTACAACAATGTTCATACATTAGTACTATAAATCTTTTATATTGCATGACTAACTTCTATTGACATGTGATATTTTATACTCTTCAATTGAATAGAAGGCATTTTTTGACAGGTATGTCTTAATTGCCTCAATTTTCTTCACCTCTGAATTTATTTCCTTGATGAGGTGAGGTAAATGATTGTATAGATCTTTTGCATTGCTTTCAATACACTTGGTACCTAGCATGCCTCTTAGTCTGTTTCTAAAATAGTTCAGTTTTGTTCTTGTGTTATGCCTGTGAATATTAGTATTCTTATCCTCTTTATGCATTCTTACTACATACTTGAGAGATTCATATAAGCAGGGTAGTGTAAGTATTCTGAGATTTTTAAAACTACTTTTGCATGTTATATGTGTTTGGAGGAATTCAGTATTAATCTCAGAAACTATTTGTAGTTGGTATATTAATACTCGTCACTTACTTGTTTATATTTATGAGAGACTAAACTCTCATAAATATAAACCAGTTAAGTGAGGAGTATTAATAAACCAACTACAAATAGTTTCTGAGATTACTTTTGCATGAGTTTTTTCTTGAAATTTTTTTAATTAATCTTATTGCTCGTTTCTGTAACCTAAATATTCTTAGCCTCTGTTTCTTTCCTGCTGCTCCCCATAAGATAATCCCATAATTTAGATGAGAATGTATAAAAGCGTAATATACTATCAGGCCACTACTCTCATCCATGATTTGTATTACTTGCTTTAACACATATATGCCCTTATTTATTTTGTTGCAAATTTTTTCAATATGTTTATTCCATTTTAAATTACTATCAATAACTAGTCCTAAAATGTTTGTTTGCATTACTTGTTGAATTTGCTTATTTTGGATTACTAAAGTTATGTTTGTCTGCATTTTATTATTTACGCCAATTTGCATCCATTCTGTTTTATTTGTGTTTAGTAACATCCCTTGCTCTGATAAATATATTCTAACTACCTCTAATATCCTGCTTGCTTTATTTTGGACCTCTGCTGCTGTTTTTCCTGTTACCACTATCATCTGCATACCCAATAGCTAATCCTCTTGCATCCTGTACTTTTTTGAACAAGTAATTTATGTACAGTATAAATAGATATGGCCCCAATTTAGATGCCTGTGGGACTCCATGTGTTATATGTTTAAACATTGATTTAATTTTTTTCAAGTTTCCTTCTATGTTATATATTATCTCTACACATTGCTGTCTGTTGTGGAGGTATGAACTTATCCATTCTAATGCGGTGCCTCTTATCCCATAGTTTTATAATTTTGAGACCAGATTTTTAATGTTAACACAATCGAAAACTTTGGAGAGGTCAAGAAAGATTGCTACCACTATCCTTTTTATCTATTGCACGAACGATTATATCATTTTCTTTGCTAATTGCATGTATTGTAGATTTCATTTTTTGAAAACCAAACTGATTTTCTGAGATGATATTACATTTATTGCAAAAACCTTGTAGTTCTATGGAAAGGCCTTCCATGATGTTTGAAAATACTGAGCAGAGCGATATAGGATGATAGTTTTCCATTAGTTGTTTTGAGCCTTTCTTTTTGTATAGTGGTCTAACTACTATTTGCTTTAGTTTACTTGGGAATGTGCCTTGGTTGAAACTTTCATTTATTATATGAGTAAAGGTGTCCACAATTTCATAATTACAATATTTTATCATTTGATTAGAGTATTCATCTAACCCACTAGATTTTTTACATTTTAGTATATTTATGTGTTTGATGACCTGCTCATTTGTTATTTCTCTCACTACCATGGAGTTACATATACTTCCTTCATTTCTTGTTTGGTCATTTATTTTCTTAATTCTCATAATGGATACGATATTTATATAATAGTCATTAAATGCATTACTTAAACTTATTGGATCCAGGATCTGACAGTTATTTTTTACAATTTGTAAATTTTCTACCCATTTTGATATGCTTTCTTTATGAAGAGATTTAAAAATAGTCCATGTCTTTCTAATTTTATTTTCGGCATTTTGTGGAAGTCTTTTGTTGTGAAACTATTTTGCTTCATTAATTAGTGTATTTAAGATATTTCTATAATTATCTAAGATTTTTCATTTAGTTTGAAAGCTTTTAAACCATTTAAGAATTTCATTCTTTTCATTGATTTATTTATCCTTTTGGTAGACCAATTGCAAGTTTATGCTTATCACATACCACCTTGCATAATGGTGCTGACTGCTCTAAACACATTGTTAAAGTATTCATAAAGATTTCAAATTTTTCATCTATTTTTTTAGCTTCATGTACATTTCTGAACACTGCTAGTTTAAAACACCCTGGACTAAAAATTGTTCAGTTGTATTCTTTACTACAATATACCATGGCAAAAAAATTACGACACCCTTCAGGACTATGTTCATTGAAACATGGGCATAGTATGTGGATATTGAGGGGTTATAGAATTGGTAAATGAAGTGTTACAGTGAGCAGACAGTAGATGGCACCACTCAGGCATGTCTCTCTGATCTCTGTGTCCACTTTACTGGCAGTCACTTTGGCATCATCATAGTTGAATAACAGTGTCAGAAGACAGTTTAAGATGAAGCCATGCCACAATGAAGCGAGCATTTTCCTTGTGCATAGCTAGAACCATTTGAACAGAGTCAAATTGTTAGCCTGCATGAAGCTGGATGGATCTGTTGACAAACTGCTGCACACGTTGGGCACATTGTGTCAGTGGTGCATCAGTGTTATCAACAATGATCTTTGGAACATTCTCATTCCCATATACCAGTTTCTGAGCGGCCACGTTGTACAAATGCACATCTGTATTGACGCATTGTACAGACTTCATTGAGTGCCCAAACAGCAATCAGGGAAGTGATCTGGGCACAAGTAGCATCTGCTGTGTAGGCATGGACTATTGGAAACCGTCTTCTTGCAGCAGGACTCAAATCACATGTGCCTCTGCCAAAGCTACCTCTTACACTACAACACCATCATGTACATCACCTCTGCTGTCGGGAAAGGTTTAATTGGACAATGGAATGGCATGGTGCCCTGTTGTCTTCAGTGATGAGAGTAGGTTCTGTTTGTACACTAGTGATGGTTGGTAGGCGTACAATGTAGAGTTGGTGAGCGAACTCATCCAGAATACATTTGCCCACATCACAAAGGCACAACTCCTGACATTGTGGTAAGGGATGCCATCACTTACAACTCATACTCGCCTTTGGTGTTTGTGCAGGATGTGAAACCAGTGTGAGCTACATCTAGCAAGTAATTGTAATTGTTGCATCATAAGTTGGTGATTGGCGTTTTGCCTCCACGTGCTATTCAGCTGCGAAAACAAGGAGAGGGAATAAACACGTCACTGACACGTCATTGCGGTCGCCTAGCAACCCGGCACGCTTATCGTACTTTGCCAACTCTATCACACTACACCACGTGCTTTATGCATGACGCTAGT
Source organism: Mantis religiosa (assembly GCA_030765055.1). NCBI lineage: Eukaryota > Metazoa > Arthropoda > Insecta > Mantodea > Mantidae > Mantis > Mantis religiosa. The sequence goes on along the minus strand of CM060948.1, from coordinate 132,238,671 downwards.
GTATCGGCATGTTGAGGTTTGCAATAAGCAGAAACTGCTACTATTGCTGCTTCGCGTATGAATCAGCGGTATCACAATACCGTCGTCGTTCGTTGCCCTTTAGTATGAGACGGTATGCATTGTTGGAAGGGAACAGGTGTGGATTTAGTTTCAAGGAATATCTTATGAGGTTTTCTGGGTGAATGACCAACCTTTTCAGTTTAATGACCAACCCTTCTTACCTGCCTTTGTCCGGTCCAGTTCTAACATGAATAACCCTTACGGTACTTAGGGTATTTCTCCCTGTCTTCACTGCCAAACTAAGAGTGTACTGCTTCAAGTAGTGAATGTTTCACAGGGTGTAAACAGCTTTACATTTTGGAAACATAATTTGTGTGTTTCAGTGATCAACTTTAGTGTTTCAGTGTAAGTTTAATATTTAGCTAATAATTGTTACTAATGGCTGTCACAAACACTTGTGCTACAGAAACAGACAGAAAGAAATTATCTGTGAAGACCACCAAAAATGTTTTTGGGTACGGAATCCCAATTAAAGGACAAGTAAGGGAAATTATATGTGCGTGTTCAAAACCATTTTAAAAAAAGTATGAATTGCTAGAACCGGTAAAAGCAAACAGCAGTTCCCAAAATATATACTTAATGAAATTGCTGCAGAAAAAGGCCACAAAATTATTAGAATTCCTCCCTACCATTGCCATTTTAATGCAATAGAGTTGATTTGGGCCCAAATAAAGAGAGATGTGCGCGCAACAATACAGATTTCACTATAACACCTGTTATAAAACTAACAGAAGCAATAGCAAATATAAGTGCTAAAAATTGGGAAGATGCTGTTTGTCACACAAAAAAGTTATAGTAGCAGCATGGGAAAAGGACGGCATTTTGGAAGAAAGTGGAAGAACTCATGATTTCCGTGGGAGATTGCAGTAGCTCTAACGGCGACGACGGCGGCGATGGCGGCGACAATGATCAGAAAAGCAGTACCAATGACAGCAGCGACTCTGAAATAAGCAGCATATTCCCGTTGGAATAGAATGCATAATTCTGTGCAGGTATGGCACTTTTGTTTCTCTAAATCTTAACTGTAGCTAACCATTTATTTTTTGTTCATTTCGAAGATTTCGTATGCTGTAATTAGGTAACTGCTCACTTAAACGTGTAGACAGTCTTACGGCAGTCTTATGATTAATACTGCAATATGCAAATTTCTAGGAATATGTGCGTGTACATTACCGCAGTCGAACTTCCTCCTCCCCTCTACCCGCCATCTTCGTTGCTTAGCACGTGGAGAGGAACGGTAAAGTGGCAACGGCGCTATCCCCTCTCCTTCCCCACTCCTTCAACTGTCAATCACCAACTTATAATGCACCCATAATAATCCTGTGTTACTACCATTTTTTCAAGGGTATGGTGATGTGCTGTTTTCATCAGGATGACGCATATCCTCATACACTTGCTGCAATACAACATACTCTTCATGGTGTACAACAACTGCTCTGGCCAGCAAGGTGCGCTGACCTCTCTCCAATGGAATATGTGTGGGACATGATGGGAAACTTACTGACTGGTTCTCCATGGCTGGGCATAACTATTGACAAACTGCAACAAAAGGTGCAGGATGCTTGTGACAGTGTATTGCAGGGTGCCATTGGTCACCTGTACTACTGTCTGTCTGCTTGAATATATGCCTTTATTGCAGCCCGACGGAGGTACAACAAATACTTATGCAACTGTTTGGACATACCTTCTTGTGATATCTCTGCTTCATTTGTGCTGATTTTGTTATCATATGATGGTATCGTGATATTATCTTTCACTTAACTCTCCATTAAAGTTAAGAAATCCTTGTTGGTTTTGTATTTCTTTTTTGTCCAGTATATTTACTGTTGTAATGATCTCTTAATTCTTTACATGTTGGAAAACATTTTGCCACTTTTCTACATTCATTTCTTGAACCACTCAACATTCACCTTTACTTGGTGAAAGTGATCCAGATTAAGAAACTGAAATCTGCTTGGTGGGTTATATACTATTGCTTAACGTAGTGAAATTACTTCTATTACTACCCACATAATTTCATTTATTCTTGAACTTTCTTTAATTTTACTAACTCATTCATAAACTAAAAATAATCCTTTCCCCCAGACATCTTGCCTTTTGCTTTTCCCTTCATCCCTACTTTCCTAATAAACTCAAACCCTTGTAAATTAAATTTAAAGGGAGTCCATTAGTGACACTAAACAACACTTTTAAATTTTCTGGAACATGTTTCAAAGGCAATTTTCCTCCATTGTCAACCAGACATCAACTGGTTCTCAGTGGTGTAGCTGGTGATATTTTGTCATAGGTCTGCTCTGGTGGCAGTTCAAGGAACTTGCTGAACAAATCTTTCTGGGGGGATGTCGAAATTGAACACTTTGTTTCTAATTTTTGAAATGAAGATTTGTTCCCAAGTGGACTGTCCACATGGTAACAAATCTTCAGCTACACCACTGAGAACCAGTCGATGTCCAGTTGACAATTGAGGAAAATAACCTCTGAAACATGTTCCAGGAAATTTAAAAGTAAGTTATATGTGTTTGGAGAAATTTAATAACAGTGACGTCAAAATCAATTTCAAAAACTATTTGTAGTTGGTTTATTGATACTCGTCACTTACTCGTAACTGACGAGTATCAATAAAACAACTACAAATAGTTTTTGAGATTAAAAGTAAATGTTGTTTAGTGTCATTAATCTACTCCTTTTAAATTTAATTTATTACAACACTGTTTTCAACACTTCCATGAAAGGAATTATCAAACCCTTGTAGTTTATCATCATCACCATCATCATTAATCCATGTTCCCACCACTGCTAAATGCCGCACTGGCTGTAAAAATCCCTAGACATAGCCTAAACTCAAACTTCCTTTTTAGTCTACTATGCAATGTTTGAAGGAATTTAATAATAGTGATGTCCAAATAGCTTTGTGAATTCTTTTTGCACCCTTGCAATTCCAGCATCCCAGCCTCAAAACCCTATCCCTTCCTTCTGTGCCTAAAACCTTCTAGTCTCTAATAACTTCTCAGCTGAATACCTAATTCTTTCCCTTTTAATTCATCTTCAGTTCCTGTGGGACTGTGTGATCTGCACTGTTGCTTCACTCACCAGTACTTCCATGTAGTGTCGACATTATACCAGAAGTAATAGATTATGAATCAATTTGCTGCTGCTGTCCTCTCTAACCTCTTCATTCTCCAGTCAGCTGACTCAAGGCATGTAATAAGCTCTTCTCCAGTGATATTCACTTCAGTGACATTGACACATGCTGTTCCTGTCCATCACCTTGGTTGCTTTGCTGACCTCTTCTCCATACATTGACATGTTTGCCTATCACTTCCTTGAGCTTTGGACTTCTTTCCGTATTTTGCTGTGGTGTTAATTCTGGTTCCTGCCTTAGCCTTATTGTCCTGCTTGAATGCTCTTCTTACCTGGCTGTCATGTCCATTAACTGCTTCGCCGATGGCCATTTAAACCCTGCACGGCCGGGAACGAATACCCAATAAACAGAACAAGACATTTAAATTGTTAAATGCTGCAGAACAGCTTCATAAATAAATATTCCTATCTTCCATATTTATTAAGTTATTTTAGCGAATTGCCCGCCTTGGTAGCGTGGTGGTGGCATATCTGCCTCACGTTCAAGAGGTCCTGAGTTCGAATCTCGGTCAGGGTGAGTTACCTGGATAAGGTTTTTTCCGGGGTTTTCCCTTATCCTGTAAGACGAATGTCAGGTAACTCTAAGCTCCGTGGACTCCGGACTCATTTGAGCATCATTTCATCCATTCCATTCATTGTCCGATATGACTTAACGTTGGAGGATGTAAATTACAAAAAAAAAAAAAAAATAGCGAAACAAAAACTGGTTTAAATCCCATTAAACGCAGTATACATCTATGGTATCATTAAAATACAGACCATATTAATAAATCGTTGAAATTTCATTAATTTGTATCACTGTAGAGAAAGCCATTCTTTGCGTCGAACGCTCCTAATGCTGAGTATTTTTGTTTTACAAACTATATATGTTTATCAGCCGCATAAACAAAGTGTTGGGTTCAAGGTTTATAGGTTTCAGTTTATGCTACCACGTAATAATAACTGTATATATTGCGTTACACATGCAGGAAAGAAAACTCCATCAGCATCTCGCTAATTGCACAAACGAAGTTTATGGTAGCTGATGTAACTGTATTCTTCGCTCAGTTCATATAGTAATTTTGACTGTGTTAGAGTTCGAGCGATTTCTTTAGCTAAAACATATTTGAAATAGTTTCCTCAGTGCTAATCATGGCTTCAACTAGTAATGTAGCAAATAAATTAGGTAGTGTAGGAAGAGTGCGGGTTTCTGATATTACATCAGAAAATGTGGAAGACTTTTTGTTGTTAGACAGTGATTTGGACATTGATGGCAAGTTTTCATATTTTGAGGGGGGTGTTGAGAATATAGGTAGCAGTAAGGAGGAAAATGACTCATTTCCTACAGCAGTTCGTGAAGAATCAACATTATGGAGGTGTCAAAATAACTCTAACACAAATAGACATACGTTCACGAGCACAACCTCTGGTGTACAACTGCATACTCAGCTAACTTCTGACAGCCAACCAATTGACATTTTCACAAATTTTTTTACTACTGACACACTGTCTTTCATTGTTTGAGAAAAAAATGTGAAGGAAGGGTGAAGGAAGACCTGATTGCTAAAGGCAATTTAGGACCTAAGAGTAGAATTCAGAAGTGGACAGAAGTAACAATGAATGAGATTTACAGACTACTTGGTCTAATTATGCTCATGGGTGTTATTCGTAAACCTACGCTAGACATGTGCTGGTCTAAGATGACATGCATTTTTTGGGAAATGCATGACAAATAAAAGGTTTACTTCCATTTTGCGCTTCCTTCATTTCACCTGCACAGAAAATGTGAATGATAAACTATCCAAAATCAGACCAGTTTTTTATTACATTATTTCAAAATTCAAAGAAAATTATGTGCCTAGTGAAAAGATCACTGTTGATGAAAGCCTGATGCTTTGGAAGGATCGTTTAGGTTGGAGACAATACATCAAAACAAAGAGGGCCAGATTTGGCATAAAGAGTTTTGATGTATGTGAAAGTAAAACAGGATATCTTTACAATAGCTGCATATGCACTGACCAAGGGACTGATAACACCGGAAACAAAGATTTGGGGTTATCTGGTTCCTTAGTAATGCACACGATGGAATCTGTACTTGATCAGGGTAGGACTGCATATTTAGATAATTGGTACAGTTCCCCTAAATTATTCATGGCCTTACACAAAAGAAAAACAAATGCAATTGGAACAGTACGCTCAAATCGTATTGGTTTGCCAAAAGATGTGAATACGAAGGCTCTAAGAAGAGGAGAAATGCAGGTGCATCAGCTCCCACCCTTGACCTATGTTGCTTGGCAAGACAGGAGGGTTGTTACGGCATTATCCAATTGCAGCTCTAAGATTTTGATGATTGACACTGGAAAAATTGATGCTCATAACAAAATGTCAATTTTCAAGCCCGATATTATCCAGGAATATAATATGCATATGGGTGGAGTGAATCTAGTATATCAGGTATTACGCGCATATCCCTCGTTGCGAAAAACAATCAAATGGTATAAAAAAGTATTTTTACACCAGCTGGATATAACCATATACAATTGTTTAGTAATTTGGAGAGCTCTAAACCCACGGAAGACAATGACGCACCTGGACTTTCGCATATCAATAGCTCGCAGTCTAATTGAGCAGTATAAAATTCAGAGACCTCTCCATACTGGGAGGTAAAAAATCTGCCACCCCAGCACCCCTCAGACTTGAAGGAGAACATTTTCCTAAAAGGGTACCACCCACAGCAAAAAAGTCGCATCCCTTTAGAAAATGTTTGGTGTGCCGCAAGAAAGGTGTCCGAAAGGAAACTAGTACGATTTGCCGTGAATGTGGAGATGTGCCCTTGTGTGTTTATCCCTGTTTTGAGGTGTACCATTCAAGAAAAAACTTTTAAAGGTAAGCTTTTACTTCTTATATAATTTATTTAAATTTACTGTAAAACATAAAGTTTGAAAGAATTATCATTAAATACGCATTAAATGCATGGATGCACAGGACGTCTATACACGTCCATATTGGTTTGGGGCCTTTTAACTTGGACGTCATATGACGTCCATATCGGTGAAAGGGTTAAGCTCCTTATGATATCATCAAACAGTTCCTTTCTTCCTGTAAAAGGCCCTCTTGCCCCTGGCTGTTGCTTCTTTCATCTGTTGAATTAACCCCCTTTTCTTTACTCTTTGGCTAAAAGTCAGACTCAATACGCCCTTTCAATTTCTTTGTGTTTATCATGTGTTATACTCCTATATTAATTACATTGATAAAAATTTCACAGTTATCATTCTCTCTCCAGTCCATCTTCCCACTCTGAAAGCCTTTACCATTTCTCATCCCTTAGTTACCATTATAATTTAACTTTGAGGATTAATTCCACTTCCTCCCCAGGCCATTTCCCTCTTCTCTCCTTTACAGAAGTAGAAACCAAGTTAATTCATCTGCTTCTCTCTTGCAATTTTTTCATTTCAGATGTTTTATCTGTTTAAATTTTGTTGAACTCCTTTTTTTTCTTCTGCTATTAAAGTCATTTTGTTACTTAATTGTTGCCCCGTATATCCGCTTTAGTTAACATTTCTTTGTAGTACTTCCTGCCATTCCTGAGGTCCAGGATTCATTTCCACTCCTCCAGTTATGAGCACTATTGAAATTACACATCCTAAAACAACTATGTTAATCTTTTCTTCCACTTCCTCCTTTCTTTTACCTCTTAGTCATCTTGTACCAAAAAGCAGTTCTTGCCTGATGTATGCCCAACTCCAAATTTATAGCTACTTCAGATTTCTAGCTCTCTCGCTGTATGTTTTACCTCCTCTGCCACTGGCTTAGCACTCCTACATATGAGCAGCTAAGGATCTGCTTGGATAGAAAAATTAATGGACAGAAAAAGAAAAGGAAACATAAGTCTGTGAAAAGCTATCTTATTTGATTCAATTAAGACTATTTTGTTGAGTTATGTGGACCTTCTACAACAGTTTTTGTTGACTGTGGCGTTGAAGTTCTTATGCCAACATTATCAGCGACCATAATCAAAGTATAAATGAAAGAGAGAAAAAATTGCTAATCCCAACAGCTGGAAGAGGAATAAATATGAGAGGTGTCGCTGCAGGTGTGCCTTATAGATACACTATTACTGATAGGAGCTAAGGCTGTTATTAAGAGAGACTATTCAAAATTCCCTAGAAAATGTAATTTTATTTTTCACTGAAAAAGACAGGGCTGATATTCATATGAAATATTGGAGCATTGAAGGCATTGACAATAAAAGACAATATATTTCAGGCTTAATCAATATTAAGGGGAAAATTATGATGAATCAAAAAAAAATTATCTGATGTGCGACACTCGTATCACTTTCCCTACTCTTATATAAACTATTCTTACAAATTACAGTGAAGTTAATCACAGTATCAGTTGAACATTGTTTATAGCTAGACTACCTCATGTTTACACTAGAGATAGTGTAAGCATAAACAGTGTTCAATTAATATTCTTAGAAATGTTTAAATATTCCTCTATCTACTTTATATTGAGATAAACATTCGCAGAAATTTTTTTATTCCTAATTTTCTTGTAGGTGCAAGAGCAGTATAGCAATACAGCAGACTTTAAGCAATATTCAAATCTTTTAAGAGCACAACTGGTTGATACACTAGGTGAATCAAATGCCCCTATTTATTCTTATCTATGCAACCTACAGTTTGTAGTCTAATGTGAAAATATTGACCCTTTTAGTACAAAAGCCTTTATTGCAGCTCTGCCTTTCTATTCCGTAATATATGCACCCAGCATTAATACTCACAGCCCTGAATGAGAACCAAGAAGCTGCGAAAAGCTTAAATAAATGACATCTTTTCATGCATATAATACTAGCAAGGTGGCAAATGAATGCTTTCCCAAAGAGCGACATAGAAGACGTGACAGCTGTTGAATGGGTTAGCTAGCTGCCAGATTATGATGTAAAGACTGGGTTCGAAACATCACATTGTTTTTTTTTTTTTTTTTTTTTTTCCTTTCTCCAAGTCTCTACTGTCTGTATTTTACTTATTAATTGATTTATTGTTGCTATTGGTTCTCTTGTGAGCCAAAGACACAAGAATTACTTTTCGATAATTAGGGATTTACAGGGATTAGCTCACCACATAAGTTGCGCAAGCTCACCATATCGGCAAGTGGGAGAGGCCCTTGCCCTTTAAAGGGGTAACTACAGGCCATTTTTATCTTTAAATAAGGATCATGTTTATCTTTGTGAACCTTATAATCTGTACTGTATCTGGTGTAAATCATATTACGTAGTTGGCTTTCATTTTTAGAAGCATGTCAACGACATTAAATATAGTAATTTTTGTTTCATGCTTAAATCTTATGTTTCACTTTGCATTTGTGAAATGTTTGAAACTTGATTGAATGTGTCGATCACAATACCGACCATAATAAAATAATCTACTACGAACTATACATTTATAACTGTCTGCCAGTGAAAAATTTGGTTATTATTGTATTTTGTAAGCACCTATAGTGTTATAAAAATGTTATTTGTATTATAATATCAAATTATAGGCCCCCAAGAGGTAAATCAAAGAGTAATAAAATTTTTGAGCTAAACACGAAGGATTTGAACCCAACTTAAAGTGGCAGAGTGATAAAGTAACCTGTATAATACCATTTAGTCAGAGCTACCTTGAGAGAGAAGATCCCTATATGAATAAGTAACCACACACTTTGAATCTTTACACACTTTTTACGACTTCATACAGTGTTGTGAGCTCGCTTTGGTAGTTTTAACACAAATAAAAAAAAACTGCATCCGCCACTACAATTACTGTATGAGCTAGAAACTGCCGTAATTTGTGACAGAAGCAGAAACAATCTATCTAATTCTTAGCATCTTTTGACATGGCTGTGCAATGAAAACACGTGTTGGCTGAAGATTTAAATCCAATTGGTCCCAGTATGTAGATCTGCCATTTTGTATTCCAGTGTTGTCAACTGATGTATGTGATAGGTTGTTCCTTGTTCAAAAATAAATAGGGGCAGGTAACTCACCTGGTATAGGTATATTGGAAAACTTAGATAAATAACAAGAAGAATCTCAGAAATAGTTTACTCCACAAAAAAGAATTGTATTTTACATGAAGTTTGTCTTTAAGAGAACTCGATTTTATGTGTAGTAGGAATTTTTCTCTTATGGTTCATCAGTTACTCAAAAGTCATCGAGAAATGAAGACAATGTTTGAGCACATATCCAGAAAATTCAAGATACGCGTTACATTTGTCATGAAAATATTTCAAATATATAGCAGTTCCATCAAAATCATTTAGTCATTTTTTTATATAATCAAAATTTTTGAAAATTGTTCCAATTAAAGGCTAGTCTGGAGTGGGAGGATTTAATTGAAAATCTTTGCAATGTGTCCCTGGATGATGCTGTTCTTAAATGACAAGTTTGGTATTTAGCTGACTTTTGCTTTAGAGTTATGAAGTTCATACACACAATGTGTACCCTTTTCTAATGTTATTTTTATGGAAAACTTCAAAATGTTTATTTCCACTAAAATCTTAGTATCAAATTTTTGGGCAGATGAAATACTTCCCTACTGAACTGTATATAATAAAGAAAGCAATAAGTATAGACGATTCTTTTTTGTATGTTACCATTTGATTAAAGGTAATGAGAGGATTGTAATATTTTTCTACAAGAGAAGGGGGATGGCATTGTCAATGCTCTAATTTGGTGAAATTCTCTTGTTGGTAATCCTTAGGATGGAGGTAAGGATAGGCACCAATCTCAAGAATAGCTGTTGTGTAATCCTGCAGCAGAGACCAGTTTTTTCATAGGAAGCAATGGTGAATGAAGATTGATAGGAGTTTAAAGAATAAGTTCACAATGAATACTTTTGTCATCACATCTGTGCATGAAACCTCCAAGGTATTGAAGTGAATTATATGTTATAACAAATTGCCAAATTATTTAAAAACATTACTTGGAAATAGCTTCAAAAAGGAATTAAAAAGGTATTTAATAGAAAGATGTATATATAGAACTGATGAATTATAATGGAATGTAACAACAAAAAAAACTGTTTCATGAATTGTATATTTTTTATATAAATTATATTTTGTAAATAATGATTATTAGAAATTAGACTGCGATGATGCTTGAAACATATGTATTTCTATAGGCAAATAAAAATTATTATTATTATTATTATTATTATTATTATTATTATTATTATTATTATTATTATTATTATTATTATTATTATTATTATTATTATTATTATTATTATTATTATTATTATTATTATTATTATTATTATTATTATTATTATTATTATTATTACTATTATTATTATTATTATTATTATCATCATCATTGTTAACTCTTTAATTGAACAAGGACTGCTCAGAATGCGTACAAATTCTTTGGTACTGAATTTAATATTAGTGTTTTATCACCCTTCTTTAAACATTGAGCAACTGGACGGAAACCAGTAGATCTGTGGTTCAAATCCTGGCCATGGCATTGAATTTTTCATGTCGACTCTATCAATCCCATACCTTAGCCTGTATATGGCTGGTGTGAAGAAATGAATAATTTCCATCAATTAACTTAAATAATAAGAGTTAAATGATGAAGCCTGGGACTCAAGTACTTACAGTAGTAAGTCACCACAAATGGTGTATCTTGGATGCGAGAGCTCCTAGTGGTTTACCGGGGAAATATATGAGTCAATTGGAGAAATTAATGTCATGACAGCAGATTTGCCATGGTAGCTCAATGGGTAAGAGCGACTGGACAGAAACCAGGAGATCCGTGGTTCAAATCCCAGCCGTGACATTGAATTTTTCATGTCGACTCTATTAATAGTTAAACATATACTTACATTTTATTAACAACACTGCTGTACATAATCTAGCAGATTGAATGAACCAAACTATTTTAACAAACATTGTTGCAAGACAACAGTTTGGGCTGTATTTATATGCAGATTGTAATCTGAATGTGTTTACTTTGCTACAAACTAGCTGACTGAAGGAAATATAGTATTTACAGATCCAAATTGAAGTTCTGATTCCTATATACTGTGCTGACCAATTTTGGTCACCAGAGACTTTACTAAGTCAGGCAATTACAGATATAATCTGGTGTAAGGGCTTATTTAGTGCTGTACCAGAGATAATGCTGCATTTTGGTATTATTTAATGTCTTCTTACTCGTACAACTGGCAGTAAATACTGGTGCTACCTGAAATGATTTGGAAATAAAATGTTGGAAGGAAACACTGCAGGGATAAGTTAGGGTGTCTGGCATTTTCCAGTCATGAGGACTGAGGAAAATGTGGAAAAAACTTAAATCAGGGAGGATGGTCCTGGAAGGATTTCAACCATGGATATCCTGTTCACAAGTCTGGGTCTTAACAAATTTGTCTACTACCATTGTTAGTGTTAATGCAGCATGTTGCAGTCATACTCAACCCTCGTCTCATTATTTTATGTTCTTCTTGTAATGGAGTACAGCATTGATTCACATAGGCACAAGCAATAATGAATCTGGGAATTATGCTGTAAAATACATAGACAACATTGTGAGGCCTCACTTTTTTTCTTGCATAGTGATAAGTAAAACACAGCTGTGATATATAACAAATGATGGATAGAAGAAAAATTTAAAAAATCAGAAGTATTTATTTTCATCCTTTTATAACACAATACATGTTTGTTGGATACGTCAGTTAAATTTATATTACATATTAAAAAAAAAACACAATATTACACAATTATATAACATTTCTCATTAATAATAATAATAATAATAATAATAATAATAATAATAATAATAATAATAATAATAATAATAATAATTAATAATAGTAATCATAATACATTTCTATGTAGTTACTGTACATATAGTTACATAGTAACATTTTAGTTTACACACCATTCTACAGCAATAATTATTACTATCTATTTAGATATTCCTCAAGCGAATAGAAAGAAGATGTTATGCATAACTCTTTTAGTTCCCTTTTAAATCGGTTTATTTCTTTTATATTTTTAATATATTCCGGTAATTTATTGTAAAGTTCGGTTGCTGCTGCTGTAGGTTCCATATTGAATAGATGTAACACATGTGCCTGTATATGGTAATTATGTTTTCTTCGTGTGTTATGGTCATGAAATTGTTGATTTGTTTCTGTGGTGGAATTTTTATTTTTTAGGTATATTATTGTTTTGTATATGTACAGGGAGTATAGCGTGAGTATATTTAATGCTTTAAAACTTTCTTTGCACGATTCCCTGTATTTTAGACCTAATATTAATCTAATTGCTCGTTTTTGTAGTCTAAATATTTGTTCTATATTTTTCTTTGTACTGCGACCCCATACTATTATTCCATAAGTTATGTGTGGGTTAGATTTGACTAATAAATTGTCTTTTGACAATTGTCTATATTTTTTTAAATTTGATATTCTTTTCATTATAAATAATCCTGAACATATTTTATTGCACTATTTGTCTATATGTTTGTCCCATTTCAGATGTTTGTCTACCATTAACCCTAAAAATTTTGTTGAGTCTACTTCTTTAACTCCTTTATTCTAAATGATAATTTTGGAATTTGCGCAATTTCTATTTTGAATGGTTTGGAAACGTATATAGTTAGTTTTGTCTGTGTTTATAAAAAGGTTGTTTTGTTTAAGGTGCAGGATAATTTGGTTAGTGTTCTGATTTGTTACATTTTCCAAGTTCTCTATAGTGTTTCCTGTATTTATAATTGTTGTATCATCTGCGTACAGTATGATTTTACTTTTTGAAGGATTATGTATATGATGAATAGGAGTGGTCCTAAAACAGAACCCTTGTTTTACTGCTATACTTTTTGAATAATGGTCTTTCAAGCATTGATTTGTTAGATGAGTTATTTTTACTTGCTGTGTTCTATTATTTAAATATGTTTTTATTAAATTCAATGCAATTCCTCTAATTCCGTAGTGATGCAACTTATCTAGGAGTAATTTGTGATCTACGCAGTCAAAAGCTTTAGTTAAGTCTAAGAAAATGCAGTTGTTGTGTACATGTTTATCCATATTATCTATTATATATTATTTCTGCTATAGCTGTAATTGTTAACATATTTTTTCTGAAACCATACTGAGCACTGTTTAGTATTTTGTATTTTTCTAAAAAGGGATATGATTTTATTTGCAATTATTTTCTCTAGCAGTTTAGATAATGTCGATACCAGGGCTATTGGACAGTAATTACTAGCTACTTCTTTATCTCCTTTTATGTGTAAGGGCTTTACAACTGTTTTCTTTAGGTACGTTGGGAATATGCCTTCTCTTAAGGTGTAATTAAATGAGTTAGCGGTTCTAGCAAGTATGGTGCACATTTTTTAAAAGTTTTGAAAAGATTTCATCAAGTCCGGCTGAATTTTTATTTTTCATCTTATTTATAGTTTTTAAGACCTCTTCTTGTGATACCTCACCAATATAAATTGTGTTGGTTATAGATTTTGTGTTAAACTTATACATGCAACTACTTTTATTTTCTGATATTATCTGTTTAACATGTTCTAGCTGGCCTTGGTAGCGTGGTGGTAGCGTGTCTGCCTCACGTTCAATAGGTCCCGAGTTCGAATCTTGGTCAGGGTGAGTTACCTGGATTAGGTTTCTTTCCGGGGTTTTCCCTTATCGTGAAAGACAAATGTCGGGTAACTGTAAGCTCTATGGACCCTGGGTTCATTTGAGCATCATTTCACCCATTCCATTCATCGTCCGATATGACTTAACGTTGGAGGACGTAAATTACAAATAAAAGAATAACCTGTTCTAGGAATTTATTTTTGAATATATTGCTTATTTCATCAGGGTTATCTGTTATTGTATTTCCGTTCCCTATACTCAAGTTTCTGTGCATTTCATATTTTAGGTTTCCACAGTCTTTATTTATGATATCCCACATTGTTTTTGTTTTGTTAGTAGAAAGTCCAAGTTTTTGTTCGATGTGTTTGGATTTGGCTTGATTTAATATAACTTTAAATTCTTTTTTACTCTTTGTGTATTTGTTTTTATCTGTTTTTAGTTTCGACTGCTTATATATATATCATAATATAATTTCCTTTTAAGTTTTGCTTCAGATACTTCCTTATCTATCAGCTTGTTTTGTTGATTTCTTGGATATACCAGAACAGTTTCAGAAAATGTGTTTAAAGTTAGACATACTTTAATAAAAAAGTAGAAAAATATTTAGTTCCCATTGCAAATGATGGTAACAATAATAATTTATATGTTTTTAGGTAAACTGAAGGCACTGTTAGTATATGGTACCTAGAACTATGGATAGTGACTTAAACACTTCAAACGATTCTTGCAATGCAGACTGTGTTATGCCATTGGAATTCAATGCAAGTTTGGTGGCCAAAATCGAGGACTATGAAAAGGATGAAAATTGTGTGGATGATTATTTACACCAGCTGAATAGCAATGCATGTGAGGAAGCACATTATTCAAAAGTCTACAACAGTGATGTACCAAATGGGGATGTAATAAAAAAGGAAGAAACAGAAAGTGAAGATGATGAGCAACCTGAATCAAATAATACAAAGCCTCATGGTGAAAGTTTACTCAACAGTTGCATTCTAGATGAAATTCTCAGTGAAAAGAAAAAGGTAAGCCATTTTGAAATTTATGGGATGCTTTGAGTATAGTCTTTGTACTTAGAAAAGTAAAACAAAGATGTCACCATTGCAGTTAAAGGCGGGGTATAAATGAAAAAAACTAAAGGTGTCACCTACTGTCATCTATAACAAAATTAGAACTGGAATAATATAATCACTAAAAATGGTATTAGTGTTTCCTTTACCTTTAACTTTAATATTGCATCAATAAACTAAGTGTGTTAGTTTGAAATTATAGGGTAGTTTCAGTTAGTTACGTGCATAATTATCAAAACACAAATAAACCTTAAGGAATGATTTCACCAACTGATGTTCAGTTTAAACTAAATGTTGGTGACTTAGCCTAGAAGCTAATGCAAATTCTGTTTCAGTGAACAGTGTTAGCTGTAATGTTGTGGTAAAAATCAGCAGAGTTTTATACAAATTACAAGAGATTAGAATACACTGATATGCGCCCTTATCCATTGTTAATACTTTGACATTTTGTGCCATTTTTACATTTAATGATGAATGATAATGTTATCATTTCCAAAGAAGTCTTCTGTGGGTTTACCTTTAAGGTTTCCAAAGCAATTGCTTTTAAGAAGAGAATAAGACATTTTGTTAGGACTCTGTTGATCCTTAATCAGTAATAACACACTCATATTCATTTTTAGTTATAATGCATTGTCTGCCACCAGTTTTAAACTCTTCAGGATGCTATTCACACCTGACATTTTTGGTGCTTTGTTTTTTTTATATAATTGACCGAGCAGGATGGCTCAGGAGGTTTCATCTGTGGCCAGCATTCAGGAGGCCCGGGTTCGATTCCTGTGGCAGACCTACCTGACCCATGGGCTTTTTTCAGGGATTTTCACAGGTTGCCAAGTGAATGCTGGGTAGGTTAATTACATGCCCCAAATTTCCTGTCCCTCCATTTCATCTCCATTATCATTTCATATCATCTCTCATCTAAAGGTCTCTTTCAGGGTAGAAGTGTCGGCGGGTGTCTTGGCGATGCATGGCAGCATGATATGCTCTGAGAGAACCACTTCCTCTTCCAGTAGGGTGGTTGCCGGTCTCTGAACCCAGATCTCGTAGTGGGACTGTTTCCGAACCACACTAGGGTGGGATATCTATTTCCCTGTCTTGTCCGGGGAAGTTTCCATCTAAGTAAAATGTAGGGACCCCGCCTTCTGCACTGTTGTGGCTTCTTGGGTCGGCCACCATCTGTCTCCTCTCGCCTCATCCTTCCTCCCGGCAATGACCCACTTGGCGGCTTAGGTATAATAGATGAAGACTGGTTGCACTGCCAAATCCCCTCCATAGTAATCCCAATCCTAATGATAGTATATAATTGCCACAGTTGCTTACTGTATTTGGAGAAATGAAATTCCTTATAGATTTTCTCCCAGGCTCCATCTGGAGAAGGATTTAACCGCTTCACCGATGGCCATTTAAAACCTTCAGGGGCCGGAAACGGATACCCAATAAACAGAACGACACATTTAAATTGTTAAATGCTGTAAAAATGCATCATAAATACAATTCCGTATCTTCCATATTTATTAAGTTATTTAAACGAAACAAAGACTGGTTTAAAACCCATTAAAGGCAGTATACATCTACAGTAACGATAAAGTAGAGACTACATTAATAAATCGTCGAAATTTCACTACTTTGTTCTACTGTAGCAAAAGCCATTCTTTGCGCCGAATGCGCCTAATATTTGAATCATTTTGTTTTGTGTGTATATGAACCAATGTATGTATGTTTAGTTACGCAAGCGACTTCTTCGATTCAAGTTCAGTTTATTTATGCTATACCAAGCGATAGTCATACGAGTATATGTTGCATTATATTGAAAAGAAAACTCTCTGTCACCATCTGTTATTACAGTGTTTCTCAACCAAGGTTTCTGGTAGCCTTATGCATCTGTTTTCACTCAGTATTTTAGTTATTTATACTCTCTCTGTGTTCAGAGTGATTTCTTATAGCTATCAAGAGCTAAATGAATGACACATTTGAAATTGTTAAAGTTCAACGTTAACCATGGCTTATCCCCGTAATATAGCAAATAAATTACCTTGCATATGATGTATACAGGCTTCTGATATTACTGTAGAAAATCTGGAATATTTGTTGTGCGATTATGAAGGAGATTAACTTTAAAGAGAGTCGATTAAAGACACTAGACAACACTTACTTTTAAATTTTTCCGGAACTAGTTTCAGAGGCTTTGCCTCTATCATCGGCCGGCTCTCGACTGATTCTCGTTGGTGTAGCTGACGATACCTTGTCACAGGTCTCCTCTGGTGGCGGCTCAAGGAACTTGCTGAACAAATCCTTCTGGGGGATGTCGAAATTGAATACTTTGTTCCTATTTTTTGAAATGAAGATTTGTTCCCATGTGGATAGTTCTTGTTTTCCTGATGTATGTTTCAGTAGTTTTGGTTCTGGATTTATGTTGTGGTTTTTTTCCCAAAAATGTGTGGCAACTGCTGATTTTTCTAATTGTTTATATTTTATGTTTCTAAAGTGTTCCTTTGCTCTTGTTTCTAAATTTCTTTTTGTTTTTCCAATATAAATTTGACTACAGTCATTGCATTCAATTTGATATATACCAGATTTTTTGTTTGATGGAATAGCATCTTTGATGTTTGAGCAAATTAGGTTTTTTAAGGAGAAATGGTTGACTGGTGCTAGTTGAATATTTTGTTTTTTGAAGACTTTTTTTAATTTATCATAGGCCCATGGATGGTAAGTGAATTTTTTGAAAATCATATTAGTTTCTGTAGATGAGAGAGTTGTGGTTTCCTTTAGTAGCTTCTTCTTTTTTGCTAAGCTCACTTTTTTGTCCACTAATGATTTGGGAAAGTTATTTTTTTGTGCTATTTCAATTATTTTGTTGTATTCTGTTTTGTATTCTTCTGCTGTGAGAGGGATGTTTACCAGTCTGTGTGCTAAACTATTGAAGATTGCCTGTTTGTGGGATCTTGGGTTGTAGCCATTAGCTTTTATGTAGTTGTCTGTCTGTGTTGGTTTTCTGTAAATGCCAAAGTTTAGTCTGTTTTTATTCCTCATTATTTTTAGATCCAAAAATGGTAAATGCTCGTCTTTTTCTATTTCTACAGTGAATTTGATGCTTTTTTCTTGGATATTTAAAAGTTTTAGTGCATCACTGATGTGTTTTTTTGGTACTATTGCAAAGATGTCATCTACATATCGTTGCCAGAGTTTGAACATCCAAGGGAAACCTTTGTTGATCCTTATTTCTAATGCACTCATGTACAGATCGGCCAGGAAGGGTGATAGTGGGTTGCCCATTGCTAACCCTGAAGTTTGGTGATAATATTTTGTTTGAAACTGGAAGAAATTTTGTTCTATGCATAATTTGGTTAGTTCAATGTAGTCTGAAATTTCAGATGATGCCATTCCAAGTGATTTGAGCCATTTTTCTATCAACGGTGGGAGTTGATTAACTGGTATGCTGGGAAACAGTGATTTAACATCAAATGAGACTAGTGTGTCCTCTTCTTTTAGTTCCGTATCCTTAATGTGTTCTATAAGTTCATAGGTGTTTTTGATGCTTAGGCTGTCGAATTTTGGAAATGAATTGAATTTGTTTGTTAGCCACTTTGCAAGTTTGTATGTTGGTGAATTTATACTGCTAACTATAGGTCTCATTGTTATGGTTTAACTGCATATTTGTTTGGTATTATGCTTGAACTTTTAAATATCCAAGAAAAAAGCATCAAATTCACTGTAGAAATAGAAAAAGACGAGCATTTACCATTTTTGGATCTAAAAATAATGAGGAATAAAAACAGACTAAACTTTGGCATTTACAGAAAACCAACACAGACAGTCAACTACATAAAAGCTAATGGCTACAACCCAAGATCCCACAAACAGGCAATCTTCAATAGTTTAGCACACAGACTGGTAAACATCCCTCTCACAGCAGAAGAATACAAAACAGAATACAACAAAATAATTGAAATAGCACAAAAAAATAACTTCCCAAATCATTAGTGGACAAAAAAGTGAGCTTAGCAAAAAAGAAGAAGCTACTAAAGGAAACCACAACTCTCTCATCTACAGAAACTCTTATGATTTTCAAAAATTTCACTTACCATCCATGGGCCTATGATAAATTAAAAAAAGTCTTCAAAAAACAAAATATTCAACTAACACCAGTCAACCATTTCTCCTTAAAAAAACCTAATTTGCTCAAACATCAAAGATGCTATTCCATCAAACAAAAAATCTGGTATATATCAAATTGAATGCAATGACTGTAGTCAAATTTATATTGGAAAAACAAAAAGAAATTTAGAAACAAGAGCAAAGGAACACTTTAGAAACATAAAATATAAACAATTAGAAAAATCAGCAGTTGCCACACATTTTTGGGAAAAAAACCACAACATAAATCCAGAACCAAAACTACTGAAACATACATCAGGAAAGCAAGAACTATCCACATGGGAACAAATCTTCATTTCAAAAAATAGGAACAAAGTATTCAATTTCGACATCCCCCAGAAGGATTTGTTCAGCAAGTTCCTTGAGCCGCCACCAGAGGAGACCTGTGACAAGGTATCGTCAGCTACACCAACGAGAATCAGTCGAGAGCCGGCCGATGATAGAGGCAAAGCCTCTGAAACTAGTTCCGGAAAAATTTAAAAGTAAGTGTTGTCTAGTGTCTTTAATCGACTCTCTTTAAAGTTAATTTATCATAACAACACTGTTTTCAACACTTCCAAGAAAGTAATTGTATGAAGGAGATGTTTAGGATATAGTTAGCAGTGACATGTACTGGTCTACAGATGGCATGTTAGCTATTCCATTGTTTGGGGGAAGTGGCAGGTCAAATATGGGTGATGTGGATCAGCTATTACTAGCTATCCCTCTTTACATAAAACAGTTAAATGGTAAAAAAAGTATTTTTATACCACTGGATTTAACCATGCACAATTGTTTAGTAATTTTCAGAGCTGTAAACTCATGCAAGACATTCGTCTACCTGTACTTGGGCGTATAAATAGCTCGTAACCTAATTGAGTATTATAATACTCAGAGGTAAGGGGTAAGAAATTCACCACGACATCACCCCTCATACTTCAGAGCAAACACTTTCCTAAAAGCATACCACCCACAACCAAAAAAGTCACAACCATTTCGAAAATGTCTAGTGTGTTGCGAAAAAGAAGTTCGCAAGGAAACCAATATTATTTGGTGTGAATCTGCAGATGTGCTCTTGGGTGTTTATCCCGATTTGGAGGTGTACAATTCAAAAAGAAGCCTTTAAGGGTATGTTTACATCCCATATAGAACTAATTTAAATTTCTTGTAAAATAGGAAGATAAAAATAATTGGCATTAAATGCATGTATTCGCAGGACGTCTATACACGTCCATATCGGTTTGGGGCATTTTAACTTGGATGTCATATGACGTCCATATCGGTGAAAGGGTTAATGTAAATTCATGAGCTTTTTTGTACTCCATAATTTCTCTATACTTAATTACCAATTAAATAATTAATGCTTTTAAACAATATAACGTTAATTGAAAAAACTCTTTGTAGTTGGTTTTTAACATTCCGTCACTTACATTAGTAGTTTTGGAAGGACTAGCGTAGGAAACTGTTGCTTCCATTTTCAATCTTGAAGGTCCGAATATTGTTTGTTTGTTGTTGTCTGCTCTCTTCTGTTTGGTGGTGGAACTATGAACTTCTTTATCAAGATGAAATCCCACCATTCAATATATTATAAATATACTAAATAAGTTGTAGAGATTGTAAAAAATGCTACATAGGCAAAACTAAAAGTTACCTAAAAACCAGAGTCAAAGAGCATTTTAGAAATATTGATTGAAACAGGTAGATACATTAGCCGTAGCACTTCACTTTTGGAACAAAAACCATTACCTTAATCCAAATCCAATATTACGCTACCTACAAACAAAACAAACTTTTTTCATACCTCCCTTTCTTATACTCACCAAGTATAGGTAGGTGATTCATAGGGAAAATGATGTGGTGATTTTGAAAATCACCACAGAAATCTCATATCTCATCAAGAATACATTTAGGTTCTCACTTATGAGGTTTCACTTAAGATATTGTTACATTAATTATTGTTATATAATGGTATATGGTATAGTACTATATATCAAGGTGAATTAAGATTAATTCAAAATGTTGTTTTAAATACATGCAATAATATTTGGACTATATATTTAAGGGACATGTCAGTGACTGCGTAAAAGTGCATGGTAGCATGTGATTGCCTCTTGTACTCCTGTCTGCTTTCCCTCAGAAGAAACCAACTATAATCCCCCATCATTCTGTACCTTTGTACCTCTTCTCCATGATGGAAATGTCCTGATGAAGTATTCCCCATGTTCATCACTAACATGACTAAGATTTTCCGGAAAAATGTATACATTTTTTCCTTTGTGTTTCCAAGAAAATCTCTCATAACACTTGTAAATGTTTGCCAAGGTGCTAATTTTACCATTTGTAAAGCTTTTGAAACTTTTTGCGCGCCCCCCCTCCCCCCCCCCCCCCCCCCCCCCCGAGTTTTATGATTTGAGGTCCAACAAATATGTTCAAAAATGTTTTCTTTCAATTTTACTTAAGTTAACTGCGGAAACTTGCCTTGCAAATATGCGAATCCACTACCATCCCTGTTGACTGCCTTAAATAAATTCTTCATCAGCCCATGGTTTATATGTAAGGGAGGAAGAAGAATCTTACCAGGCCGAATCAGTGGTGTTAGTTTTACATTACTCTTCCCTGGGACATATTCCTGCCACTTGCCCCACTGTTGTACCGCATAATGTTTTACATAATACACCTGTCCCACAAACATAAAAAACAAATATTTTGTGAATACCCCTTATAATACAAGCAGAAAACCAATTACTTTAATGTCACCACATATTTTCCAACTACGAACCTTATATTTTAAAACACGTGTAACTTTCTTTAAGACCTACAGAATGGAAAACTGGAGCATTATGAAGTAACAGAGCCTAAAGCTGTACTTTTATGAATCTGTAAACAATCACCCGTTATCTGGATTATCCTCAATTCCTAGGTCACTCATTAAACCAGTGATGTCTATACAGAAACATAATTTCTTCCATAGAAAGATATGTTTCAAATTTTTGATGTCTATTTCAAAGTTCTGTTATTTTTATACCAGGTGCACATAAATTTCCATTGTTGCAGCCTGAAACTTAGAAGTTCAGATTCTTCTTTTGACAAATTTGAGTCATGTGTCAAATTATTGAAGACTGCTTGCTGTACAAAATGTCTTTCACTTTCAGAATTTTCTGGTTAAAAGTCAGGATCTTTTAAAGTAGTGGCTCTGGCTCCTAGTACAACTCAACCTGGGAATCATCATTTCCTTCACCATTACTGTCACTAATCAATGTCTGAGGTGGAACAGGAACAGGTAATTCCTCATTATGTGGAACAGGACGCATGGCAGAACGAATATCTGGATACTGAATAAATGTTTACTTTTTCTAGACAGTCCAGATATATTTGTGATGCAGAAGTGACAACCATTAATTAAGGCTTGGTTAAATAGTACAGTTTTCATCTTTTCATTAAGTACCTGTGTAAGTAATCATGTAGGACAAGGGTGGGCAACCTACGACACGCGTGTTACCGGCTGGTATGTGACTTATTCTTGATTATGTATATCTAAAATATATAAAAATTATGATGTGATATGCCATTTTAAGCGTCATTTCCAGAATCTACTTGTGAAAATGGACTAAAAACATGTATTAACTTCACAGAGGTAAATTTCATGGACAGTGTTATTAAAAGGGGTGATAAACCAAAACAAACTGACATATGCAAAAACATCTTAATATAGCAAAATAAGGACAAAGTAAAGAACTTTGATATCACATCAATCAATAATTTGATAAAGAAGTTCATAGTTACCAGAGAGAAGACATCAGACAACAGATGATCGACAGACCTTCAAGGTTGAAAATGGAAGCAACTAGTCCCTCAAAACATAAAAATGTGGTGGAGTGTCAAAAACCAACTACAAATAGTTTTTTCAATTAATTTGACCATCACTGTTACTAAATTTCTCTAACCATGCATAAGTATAACTTTAATTCCTCTGTACCTGGATTTCTAAGTTAACATACCAATTCTAACCTCAGTCAAGAAAATTATATGGAAATCTTTTTATGAATGTATGTTGCTAGTTGCCTGCTAATGATCAGACCTTTGAAATGTGTAGACCAGGGCCGGTAAGATGAGCACCCAAAGTGCAAAATACTTTACCCCTGCAGTCAACTCTTCCTTTTGCCTTCTATCTGGCACGTAAACAAACAGGTGATGCGTGGCACAATGGTGTTCATTCAGGTTTTGGATGAATGGTTTTTTGGGGCATAATCAAATGCATACTTTCGAACACAAGGTTTGGCTAGGATAGCACAAACAAGATTAATGACATTAGAAAACATGAGTGAAGAACCTAATGACTATGCTAGACAGCTCATATTGGCATGATCTGAGAAACCACCCTCTCCCAGTATGTTGACCTTAGTCAAACCTTTTGCTGACAAAAGCAGTTCTATAGAATTATCATGTTTATTAGCTGTATTTTGTTTTATCTTATCTTATCCAATAGTAGTATGCAGTGTTAATTATTTCCCTTATGCTACTAAAGAAATTTAAATGGAGTCTATACAGTATTCTCAAAAATAAACAACACAGTTTGTCTGAAAAGTGCAGTGAAATTGTTTACAATGTACATTGCAATCCCTTAGTTGTTATGAAAATGAATGCAGTTGTTTCGATGGTAATAAAATGTTAACTAAAAGTTTGGTATAAAAGCATGTTGAAGCAGAAGAGTTACATCATTTTGTTCCAGGGGGTTTAGAGCAATTATTATGTGGGTAGATTTAAACTCATTAAGATAGGTATAAAGGATATTTTGTATATCATTACAATGTCACCATTTTAGCGATCAGCATTAGGACATGTAATTGATGACTGTAGTTGTAAAATACAAAATAAACTGTTCATTCAATATTTTGTTATATACATTACACAATGTTAGCAAACAAGTTGTTAAGAGTATTTTTAATATACGTTATTGAATTCAGTCCTGATAGTGTGGCCAACAGAGCCCAGAAATGTAAAGCACTTGAGCAACATTATGTGATACATTTAATGTATGTTATCTTGAAAATTTGAGGGGAGGCATTGCGAAAAATGCTAAAATCCATAATTTACATCAGAGCTGCATTATTTTGTCATTTTGTCAGAATTTTTGTCATTAAATGGGTCAAAGGGAACCCAGTTAAACTTCCAATTTTCAGCGTTCTACACTACTGTGAGATTAAGACCCGACGTCCGCAACAGTTGCCATGCCATGGCGGTCACCCACTTGCTCGCCGATACTCGTAACTTTAACTCACAGAACTAAAATCTATGTAACTTACTGTGCTATATTAATTACAGAAGCCGGTACTCACCCTAATCACAATAGCTGCGGAAGTGCTGTCCATTTTGTGCTATATCCAGGTCACACCATCATAAAAAAAATTTGCATTCCTTTCATCAATTCCACTTGGAGCGGTTCTCCTGGGTGAAGGTTAGTTTTATGCCACACCATGCGGTAGCATACCTAAAGGAGGATTCATCCCGCTGCGAGGTCTACGCCCCACACGTGCGAGAGGTTTCTCGCTTCCCTCAGCGTGGCGACTGGTGTTGTAGCCAATCCTTACCTTGATGTGGGAGCGATGAACCTTTCATCTAAAAGCCGTGAAGGAGATTTTCTCGAAGATTCCTATTAATCTTCTCTCCGGCAGCTTCGGTGAGCGAAGAGATTTGAAATTACCTCAGACGTGGTATTGATACAAAAAGGACTTTACTTTTTGTGTCATCTTGAATGATTAATACCATTTCAATTTTCTCTTCTTTTTATTTCTCTCACCATCTTTATGTTTTTTACATGTGCAACTTTTTCATTATATTATATTAACTTTCTCCTTTTTTTATCTATCAATGATGCAACGGCTTTTTATTAAAGTTAATTATTGTCGCGTCGTATTTTCGTTGTATATTCTAAACTTTTGATAAACATTCATAAACAGTAAACTTCAATCACTTCTCAAAGTTGCAAGAAGCCTTTCCACCAAAAAGTGTCTTCTCTCTTCAAGAGTCCAAGCCAGAAAAAAAAATTAGGAATAAAATCATTGGTTCTTTACTTTGTTTTGTTGCTAGGTTTCTCAATTTTGATTGGTCTTACGTCACAACTTGGAATTCCAGTAAACCAAAGCATTCGTTGCATCATCTACATGGCCTGCTTGGTTATTAACTTACAATAAATTACAAAGGCCATTATTAAATTTTAGATGAGTCGCATTTTTTTAACACATCTGCTTCACTTTCGTACCTATTTTGAGGACATGTTTCGCAAATCTTCGCTTGCATCTACGGCTCTTGTGCGACTGACGCTAGATCCAGCGGTGTGGGTAATTCTGGGGTTGTTGCTGCCATCTGTTGATTTAGTGATGAACTGAAATGTGGGATTCTCTTCTAGCGGGATTTCAAAGTTCATTAGTTGGTTTTTATGTTTTTCTATGTATATCCTCTCCCATATGACGAGTTCACTATGTTTTTGTACGTATTTTAGTAATTCTGTGCTATCTTCAATTTCATGATTTTCAGACCAGAAATGAGCTGCTATTGCGGACTTATCAATATTTTTGTATCTTAAGTGCCTGAAGTGTTCTTTCTTTCTAGTGCCTATGTTCCTTTTTGTCCTTCCTATGTAAATTTTTTCACAGTCTTTACATTTAATTTTGTAAATGCCTGACTTTACCTCTGGTTTTATCTTATCAGTATTATTACTGTGAAGTAGGTTTTTAATGTTGTAATTGTTTTTTGGTGCCAATGTTATATTGTATTTCTTGAATATTTTTTGGAACTTTTTTGTGGCCCAGGGGTGGTAAGTAAATTTAGCAAATCTAGTTTCTTGTTTTATTGGTGTGAGAGCTGTGATCTGTTTTAATTTCTTTTGAAGTTTGAATAATTTTAGTTTTTTATCTACAAGGTTTTTTCCATATCCATTTTTAATTGCAGTTTTTAAGATTTGATGGTATTCGTTTTGATATTCTTGCTGGCTGAGAGGTAGATTTACTAATCTGTGTGTCAAACTGTTGATGGTTGCATGTTTGTGTGGAATTGGGTTGAAACTATTTGCTTTGATGTAATTATCTGTGTGTGTTGCTTTTCTATGAATGCCAAATTCTAGTTTTTCATTGCCTTTTTTGATTTTAAGGTCTAAAAAATGTAGAGTACAGTCCTCTTCAGTTTCTACTGTGAATTGTATGCTGGGTTCTTGCAGTTTGAGTAGTTTCAAAGCATCATCTATTAGTTTGTAGGGCACTATTGCAAAGATGTCGTGTACGTATCTGTACCATGTTTTAAACATATGAGGGAAGGCTTTAGTAATATGTGTTTCGAAAAAGCTCATGTATAGATTGGCCAAAAATGGTGATAGCGGGCTTCCCATAGCTAGTCCTGAAATTTGTTTGTAATATTTTCCATCAAAGACAAAATAATTTTGATGTATACATAATTCAGTCATTGCCACATATTCTTCTATTGCATTGGCATCCAGGTTTATAGAATTTAGCCATTTTTTCAGTTGAATCAAAAGTTTGTCTAATGGAATGCTAGGGAAGAGGGAGCGGACATCAAAGGATACTAAAGTGTCATGAGGTTTTAGTTTAAGATTTTGAATTTTTTCTACCAGGTCTAAAGAGTTTTTTATACTCAGAGTATGGAATTGTGGAAAGGACTGAAATTTTTTGGTTAGCCATTTTGCCAGAAGGTAAGTAGGAGTGTTTATATTATTTACAATGGGTCTCATGGGTATGTTGGGTTTGTGTATTTTAGGCAAACCATATATTCTTGCAAGGGTGGGGTTGTCTGGTTTGATAGTTTTTTGTTCTGTAGTTGTTAAAATTTTACTATTAATGATGGTTTTTTGTACATCTTTTATGCATCGGTTGAGTGGATTAGAATCTATTTCCTGGAATTCTTTTTGTTGTAGTAACTCTAACATTTTTTCTTTGTATGTAGCTGTATCTAAGATTACTATGTTGTTCCCTTTATCAGCCCTTGAGAAGATTACATCCTTTTTCCTTAAAGATTTAATTATCTGAATTTGTTTCAAATGTTTTATTGGCTTTTTATTTATTAAGTTTTCCAATATAGGAGCTGATTTTTTTCTAATTATATTTTTGTCCATGGTTTCCAAGCCTTCTACTGCTAATTCTATGTCTACAATGAATTCATCCGGGTTGCTTGAGTATGTTATACATGTTTTTAGGCCTTGGTTAAGTACATCTTTTTCTTCGTTGTTAAAATTTTGCTTTGAGAGATTAATTACACTATCTAGGGATGTGTTCTTTGCTGAAATTTTGTTATGTTTTGGTTGCCAATGATTATGATTACGTTTTAGTTTCTTATTTTGACGATAAACTTTCTCTTTGACTTTATAATTGATATGTTCAAATGATTTGGCTTCTAAGTGGTCCCATGCTGTGTTTCCTAGTGTTAGTTTGCAGCTCATTTCTGGTCTGAAAATCATGAAATTGAAGATAGCACAGAATTACTAAAATACGTACAAAAACATAGTGAACTCGTCATATGGGAGAGGATATACATAGAAAAACATAAAAACCAACTAATGAACTTTGAAATCCCGCTAGAAGAGAATCCCACATTTCAGTTCATCACTAAATCAACAGATGGCAGCAACAACCCCAGAATTACCCACACTGCTGGATCTAGCGTCAGTCGCACAAGAGCCGTAGATGCAAGCGAAGATTTGCGAAACATGTCCTCAAAATAGGTACGAAAGTGAAGCAGATGTGTTAAAAAATGCGACTCATCTAAAATTTAATAATTTTTCGCTTCACTGTGGTGTTCCAATACAGTTGAATCTCGATATACAAAGGCCATGTTTGTCTCATACATCCATATATGTAATATCAGCTTCAAATGCCTTCATCAAGAATTTATAAAATAATTTCCTATAAAACAATCTTATCCGCTTTTTAATTCTGGATTTTGCTCCTGAATTACAAACATCTTTTCTTAAAAACTTGTGAACTAAATAACTTGTCAATACAAATTAACATTTGACTAAAGAAGATTACATTTAAGAACACAACACATAGAGAACATTAATACAACATTAAAACAAAAATAAGTTGATTTGGCTTCATAAGCACCAACAATATATATATTTGTTTTACTTGCAGTGATCCATAAATTCAGTCTTTAATTGTAATTATACATAATTTTATTATTAATCGCAAAAATTTTGCAGTGTCATTCAAGGTGTATTGTGTCTGGTCTCTTGAATGGTTTCAATAAAGATTTGTGGTATCTCCCAATTACTTTCCCAATTTCTGATGCAATTTCATAAGTGTGTTCCCCAAACTTTTCCATAATTTTATATGGTCTTTTGTAAATCAGATTCATTCTCCAGTAAATTTTTCTATTTGAATCTGAAAGATTGATAGTTTTTACCAGAACCTCATCTCCGATTTGGGGATCCCAAATAGCTTTTCCTCTCTTAATTTTCTGTTGTCTTTTACTTGCTTTATCTACCAATCTACCATCTTTTCTTCTTCTGAAAGTTGTATATCGGACGGTTCAACAGTGGTGGGGAATTTTATTACTAATTGTTTAGGTGGTCGACCTGTCATCAGTTTGTAAGGGGTAAATTTTGTGGTGGTATTTGTACTGTGATTTATAACGTTTTCTATTATTTCACAATATTTAAACCAACGTTGGTGATGGGAGTGGCATAATATACGAATGTAGAATCCTATATCCCTTAATATCCTTTCACAAGGGTTTCCTTGTGGGAAATAGGCGGAAGAATTGTACAATTTAGTATCATGGCTTCGGAGCGCAGAAGTAAAAAATTTGCTCCGGTGTACAGTAGCGTTGTCGGAGATAATTGATTTTATTTTTCCAAATTTCGAAATCCAATCCTTAATTATTTTAGATACACAGGTTTTGCTCTTTATATTTCTTACAGGATAGATTTTCACAAATTTTGTGAATACATTGAGCATTACAAAAATGTATTTATAATTGTACTGACTTGCGGGCATTTCTCCATGAGCATCAATTGCTACGAGATCATTTTTCTTCTCCCTTACGATTGATTACCTGGGGTTCATAATCGTATTTCACATTCAGAGGCTTTGCTTTTTGACATAAGGCACAGGATGATATGAATTTTCGTACTTTCCTGCCCAAATGTTTGATGCATACCCTATCTTGTATGGCTAAAGAAGTTTTCTCACTTCCTGGATGTGCCAAATATTAATGAAAGGACATTATTATCTCATCTTCGAGAATCTTTGGCACCATAGTTATCCATTTCTTTGCCACACCTCCATGGAGTTTGTATAATACTCCATCTTTCTTAGCAATTTTCTATTTCAGGGACAACTCGTAGCAGCACACCTAATGAGGTATCATTGCTTTGAATTTCAGCAATGTTATCAAACTTTTTCTCCAAATTTTTATTCCAATGGAATTCCATTTTGTATATTTTTATTTCTTGATGTGAATGGGTGAGCATCTCAGGGATTTCAGCTCCAATTAGGCCGCGCCGTGGCTCAGTGGTTAGACCGCTTGGCTCTCACCAAGGTGGCCCGGGTTCGATCCCAGGTGACCGCAAAGTGAGATTTGTGGTGGACAACACGTGCTGGGGCGCGTTTTCTCCGGAACCTCCGGTTTCCCCCGCCATCTCATTCCACCGATGCTCCATCTTCATCTCATATATCATCAGTGTCACCGCCTGCGGTGCCGTATGTAGTAAAAGCGAGCGTTAAACACTACACATATCATTTCAGCTCCAATCTTCTGTCCGGATAGCAAATCACTAAAAATATTATCTTTCCCTGGTATATGATGTATCTCGTAATCGTACAAAGTAATCTCGTGTATGTATCGAGATATCTTGGAACTGGTTAGTTTGCATTTCTTTATGAATGACAAACTTATGTGGTCGCTATATACTATAATTTTAGTGTTATATATATTGCCGAAACTTTTGTAAAGCAAAGTAAATAGCGCCAATTTCCAATTCTGTGATGCATGCATTCGATTCAACCTTACTTAATGTTCTCGATGCAGTGGCAATCACATGGCTATTTCCTTCAGGGTCAGTTTGTGTCAATACTACCACATATCATGAATACTAGCATCTGTATATATATTAAATGAATGATTTTGAATTGATCTTTCCAAGAGGATGGTGTTTTTGAATAAATCTTTTATTCTTTGGAAAGCCATCTGTTGCTCATCTGACCATTTCCAAACAGTATTTTTCTTTAACAATTCCCTTAAAGGACCTAATTCTTTTGCATAATTTATAACAAATTTGCTTTCATATTGTAGGATGCCTAGGAACCTTTTTAACTGTTTGGTGTTCTTAGGTGGAGGAATCTTTTCAATATCTTTAATTCGATTAGGATTTGGTGCCATTCCTTTTTCGGAAATTATATAACCTAAGAACTCAATTTCCTTGACCAGAAAATGTGATTTAGCCAAGTTTATTGTCATTCCACTCTCCCTAAATTTGGAAAAAATATAATTCAGATGCTCAATGTGCACATCAAAATCTGGATCATAAATCAAAAAATCATCAATATATTGCAATGCAAAATCTTCTATAGTATCACCAAAAATATGGTATAGAGCACGAAGTAAGACGCTACCACTGGTAGATAACCCAAAACCGCAAGTCTTAAATTGGTATATTTTACCTCCAAAATTAAAACCTGTGTACTTCCTCACCGATTCGTCTAATGGAATTTGCCAATAAGATGAAACCAAATTGATTTTGGAAAAATATCGGCCACGCCCCAGTTTTGAAAATAATTCATCAATTCCCAGAGGTCTAAAATAATCGGGTTGTGAGAGGGCATTTATTTTCTGGGCATCAATAGTCATCCTTATTGATCCATCAGGTTTATGAACCCAGCATAGTGGATGTAAGTATGGGGAATCAGACACTTCAATAATTCCATCCTCCAACATTTTATTAATGATGTCTGTAGCCTGTTGACGTATTGACATCGGAACAGGTCTACTTTTATGAGTGTATGGGGCAACGTCTTTAACTTTCAACTTATGTGTATACTTATTGCAGAGCCCAGGCTTCGAACTAAATGCTTCGCGATTTTTAAGGATGCACATCTTTAATTGTTCTTTTTGTGCTTCATTTAGATTATTAGTACTCTCTAACTTAACTTTCGGATTTTCAATGAATTTGCTTTCCTCTTGTTTATCTATAATCTTACTATTGTTTAGTTGCAAGCCATACAACTGACAATGATTATTATCAGGATCGATGTTCTGGGACATGTTTTCTTTAACATTATACCACGTATCATCATAATTATCTGTATCATCATACATAACATCATTTTCTTGCAAATATATATTTTCGATGAAGAATCTCTCATTATTTAAATCATCTTTCTCCTCCTCTCTTATACTTATATTTTCTAACAGTTTAATATCTAAAATATTACTGCCCACTTTAATCCTGATCTCATGTTTATCAAAGTCGATTACGCTTTGCCAACTATACAACAAATCGTTTCTGATAATGATCTCTCTAGCTAAGTTAGGTATTACTAATGCAATGAAATTTAAATTCTTTCCCTTAACTCTTGCTTCAATCAATGCCTGATGTCTAACGTGATCTTGTCTTTTTCCTATAGCTGTGCTACAGTATACATTACTCACACTTAGATGTTCAACTCGATAATTAACTATCAATGTTTTAAAGAATTCTTCGCTAATTACCGAAGAGCTTGCCCCAGTGTCTATTAATACAGGTATTGGTTTTTCCCATACTTGAATGACTATTTGGGGAGGGCTTACTAATTCGGTTTTCTCTGGGTTTGATACCACAATATTGTTCAAGGTATTCCCACTGTTAGTTCTACTTTCGCTCTGTGTTACCCTTTTCCCATCACCTTCCAGAGCACAAAATGACGACGGGATTAGTTTTCCGGAAGAGAATTTTGAACATTTGTGTTAGTTCTTAAGTTGGTATCACTTACTGTATCTCGTGAATTTTTCAAGTTAATTTGTCGGTTTTCTGGTTCTTCTCTCACATTTTCAGGCAATCTTTGAGTTGAGGTGTTACCCACAGAATGATCTTGTGAAATGTCATGCCTTTGATTTAAATTTCTGCTACATTCCCGGTAATTTCTGTAAAATCTTATGTGATTGATCTGACCCTCTCGATCAATTCTTTGTGTGTTAGAATTTTGATTCCGGTACCTCCCAAATGATGGTACGTTCCTATTTCCCCGAGGCATAACGGTTTCATACCTACCTCTAAAACTATGGTCTCTTTCTTCCCATGAATTTCTATGATTTTGTGCCTCGCCCCCTGAAATTTAGAAGATTCTCAAGATTTTGACCTCGACCGGAATTTACTCTTCCATTTGGCTGATCAGCTAACCTATTACTTACATATGAGCCATGACTTTCTGTTGTGTTAGTGTTTGAATTTTGATTTGTATTGTATACTTCAAATGAAGAAAGCAACTCAATCACATCAGAAAAATCTACAGGTCTTGCCACAATTAAGTGATTCCTAATGTGTGAAGGATAATGTCTGATCAAAGTATTTACTATATCCATTTTTGACATTTCAGGATTCACTAACTTACTCTTATTCGCCAATTTTAGAAAATATTCAGTCATTGAGATACCTTTCTTTGCCTCATATTTTCCTGTAGCCAACTCAATTTTTACTCTGTTTTGTCTTTCTGTTCCCCAAAATCTGTTTAAATACGAAGTCCTAAATGTGTTATACGTTTCATGAGAAGTTAAGGTTAACCTAAGCCATTCTAATGCATTCTTTTTCAAACATCTTTTTACTATCATCATTCTAAATTCATTAGGAATTCGTTTTATGTGGAAATACTCTTCCAGTTCTTTTAGGAAAACCTTGGGATTATCACTGGACTCTTCATCAAAACATGGTGGACTGATATCATTAAGGGAATAATTAACACATTCATTATGACCCTGAGTGTGAAAATGTGTGTGTGAGGGCATGTTTTGATTATTCCTTTTGTAATATACTTCATTTTCTGGACTTACTAGATCACTACATTCACTTATAGCATCACAAGGATTTGAATTAGTGTTTACATTACCAGTATGGTAACTATCATTAACATTTTCAACTCTAGACAAATCTTTCACATTACTTGACTTATTTGCCTGCAATGCAATTACAATCTGTGTCAATTTATTTACATTATCCTTTCCTATTTCAAGATTGTCTTTAATTTCTTGAATCTGACTAATTGTCTCATCTTTTGATTTACTTACTTCACCAAGGTTTAACTTAATTTCTTCTTGGTGAGATTTTACCTCGTTATGTTGTAATTGCATCTCAGTCCTAATTATAGCAATTCTTTGATCTAATTTTTCCTCAAACTCATCTTTTTGTTTATCTACTACCTTGGTTTGCTTTTTCATAAATATTTCTAATTCTTTGTTCACTTCTAACTTGATATCCCGTTTTACATTTTCATGACATAACCTAGTTTCCTGAATCATCTCTCTTAATTCCTTAACCTCAACCTCAAATCTTTCCATATTTTCCCTACATTCTTGTCTACTTTCTCTCACTTCTTGAGCTAGCTCAGAACCTATCAATTCCTGTTTTAACTTTTGTGACAAACTAACCTCTAAATTGCGTACACTTTGCGCCAATTCCTGTCTTACACTAACATCTAAATTGCACATACTTAGTTTCAAATCTTTAATATTGTCTTTATTCTGAGCTAATTCTACTCTCAGTTCATTTATATTTTGTTCATTTTTCACTAACTCTGATTCTAAATCATTTAAACTAGTTTCCAAATTGCTTTCTAAGCTTGATTTTACATCATTTAAACTAGCTCCCAAATTGCTTTCTATATTACCCATACCTTGTCTTAAATTTTTCTATTAACCTCCATATTAACCATATCCTTTCTTATATTAGCCTTCATATTAGCATTCATATTAATCATCATTTTTGCTAACCTATCCAACGTCATCTCATTATCTTTAATTTTCCCTACTTCCTCCGTACTTTGCTTTTCAACCACTTCTTCTACATCTCTACCCTTATCTACTTCCTTTTTACTCTCCATTTTTCTAACTATCTTCTGATTTCTTAGCAACATGAATTTACTAAAAAAATAATAAATTGTTTTTTCAACACTCTTACTTGGAATTTGTAGTCTTCACTCTTCTTGTAACACATGCATATGTACACTACACTTCCTGGGATTTTCTTCTTTCCACTCTCCCATTTGATCTATTCGTGTCCCGCGATGGTTGCCATATTTGGAGCGGTTCTCCCGGGTGAAGGTTAGTTTTATGCCACACCATACGGTAGCATACCTGAAGGAGGATTCACCGCCTGCGGTGCCGTATGTAGTAAAAGCGGGCGTTAAACACTACATATTTCATTTCATTTGAAGGAGGATTCGCCCCGTTGCGAGGTCTACGCCCCACACGTGCGAGAGGTTTCTCGCTTCCCTCGGTGTGGCGACTGGTGTTGTAGCCAATCCTTACCTTGATGTGGGAGCGATTAACCTTTCATCTAAAAGCCGTGAAGGAGATGTTCTCGAAGATTCCTATTAATCTTCTCTCCGGCAGTTTCGGTGAGCGAAGAGATTTGAAATTACCTCAGACGTGGTATTGATACAAAAAGGACTTTACTTTTTGTGTCATCTTGTAATGAATGATTAACACCATTTCAATTTTCTCTTCTTTTTATTTCTCTCACCATCTTTATGTTTTTTACATGCGCAACTTTTTACATTATATTACATTAACTTTCTCCTTTTTTATCTATCAATGATGCAACGGCTTTTTATTAAAGTTAATTATTGTCGTGTCGTATTTTCGTTGTATATTCTAAACTTTTGATAAACGTTCATAAACAGTAAACTTCAATCACTTCTCAAAGTTGCAAGAAGCCTTTTCACCAAAAAGCCTCTTCTGTCTTCAAGAGTCCAAGCCAGAAAAGAAAATTTAGGAATAAAATCATTGGTTCTTTACTTCGTTTTGTTGCTAGGTTACTCTAATACTCAATTTTGATTGGTCCTACGTCACAACTTGGAATTCCAATAAACCAAAGCATTAGTTGCATGATCTACATGGCCTGCTTGGTTATTAACTTACAATAAATTACAAATGGCCATGTTTGTCTCATACATCCATATATGTAATATCAGCTTCACACTGCACAAATCTTACCAATTTCCCTACAAATATTTTCTTTAAGTTCATCTAAGATACATGGTGTGACGAATTGACATATTTTGAAAGATTAAATGGTGTATTTTTAGTAGGACAATGCGACCGCGCATACTGCTGGGGCATCCATGACAGAGGTCCGCCGTATCATTGGCAATAAAATTATAAGCAGCGGACTATAGCCGGCCCGTTCCCCTGATCTGACACCATTAGATTTTTATTTCTGGGGAGCAGTAAAAAGTAAAGTGTATGCAAATATTCCACATACCCTAGATGAACTTAAAGAAAACATTCGTAGGGGAAAAGGTAAGATCTGTGCAATGGAATTAATGAAAGTGAATGCAAGCCTTTTTACGATGGTGTGACTTGTGTATAGCACAAAATGGACAACACTTCCAGCAGCTATTGTGATTAGAGTGAGTACCGACTTCTGTAATTAATATAGCACATTAAGTAAGTTACATAGATTCTAGTTCCATGAGTTAAAGCTCCCGAGTATCAGCAAGCAAGTGGGTGTCCGCCGCAGCGTGGCAACTGTCACGGAAAGAGTCTTAATCTAACAGCACTGTATCTTTAATAGTTTTCTTTAAAAAAAAAAAAAAATACTTTTTAGTGTGATTTTTGCATGTTATATAAAATGTCCTGGGTCAACCAGTTTTTCCTTCAGAAACTTTATATTTTAGATTCAGGTTTCTACATCAGTTACAAAAGTTGCTATACTTTTTTATTATGTGTCAAGAAATTTTGAAGAGAAAAATATTTGTGTATGAATATGTTAAATTTTCCTTAAATTTTTGGTAATTTTGAGATTTAAAATTCAATAATAAATAAACTATTCAATTTATAACTAAAATAATACCGACTTTTATTAAGCATTTATTTAGGAATATGTATGCAAAGCTTCAAACAAATTCATTGGAAGTTATAAAGTTCTGGAGCATTTTGATCATACAAAAATGTTGAAAAATTGAAAGCGCAGAAAAATGAATTTAAAGTTTTAGATAAAAATTACATTACTTTGTTTACTTTTAAATTTCCCTGCATCATATGTAGGTCCTACAGTTTTCATGTAACCTTCTTTTTCTTAAATTTGGATACTTTAGCAATTTCCTAATGTTCTTTTCACTACAATAGTCTTTACCAACAAAAAAAAAAAAAATGTATTTTTTGCTGAAATTTCTTTACATTAGGAACAATGTGGCATTCTTTATAAATTTTGTTATGAACGGAAAGTTAGAGTCAGACTGAAAAATTCAATGTCATATCGGGATTTGAGCCACAGATCTTCCAGTCCCCATCCAGCTGCTCTTAACCATTGAGCCACTATGGCCAACATACTAGCACGACATTAAATTCTCCAACTGACTTGTGTTTTTTCCAGTGAACCACTAGGAGTTCTCATAAACACATGAGGCAATTACCTTATGGCGACTTACTATGCTGTAAGTTCTTTAAGGTGCAGGCTTTATAGTTCGGACCATATTAGTTCAATTAATGAAAATGAATTGTTCTTTCACAGCAGCCATGTGTAGAACGAAATGTGGAAAGGTAGAGTCAGACTGAAAAATTCAGTGCCATAGGCGGGATTTGAATCATGGATCTTCCAGTCCCCATCCAGCTGCTCTTAACCATTGAGCTACTAGGCCAACATACTAGCACGACATTAAATTCTCCAACTGACCTGTGATTTTTCCAGTGAACCACTAGGAGTTCTCATAAACACATGAGACAACTACCTTAACAGTGACTTACTATGCTGTAAGTACTTTAAGACCTGGGCTTAATAGTTCGGACCACTGTTAGGTTAATTAATGGAAATTAGTTGTCCTTTCACACCAGCCATGTGTAGGGCGAAATATTGTAGGACGAGTCAGTTGGAGAATTTAATGTTGTGCTGGCACATTGGCCATTGGATATTCATAATGTTTCATGTTTGTTTTCATGTATTTATTGAAATGGGAGTTTACTAGTGGTGGATGTTGCTTAACCTCTTTAAGCATCCACAAAGATCCTTCAAACTCTGAAAATACTGTATTGCTTGTATGTTGTATCTATGAAAGAGCTATTGAAATTATATATTATATGTGTTTGGAGGAATTTAGTAACAGTGACGTCAAAATTAATCGCTAAAGCTATTTGTAGTTGGTTTATTAATACTCGTTACTTACCTTTTTATATTAATGAGATTTCATTAATATAATAAAGTAAGTGACGAGTATTAATAAACCAACTACAAATAGCTTTTGCGAGATATTGAAATGTTTGAGAATTTTTAGGTAAACACAGTAAATGCAGTTTTTAGAATTTGGTTCTGTGAGACTTCATAATATGGCAGCCATAATCCTCATATCAATATTCGTTGATTCAGTTATGAAACTGGCTGATGTTACAAATGTAACTTTTTCCTCACAAGGCAGCAATTTTAAAATTTTTGTGTGTTGCATGTACACTTTAATTCTAGGAAAAATAGTTTTTCCTTTCTCAGTTAAATAGCTATGAACATGCATTATCAAGCAGGTTTTAATATTAAATTTTTTGTTCTATATTTTCCCAGTCTGCACATTGCATACTTTCATTTAATTCAAATATCCCAATAAATCATCCAGGCAATCTCAAATATAAGAGATATACTGAAAGATGACTTGCAATGTTTCAGGTACTTTACATTTCTGATCTTTAGTTTCACCACCATTAGAGGTAATTTTTACTTCTACACAATAATTGTTCTTCCACATTAGTATGTTAATTTGGCAAGATCAATCAGACTTTAAAAATTCAGTACCTTGTTTAAAACTATACAGAGAGAGAGAGAGAGAGAGAGAGAGAGAGAGAGAGAGAGAGAGAGAGAGAGAGAGAGAGAGAGAGAGAGAGAGAGAGAGAGAGAGAAGGGGGTGATAGAATGCCTGCATCAAATGAAAGGTTTTGAGTTTAAGAGAGTGGAATCAGGAACAGTATAACAACAGGAGTGCTAATTCAAATCTGACTTTATGAAACATCTTCATTTGCAAACAAAATAAAATAGATTAAGTTAATTAGGAGTCGATTAATAACACACAGTGTTATTAATCGACTCCTAATTAACTTAATTTATACAACAACACTGTTTTCAACACTTCCATAAAAGGATTATAAAATAAAATAGATTTCACTGACAATACAAGCATGTACATACTGTCTCAACTAATGAGTGCTGTACACAAAGAGATACTTAACATTATCTGCGTGTAGTGTATTGTGTTGAACATAATAAGCATTTATTATTAACATACCATTCAGTAGGTTTCACAACACTAATGCAGTATTGAACATCACACACATCCAGAGACAGTGATTACTATGGCAGAAGAGTGCATTTGTTCATATGAGGCACTTAGAATAGCCGAATAGCTAAGACGTATGCGCCAAGATATGCCTTTTTTGTTTTTTCTTGCAACATGTAGTGTGAAGCATACTCTTTCATGCCTGCAAGTATGAATCGTCAATACACCTTGGAAGTGAATGCAGTCTCCATTTGAATACAGCATGGTGTTCAATCTTACGTGCTGTGGTTAATCTCCAGAATAGCAAAGGCATATAAGCCAGCGTGCCAGCCGGGCACAGTCTGTAGTTTCTATAAAATGTAAAAGGCGCTCTGGTGGTTGCAGCTCTTGGATTAAGTTTTACTTAGTGCATGCAGTTTTGTGTATTTAAAGTCATTTTGTTTATTAACTATACCACTTGCAAAACATTTAGTGCATTTAGTGTAATGACTTCTTTTGAGTACAATGATCAATACAGACAGTGATTCTACTTCTCAACATGTAAGTCGCCCTAGAAATCGAAGTGTGCAGAAAAACCAGTGTCCAAGAAGAAGAGAAATACGGGTGAAGAATATACAAGTTTGAAAACAAAAATACGTAAAGATACAAAAAGTGGAACCTCCTTGCCATTGTGGTTGTTTTGAGAAACTGGGTTGTGATAAAATTGATGAAATATTTCGAAAATTTTGGAAAATGGGGGATTACAACTTACAGAATAGTTTTTAAATAAACTAATGACAAGTGTGGAAGTATAAAGATTGTGTGTAAAGTACAGGCCTTCTGTAGATTGTGTTCAGTAAATTATAAAGTGATACATGGGGATAATAGTTACAGATAAAATTGATGAAATATTTCGAAAAGTTTGGAAAATGGGGGATTACAACAAACAGAATAGTTATTTAAATAAACTAATGACAAGTGTGGAAGTAAAAAGATTATGTGTAAAGTACAGGCCTTCTGTAGATTGTGTTCAGTAAATTATTAAGTGATTCATAGGGATAATAGTTACAATGTTTGCGCAGTTGCTTTTCAAAACATACAACGGTTTGAATGAGAAGAGACTGCATACTGCTCGTGACAAATATGATGGAACTGGAACTGTTGATGTAGATCATCGTGGCCATCAGGAAAAGATGAGAAGAATACCTGATTCAGAGGGAGAAAAAGTAAAGGCACACATCAACAGTTTCCCTGTCTTATCCAGCCACTACAGCAGAGCTAAAAGCCCACATAGGAAATACCTAGCCTCTGATTTATGTATATCCAAAATGTACGAGTCTTATTGCGACTGGATTGTTGAAAACTATTCTGAAGATTGTCCAGTTCCTAAATCTTCTTACCACCACATTTTTAATTCCGAATTTAATCTTGGATTTTTGCCTCCTATGTCTGACACCTGTAATTATTGTGACAAAACAAAGCGACAACTTGAGACAATGAGAGACGACATCTATCCTGCACAAATACAAATATTAAAGCAAGAAATGAGTTTGCATGAACACTGAGCTAAGATGGTACAAACTCTGTTAAAGGAAATGGCAGATAACAAGGATCCAACAGTTGGTGCTATTGCCACTGCCATGTAATCGCGCTTCCAACACCAAAAATAAATTCTGGAATTCAATTTTACAAGAGGAAGTTGTGGACTTACAATCTGGATATTTGCAATGTGAAGAACAGAACAGCTTCTATGTATTTTTGGGATGAAAGTACTGGAAAACTGGGCTCTGAAATTTCAAGATGCATTATGCACGATATTGTAAGACATTGTACATTTTCAGCGATAATTCCAGTGGGCAGAATAGAAACTTAAACATAGTTTTGACCTGTCTCAGATACATCCATGCAGACCGTTTGTCCAAAATTGAACATGTGTTCATGGTACCCAGTGAAACGGTACTCTCTTCCTCGAGCTGATTAATTAACTGTTAAGGAACATATAGAAGATTAATTGAATGTTAAAGGAATATATACATGTATTGAAACAAATATCTTGTGTGCAGTGTCAAGTTTGTTATGGGCTCTGAATCGGTGGGATTTTTTCTCCCCTAGGACAGCTGACCGCAACCATAAATTTTAAGGGTCGCACTCGGCATTTAGTTTCAAACATAGTTTGACAGGTAGGGGGCATTTTGGGTGGTCTAGAGTGAGGTTTTCGTAACTGGGACTCCATATGTGTTCTACCGATCAACTAATTAAAAGTAATGAACTGAAGGGGGAAGGGAAATGTAATATGAACTATCTGGGAACAAAGACATATCTAAGGCAGTTGGTGGCTGAGAGCCGAGCCGAGCTGAACTGTCGTGACAGAAATCGCGTTCATTAAGGTTATTTTGGATACTGTGGGCTAAACTGAACTGACAAGTAAACTAAAGAAATCGCGTTCAATTAAAGGTAGTTAGTAGCTGGGTGCTAATCCGATGAGTCGTGTTATACACGGTAGTACAACCACGCCAGTGCGAAGCCTACCATTCAGAGTTCGCCTAATTAACATGTATTTCGAGAGTAATTGAAATACAACCGATTGTCATAAGAGAATTAACCTGTGTTTCTTTCCAAGTACTCTAATTGATCCACCCTAAACGCCCTGAATCAAGAGATCCTTGCCACAGATCCTATATTCATGAATATTAGGATAACTCCTAGAGCAGCCGAGGACATCGAAATTTTTCAAATTTTATTGGCGATGTTGACGACCCTAGGAGTCAAGCCCCTGCCAAATTGAGCTGAACTGAGTGGCAATACTCACTCAACATCCCCACATGCGACACCGGCCATTCCTATCTGCCCTGTGATGTCATGATTTTGGGAATATAGAACTCTATCTTAGGAGAAGAGAAGTGTTTGCTGGGATTTAATACAGTTAAGAAATAAGAATTTGTAGAAAGAAGAACCCTTTTGACGTCATGGTAAACTTAAAGATGTAGGAGTTTTGCAACTCCACATAACAAAACAGTTTTCAGAAGGAAGAATTTTTGTTTCTTCCAGCAACTACAAAATGGGATTTGGAATTAAGCGTACTTACAGTGGTGAACCTTACCAGGTAAATCTACAAAAAGGACGAATGGAGAGCTATGATTGTAATTTCAAACTTTTGGCAGTCAGTCTACACAAGAAGTACAATAAGCCTGTACTTGTTTCTCCAAAAATACTTGCAGCTCTTCGCTCACTTCCTCCTTACTCATCATGCATACTTCAGTTCTATTTTTGCTGAACAAGAAAATATGAATCTCACACCAGAGTAAGAGGCAGCATTGGATGACGGTACTTTAAATTATTAACACACTTATGGTTTCTCACGACACTGCACAACCTGGACCAGCGCTTATTCATTTTTGGTGAGCTGAACTTTATATATTCCATTATTTATTTCTTTATATTCGTTTTCTTATTTTTTAAAAGGAGAAAAAGTATATGCAGTAACATTAATTGCAATAAGTCTTGCAAAATACTATTTTACACATAGAACAAGAGTTGCTGGCAAGAAGCGGTAGAGAGGATGTGCTTTGCATGAGCTCTGCGATTGGTGTTTCCCTCAAAAGTTATCATGTGCGAATCGGTGCATTTAATCAAGTGAGAATGCGGAAATTCGGAAATAAGAATAAAGGGACATTATCGGCATGGTTATGGAAGGCGGTAGTTCTGACAGTCCTACAGATCATCGACCCCGGACCAGAGACAGGAGATGTAATGACGATGCTGAAGAAAATTGCAGAGGACATAGCACAAATAAAGCAAATGGAAAAAAGATTTGATGTACAACTGGCTGCAAATGCGGAAGTAATAAAAAAGGAAATGGAAATCTTTGAAAGAAGAGTTGGACAAAAGATAGCAGAAATAACTCAAAGATTGGCTTATTTAGAAAAAAAAAAAAAAAGACAATAACAGGAGGAGGATCATAATAATTTTTGGATGACAGGAGTAGAGAGACAAAAGGTCTTGACAACAGATCGAGGATCTTGTGAAGAATAAACTGAAGATCGAACTAGCAGGATGGGAAATAATTGACTCATTTAGAATGGGAAGAAGAAGAGCAAACCCAAGGCCTAAAATTGTGAAACTCGCAACAGTTAACTTTAAATGGAAAATTTTAAATAATGCATCCAAGTTAAAAGGAACAAAAAATTTTATCGAACATGACTACAGCGAAAAAGAAATGGAATTTAGAAACATTTTAATATATGGAAAAAAGATTTGATGCACGACTGGTTGCAAATGTGGAAGAAATAAAAATGGGAATGGAAATCTTCGAAAGAAAAGTTGGAGAAAAGATAGCAGAAATAAATAAAAAATTGGCTTATTTAGAAAAAATAGTAGACAATAACAGACGAAGGAACCTAATAATTTTCGGATGTGAGGAGGAGAGAGACAAAAGGTTTTAGCAACAGGTCGAGGATCTTGTGAAGAATAAACTGAAGATCGAACTAGCTGGATGGGAAATAATTGACTAATTTAGAGTGGGAAGAAGAGGAGCAAACCCAACAGCTATAATTGTGAAGCTTGCAACAGTTAACTTTAAATGGAAAATTTCAAATAATGCATCCAAGTTAAAAGGAACAAAAAAGTTTATCGAACATGACTACAGCAAAAAAGAAAGGGAATTTAGAAAAGTTTTAATATGTGAGATGAAGCTAGTGAAAGAACAAGGAAGGAAGGCATTTGTCAGAGAACTTCATTTGTATATTGACAGTGCCCAGCAGGATATGAGTCAGCAAAATTTGACACACGAATCACGTACACAGGAAATGAGAGAGACAACGAATGTTAGAATTGGAGAGAGGAGAGACACAAATGACCGAAGCATG
This sequence comes from Mantis religiosa, assembly GCA_030765055.1. Lineage (NCBI taxonomy): Eukaryota > Metazoa > Arthropoda > Insecta > Mantodea > Mantidae > Mantis > Mantis religiosa. The sequence goes on along the minus strand of CM060948.1, from coordinate 132,195,361 downwards.
CGAGTGATGGAAGAAAAAAGACTAATGGGTCAAGAACAGATGACGATGCAGATATGACATCAGAAGAAGGGGAAATGAACTTGGATATCAGCTGAGGGAATCGCCAGAGAAACGTGTTACACCATCGAAACAGTTGAGCGATGAATTGAGGAGGTTGGCTTTGGGTGCAACGGCCAGACTGGATGTTTGGCGCCAGGGTGACATCAGTGTAGTGTCAACTCTTGAGTGGCAGTATAATGCAAGTGAAGGGTGCTGTTGGGGATGAAGAGGAAATCAGAATGACGAACAGCAGGGCTGAGTTGGGCAGGTTCTGTTTTGAAAGGAAGGGCCCAGTATAGGCCAAATCTTTGGGGGTGTTATTCTGGAATAGTGAGGGTTTGTGGGTTAAGCTGAGTAGTGGTAAAATTAAGTGCTATTAAATGTGGCTGATATACGTGCTGCTGTGGAGAGTTGGTTGTGGAAAAGTGTGAATATTGTCCTAGAGGGGTATGAGTATTACTACTGTCAAGTAGAAAAAGAAGCAGTTAGAGAGAGAGAGAGAGAGAGCATAAGGGGGTTTGGGAGTTTTTATAAAGAAAGATAGAAGTTTTTCAGGGTAAGGTAGCGGAGGAGCCGTGTGATGTTAAGGTGCTGTGGATACTAGCTACAGGTATACTAAGGAAAGGTGATAGATGGCATTAGGCACTGCATATGACCCATTAAGTTCATCTGAATTTTATGATCTCAAATTATTCTGTAAATTAAATCAGGTCATAGAGATAATATATAATAAGCATCCTGATATAAAAGAGTTTTAATTGGGGACTTCAATGCCAGGACAGGGTATGACTAACCTCAACTAACAGATGAGGAACAAAATTGTGTAATAGAAGAAATAGACAAGTGACAAAGTAGTGCTAAAAGTGCTAACAAAGAAGGTAGAAAGTAATAGTAATTTTGTGAAGATACAAAGATGCTAGGGGAATTTATCAGAAGATCAAAGGAAAAATGGTATCGAGAAATTAAGTAAAAAAAAATAGTCTGCAGTATTAATGGGTTAGATTCATTTCTGAATGTTTCTTAGTATCTTAATCAATTATTTTTATATAAAATGCTCAGTAAAACTTAAACTGCATTTTTCTCAAAACTAGCATTTGGTGCATATGTCTCTGCCATTCTAAGGATCTCATAACTGATGTGTCACTAACAGGCTACAAATTTGAGATACTTAACATAATTGATTTAATGTTGACACATGTAGCATAATAAAAAAACAAAGCAATGACACCTTGTTTATATCCTCAAAGCTTACTTTAGGACTTCCTTTCTACTGTACAATTTTCTGCCCAATATTTTCTATATCAATATATTTATTAAATGTTATATTTGAATTAATTGAAATTGTTCTTTCACACTAATCATTTGAGGCACTTAAGTTAGAATGAATCAGACTGGAAAAGTTGAGTGCAGCAGCCAGGATTTGAGATGATCTTGTACTGCTTGAGCTGCTATGGCAAGATACTTAAACATGCATTATTTCTTCTCACCAGATTCAAGTGTTCTGATAAACTTCAAGGTAGTTTATGTTTCAAGGCAGTTTCATATTAATAGTATATATATATATATATATATATATATATATATATATATATATATATATATATTGCCTCATAGGTGATTTGTAATGTTGCAAGTACTTTACCTATCCAGGCCTTATAGTTAAACACTTAATGTTTTACCGATATGGATGTCATAGAACATCTATTTTAAAATACAGTAGAATAATATGAACTTCTGTAAACATCTTGTGCATAAATGCAATTAATGCTTATTTAACCCTAAATAAATTGTATGAGAGATAAAAGCTTACCATTAAAGATTTCTTCTTGAATGATACACCTTAAAACATGGATTAACACACACAGACAAACTCCATATTCATGGTAAAACATATTGCCTTCCTTGTGAACACCTTTTTTGCAACACATTAGGCATTTTTTACATGGATGCAACGTTTTTGTTGTGGGTGGTATCCTGTTAGGAAAGTATTTTCCTTCAAGTATGAAAGGTGTTGGGGTTATGGATTTCGTACTCCCAGTATAAAGAGGCCTCTGGATGTTATAGTGCTCAATTAGGCTGCAAGTTATTGAAATGCAAAAGTGCAGGTAGGTCATTGTCTTGATAGATTTATAGCTCTCCAGATTACTAAACAGTTGTATATGGTTGTATCCAGCTAATGTAAAAATACTTTTTATACTGTTTAACTGTGTTTTGAAAAGAGATCTACATCACCCATATGCATATTGTTTCTGGATAATACCAGACTTGAAAATTGACATTTTGTTATGAGCATCGAGTTTACGAGTGTCAGTTATCAAAATCTTAGAGCTGCAGTTGGAAAATGCTGTAACTACCCTTCTGTCTTTCCAAGCATCATAGGTAAGCATCAAAAGGTGGGAGCTGACGAACCTGCATTTCTCATCACCTTAGAACCTTTGTATTCACATCTTTTGGCAAACTAATATGGTTAGAAAGTACTGGATTGCATTTGTTTTTATTTTGTATAAGGCCAATTTTGTATAAGGCTGTGAGTGACAGTCCTAGCCTGATAAAGAAAAGCGTCCATCAGGTGCATTACTGTAGGGCCAGATAAACCCAAATCTTTGTCTCCAGTATTATCATTTACTTGACCAGTATATATGCAGCTGTGGTAAAGATATCCCACTTTACTTTTACATAGATCAAAACTCTTTATGCCATATTGGGCCTCTTTGTTTTATTGTATAGCTTCCAATCTAAGCGGTCCTTCGAAAGCATCAAGCTTTTATCAAAAGTGACCTTTTTGCTAGGCACATAATTTTCTTTGAATTTTTAAATGCAATAATAAAAAATAGCCTGATTTTGTATGGTTCATCTTTTACATTTTCTTAGCAGGTAAAATGAAGGAACCACAAAATGGATGTAAACCTGTTATTTGACATGACTTTCCCAAACAAATGGAGCAACTAGCATGTCATCTGTAGACCAGTACACAGTACATGTGTAGTGTAGGTTTACATCCATGAACATAATTAGACCAAACAGTCTGTAAATGTCTTTCAGTATCACTTTTGTCCGCTTCTGAATTCTACTCTTAAGCCCTAAATTGCTTTAGAGGTCTGGTGTTCTTTCATCCTACTTACTAATACATTTGCATAACAATGAGAGTCACTAAGTCAGCAGTAAGTGAAAAAGTCAATTTGTTGGTTATCAAAAGTCAGCTGATTTTGTGCTTGTACACCAGAGGTTGTTCCCATGAAGATGTGTCTATTTGTGTTCAAGCTATTTTGGTAACGCTACAGTGTTGATCGTTGGGGATTCTCCGGCAGACTAGAAGATCTAGACTACGCGGATGACTTATGCCTTTTGGCTCACTCTTATAAAGATATGAAAGCCAAACTCCAACAATTGGAAAAGGAAGCACAGAAGGTGGGACTCCGAATCAATATCAACAAAACCAAGGAATTAAGAATAGGTGCCACTCAATCCAACCCTTTAATTCTGCGGAGCAGCATAATTGAAAGCGTGAAGGAAATCTCATTTAGGTAGCATAATTTCCCATCAAGGTGGTACAGATAGTGTTGTGGATGTAAGAATAAAGAAGGCAAGATATGCATTTGGCCTGCTAAAACAAATATGGAAAAGTGCTGCTTATTCAAAGAACACCAAATTGAGAATTTTTAACTCTAATGTTAAATCCGTGCTTTTATATGGGTGTGAAACCTGGAGAATAACTAAACCAATCATAAATAAACTGCAAGTTTTCATTAATAGATGTTTACAAAACATATTAAAAGTATTCTGGCCGGTCCAGATAACTAATGAAAACCTATGGACAAAAACAAACCAAAAAGCAGTTGAATTAGAAATTTGGCATAGGAAGTGGGGATGGCTGGGACATACACTTCGCCGACCTCAAGATGACCCCTCTAGAAAGGCATTGGATTGGAACCCTCAGGGCAGCAGAGGCATTGGCAGACCCAAGATAACTTGGAAGTGAACAGTTCTTGCAGAAGCCAAGAAGTTGGGGAAGACTTGGAATGAGATCAGGGAGCTAGCCAGGAATAGAGTCAGATGGAGAAGTTTCCTGAGAGCCCAATGTTCCACTTAGGAATGATGGAAAATTTGATTGATTGACAGTGTTGATTCTTCACGCCTGAAGCAAGCAGGTCATTTTCTTCCTGACTGCTACCTCTAACCTTAACACACCCCTCAAAGTCTGGAGACTCGCCATCATAGCCAAATCGTTGTCAAACAGCAAAAGGTCTTCCACATTTCCTGAGGTAATTTCAGAAGACCATACACTACCTACACAAGCTAATTCATTTGCTACATTACTGGTTGAAGTCGTGATTTTCACTGAGGTTTAACAATTTCAAATGTGCTTTTGAATTAACTCCTGGTAGTTACAAGAAATCACTCTGAACCCAGACACAGCCTAAATAACCAAAGGACTGAGTGAAAACAACAGTTACATAACTGTACATGAACTTGGGTTGTGAAATTTTACAAGACATACATACAAATGCTGACAGTGAGGTTTGCTTTCTTGGTTGCCTTTATATTACACAACATAATCAATTGGTAGTATAAACTGAATCATAAAAGTTTGAACTGGAGAACACTTTGCTTATGTGTCTAATATATGCATATTGTTCACATGCACAAAAAGAAAGATGACTGACATATTAGATGCGTTTGATGCACAGAATGAGTTTTGCTGCACTAATAACCACAGCGGTTGAACGCCCCAAACCCACACTACTACTACCACTGCCGCCGCCACCACCACCACTGAGTTTTGCTACAGTGGAAACAAAATAATGACATTTCAACGTTTTATTGATACCATAGATCAGCGGCCACCAAGTGGATCAATTTTGTGCTAGAGCAAATGACGTAGCACTGTGCACTGCCACGAGTGCCATGCAATTTAAGTTTGAGACAAGACGTGGAAGTGGACAGCAATGTGGTCTCGTCTCTTGCAGTTTGTTTTCATAAACATCATGTCAGCTGTAGAATGTAATGTCACACGTAGGACATCTACTCCTACATTTATGCCTTCATGGGAAGAGTATTTCTTGTTTATAGGGGGAATGACAAAATGTTTAGTTTGTGCTAAGGTTTTTGCATGCAATAAGAAAATTGAATTTGCAAAGACATTACTCAACTCACGCGAATGAATATAAGTTACCAAGGAGAGGAACATGCACTATTAGTAGGAAGAATGAAGTGAAGTGAATGAACTGAAGAACTTCAATTAAGTGAAGTTTTTGTTAAAAATTGTTATATCTGTATAATATTCATTGTTTCATTGTAGCTAGCTTCATTTTCTACGTAATCATTAGTTTTTAATTTGAAGCATCCATTTTTGTTGTTTTTGTTTTTAAGTTACTATGAATAATTTTGCTTATAATAACATTTATGCATTTAATTTAAATTTTATGGATACTAAAACTGAAATTAAGCTATGTTTAAAACTTCAGAAGAAGAAAAGGTCTATTCTTGCAGAAATACCAGCAGTTGATTCTGTTCTTAAGTTTGTTTCGTTTTCAGATTTTGGTAATACTGAAAAAAACCTAAGAACATAGTAACTTCCTTAACGACGAATTTGTTTTCTCCTGTGGTTTTCTTTGACTGATGATGCGGACAAAAGTTTGTGAAATCGATTTCAATTAGAAAGAAGAATTAAGTTAATTGAAGTTTTTGTTACAAACTGTTATATCTGTATAAACCTATTGTATTTTGTACTAGGTTGTGTGAAAGTAAAATCAAAGCTAAGTCAAGGATATTTACTCACTTGGAGAAACTGATAGTCTGCTTTCATTTAGCTTCAGCACATGGAATTTCTTTAAACTATTAGCTGTCAAAATTTTAAATAAGTTTTAAGTATCAATTATTATTACACAATTCTAAATAGCATAAGCATAAAAAATAAAATATAAAGTTAAGTGATTATTTGCTTTTCAGTTGTGAAAATATTTCCTATTGCCAATAACTAGGTACTTAGAACAAAACTAGGTTTTGAACAATCTTGCATTTTAAGCCAAAAACATAAGCTCATAAAACAGAAAGATTAAATGTCCACCCTCAGAATCTGGAAATAACCTATAAAGTCGTTATGTATCTATGCAGAAAGTGATAGGAGTAGTTTAGAATGTAACAGTTATTCTATTATAAACATTGTAATAAACAAAATATAACATACAAAACTATGAAGAATTTATTGGAGGAAACTTTGTGTGCCTGTTTTATTACACAAGAGCAAACATACATCAAGCATTGATGCAAGCTGTATCTCTGCTGATTTGACACAGAGCCCTATGATTATTTACTTAAATTGTGTTTAGGTCAGTCATCTAGCAGCAGCACCTGTCAATGAAAAAGTAACACAAACATTTACAGTAAATAAAAGAATTAATCCATATTGCCACTTCAGCACAGAGTTACGTAGTGGTCACCATTCAGAACAGGTCAGCATATCTACTGCCTGGCCCAGCTAAGGGCAGAGCTAGTGGCCATTCTTCTTGACTGAAGAATAGCCCATGCAGAATGAAAGCTGTTGTATGACACTTTCCAGCTCCAGATTTACTCGGGCCGGTTCTAGCATGCTCTCTTTCCAGAAGCCTGACTCTGTGTTTGAGCTGTATATAAGGAGCTAATCATCATGTGCAATCTACTGTAGTTGTCACAGTCAGTCAAGTTGAGTTGAACTGAATGGACAGTTTTTCAGTACACACCTGACAATGAGAATTCAATTGAAGGTAGTAGACAATCTAAGATCAGTTCAGTTGTAAGTTGTGATTCAGCAGTTCAGTGTAATCTTTTTGGTGAATCAGTCATGTTTTGTTCTGGGTGTATGAAACAGTGTCACAAGTGTATCATTTGCGCTAAGCTAAGCCCTTGAGTGATAAAATGTATTCAGCAGAAACTGTGTTTTCATTTTCTGTAATACTTCCATATAGTTTAAAAAAATACCTTGACATTTCACAATAGCTGGTGTAAATTTCATAATATGTCATGATCTTAAATTCACTAAAGTTTCAAATAATTACCATTGATGGTTATGAATTAATTTTATTTGGACTACCATCCAACAAACATTTTGAGTAATGTAGGAAATCTGGATGGTGGACAAATACATGCATCATGCTACAAGACAATTTTTAAAAGAAGACGCAACAGCTATCAGCTTCTCCAGGTGAAGAGCTGTAATGTTGCTAAGAAGCAGATAGCAAGTTACACATATCCTGCTCTGTACCCTCTCAAATTTCAGAAGTTATTAACAAGTGTTGAAGTTCGTATCTCACATCAGTGAAAACTTGCAGATGTAGCATGTGTCAGCCTACTTTAGGAACCAAAGTAATTTGTTCTCAATACCAAATCACTGCATTGTTGCATCTCTCTCTCTCTCTCTCTCTCTCTCTCTCTCTCTCTCTTTCTCTTTCTCTCAAAATTATGCATTGAAACTAAATACTATATAATAAATATGGTTATGAGCAGGCATACTTGATTACATAATTTCTTATATAGGGTATATTTCTTCCCTATCAATCTCTGTCACTGTCATCCTAATCTGCTGTTCCTCCTCATTGAAATCACTGCTAGAGCTGTTTCGAAGGTGGAAAGTCAGCTTATCCACACAACCTTCCATGATGGCATCCAGTCTAGCTTCTTCCAGTACTTCTTCCACATGTACTGGAATAAGTATTATGTGATTCTTTCTCTTTCCAGATTACACTTCTTTTACTACTTCTTTGTAAGTTGTTTCCTGTTCTATCATAGTGAATGTCTTATTGTGTCTTGCGACTGGTTAGGTCAATGTTAGGTCAATGTAATTGAAGTGACAATGATAAGGAGACAGTCTACAACATTATTCATCAATGTATTTAGAGTTTGGTTTATTTTGCTTTATTAGCAGCAGCAATTCTTATTTTTTTATAGTAGTGTCAAATGCCACATTATAAGTGAGCCTTTAACATTTGTGCTTGGTGTTGCTGGTAGTAGATGCATTGTCTGTTTGGACTGTGTGATATGGAACGTTATCCATAATAATCACACTAGATTGCAGGATCTTAGGGAGCAGTTGATCCTTATCTTTGTGATATTCCCCAAATTTTTTTGACATAAAGAGCAGCAGGGCAACATCAACTAAACCATGGGCATACCAGGATGACCAGTAATAAAGCATTCCTATAGGTGCTGTTGTACTTTCAAGTGTATCATCAGTCCAGCCCTTTGATACGGTATGGCTGACTTTTGCTCAGATTTCATCCAATCACACATTTCCTTCAAGTTCTTGTTCTGCATTTTTATTAAAACAAAGCCTATAGTACTGCAGTATATGCAGTATCTGATTTTATAATATCAGTTTTCTGTTATTTATCTTTTTTTTAACTCAAATCTAAGATCATGGAGGACTTTGTTCAAAGAGCTAAAGCTTCCCTCAAATATCTGTGCTTTTTTAAGAGAAAGTAGTTATATGTGGTAGGATGCTCCTTTCAGTGTAATAGTCATAGATATGCCTTCTTATATCTGCTTCTGTAACTATGTATTTTAATAGTGTTTGGAGAAGAAAGGGTAACAACACACAGTGTTCCTTTACTGCAGAGTACTGGAGATAACTGACCTGAGGAGGACATGATTCACCAGTGTAACCAATGTGACAATCTTGTTTATGTTTTCATAACAGCAGCCTCCCTTTCTTACTCACATCCCCTTGTTTGACATCTGTCATGCATCCACTTTTGAAAATCAGATTGTAGCTGGCATCAAAAAGAGCTGGAGAAGTTGTCAATCAACCTTCAATGTGTCCCACTCCTGAACTAAATACTACCCATAAACTCCATCCCACGTATGACCAGTCACTCCCCCTTGCAAGGCAGAGGGTAGGATATGAGAGCTAGGGTAAGGTGAAGACCCATGTTGGATATATGTAAATCTACATAGAAAAACATAAAAACCAACTAATGAATTTTGAAATCCCGCCAGAAGATAACCCCACATTTAAATTCATCACAAAATCAACAGATGGCAGCAGCAACTCCAGAACTACCCACACCACTGGATCAAGCTTTAGTCACATAAGAGCCGATGATACGAACAATGGTTCGCGAAACATGTCCTCAAATTAGGTATGTAAGTGAAGCTGATGTGTAATAAATACGACTCATCTATAATTTAATAATTTTTACAGTGTTAACAAAAGTGTCAAAATTCTTGCATTTCACCAACTTGATTTTTGAAAATGTTGACAAACATGTGTTAACACTAAGAGACTTTTAAATATTACAGATATAGAAGGCTGTGGATGAATCTTATTATTTTCTGAACATACTGTGATGCACTTTTGTTTTTATTTTCATTTACACATATCTGAAAAACTGGCAGGTGAAAAAAATCGGAAACCATGGGACAAATTTCTCATCAATGATAAAAGAATTGTTAGTTGAAATAGTAAATAAATATAAGGGGTATTCTGGAAAATAAGAGGATGGATGAAGTAAATGTGAAAGAGAAAGATGTGACTTGTATTAACCATACAATTAAGTGAATTATAAAACTGCAAAGTTATTAATACTTAAAGCAAAGGCGAGATTGGCATATTCCTATTCGATGCATGTCCTAACCTCTCTTGTTCTTCCTCAGTAACCTTCATAACAACTTGTTTCGTCAGCATATACCGCCATAGAAAATGTTCTTCTGATAGCTCCTCAAAATCATTTCTCCTCATAGACCATACTCTATTACGAATGCCATTTAGCGGATCTGAATATAGCATATTGTGACTTTGTGGGTTCGTGAAATTAAAAGTTCAATTGCACAAACTCAAAATGTTCTTTATTTCCACCGAATTACAGTTGGAACTCTTGCCGATTACACAGAATTATGTAGCACACACAATTACACTTCGCCAGTTCGTCTGTCACAGCTCCACTCTACACTCATAATTATGCTTAACTCCTCTGATACACATACACAGTCTTCCAGTCCGTTCACTAGCACGGCGCTCCTCATGCTGCTCGCCAAGAACTGAGCTCACTCGCCAACTGCAGCCCCTATTTATAGGAAGATCGCCGTTTCTGGAAGTCTCGCGGTTCAGTAAATCTTACCGAAGGTTCCAGACGTCAGGGAGGGGAAAGAGGTGGCTAGTGATGTTTTTCCAACCATCCCCTCGTTAGCGCTACAAGATAAATGGGTAGACGTGGCTGAATGCTTCCCTTCTGGTCCCTACCTGCCAGCTGGTCCTATCGGGAATTCCAATGTTTGGGTGACAATATTGATGTCAAAAGCTGCGTTCATGCCCACCATCTTGACAATTCTACAATTGTTAATGACTTAACAACAGAAATATGGCTTGTTAGTTTAACAAGACATCTAACATGAGTGTTAAGCTAACACTTTTCGGTGAAATACAATTTTTGTTATAACTATTGCTAAATAGACTAACAGCCGTGTTAAGCCTTAGCATCTATTGGTGAAATTGGGAATTAATGTCTCAGCAAGTGGTAGTAAAACAATTCTTCTCCAAGAGATAAAAGTAAAGATGAATAAATGTTTGGTAATAGGAATGCATAATAGTTGCTGTATGGCAGTAGCAATTAACTGGGATTAATAAAATTTATAGCAGTAGAACTTTTCATAATACAAAATGTCACATAAAGATTTATTTTAGTGGTACAAAATTAAATTACTAGATAAATAGGAACTTTTAGATGTGCACATTATTTCGTGTAATAACCAGACAGGCATTTCTTGGTTTGTTTATTTATTTATCTGCCATAGAAGTCAGCCAGACTCGATGGCATCATCAAAAATACAGTTTATGTACAATAATTTTCAAAGATATAAATATGATTTACAACTATGATTGAAAAAGTTACAAATTAATATACAGTCTAATACAATAGAACATTTTAAAAATACAGTAACATCAAATGTATTATTACAATTTTATATTAAAAATTAACTGATGCTAAAAGGTCAAAGTTTTAATAATACAGGTTGCACTGATTGCCTAAACCTTCTGTATTTCCTTTTACGCAAAATCTGTATAAAAATCAACATTAATTTAATATTTTACTTATCTGCTTAAGTATTCCTCAAGTGTATAAAAACTACCATTTATACAGAACTTCTTTAACTCTCTTTTAAATCTATTTGTCACTTGTATACCTTTTATTTCCTCAGGCAATTTATTGTACAAGTAACAAGCTGCAAAACTGGGTTTGGATTTGTACAGTTCAATCCTGTGAGCTATAGCATAAAAGTTATTGATTTCCCTAGTTTCATAATTATGTATTTGACTGTTCGTTTTCTGACATAAATTTTGTTTTTGCAAGTATCATTACGTCAGATATATACAGGGACTGTAAGGTCAGGATATTTAGCTTTCTAAATGCATCTCTACATGAGTCAGTTTGTTTTAAACCTAACATGTTCCTAACTGCTCTCTTTTGTAGGGTGAAAATCCCCTGTATATGTTTTTTTGCACTGTCCCCAAATGGTTATCCCATATGCTAAGTGAAGGTGTATTAGTACATAATATATGGTTTTTAGTGTTGGTAGATTAACTATTTTTGACAATTTCTTTAAAACATATAGACCTGAACTGATTTTATTAGCAATTTTTTCTATATGTTTATCCCAAACTAGATTTTTATCGAATATAACTCCCAAAAAAGTTAGCGCTATCAATCTCGTTTATAAATTTTTCACCTACCTTAACAACTATACATGTGACGTTTTTGTTCTGCTGGGTCTGCATAATCATATAATTTGTTTACTCTGCATTAAATATCAGATGATTTTTATTTATATACTCAGTTATAAGTTTAAATACTCAGTTATACCCATATATCTCTTAGCAGTTGCACATTAGCTAGTAGCTGCTGAAAATGCATGGGTTACCTCCAAGAGATAGCTTTTGATCCTCTGATTTGAGGAATATGGTGATCTGTTATTTACATAATAATGGCTTTATATTGTACAATGAATACAATTCTCACAATGCATACAGCCAATAATATTACATGCACTTTGAACAAACAAGTGGTGTTTGAAGGATCTTCACACCTCTTTAAAAGACCATTAAAGAAAGGAACTAATTAATGCATAATTAGTCCTGCTGGTACCATGAGGGCAAACAATAAGAATATATCTGCTGATATATCTCATAATAAAGTAAAACATGACAAGTATGATTCATGTTGTAATGAATATACTATGTGTGAAATTGTTTATTTCCTATTGATGAAACAAGAAGCTGCTGACATAGCAGTAACATGCAAGTAGAGAATGAGAATTCATGTACCCAGAGAGAAGGTAAGAAAGAGTGTGCCCTTGAATACCAGCAGTGAATGGGAGGTGTCAATTTGTATGATCAGATGACAGCTTTGTTCCTTATAAGGCAACACTCACCTCACAATACCCTAAGAGTGTAAGCTAAAATATGCACTCCTTTTCCAGTGCACATTCCACCCACAGACAAGAAAGAAAAAAGTAGCAATAATTTGAGACACCCAGTAATTAGGAAAAATGCAAAATAAATTGCAACAGGAGTAGTACTTACATTATGCAGAATAGAGGTATTCATGACAGCAAAAACAAAGTGTGTCATGTCACCCTTCATTTGGAGAATTAATTCAGATATCTGATTTTCATAAATTTATCAACCCACAAAGGCTTTGGAAGCAGCCTTGCACCTTTTTATATTTGTTTGCAGGTTCTTCATTAGTAAGGAGCTGTATTTAGTTTGTTTAAAATTTTGAATAAAAATGTTCTGCCTATAACCCATGTTTTTGAACACCATACATTTCTTAGAGTTGCAAAAGGAAATTTTGCTAATGTCACAATACTAGTTCACATTTCAATAAAGTGACTAAAGAGCATTTGAAAATCTTTAAATTTGGATACTGTGTATATGATTTATTTAATATTCAGACATTCTGTTCATGCATGTTTGTATAGCTAATTCAACAAGTTGTCCATGCTCCTTCTTGGAAGATCAAATATTGCTGTAAACAAACCTATTATTACTATTATTACTGTTGAAGTAATGCAATAATTAAAAATTAAACAATGAGTCAACTGAGACACTCCGTACTTATCATACCTGAATTTTCTTTCAATGTGTTTTGCGTGGAGGTAAAAAACGTGGAAAGAAAATTGAGGTGTGTGAAATACAGAATGTCTCAGTCGACCCATTATACCCATTGTATAATTATTGTTTAATTTAGCTTACAGATATTGTTTCTGATTCTTTTCTTTCAGATACTTTTGGAGTCACCAGAGGTAACACAAATTTTGCAGCAGCATTTTCTACATGAAAATTAGTTGAAAGCAGGCACGTATTCAGAAGTCAATTTCCGGGGGGGGTCCAAAAATCTACGTTGAATTATTTGCTTTTAATAATTAATCAGGGATGTATTTTTATCATGTTAGTAAAACTAAAAAACAGATGTAATATATTACATTCACATTACTTTCTCCACCCAATCTTCTACAAATTGTTCTCAGAAAAGCTTGTTTTTGTCTTGTTTCTTTGGATAAAGTCTATAGAAAGACCTTTTATTGCACACTTTTGTTCTTATACCTGGGTTAAAGTGATATAAGCAGCAATCAGATATTTAAAAACGAACCACTAATTGATGCATTTGAAGTATTAGTTCTCCTTGAATGAAAAAGGGAATAGGATCTTAGAAGCTAAAAATTACATACCTTTAAGTAAGTATCTGAGAATTTTAATCACTAACAAATAATGTATCGGAATTAGTTAACTTTGCAATACATTATTATAATTGACATTATTTGTGTATTTTAATGAGTTACTTGTGCAGTAACTTTTCGTTTATCTGTTAGGTTTAGAATAGTTATACAGACTTCACTTCCAGTAAAGCAAACTTCAGGGTTTATCCTCAGAAAATTCACAATAGGTATTCTATTTTTATGCAGCTATCTTAAATATGTAGTGTTTAAATTCAAATTATTGAAGCCATTTTCGGACGATTTTATTGAAAGTCTTCGTTTCGCATTCTTGAAAGATAACAAAATTAAATCCTACATTTTATATTCCTCCAATGTCTGCGCGCGCAGACATTTATTTTAAGTTTTTTTGCCCCTGTTCTGGTGTCCTCAAAACTTGCATTCCTGATGACATCTCAATATCAACTTTTTAAATGGAATGTAACACGTTTGTGCTTACTAAGCACGTGGTAGAGGCAATAAACATTGATCCCGTACTCCCGTACACTGACATGAGTCCCTCTGGTTCTCACAATTTCGCAACTCATATAAAGCACGATTGCTCCATTGCATATCGTCATCAGGCAAACTGTTTGGTTATAAATGATTTCAACTGGAGCCCGCCTCCATAGTTTGGTGGTAGCGTGTCTGACTCCCAGTGAAGAGATCTTGGCCAACCTTGCCGCGTAAGGGGAAGGAGGGTTTACCTCCACCCGCTGTCTGCGAATATAAGACGCAATGTTCCATTATGTAGAGAGAGCGAGAAAAAGGGAAATGCTTTCATGAGGAGGTGGGGTGAAGTGAAAACAATCCACCTTTGCTTATATGAGTGCAAGTTGGGTACCACAGAAGCGATTTCCAATCGAGATCAAGATAGTTTTCTCAATAGGACATTTTACAGGGTATTCCCTTATCTTAATAAGACGATTGTCGGGTAAATCTTATGTTCTAGTCGCTCTAGACTGATGTGATGGTATCACCCGTTTCATTTACTGCCCAATATGATTATCCAGTTAAAGGACGTTAAAGTATTAAAAATAAATAAATAAAATACTATGTTTCTTATGAAATTATGCAACGAGTAATTTTGAGACTGAGGATGAGATGTTTCGAAAATAGCTGATACGAGGGAAGTAGAAATTGCGGGAGTTGCGTATTTTATGAGCTCCACGTTCTCTTTTAACCTGATGTTTTTATCTATGATAACCTGGTTTCTTAGTTAAATAATTAAGGAAATTAAAGAGGTGTTTATCGCCTTTTCCCCAAAAATTTGAAATTGTCGTGTCTCAAACATGCAGCATTTTAATCGTAATCAATAGACATGTTTCTGAGAACAGAAAATTGATGAAAGTTCTTCCATCCAAAAGAAGATATTCACTCACTTTAGTCAATGACCCTTGTTTCAGTTTAAATAACTCAGTTCTGAAGACAGTCCTGAGGGCAAGCAAGAGGTGCACAGTCGGGAACAAAAGAAAGAGTCACAGTTTCAAATTTATTTGATCATTTAGTCATTTCAATATATCGAGATTCAACTGTATTGGAACACCACCGTGAAGGGAAAAATTATTAAATTTTAGATGAGTCGCATTTTTTAACACATCTGCTTCACTTTCGTACCTATTTTGAGGACATGTTTCGCAAATCTTCGCTTGCATCTACGGCTCTTGTGCGACGCACAAGAGCACAAGAGCCGTAGATGCAAGCGAAGATTTGCGAAACATGTCCTCAAAATAGGTACGAAAGTGAAGCAGATGTGTTAAAAAATGCGACTCATCTAAAATTTAATAATTTAGTCATTTGTTGCTAATATTTTTCTCAGAAATGTTTATTTCTTCTGAAACTATTTATTATTATTTTTTTATAAAATTACTTATTAAGATTTTAGTTAATTGATGGAAATTAATCATTTCTTCACACTAGCCGTACATAGGCTAAGGTTTATCATAGATAGAGTCAATATGAAAACTTCAATGCCACGGCCAGGATTTGAACCACGGATCTCCTGATTTCCGTCCAGTCGCTCTTACCCATTGAGCTACCATGGCCAACTTGCTGTCATGACATTCAATTCTTCATTTGACTCGTATATTTCCCCGGTAAACCACTAGGGGCTCTCGCATTCCAGATACACCGTTTGTGGCGACTTACCATTGTAAGTACTTACATTGTAAGTACTACTGTGATGAAGCCTCGCTTCATCAGACTTCATCACAGTAATACTTACAATGCAAGTACTTACAATGGTAAGTCGCCACAAACGGTGTATCTCGGATGCGAGAGCCTCTAGTGTTTTACCGGGAAAATATACGAGTCAAATGGAGTAACAGCGAGTGGACGAAAACCAGGAGATCCGTGGTTCATTACACTAAGCAGCCTTGTTTTGTACAGTGAATAGAGACGTTAAGAATAGAAACTTAAATAAACTTTTTCAATCCATTTTAAACTTAGTTTTATTTCAACTATTTATTTATTAAAGGTTCTGAATGACAATTCATTTGGGGGTGGTCCGGACCCCCTGGACCCCCCCCCCCCTTAAATACGTCCCTGGTTGAAAGATATTCCCTAAAATCTTATTAGCTTTTGTCAGATGCTCCAGCACATACTGAAATAACATGTGAAGTAGTGCACTCTGTATAATAAACTACCGGCCAATCTGAAAAAACATAAAATCCATGCAGTGTTTCAAGCTATCGTTGAAAGAAATTTTATTAAGCGATTGATATTATGATATAAGTGAATTCCTAGATACACTGTAGCTGGCCATATAATTGTATATATTTGTGATGCATTTTAAATGCTGTGTAGTTGTAGAGCCATGCAACTATATATATTTATGAGTTCATGCTTAGATCTTATTAATTACACTTGATGCCACTTATTTTTTATACTTACATTATTTGTATTGTTCTAAATATTTGTATTGACGTATACAATGTCATTGTATTGACTTAACTACTACTACTACTACTACTACTACTACTACTACTACTACTACTACTACTACTACTACTACTACTACTACTACTACTACTACTACTACTACTACTACTACTACTACTACTACTACTACTACTACTACTACTGCTACTGCTACTGCTACTGCTACTGCTACTGCTACTGCTACTGCTACTGCTACTGCTACTGCTACTGCTACTGCTACTGCTACTGCTACTGCTACTGCTACTGCTACTGCTACTGCTACTGCTACTGCTACTGCTACTGCTACTGCTACTGCTACTGCTACTGCTACTGCTACTGCTACTGCTACTGCTACTGCTACTGCTACTGCTACTGCTACTGCTACTGCTACTGCTACTGCTACTGCTACTGCTACTGCTACTGCTACTGCTACTGCTACTGCTACTGCTACTGCTACTGCTACTGCTACTGCTACTGCTACTGCTACTGCTACTGCTACTGCTACTGCTACTGCTACTGCTACTGCTACTGCTACTGCTACTGCTACTGCTACTGCTACTGCTACTGCTACTGCTACTGCTACTGCTACTGCTACTGCTACTGCTACTGCTACTGCTACTGCTACTGCTACTGCTACTGCTACTGCTCCTGCTGCTCCTGCTGCTCCTGCTGCTCCTGCTGCTCCTGCTGCTCCTGCTGCTCCTGCTGCTGCTGCTGCTGCTGCTGCTGCTGCTGCTGCTGCTGCTGCTGCTGCTGCTGCTGCTGCTGCTGCTGCTGCTGCTGCTGCTGCTGCTGCTGCTGCTGCTGCTGCTGCTGCTGCTGCTGCTGCTGCTGCTGCTGCTGCTGCTGCTGCTGCTGCTGCTGCTGCTGCTGCTGCTGCTGCTGCTGCTGCTGCTGCTGCTGCTGCTGCTGCTGCTGCTGCTGCTGCTGCTGCTGCTGCTGCTGCTGCTGCTGCTGCTGCTGCTGCTGCTGCTATAGTTAAATCCCTCCAAAAGTTGTGCTCCATGGCCATCATTTTCCCCAGATTTTCCTCATTTCTCATAATTAGAAATGTGAAGGAGATAACCCTAAACTTACGCCAGGAATATGTTCTTCCCAAATTTCCTGCCGCATTATCAATTCCTTTATGATTAAGAGTGGACATTAAACCTCTTAAAATAAGTCAACACTTAAAGGAACTCAAAAGTTATTTTAATAAATATATTACTACAGAAAGATTGATCTTAGTTTAAGAGATTGAGATTGTTTATTCACCAATTGTAATAGTTTTACAAGGTTTCATGTGAAGTATACATAAAGTTAGTTACAGTGGGGAGGAGGTACTACTATGTATATTTGCAAATTTGACGCTCCAGTTTTAACCATTATTTGTTTCTGCAATTTTTATATTCTTCTATTGTATAGAAAGCATTCTTAATCAGATAAGATTTTATTTGTTTTGTTTTCATTTGTTCTTTCCCTATTTCTATAATCCAGTGCAGTGAGGTAAATGTATAAATATTTTGCATTACTTTCAATACATTTATTTTGTAATGAGCCTCTTGGTCTATTTCTAAAGTAATTTTATTTTGTTCTTGTGTTATGTTCATGGATATTTGTATTTTTGTCTTCTTTATGGGAAGTTACAACATATTTTAGACGTTCATATATATAGACAAGGCAGCGTTAGTATACCTAATTCCTTAAATGCCGTTCTGCAGGTGTTTCTTTTTTTGATATTTTTAAGAGCTCTTATCGCTCTTTTCTGTAGTCTAAATATTTTTTGTATGTGTTTCCTCCCTGCTGATCCCCATAAAATAATTACATACCTCAAATGTGAGCGCATAAATGCGTAATATACTGGTGTTGTACTATCTTCATCCATGATTTGTTTAACCTGTTTTAGAATATATATACCCCTATTGAGTTTTTTAGAGAGTTTTTCTAAATGTCTGTTCCATTTCAGATTGTTATCTATTACTAGTCCTAAAAAATTATTTCACTAGCTTGCCTGATTTGCTGGCTTTTTATTTCCAAGGAGATACTCGCCTGCATTTTGTTACTTATACTCCCTTTTGTAGGGAGGACAAAAAGAAACAGGCACTAGAAAGAAAGAACATTGTAGGCACTTAAGATACAAAAATATTGATAAGTATGCAATAGCAGCTCATTTCTGGTCTGAAAATCATGAAATTGAAGATAGCACAAATTACTGAAATACGTACAAAAACATAGTGAACTTGTCCTATGGGAGAGAATATACTTAGAAAAACATAAAAACCAACTAATGAATTTTGAAATCCCACCAGAAGATAACCCCACATTTAAATTCATCTCAAAATCAACAGATGGCAGCTGCAACTCCAAAACTACCCACACCACGGATCAAGCTGTAGTCGCATAAGAGCCGATGATGCGAACGATGGCTCGCGAAACATGTCCTCAAAATAGGTATGTAAGTGAAGCTGATGTGTAATAAATACGACTCATCTGTAATTTAATAATTATTTCGCTTCACTGTGGTGTTCGAATACAGCTAAATTTCAAGGTAATGTTTGAAAATAGTTCAAAATATGAAGGCATTATACTGTATAAACTTCCTGTGGAATTGAAGTCTGTAACCAATGTAAATACATTTCAAAAGGAACTGTGTAAATATTCAGTAAATAAGTCATTCTATTCTATTAATAAATTTATCAATAATGAATGATTTTTGTAAATACAATTTTATTCTGTAAATGTATATATTTGTATTTATAATGTATATAATATATTGACAATGTCTAATGGATTTCTGTAATCTCTATTGACAATAAATTTGAATTTGAATTTATATCATGCACCATAGCCACATTTGTCTGCTCGCAGAATTCAAACTCACAATGTTGAGCTTTGAATGGAAGGCCACATTTTCTTACCTTAACAATTGTGGCTATTTAAATCACTCACATTGAAGTGTCACTGAAAAGGTTTAAGAACCAATTTATAAAATATATGTAGAGTGGTAACATACATTTGTGCAATTAAGAGTTAATTGTGGCAAGTTTGTTATAAGATTTCAGAGGTCGCTAACTGGATAGCTGATCTTCAGAATTAAAAAACTTTCATGGTTATTGTTTTGTTTCGGTTCTTCCTCATGAGATTTCATGTTTATTCTTTTGCCAGAAATAATTTTCATAAGGCTTGAATTCAGGGGAATGGACTGGCCATGTCAAAACCAAAATGAAAATACATATGCAGAGCAGTGTATGATCAGATAATAATAATAATAATAATAATAATAATAATAATAATAATAATAATAATAATAATAATAATAATAATAATAATAATAATAATAATAATAATAATAATAATTAAGATAACCATAGAATAGAAAAATTACAATATATCAGTGTAAATAAAAGATTATATATGTAAATAAGTGTAAATAAAGTAAATTTTTTCCTTACATGTACACTCCTCTCTTCCTTCCACTCCTAGGTTTATTTTTCATCGGCGTCTTGCCAAAGAGCTTTTTAGACTTAGCGGCCTCTCCAGCTGAAGCCTCAATTACAGTAAGGTACCACAAATTTCACTTAGCATGACACCTAAACTTTGCTCCTGTCCATGAACATGAATAACCACCACTAACTATAGGTCCCTGGTTAGGGCCTAGGTCATGGCCAGTACCTATTTCCCCACTCTGTCCGTATGCTCTTTTGTCTGCGGGCATCTTTTTCGTAATCACCCACTAACATCCGAATTGCTTCGGCGGTACCGGACACCACCTACCACTTTTCCTACCCATCACTTTAGTGTACCTTAGTGCATAGTAGGGGAGGCGACGTAGATCCCTTTCGGATGATCGCCACCGGATGTGGCAGAGGCATGGCCACACCCTCAAAAACAAAAAACGACATTCCAGCAAGAAACCAGCTAGAGTCCTCTGAAGATGCTCGTCGAAGATATGAGCAAAACGAAAGGAGAATTTTCATCCTCTGGACCACGGCCCATAAGCCCAGGAAATACATTCTATTGGATTAACGCCGGCTGTGAAAGCCTAAGCATGTACATCTATATTCAGTTATTGTTTTATTTAATTCTGCTATGTTTAGTTGTATTTCATTATTATTCTTAGATCTGTCAAAAGCATTTAGCATAGTAGATCATTCATCAGTACATGAAATATCTGTATATGGTGTGAGAGGATTAGCATTGAACTGGCTTAAGTCATACTTTGGAAACAAGAAGCAGTCATAAAGTGATTGAATCATAATTTTTATAAAACCAATGAAATTGAAAAGGAAATGTAGAAATATAAAAGTGATTGAAGAAATATAAAAAGTGTTGTAAATCAAGGATCTACTCTTCGTCCACTGTTATTTATACTATATATAAATGACTTAGCTGACAATGTAAATAGCTGATTACTGAGCGGGATGGCTCAGACGGTTCCATCTGTGGCCCACATTCTGGAAACACAGGTTCGATCCCCATAGCTGACCTACTTGACCCATGGATATTTTTGGGGATTTTCCTGGGTTGCCAGGCTAATGCTGGGTAGGTTAATTACATCCCCCAAATTTCCTGCCCCTCCATTTCATCTCCATTATTGTTTCACATCATCTCTCATCTGGGGTCTCTTTCAGGGTAGAAGTGTCGGCGGGTGTCTCAGCGATGCATGGCAGGATGATATACTCTGAGTGAACCACTTCCTCCTCATGTTAATTGAGTTATTAACACTGCACTTCTACTTACTATATGTAGGAGTGAAAGTAAAAATCTAATGTCTGCACTCACATGACCTCTACACTTCGAACAAAATATTCTTAAAGGCGCTCATTCTTTTGTATACTTCTTGTTAATCGAGCCAAACATTGGTACAAATGGTGTTAATATAGACAGGGTGATTCAAAAGTTTCTTGTTATTTTCTGCATATTAGTTAATTCATTTGTATTATAGGTAATTGGAAACTATGCTGACATTAAAGGAAAGATCAGCTGTTGTTTTCACTTGTATACGAGGATTGATTGATGAGGAGGTCCAAGAAAACTTCACTAGATAGTTAGGGAAACCAGGTCACAGCAGGTATGATATTAAAGATCTGATATGAAACTGAAGCAGACAGGATCTGTTGCTGTTGAGGCACATAGTGGGAGACCGGCTACAACACCAGAAGGCATGTACACCATACAGGATGCCATCATTAATGTTGTTAATGGTGGTGTAGGGTTGTGTTGGTGAATGTGCTCTGTATAAATTGTGAGTTTACATAGGTATGTGGTAATTTGAAGTTAGAATCTGAATGTTATCACATTAAACAACACATTTTGCTTCATCTGATCTATAAATTATGGTGTTCCATTGACAGAAAGTTGTGTATCAAGACGTATTTGAATGTAAGGAGCCTGTAGTGCTATAAAGTAAACAAAGGTATTGCCAACATTGTGAACTTGGAGCACTCTCTCCACCCTAAGTATCAGCTGATTCGAGATGAGCAGTTACCGTGTTTGTTCAAAACCAGTACCACGTCAAGACATATCCAGTAAAATTCAGTGTTACGAGTATAATATCTGGTATCATATTAAATGTGTTCAGTTAAGTGAAGATGATGTTGAGTTATGTAAAAAACTGAAGCTGCTGACAGTGAAGTAAACTAGGTTATTAATAACAACTAAACACCAGTAACACAACTTCACTTATCTTATTTAAATCCTGGGGACCGGTTTCAAAGCAAACATCTGCTTTATCCTCAGCCACTCAGCTTGACACTCACCCACTAACTGACTGACTGACCTTGACCACTACCGGAGTTTGAAGGATAGCTCCTTATCTAACTGCCATCTACCGGGGACAACACAAACTTATTGATGATGTCTATAGGAGGGATATCAAAATTCATTACGCGATCCTTATTTTTCAAAATAAATATCTTCTCCCAAACCATTAAATCTATCGGTTCCTTCAATTGTTTCAATAATTTAACTTCTGGATTTACTTCATGATTATATGACCAAAAATGATCAGCCACTGCCGATTTCTCGGTCTGTCTATATTTAATATTTCTAAAATGTTCTTTCGCTCTGGTTTCTAAATTGCGCTTGGTTCTGCCAATATAGATCTTATCGCATTCTAAACAGTTAACTTGATAAATACCAGATTCTTTGTTGTCTGAAATTTTGTCTTTTTTAGAAAACTGTAGCAAATTCTTTATACTGTAATTATTATGAGGTGCTAGTATTATACCCACTTCTTTGAAAATTTTTTGGAACTTTTTATTTGCCCACGGATGATAAGTAAATTTTTTGAAATTATAATCTGCTTTTACTTTTTTAAGAGTGGAAACATCATTAACATTTTTTTGATATTTAAATTTTTCCATTCTTCTGATTATAAAATCTTTATTAAAGCCGTTAATTAAAGCAGTGTTTACAATATGTTTATATTCCGCATTAAATTCTTCTTCATTTAGAGGTATGTTTATCAATCTGTAAATCAAACTATTAAAAACAGCAAATTTGTGTGACATAGGGTTAAAACTTTTATTTTTGATATAATTATCCGTGTGAGTTGACTTTCTATAGATGCCAAAACTTAATTTATTGTTATTTTTCATTATTTTTAGATCTAGAAAGGGGATGTAGCCATTGTTTTCAATTTCTATTGTGAACTTGATAGCTTTATCCTGTGAATTTAGAATATTTAAAGCCTCATCTATATATCTTTCAGGAACTATGGCAAAAATGTCATCTACGTATGTATACCATATTTTAAAAATTGAAGGAAAAGCTTTAGTGACTTCTATTTCAAAAAAACTCATAAATAGATCAGCAAGAAAGGGTGAAAGGGGACTACCCATGGCTACTCCTGAAATTTGTTGAAAAACATTTCCATTGAAAGTAAAGAAATTTTGATCTAAACACAGATTAGTAAGTTTCATAAAATCTTCTATTGACTCCTTATCCAAATCATTAGAACTCAACCATTTTCTTAAAAACGTTAGAAGTTTTTCCTTGGGAATACTGGGAAATAGGGCAGTTACGTCAAAGGAAACAAGCCTATCATTTTTTGACAATACTATATTGCTGATCTTGTTTACTAACTCAAATGAGTTTTTTATACTTAAGCTGTTAAATCTATCAAAAGTATTAAACCTTTTGTTTAGCCATTTTGCCAAATTATACGTGGGTGAATTTATAAAATTTACAATCGGTCTCATTTTATTGCCAGGTTTATGTATCTTCGGCAAGGCATACATCCTCGGTAACACTGGATTACTGACTTTAACCATATTCTGTTCTTTTTTAGGTATGACTTTAACCTCATTAAGTGTTTTATTTACATTTATAATGCACGATTTTAATGGGTCATTCTTAATGCTTATGTAATCTTCTCCTTGCAGTAGCACCTCATAATAATTACAGTATAAAGAATTTGCTATAGTTTTCTAAAAAAGACAAAATTTCAGACAACAAAGAATCTGGTATTTATCAAGTTAACTGTTTAGAATGTGATAAGATCTATATTGGCAGAACCAAGCGCAATTTAGAAACCAGAGCGAAAGAACATTTTAGAAATATTAAATATAGACAGACCGAGAAATCGGCAGTGGCTGATCATTTTTGGTCATATAATCATGAAGTAAATCCAGAAGTTAAATTATTGAAACAATTGAAGGAACCGATAGGTTTAATGGTTTGGGAGAAGATATTTATTTTGAAAAATAAGGATCGCGTAATGAATTTTGATATCCCTCCTATAGACATCATCAATAAGTTTGTGTTGTCCCCGGTAGATGGCAGTTAGATAAGGAGCTATCCTTCAAACTCCGGTAGTGGTCAAGGTCAGTCAGTCAGTTAGTGGGTGAGTGTCAAGCTGAGTGGCTGAGGATAAAGCAGATGTTTGCTTTGAAACCGGTCCCCAGGATTTAAATAAGATAAGTGAAGTTGCGTTACTAGTGTTTAGTTGTTATTAATAATGATGTTGAGTACTTGAAGTCAAGTAATATATCATGGTATTGTAATGTTTGTAACCTCAAACATCGTGGCAGCAAGCATAGAGGACATAAGTATAAATGAAATGCCATCTCTACGTGATGTGTATGAACTAACACAAACCCTGAAAGAAGAAATTGGTTCATTCAGAAAGCATCAGGAAGATTTTGCGCAACACCTAAACAAATCACTGGACGTTTTTTTAATGAGAAAATGGAGGAAAACAGCTATCAGATAGTGTTGGGTCCTGTATTAAAGAATTAGACAAACTAAAAGAAGAAAACAATATGTTAAGGAAGCAGTTAAGCACCAAATTCTAGGCTTGATTCCTGTGAAAGTTTTTATAATAATTCGAATATTATTTTCAGTAAATACCAAAATAACAATGTCATCATTATAGGAGATTTTTACTTGTCAATGATATGTCCAGGTCATATATTATTAAATGGAAGTGCATATTAAGTTTCCCTAGCACACTTTTTAGCAATGGACAGTCTCTTTTCAATAAACAGTATTTGTAACAAGAATAGTAAAACTTTAGATTTGATACTATCCAATATACCTAATTCTCTTACAGTAAATGAGCACAATGATCCTTTAGTACCTATAGACAATCACCACCCTGCTTGAAGAATTGAACATATATTGAGAACAAATGTACATATGTACAAACATCTCTCTGTAATTAGATATAATTTCAAGAAAGCTGATTACCTGAAAATTTATAAGTTGCTCAAAGAATCAAATTGGTAACATCTTGAAACTGCTTGTGGTATCAATGATATTAATACTGCAGTAAATGAATTTTATGCTATCATCCAAGGAGTGTTTCAGGAAGCAGTATCTAAAGCTTAAGTTTTTATCCGTGTTTATCCTATCTGGTATACAGATGACATTATCAAAACTCTCAAACTCAAGTATTATTACAGGAAAAGAGCCAAAATTTTACTTCTGTTTAAAAATAAATTTGAAGAACTTAGAAGAATGTCTAAAGCAATGATAATGCTTATAGATCATATGTACATGTTGAGCACAGTATCAAAAACAATAGTAAATATTTTTGGAATTATATTAGTACTAAGAAGGGTAAACATCAGAACAAATTACAAGTAATGGAATACGGAAGCAACAAATTAGTCAATGATACAGGCATTGCAAATAGTTTTGCTGAGTATGTCAAATCCATGTACAAAGACATTACTCCTGAACCAGTAAACACCTCTTTCTCAAATTCCTTATTTATATCAGAAATCACTACACAAGAAGTAAAAGATGCAATCAAAAGCCTTAAGCCTAAAACCAGTAGCGGACCTAATGATTTGCCACCATATATATTAAAAGGTTGTTGTGAGATTTTATCTCAACCGCTGTGCTTACTGTATAATGCCATGATTAAATCTAAGATATTTACCGACCTCTGGAAGATAACCAAAGTGTCTCCTATATATAAATCTGGCAATGCCTCCAAAATAGAAAACTATTGACCAATTGTAATTTTATCAGCTCCTGCTAAAATTTTATATAAACGTATATTCTTTCAGGTTAAATGTTACATCTCAGAGCATCAACATGGTTTCTTTCCGAACAGATCTGCTACAACTAATCTTATCAACGTTACACAACATGTCACTAATGCAATTGATAATCGCCTAGAGGTTAATACTATATATACTGACTTTTCAAAAGCATTTGATAAAATCAATCATGATTTGTTACTTTTAAAGCTCACCAATGTCGGATTCTCTGAGCAACTACTACAGCTGATCTTATTGTACTTATCCAACGGACAACAGTTTTTTACATATAAGAGTTATACATCACATACTTACACTGTAAAATCGGGTATACCTCAAGGATCTAATCTAGGGCTATTATTCTTTCTTCTGTTTATTAATGACTTACCGAATGTAATAACATTTTCAGAATGCCTACTTTATGCAGATTACCTTAAATTATATAAAGCTATAAGGAATGAGAATGATTCCAAAATGCTGCAAGCAGATATAGATAGAGTTGTACATTGGAGTCAAAAAAACTATTTATTGTTTTATGGGAAAAACGTTTTGCAGTTAAATACTCTATATGTAACAATATTATTGATACTCAGTACACAATGACTAATAACACATTGCACTTCGCTAAATCTGTTAAAGATTTCGGTGTCAATTTTTCTGAAAATTTTTCCTTCAAAATGCACATCGATTCAGTAGTAAACCAGGCCTTTAAAAGCATAGGATTCATAATTAGGAATGGGGCACACTTCGCAAATATAGCTTCTCTCCTCTGCCTTTTCAATAATTTTGTAAGATCCTAACTGGAATACTGTTGCGTAATCTGGTCATCGTACTATAAATCTCATATAGCACGAATTGAAAAAGTACAGAAGTTTTTAAAAATATTGTATTATAAACATTTCATAATATATCCTAATTACATGAAGTACACTGAGTTGCTAAAAGTATATAAAGCGATGTCATTAGAAAATCGCAGGAAAATACAGCAACAGTTATTCCTTTATAAAATGATTAATGGCAATATAGGTAGCACTAGATTTTTAAAAGAAATTAATTTAAACACCAGACATCCAAATCTTAGGTCCTGTTCTTGATTTTATTACAATAAATCATATATATTATATTTTTGTTTGTTTATAATGTAGTTTTTTTACTTTTTATTTGTGTATTGGACATAATCAACTGTATACACTATGATAACTTGGGCAGTGCCCTGTAACAGCAAATTGAAATAAATAAATCACATGGAGTCTAGCTGCATCAATCTGAAGACTCAAGACAGAGCTTGTTGTGTGCCAAAGCATTATATAGCATACTTTGCGCTTCAACTGCAGAAACACCCTTATCCTTTAGTGATAATGTCTGAGTTTGAATCAGAAGATTATGCAGCTCAACATGCTATGTGTGATGACCTGTTAAACGCCATTGAAAATGAAGACTCATGATACATGTGTTGTTCAGTGATGAGGCTGCATTCCACACATGTGGACATTTCAATAGGTGCAGGTGATTTAGGTAGATGAACAGTCATTGCCATACTAGAGTTGCAGACACACACCAAAGATAAATGTGTGGCTGTAAATAACAATAAACATCATGTTTACAGAACCAATTGTAACCTGAATTGCATATCTTGACATGCTACAGCAATTCCTGGAACCATAGCTGGCACAGGATGCAGTAGAAGATTTTGTGATTCTCCAGAAAGATGATGCACCACCCGATTTTGCCATCATTGTTCATGACCACCTCAACAAAGTTTTCTCTGGTAGGTGGATTGGTTGTATTTCACCAAGAATTTGGCCATCCCTACATAAAACTCAGGAAAATAAAAAGAAATATTTCCATAATGGTTTAGATCTACATTTTCTGTATAATGGGTTTGTCTATATCTTAATCTTTAGCAGTTTTGCAAAAATATGCAGAATGAAGACTTCCTTGGACCTAAGCAGGATATTCAAAAGATACATTTCATTTTTCGTAAAAGTTACTTAAGCAATTAGCTTTCTTTAATTATAATCGGAGCCATTCTTGATCAAATGAAAATTTTTGAAAAGCCTTCCATGTAAAGGGTAGTTCGGCGAGGGAGAAAATCCTTAAAATTTTTGTGTCCCATTGTTGGAAGGTACTAGGCCTAAATACCAAGCTTAATGTTAGACCAACTTTTTGTTTCTGAGTTAATGTTGTTCATTGACACTGACAACTAAACGGATCTTCTTCTAAAGGTGCTATGTTGATTTCACAGATTTTAAAAGCATATTTCAACTGAAATATCAGAATAAAAATGTTGATAGAATGATCTCTTTTTGTAATTTACGTCCTTTACGACAAATAAACTAATGTATAAACCCTTACGTAAAACACATCCATATTAAGTCATATCAGTCGATGAATGGAATGGGTGAAATAATGTTCAAATGAGCCCAAAAGTATTTTTTTGCTTCCTGTTAACTATAGAATACTCGTAGAACATGCATATTCAGAAACATAAAGAATTCTTACCATACGGCCGGGCGGCCGCAAATCAGCAGGGGTCTGAACACCTGGCAAAACATGAATAGAAGCTTCAAACCCTCGTCATGACCCTTTTATGCTTACGACAGGCCAGAGTTGATTGATGGTCCAGAGGTCCAGAGTTAGTCCTAGTAAGGTGGGGCTTTTCCCCGTCCGGGTGTCTTGTGCCGCAGTACCTAGCCGCTTTTGCGGCTTAACCTGCAAAATGAGTCTAATGGGATTTGTTTTGTTCTGTTAGGATTAGGTTGTGTGTTTTAGGGAATTTGGGCTGGGATGCCCGTAAATAATCTCAGAAGGCAGCTGCTTTATAGCGTTCACCGCTTTTGGGAGAAACGATTTGATATTTTTACTCGGTTTTGGTTACGGGTTGCATATCGCTTGAATCATCAGGCGTAGTATGGAACATAGAGATATATGGAGAATTTTTCTTGGCTTAACCAAGGGGTCCCATGATATCTCTTGGGAGTTTGTAGGATGGCAAGCGTCTTTGCTCCCTCTGGTCATATCTGTCCAGGGTGTTCATTAAAGGGTTGCTGTGGGTTTGAATTTTGTCGTACATTGATCGTGCCCTCTCGCGGATGACATCGACAATGTACGGGATCTTGGAATTTTCATGAAGGATATGGGCAGGAAATCTCCAGTCTGTATCGCAGATGATTCGGAGAGCCTTGTTCTACAGCGTCTGGAGTCTGACGAAAGTGTAATTAGCCACTGTTCCCCAGATCTCACAGCCGTACAGAATCCTGTACATAAACAGATGATCGCCCGATACAGCTGGCGTTTGAGACGGAGAGGCATAGGTTCCGGAGCGCGATGTGCTCCAGCTAGACCTTCCCTTGACGTGCGGAACATAAGTTAATTTATGGTCCAGCGTCCCTCCGAGATACTTCGCCGTTTGCACCCATGGGATTCTACGGCACCATAAAACGAAGTTCTGCTGTAACCGGTTGGCCCTGGTTTTCACCAGGAGAATTGCAGAGCTCTTCTCCGGGTTAATTGCCATTCGCCATTAATTAATAGGTGGAAGGAGAAGCTGTAAAACCATGCTTGCTAAGGGGTGGGGCCTCCTGTGACTTTCCGGGATTTGAATCGACCGAGCACTCTAGTCTAATCCCACATTTTTTTAAATTACTAAGTACCTTTAAGCATATTTTGTACAAAAGTGAGCTGATAGATTCATGTGTGAGCAAATTTTATACTTGTTTTACTATGTCTACTATATCCATATTATATAAAGCATGGAATGAATGACATATACATATAGACATAGTTCAAATATAGGAGAACCAATGATGGTCGCAATTTTCTGCTTGAAAGAAGTTATATTGTTGCTGCAAGACTAAAATTTCTGCGCACAATGTTCAACAGAAGTACAAGTAATTCATGGTGTAAAATGCTTCATAAATACACATTTATGTCTTCTGTATTTATTAAGTATTTTAATGAAACAAAAATTGGTTTAAAGTCCATTACAGGCAATATACAAATATGGCATCATTAAACTAGAAACTATATTCACAAATCGTTGATATGTCACTATTTTGTTTCATTGTAGCAAACGTCTTCTTTCGTCGAACGCATCTAAATTGAGTCATTTTGTTTTGTGTGCATATGCACGATAGCTACGTAAGCGAACTGTTCTCCGGTTCAAGGTTTTAATGTTCGGATTATGCTACCATGCGATAAACATTGTGTATGTTGTCACAGACATGCTGAAATATTAAACGAACTATTCTGTCAGCATCTGTATGTACAATATCAGATCACTTGCTAACTAAATTCGCGGAGACATAGACAGATATATCTTCCATCTATGTCGCCCCCTAGCTGTGGAACTTGCAACGCCAAGACAGTACGATCTCCTTATTGGCTGAACCCATGTTCATTCTTATTTTGTGGCTACTCTAGTCTAGGTTAGGATTAGGATTTCACTACGGAGGAGATTCGGTACATAGGCCACCATGCTGGAAATGAAATGAAATGAAATGTGTAGTGTTTAACGCCCGCTTTTACTACATACGGCACCGCAGGCGGTCACACTGATGATACATGAGATGAAGATGGAGCACTGGTGGAATGAGATGGCTGGGAAAACCGGAGGTCCCGGAGAAAACCCGCCCCAACGCCGTGTTGTCCACTACAAATCTCACTTTGCGGTCCCCTGGGATCGAACCCCGGCCGCCCCCCAGTAGGAAGGATGAGGCGGGAGGAGACAGAAGAAGCCACGACGATGTAGAAGGCGCGGTCCCTATAGTTTACTTAAACACTTCCTCCGACAGTCCAGGACAACGGACACGCTCCCCAACTGCGGGACGGCAACGAGCCCAGCAGCCGAGCACCAAAGGTCCCTCGCTGGCGGTGTCGAAATGGTCCAGCAGAGGTGCGGAGACCGGCAACCGACCTACCGAAGGAGGAACTAGTCTACCTCCCCGCATATCATCCCGCCATGCACCGCCGAGACACCCGCCGACACTTCTATCCTTAAAGAGACCACCAGATGAGAGATGATGTGAAATGATAATGGAGATGAAATGGAGGGACAGGAAATTCGGGGAATGTAATTAACCTACCCAGAATTCGCCTAGTGACCCGGGAAAATACCCGAAAAAACCTATGGGTCAGGTAGGTTGGCCACGGGAATTGAACGCGGGCCACAGACGATACCGCCTCAGCCATCTCGCTCTAATATAGGTTGCGCGTTTGTTCTTGACGAATGACCTTCAGCGTAAATCCAGTGAGTTGGCCTACGCTTGATAAACAGGTCAGCAAATAGTTTGTTACGATAGCAAGGTAGCTTTGCGTTCCTTTACTCTGTTGCGTTTGTGTATACAGTCGAGTGCAAAGTTTTGTGCGGTACGGATATATGCATGCAGGTGGTTCAACAAGTGCTTGTTACGTGTTAGTTACTAACGTGAAAATGCCTCCTACAGTGTCAAAAATAAACGTAAAAACTCTACATAGTCAAAGTTGGGAGATTATTACTAATATTTATGAATATATGAAGGAAGAAGCAAAACATAAATATCGATTTTCTCCAATGTATTTTAAAGAAATTCAGAAGGTGCGCTAAAGAGTTGCTGCAGTGGCCAAGTTATCGCACAGTGCAGTTTACAGAATTGTGGGTGAAAAACGTAAACCTGACGAGGCGGGAACTTCCCTTGGTATCCCGAGAAAGAAGCACCCGTCTGAAAAAGAATTACCGAAATCAACGATTTCGAAAAATGTCTAATTCAACGCATTGTATACAACTTCTATGCTGCAGAAAAGATTGCACCTACATTAAAAATACTATTACAAAAATTGCGAGAGTCCATCAGTTATCAATGTAAACTCGCGAGCCTTCGAAATGTGATTAAAAAATGAGCTAAAATGAAAAAAATACCTAGAAATAAACGCGTGTTCTGATTGAAAACCATAATAATGTTTATTTGCGCGAAACCTATTTTGTCTCCGTAAATATAAAGCTGAAGGACACCCAATAATTTACGAGACGAGACCTATATGAAGAGCAGTCACAGTGTTCCAGAAAGTTGGAGCCTTTTCAGGGATTAAAAACAAAAATATTAGCGAATTTCACGTTGTTCACACTAGGACCATTCATTATTTTACAGGAAGCAAGTAAACTCCGAGAAAATATTTGTATCTTCTTTTTCCATTTAGTTTTTCGCTTCTTCACAAACGTACTGCTTCTGGAAAAATTAAGAGCCGCAGGTTATGATGGATAGGAATTATAAGGGAAAGCAGAACACCAGCCTTTAGGCTAAAAACTGAAATGAAAAGTAAGCCCCAGGCATTCTATGAATCTAAAGTGACAGAGGGTGCACCCAATATGGTAACAAAGTAGAACGATAGTATCATAGCAGTTCCAGTTGAACCATTGCATATGGTCACAATATACCTACTACAGAACAGAAAAGAAGAAAATTTCTATTACCAAGCCACATATAGTCCATGTATATAACATGAATATTGGTAGAGTGAATCGTTATGATAGAAATATAAGTCGCACCTTGTTTCAGTTCTTGGTAAAAGGTGATACATGCCACTGTTAGAACCCAGGAATGCGCATATTGATATAGATGTTGCTGGCATAGGAAGAGAAGGGTGTAGGCGTCATGTCCTACACCTTAATTCTGCTGGGGGAAAAAAAAAACCTTCCCTTTTTGCCAATAACGTTAAGGGTACTTATTGTTGTGATATGGGATAGGTATCCTTTTTTAAGGTTAGTAATAAATCGGGATTATAAGCTACTGAAGGCAAATTGTGTTCACATAACATTTCCGCAAATAAATCGCATTCGGTTGGACAATGTACATATCTTGCTATCAACAGAGTGTTGGGGAACGTAAAAGTGTGTTAAATTGCAAGATTTTCTTGATACATAAACCCCATATTATATTTGTCGGAATTATAATTGAGGAAACAGGAATTCTCATCACTGCTACTGCATAGGAATTATTTGGGAGCAGAGAATTCTCGAAAGAATTTAGCGGATGGTGGAAAGTGTATATACGTGGTGTGTAATCTGTAAAGCAGTGGATGTTTCAAACCTCAGTTCTCAGCAGGACATCGAAATATGTGCTGTACAGCCTGAAATTCGGACTGATGTAACGGTTATAAGTATACCTATATCGATAATAATAGCAATGATAATGACAATGACAATGATAACAATAACGATAATGATGATAATCATAATCATCATGATATTCATAATGATAATGATAATGTTAATGATAATGATAGTCAGAGTCATAGTAATAATAATAATAATAACAATAATAATAATAATAATAATAATAATAATAATAATAATAATAATAATAATAATAATAATAATAATAATAATAATAATAATAATAATAATAATAATAATAATAATAATAATAATAATAATAATAATAATAATAATAATAATAATAATAATAATAATAATAATAATAATAATAATAATAATAATAATAATAATAATAATAATAATAATAATAATAATAATAATAATAATAATAATAATAATAATAATAATAATAATAATAATAATAATAATAATAATAATAATAATAATAATAATAATAATAATAATAATAATAATAATAATAATAATAATAATAATAATAATAATAATAATAATAATAATACAAATAATAATAATAATAATACAAATAATAATAATAATAAATAATAATAATAATAATAATAATAATAATAATAATAATAATAATAATAATAATAATAATAATAATAATAATAATAATAATAATAATAATAATAATAATAATAATAATAATAATAATAATAATAATAATAATAATAATAATAATAATAATAATAATAATAATAATAATAATAATAATAATAATAATAATAATAATAATAATAATAATAATAATAATAATAATAATAATAATAATAATAATAATAATAATAATAATAATAATAATAATAATAATAATAATAATAATAATAATAATAATAATAATAATAATAATAATAATAATAACACTAACACTAACACTAACACTAACACTAACACTAACACTAACACTAACACTAACAATAACAATAACAATAACAATAACAATAACAATAACAATAACAATAACAATAACAATAACAATAACAATAACAATAACAATAATAATAATAATAATAATAATAATAATAATAATAATAATAATAATAATAATAATAATAATAATAATAATAATAATAATAATAATAATAATAATAATAATAATAATAATAATAATAATAATAATAATAATAATAATAATAATAAAATAATAATAATAATAATAATAATAATAATAATAATAATAATAATAATAATAATAATAATAATAATAATAATAATAATAATAATAATAATAATAATAATAATAATAATAATAATAATAATAATAATAATAATAATAATCATAATAATAAAAATAATCATAATAATAATCATAATAATAATAATCATAATAATAATAACAATAATAATAACAACAGTAACAATAATAATATTAATAATAATAATAATAATAATAATAATAATAATAATAATAATAATAATAATAATAATAATAATAATAATAATAATAATAATAATAATAAGAATAAGAAGAAGAAGAAGAAGAAGAAGAAGAAGAAGAAGAAGAAGAAGAAGAAGAAGAAGAAGAAGAAGAAGAAGAAGAAGAAAAGAAGAAGAAGAAGAAGAAGAAGAAGAAGAAGAAGAAGAAGAAGAAGAAGTGAAGAAGAAGAAGAAGAAGAAGAAGAAGAAGAAGAAGAAGAAGAAGAAGAAGAAGAAAGAAGAAGAAGAAGAAGAAGAAGAAGAAGAAGAAGAAGAAGAAGAAGAAGAAAGAAGAAGAAGAAGAAGAAGAAGAAGAAGAAGAAGAAGAAGAAGAAAGAAGAAGAAGAAGAAGAAGAAGAAGAAGAAGAAGAAGAAGAAGAAGAAGAGAAGAAGAAGAAGAAGAAGAAGAAGAAGAAGAAGAAGAAGAAGAAGAAGAAGAAGAAGAAGAAGAAGAAGAAGAAGGAAGAAGAAGAAGAAGAAGAAGAAGAAGAAGAAGAAGAAGAAGAAAAGAGAAGAAGAAGAAGAAGAAGAAGAAGAAGAAGAAGAAGAAGAAGAAGAAGAAGAAGAAGAAGAAGAAGAAGAAGAAGAAGAAGAAGAAGAAGAAGAAGAAGAAGAAGAAGAAGAAGAAGATGAAGAAGAAGAAGAAGAAGAAGAAGAAGAAGAAGAAGAAGAAGAAATCACAAAAGGGAAGGCTTTGGTACCATTTTAATTATAAAGACAAGAGAAGAAATATGGTTTTAAAGAACTTGGTAAATGAATTTAAATAGCTCTAACTGTACCCATCAATGCGATGTTAATCTTCTATAAAGTTAAAGTACATTTGGTTACAATTTACGCTATTATCGAATATTTTCTGTGAAAACTTCCAATATGATACACAAGCTACAACCACCTTGATCATGCACTGCATGTTATATATACAGAAATAATTAAAAATAATAAGTTATAAACGATTAGAATCTCAGAAATATCTGATTATTTAAGATTTAAAGGATAGGAACATTCTAAACTTTAAAAGTTTTATAAACTACTGAAATACATAGGTAAGTAATATATTTTTTACGTAGAAATGCTTGATTACTTACCAGACATTTTCAAATGTAGTAATGTATCACGGTTTGCAGAAAGCAGCGTGGAAAATACAATCCTTGCAGAGAGTCGCTTCTCACAGTGAAGGTTCGATGCACAGGAGTATCTCTTGCAGTGAAGATAACTCAACTCAACTCCATGCTGGGCGGGCTGTTTGGAACAGCCCGAAGGGTGGTCAAATCGTGTACCTGCTCTGGGAAGAGCTTAACCACGTAGTGGCGGGATGTGGATGTTGCAGAATGACGGATGTATTTTAAGTGGGGTTAGTGTAGGGAGGTAGCTTGTTGCCTCCTCAGGGAATTATGAACCGGGTGCTACGGACAGCGCGCACCGCTGTTGGTAGTTAATAAACTAGAAGAAGGTATGTATAATTTTGATATTCCAGAATAAAAATTTTGGATTAGCTGAAATTTAATTTAGGGCTGGAATGGAGATCATGTGGTTACCGGTAGTGACCGTAAGACATGCGGGGTAACCGGTATCGCTTTAAGCGATGCTCACCGAGGTACATAATCCCCAAGGGATCTGACGAGGGCGCTCTGATATAGGGCAAACCCTCGAAGAATTTGTCGCCCGGCGCCTAATTTCATCCTCCACATATCGGAGGGATGAAGCCTCGTGAATAATCTCACGAGGAACCTTGTGCAAACAGAATAAATAATCCGAAGACATTTATTCTGTGGCACGTATGGAGCAGAACTTGATGTGAGCCTGCGGCCATACCCCAGACTTCGCACGCATAGAGCATGATAGGGAGGACCAGAGCCATAAAGAGGCGCAACTTTAGGGGAACAGACATCGCAGACCGAAGCACAGGGTATAATGATGCCACGGCACCACACGACCGATGAGCTTGCTCCTGGATGTGCTCCCGAAAAGTTAGGCCCTTGTCCAGCTGGACTCCCAAGTACTTGATTGAATTCTCCCACCTGATCCTTGCCCGAAGTAGGTAAATTGGGGGAAATTGGCGGGAAAGCGGCGCATGGTGAACAATATCGCTTGGCTTTTCTCCGTATTAATGGACAATCGCCAACGCGTGCACCAATCCTGTAGGAGGATTAGGTAACGTTGGATGGGTTGAGGTTCTGCGTGGGTGTCTATTTGTTGAGAATAGCAGCACGTCGTCAGCATATTGTGTTATGTTGACATGCTGTTCAGTGGGAAGGTCAGCCACGTAGACGCTGTAGAGCGCCGGGGATAACACAGAACCTTCGGGGACTCCGCCGCGGATAGACCTTCGTGTAGATGTTTTTCCCGCCACTGTGACAGTGAAGAATCTATGTTTTAGGAAAGAGTGAAGAAGGTGTATGACTTGAGTGGGTAGCTCCAGTTGGATGAATTTGTACAGAAGACCCGCGTGCCATGTCGTAGAGAAAGCCTTTTCCACGTCCAGAGAAACCGCCGAGGTGAATGCCTTGTCCTGGAAACCCAGGGCTGCAGCCTTTACCACGCGCAGCAACTGCTGTGACGTAGAATGCCCAGGACGAAAGCCAAACTGGTGAGTAGGGATGGCTTGTATGTCACCCAGAAGGGGGGACAAGCGGGTGAAGATAACTGGTTTATTTCGCTTATGTATACCAATTGTAACGCATGAAAAGCACCACTTCCATTAACCTATTTTAGCGCATGCGCATTCTGTTTTAAATGAAGTTGTGTGATTGCTTATCTTATATTTTTCAGACATGTCATGATTGGCTAAAAAGAATCTATTGTTTCCTTATACCAGCATGGAGAGGGGGTATGCCCTCTAGCAATGAAGGGAACATGTACAGACATGCATTTGGTCACGTATACATATCCTAAGGTTTTTAGGTGTTTCCCTATAAATTAGTTTTTGGTATTTTATAGTACAATAAGCATTTACTTTTAAAGATAAGAGATATAATATTCCTTTTAAATATATTCAAATTGCTGTTTTCGTAAACACTTGCCTCATAAGGAATGGGCTTTCCTGTTATTTAGTTAGATAAGAGGCTTTTGTTACTTGTTAAAAGATTTCAAAGAAAAGATGTTTTTGAGAGAATTGAAATTCCCTACAAATTAATTTTTGGTATTTTGTAGTAAAATAAGCATTTACTTTTAAAGATAAGAGATATATTATTCCTTTTAAATGTATTCAAATTGTTGTTTTCGTAAACACTTGCTTCATAAAGAATGGGCTTTCCTGGAATTTAGTTAGCTAACAGGCTTTTGTTACTTGTTAAAAGATTTCAAAGAAGGGATGTTTTTGAAAGAATTGGAATTCCCTACAAATTAGTTGTTGGTATTTTGTAGTACAATAAACATGTACTGTTAAAGATTAGAGATGTAATATTTCTTTTAAATGTATTCAAAATGTTGTTGTCGTAAACAATGGGTTTTCCTGTAAATTGGTTAGATAAAAGGCTTTTTGTTATATGTTAAAAGATTTTAAAGAAGGGATGTTTTCATTTTCTCAGGAATTTTTCTTATAAAGTTTGCTTTTAAGCGTGAGTGCTTTCCTTTTTGTTATTTTGTTTAAAAGAATTAGTGTCTAGCAATCTCGTCTTCTGTAAGCCATTAGCGATGCCCTTAGGCAGTCAACTGGAGACCCTTATTGAGTCCGGTTTTTCCCCGAACAAGTGAACTGATTTACCCTGAAGCGCTACCTGGTTTTCCTTGTATTACGCCTATGATTCCGTCGCACGCAACACAGGTATGTCAAAGAAGTTGCCTACTCACAAGGGGACATTATTCTTAAAGACAAAGGTACCTGCTTTTTGCATGAATGAACTTGCTAGCTATGTCACAAAGAATTTGGAACTTCCCATCTAGCATGGGTGCGTTCATATCATCTTTTTAAAGTCATAGAATACGATATCTGATACACCATATATTTGCTTATTTTAATTTATCAAGCTACCCACGCAACCAGAGGTGCTTTTATGTAACCCGGCAAAGGTTGGTCGCATGTGAGAAATCACGTTATACGCCTCCCGCCGCGCCGATTATTTAATTAAGTGATTGATCATTTCTTTAATTTATTATATAATAATTATCTATGCATTTGTATATTGATTAATTTATTTAATTTTTTCTTTATTAAATTACATATTTAT
The DNA here is from genome assembly GCA_030765055.1 of Mantis religiosa. Lineage (NCBI taxonomy): Eukaryota > Metazoa > Arthropoda > Insecta > Mantodea > Mantidae > Mantis > Mantis religiosa. The sequence goes on along the minus strand of CM060948.1, from coordinate 132,156,476 downwards.
TTATTTGTTATCTAATTAGTGGCGGCTCTTTTGAGAGATTTTAAAGTATTAGGTTTATTCTGTGACGTCATTAATTTCGGGATTTTTTAAACTCATAAGGGAGGTGATAATTGCTTATCAGATGTCGGCATCTCTTTGAGGGATTTTAAAATATTAGGTCGATTCTGTGACGTCATTAATTTGGGGATATTGTAAACTCAAAGGGGAGGTGATAATTGCTTATCTGTGTCGGCGATCCCTTTGAGAGATTTTAAAATGCTGTGCTGGCTTTGAGTCGATTCTGTGACGTCACTGTTGGTCGCGTGCTGGATGGGCGTGTTTTATGACGCCATTCAGGACGTATGCCACTTAGGGGTGTATCTGTGACGTCCTTCGTGCCATGGGGCCGGCGTCATTTTAAGGAAAAGGAGAGGTGATAATTAGATTACATTGTAATCCAACTAGGGCTTTTGTTATCTCATTAGAGGCGGCTTCTTTGAGGGATTTTAGGGGAACATAATCTCTCTACTGTGGTTAGTGTCCAAGGTAGGCAAATTGGGGTGAAAACGTGCAAGATTTAAAAGTAAACAAATCACAGGAGGTGTACATTACTAAGGAATGGAGTGGAGTTCTGGTAGGTCCAAGTGGAGAAACTAAAGAGGCCCAACTAATATCTCTTAGAAAAAAATCAACAAACTTAAGAATTCTGAAGCACAGCATGCAAACAAGAGAAAGAAAGACAACAAAATGTTCTACAAAACTTTGTGGTTGAACAGCAGAAGTATATTCTCGACAGTACGAGGAAAGTGTTTCACACTGCATATTTTGTAGCGAAATTTACCAAACCGTATTCAGATTTTCCTAAGCATCTGAGTTCGCAAGCTGAAAATGGACAAGACATTGGCAAATTACTACACCGCAAATTTAGTTGTGTCAACATCACAGATTCCATTGCAGAAACTATAAGAGGTAAAATTTATACATCTATAATATCCAACCGATCGAAAATTTCTGTACTCATAGATTAATCTACATCTGTGAATTTACATCCAGTTTTAATGGTGTTCATCAGATCGGAAATTAGTGACGGAAACATACATTTTTCTTGGATGCGATCGAACTTCAAAAATTAGGTGCAGGAACAATAGAAGCTGAACTTTTGAAAAGTCTTCCGAGACATGAGTTTCCTTCAAGCTATTTAAGTGATAAACTGATTGGTGTATATAGTGGTGGAGCAAGTGTAATGCTAGGTAGAAATAACCGCCTGCGGTGCCGTATGTAGTAAAAGCGGGCGTTAAACACTACACACATACACACTAGGTAGAAACACTGGTGTTCTGGAGAGACTTAAAAGAAAAGAAAATATGGTTCTTAAATGACATTGCTTGTGTCACAGATTTGAATTAGGAGTTGTTGATGCAATTGAAAATGTTTCTGGTGTGACATACGTCAAATTGTTTTGATAAGTTGTATGCATTGTACCATCAGTCTCCAAAAAATCAACATGAGCTGTCAGCTGCTGCACAAGAGGTAGGCGCTGAGCTTATGGAAATGTCTAAAGTATTTTCAGTGCGATGGGTGGCCTCAAGTTTTAGAGCAGTCAAAGCAGTCTGGAAGTCGTATCAAACATTAAATACTCAATTTAAAGATGTTCAACTGATATGAGCCGAAAATCAAATTCAGGGAAGAATTTAAAGGATTGCGGAAAACGCTATCAAGTCCAGAGTTTCTATTCAACATTGCACTACTGGCTGACGCTTTTAAGTAATTGGTATCCTGTCCCAACACTGTTGCTTAGGATTGGCCATATATCTTAAGCTCAGATTTCAGATTCACGGATCGTTAGGATTAATTTTTATCTATATAAGCTTAAGTTATTCTTCGTGGAAAAATCTTGTGCTTAAACCATATGAAGTAGTGCTCTACAAGCCCTTAAATCCCACAATCTCACTAATTCCCCTAATTACTCTGAATTATTATAATATACAGCTACTATGTGATCGCCAACATAAGTACCACTCATTTATTATTTGGAACGATATACACAGGACTGATGCCTCAAATTTTCCCCCAATGACATAGAAAAAGTATGGAGTTTAACACGCATGAATGATGTTCTGATTAATCTTTAAACAAGTACCGGCTTTGTTTACGATTTGGCCTTTGTACCTATAAGAAGAAGTGAAACAAAATTAATTCTGTAACTGTTTATTTCGATTAACACGAAGTATAAAAATAAGTGTTCGGAAGAATAGCTTGTAGACCGATGTCTTTTTCTGTGGCATCAAGCATTTCTGAGATATCCATGTTTATTGGCTTGACGTTTGCAGCTTTTCAGTTTTAATGTGCTGTCATGTTAATTGTTTCTCCATATAATATGAAGGGAGTACGACATTTCTAGCCCTGTATATACAAATTAGCTTTTTAAACATTTGACTGCCAATACGATTCCTTCTATTCCCCTTGTTCTACAAGAAATTGTGTAATAAAGCCATTTCTCTAAAGGTTTATTTGTATTAGCATAAAGGAGAAAAATGTACTTTCCTTTTATAGTTTGTAACAGATATATAAAAGTACACGATTTTAGATAAGGTATTGTAAATGTAATAAATTCAGCTTTTAACGCATCAAATACTTCCGCTATCAATTGAGGTTATTCTTTATATAGTGGGCTATGAACTTCAGAAAAAAACTGTGATATTGCTTGTGAAATTCTTTGTTAATATTAATGTCATTTTAAAACACGTCAGATGGAAGATTGTACAACTGTATTTAATTTTTAAAATCTTTCTCCCGTGTGCATTTGTTAAAAGAAAATATTGTCACACGAGCGCTGGAACACCCTATGAAAGCAGCTGAGAGCGGGAGACGAGGGAGGTCCGTGTTAGCTACGCCCTCCCCTCGTTTGTCTTATAGTGGTGACAGGGACGGCTGGGGAATGAAACATAATTGTGCGGTCTGTTTCTCCTCCACCTGTGTTCCAGAAATTACGGGATCGTTCATCATCTGGAAACGTCGAGAAGACGGCGAGATGCCTATAAAAAGGGCTGCAGCTAGTCAGTCAGTCAGTCAGTCAGTTGGTTAGTGTGTGAGTGAGGACAGTTCTTGGTGTAAGAAGGCAGTGTTAGTCAGTGACGTGTTAATGAACGAAAGGATTGTGCAACGGAAGACTGTACGTAACTGTGTATGAGTATCGGAGTTGATGTAATCGCGAGTACAAGTGAAATTGTAACGGACGAACTGGTGAATTGTAATTGTGTGCATTACGCAATTTTGTGTAATTGGCAAGTGTTAAACTGTAAGTCGGTGGAAATAAGGCAAATTTTGGAGTGGTGTAATTGGACTTTTCATTTCACGAACCCACAAAGTCACACTGGTGTCAGGAAGCGGGAAAACAACATAACATCACCGAACATTACAACCATGGAGGCAGCATTAGAAAAGATTTTAGCGGAACTGAAAGAAATGAAGACGGCAACTGAAAACCTCGCTGCAAAAATAGAAGCGGCAAACAACAACCGCATCGCCGAGTTGAAACAAATGAAGACGGCCAACGACAACATCACCGCGGAGATGGAAGAAATGAAGGCCGAGTTAACCACAGAAATGAGAGCAGCGAACGGCAGTCTGGCCACGGAAATGAAGGCGGCGAACGAGGCTCTCGCCGCAAAGTTTGAGGAACGGTTGGCCGGCGTGAGGGATGACGTCACGAACCTGAGCAAGCGGAAGGGTCAAGTAGACGACCGCCTTAATGATTTAGAGGAAAAGGCCGACAACATCGCAAAACCCCTCACCCGCCTGACGGAGGAAAACCGGCCTTATGTGTGGACGGAGGACGCCGAAGACGCTTTCCAGCACCCGAAGGGGACCCTGTGCAGTGCTCCAATTTTGGGTTTCCCACAACCGGGTGGCGCCTTCATTGTGGACACCGACGCTAGCGACCATTACATTGGAGGTGTCCTACCGCAGATCCAGGACGGCCATGAGCGCACAAGAGTGGAAGAGAAGGAGCGTGCCGCAGCAGTCCGAGTAGTTGTGGCAGTGCCTGCTGAAGGCTGGGATAGCGCAGGCCTGAGGAGGGAGCAGCTGGCGGACGCAGACTTGGGGCCACTCTTGAGGGAAGTGGACGCAGGGACGAGACCAACCTGGGAGGACATCGCACCGAGGAGCGCCACCTACAAGTCGCACTGGGCCCAATGGGACTCGTTGAAGAGCAGAGAGGGCGTGCTGTTCCGGGTATGGGAGTCACCCGATGGGAAGGCGCAGAGAGAACAGTTGGTACTTCCCCGGAGCAAGGTCCCGGAAGTCTTGGAGGAAGTGCACGCCGGTACTTCAGGAGGACACCTGGGAGCGAACCGTATGATTCACAAACTACGGCAGCGCTACTTCTGGCTCAGACTCCGGGCAGATGCTGGTGGTACACCTGGACCGCCTCGCACGCTGCGATGGGGCTGTTCGGGGCGAACAGCTTTGAGGAGGGAGCAGTGTCACACGAGCGCTGGAACACCCTATGAAAGCAGCTGAGAGCGGGAGATGAGGGAGGTCCGTGTTAGCTACGCCCTCCCCTCGTTTGTCTTATAGTGGTGACAGGGACGGATGGGGAAAGAAACATAATTGTGCGGTCTGTTTCTCCTCCACCTGTGTTCCAGAAATTACGGGATCGTTCATCATCTGGAAACGTCGAGAAGACGGCGAGATGCCTATAAAAAGGGCTGCAGCTAGTCAGTCAGTCAGTCAGTCAGTTGGTTAGTGTGTGAGTGAGGACAGTTCTTGGTGTAAGAAGGCAGTGTTAGTCAGTGACGTGTTAATGAACGAAAGGATTGTGCAACGGAAGACTGTACGTAACTGTGTATGAGTATCGGAGTTGATGTAATCGCGAGTACAAGTGAAATTGTAACGGACGAACTGGTGAATTGTAATTGTGTGCATTACGCAATTTTGTGTAATTGGCAAGTGTTAAACTGTAAGTCGGTGGAAATAAGGCACATTTTGGAGGGGTGTAATTGGACTTTTCATTTCACAAACCCACAAAGTCACAATATATACTCCTTGGCCACTATTTACACAAGCGGAAGTAAGTCACTAATAGAAGCGGAAATACGTATGCAGAACAGTCTCCATGGCAACAAACAATTTTCTTCACACACAAGCAGAATGCTGTAATTTTTAGATCACAAGCTGCAGAATTACCACCACCATCGAGCAAAAGCGATGTTTCTGGGTGACCACAGTCTGATGTAGTCAGAGAACTTCCTCTCAGCACTTATATCCATCACCGTCAGGATTTGCAGCCAGAGCAACTTCGAAATATGGATCAGAATGTGCTTCCTGGAACTTCTCAGCATCATAATCATCGTCCTGGGACTGTATTTTGTCACCACCGGCATCCCACGACTCATTCCTAAGATTGTTCTACCACTGCTTTTCAACTGCTGTACATCCTCAAGCGTCTCCTCCTCCAATATTAACAGCACGAGGTATTCAGCTGACTTTGTACATCGGCAGGACGTCTTCCAAATTCATATCTGTGGAAGTGCTAACATGTGTGCATGTCGTGGGATTCTCCTTCTGCAGCCCAATATTACGCAGAGGAATCCTCATCTGCAGTTTCATCTGATGGTTACACAAAAGTGTGTAAATTATTTTCTACAAAGTCATGAAGTTATGAAATGCTTCAATCTCGTCCAGAAAGTTTGGCAATTACAAATTCAAATCCATGAACACCCTCTCAAATAAATTGTAGTTCACAGAAAACTAAAGTTGTAAAATTATGTTACACAGCATTAAAATTATTTTTGACTCAATTTATTTTAATAGAGTTGCTAAGGTAACAAGGTAATCCTGTACATCAATGACTTCGTCTACTACGCTAAGTGTTACCGGCTGTGGAGTTCTGAAATATGCAAGACAACATGAAGTACCTGTAAGCATAATAACCATAAAATTAAGTTACCATAAGTTATAATTTTATCTTTTATATTTGTTCTGTAACTCTAAAAATGTTGGCCCAGAATTGAAAAAAAAAGTAGAAAAAGGTATTCATGTCTGTGTGTGTCCATGTGTCTGTGAACAACATAACCAAATGGAAAACCAGTTAATTACCAAACTTGATATTTTTTGATTCAGTATTTTTAAAGGTTGAGACAAAAGGAATTTAAAGAAACCCCTCTAAACCAAACTATCCCAAATACCTGGAGTATTTTTCAATATTTTTATTTTATCAAAAGCATCTCTAAGAATTATGATTAAAATACGTTATGTTCAGGATATTTTCATGACAAATTAAATGCACATCTTGAATTTTGTGGAAATGTTAGAAGTTCACTTCATTCTGAATGATATTTGTATAACTAGTAAAGTGTAAGAGATAGAATCTTGCTATTCAAAATATTTGGATCTCATTAAAAACAATTTCTGTCAAATACATTTTTGCTGTGTGAATAATTTCAAGGATATAATTTGTCTGAATTTTCCAAAGGCTATACTTTACTCAAATGTGAAGTCATCAACCATTTTTACTTTCCCTAACATGTACAGTCATGTGCGTTAATGGAATCTAGACAGCAGTGTTCCTACAATCAGCTGTGTGGAAGTGTCTCTGGTAACTGCACAACTCTGTGCAGTGGCATCCTGTGACACTTGAGATTTTTGTTTTTTCAACTAAAGTATACGATGTAGTCAATTTCACATGGCATTACTAACGAGATGTGGAGGGCGAACATAGCTCCTTGTGATTTTGCCAGATGGCAGCCTATACTTGGCAGTCACTAAAGGATAAGATTGTGCAGTTAGAGTTGCCCATTAGTGAGACGGCTTCTCACAGGCTAAGAACAGTAGGCACACACAGTACACATGCAGTTTGCAAAGGAACATCTTTTGTTTTACCATAGAGAGCTGCAAGTGGTTCGGTATGCTTTGGAAGAGCTTCCAACATCCCTGGATATGTAACAGAGTACTATATGGCTTGATGAGTTGGTTTACTGTACTGGCCATTATGGCAATTGACCTGTTGTTGGTCAAATGGTTTTAGGATGGATCCCAGATACTAAAAAATATTAAGGTGTTCAGGTCATATCAGTTGGGTTGTATTAGTTGGGCTGCAATTCCCAAGAATGAATTCTGTTGAGTATGTAACCTTTCTGAGAGACTTTCTACAAATTTTTCTGGTGCAGGATAACAGCAGTGTTTATGCATCTTGGTGTACACAGGAGTCCTTTGCAGAACACCTGATTTACAGATCCTGAGCTGGCTCACGAAATGTTTGAACCTTAGTATTAAAGTATATATCTGGTCACGCATAATCCAAATGTGGCAGCCCAATCAAAGATGCACTAGAAATTGATTATTGGAGCACTGCAGAAACCAATAGGAACATCTAAGACATGAGTCAGAGTATTTCCAAAATCTGAATGTGTCTGTACCTTCCTAGCTTAATCAACTGCTGGATAGGCAAGGCAATTGGATGGACTATTGACTGTTTGTTTGTAAAATGGGTCTCATGTAAGTTAATTATGACTGTCTACAATTATGAGAAATATTAATGAAACATTATGCTTTGTTATTTTTCAATATGCATGTGGAATACTCTGTGATATGACTGGATTTTCAAATTATTTCCTATTAGTTCTATTTTTCTCTAAAACAGTGAATAAGATTTAAATAAATGTTTGCAAGTTGCTGTGCAGCTGCTGTGCATAAGTGGGCATGAGACAGTCAGGTTGGTAGGCCTTGGCGCACCAGTGGTTAACTTTTAACCCCTTGATATGGTATTTCTGTGGAATTCCTTTCTCTCACTCATTACACAGGAAAACTGCCTTTAATTTCACACCATACATTAACATTTTAATCCAGTTTATTTTATTTTATGTAGCAAAAATGTATTCTCAATTATCTGCAAATTCACAAAAGTGCAAAAATAAGGTACCTATTTACTTTTATCTCCATAAATTGAGGTTTTTAAAATACTTCGGATTCCTCAGCATGAGCACACAAAAGCATTGACACTTTTAACATACATGCACAAATTAAGACAACACAAAATTTGGAATTAAAGGCAATAAAACCCGGAGGAATGTCATTTACAGAACACTCTCCAGGACAATGTAATAGTAAAACTCAACACATATGGACAGCCTAGTAAAGTGCAAGCTGCACACTGGTGTTTTGTAATGAAAAGACATATTATTTATGCTGGTATTAATTAAGGGGAAATTAAAATGCCTATCCTGCATCTCCTTAATCACGACCCATTATTAATAAATTATTTAAGAGATCATACTAATAATTTCACAGGTGTAGATGTAAGCATTCTAGATTCACTGATTTGCTTTAGTAATAGGTTCAAATCTGCTCCAGATTGATGGTTTTCAAGTGTGCTAAAAAAAACAGCCCCATGTTAGTGATTTACTGGCATGCAAAAGAACTTCTGTGGGACAAAATTTTGGCACACAAGCAGCACTGATATGATCCTGATGATTAATAGCTTTGTTTACAAGCAAAAATATTCTTCTTAATGAATATGGACTATGAATCAATGAAGCACAAAATTAATAAAATGCAGTTTCACGCTGAACATTTTTTAATAGCTTCAAAAGAAAATGGTTCATACAAACCCAAAAGCCTCATTTGTGGATAACGTAAAAAATGTTCAAATCACTTGAAGGCAACAATCTTGCACATGGAAATTAATTGTTATTTCACACTAGGCTTGTGTAGGATGCACTATTAAAGAGTAGATTCAGACTGAAAAATTCAATACCATAGCCGGGATTTGAACCATGGATCTTCAGGTTTCCATCCAGCTGCTCTTAACCATTGCAGCTGGACGGAGACCTGAAGATCCATGGTTCAATCCCGGCTATGACATTGAATTTTTCCATCTCACTCTACCCTTTCAGACTTGCATATGTTTAATATGACTTTGAGTCGAACTAGCACTCAATGCTCCACCTATTGCTAGTATTTACCTAGAGTGCATTTTGTTAGGATCTTCCTAATATCATCAGCTGTTGTCAACTAATGGAAGTTTTTTTTTTTTTTTTTTTTTTTTTTTTTTTTTTTTTTTTTTTTTTTTTTTTTAATTTACGTCCTCCAACGTTAAGTCATATTGGACCGTAAATGAATTGGGTGAAATGATGCTCAAATGAGTCCAGGGTCCATGGAGCTTACAGTTACCCGACATTTGTCTTGAAGGATAAGGGAAAACCTCAGAAAGGAACTTATCCAGGTAACTCACCCTGGCCGAGATTCGAACTCTGGACCTCTTGAACGTGAGGCAGACACACTACCATCTACGCACCCTAGGCGGGCTATGTTGGTTTGGTGAACTCCTTGGAGGTGATAGGGGTGTCTCTGTTGGGATTTTGATGAACTTGAAGTTTGGGTTCTCTTCAAAGATAGTGTTAATTTTGAACAATTTTCTTTCATATTTCTTTATGAAAAGTTTTTCCCACGTGTTTAATGCAGCTGGACCTTGGACACTTTTAATAAGTGGATTTCTCATTCTATATCATGATTCTCCTTCCAAAAATGGTACACTATTGCCAATTTAATTATTTCTTTGTTCCTGATATTCCTAAAATGCTCTTTAAGGCTAATATTCAAATTCCTTTTAGTTTTTCCAATGTGAAAGTTGTCACAGCCTTTGCAGTTTATCCGGTACACACCTGACTGTTTGCCTGTAGGTATCTCCTTTGTATTATGTGATTTCAAAAGGTGTTGTACACTGAATTTTTTATGTATTTGTTCTGTGGCACCAAAGTAATGTTGTGCTCTTTGAAGACATTTTGGAAAAGGTGTGTAGCTCTGGGATGATATGTAAGTTTTCTGTATGAAGTTTTATTGCGTATTTTCACACAGAAAATTTACATATCAACGCAGAGCTGCACACCTTCTCCAAAAAGTCTTAAAAGTGCACATCATTACTTTGGTCCCACAGAACAAATTTAGTATACAGCACCTGCTTAAATCACATAATACAAAGGAGATACCTACAGATATAATACTAACGAGATACTTACAGACAAACAGTCAGGTGTGTACCAGATAAACTGCAAAGGATGTGACATCTTTTACATTGGAAAAACTAAAAGAAATTTGAACATTTGGCTTAAAGAGCATTTTAGGAACATCAGGATCAAAGAAATAGATAAATCGGTGGTAGCATACCATTTTTGGAAGGAGAATCACGATATAGAATGAGAAATCCACTTATTAAAAAGTGTCCAAGGTCCACCAGCATTAACCACATGGGAAAATAATGTTATAAAGAAATATGAAAGAAAATTGTTCAATTTTGACACTAACTTTGAAGAGAACCCAAACTTCAAGTTCATCAAGATACCGACAGAGACGCCCTTATCACCTCCAAGGAGTTCACTAAACCAACATCAATTATGTGACAACAGCTGATGATGTTAGGAAGATCCTAACAAAAAACATTCTAGGTAAGTGCTAGAAACAAGTGGAGCATTGAGTACTAGTTAAATTCAAAATTACATTAATTTTGTGCTTCATTTGATTATAGTCCTTTCACATTGGAATAATGCATATATTTGTTAAGAAAGAAACCACAGCGATTGAGCTGCCATACTTAACATAGTATCAACTTGTACACCAAAATTTCTTGTAAGATATGAGTAAAGTTAAGTACTAATGTATTGCAAGTGTGTAGGAGTGATTGTTTGTTTGGTTTTATTTTCTGTGAAGTGGTGCGCAATTTACAGTGAAAAGGTTTGTTATAGCAACATTTTAGGAATACATTTAAAACAGATATACATATACAATTAAAGGGGAAATTCTGTTTAATAAGGCTCTACAAAAATCAAAATTGTCATTTTTTGAGAATTATCACCTTGTGGTTGGGAATGGAAGTGGAGCAAATTCCATAATAAACCAAGGGACAGGTTATTATATCTCAGACTACTGGGGAAAAGGGATAAGATAGGACCACCCAGTGGACATGCATGAACCCGTGGCCCATAGAGAGAAGTTCAAAACATGTGATATTCTTCTCTCAGCATTAAGGTTATTAAATTATGGTAATGAACATCTGAATTTATATGGCTAATGTGTCATGTAGTGGTAATATGGGATACATCACAGCATTAACACTTGCTCACTTTTCTCCCAGAAGGGGAATGTATGCAAATGTCTGCTTTGCTTAAGTTTCAACATGACAGGCAATAACAAATGAAATGTAGAGAGAGAAGCTGACGTCTCATAACATTATTATGTAGAGACTGTTACTTAAGTCAGCTAGGGATGCCAAACTATTTCTCAATTTGTAATACTAAGATTATATAAAATGTTACATTCAACTTGTAGAAGATCTTAATATGACACTCATGATATTGTTACTTAAATGTCAGTAAAGGCAACAAACATTCAGTCATGGAATTATCATCAGTATTATCTGCTTGTTGCCTAAATTACTATTACCAGGGGATCACACATGCTGTTCTTGGTTTATCCCAGATAGCAGGGATAGTAAAAATTTTGCAAAAGGAGCATTATAAAGATTAAAGAGATAAATAAATTAAGAATAGAAAAAAATATTTGTTTTAAAAAAGGGGGTGTTAGTCAATACAAAAAGAGAGAAAGGGGACCCTGCTATACTGACAGCTAGTGTTGCACTTCAGGAATTTTGGGGTTTTTTCTTTATTACTGAATCTTGAATTCTTAATCACATGAAAGAGGAATAAGAATAATGCCTATACATTAAAGTGCACACAACTGATAGATTTACACTTCTCCTGAATTATATTTTAATATTCATTTACCGGGTAAAACTGATTTTATTTTAAAGAATTAATGTGGTTTTGCCTTAAACTGATTAACAGAAGGTAGGTCTTTCAACTGACTTGGCATGTTATTTTATAATTTGAAACCCATATATTAGACAGACGTCTCAAAAGCTTAGTTTTATGAATATAGCTGTGTAATTTGTGCCTATTATATTTGTTTTAAGTATATTTCAGTATTTGTGACAATTTGCATTATTAGTCTCCATATAAATTAATAACAGTTTCATATATGTATAAGCATGGTAGAGTGAAGATATTGAAATTGTGGAAATGATTTCTGCAGCTTTGCTTTTGGAATACCAACCATATTATTCTTAATGCCATTTATATAACTTAAATATTATGTTACTCTTTGTAGCATTTCACAACAGTGTAAGTCTGTATGATAGTAGTGGATGAAAATAAAGTGTGAGGTGGTCTCATAAGTAAAGTTGGTTTTTTGATTTTGGTGTTTTGGAAAATTTATTGTTTTTTTTTTTTTTTTTGCTTTGGCAATGCTATTTAAAGGATACCATTGCTAGTGTTGCATACATTGCAAGCATGTAGCAGTCTTCAGTTGGTAATAAAAAATCACAAAATGGAGATAACAAAGTTTGAACTTAAGAGTCCTTCTAAAACACTACTGGTAGCAATATTATAAAGCCACTGCCACAACACGAAGAATATGTGAAGTGGAAGGAGAAAGTATCGTTAGTGAGCATGTGGATTAGCTATGGTTCCAGCGTTTCAACATGGAGATGAAAACACCTAAGATTTACCACATTCTGGAAGACCTAAAATATGGAATATTGAGGATACCTGCAAAAAAAAAAAAAAAATACCCATAGGCTTTCAGAAGAACTTGGTGCATCAAAAGATACCATACAGAGCCACATTAAGATGCTTGGAAAATCATACAAAAGCTGTAGATCTGTACCTCTTGAACTGATATCTCAACAGGCTGAACGTAGAGTGGATATTTGTCGCCAGCTTATCCGTAATTTCAAGGATGGTAGATGTGTCAGGAGGATTGTCACTTGTTATGAAAAATGTGTATATTACCGAAACCCTGATACCTCAAAACAGTGGCTTAAAACCCGGCAAACTGCTAAGGTCATCATTAGAAAAAATCAGTTCAGTTGCAAAGTAATGTCACCCAATTAGGGAAAGGGATGACCGGCGACCGCTGGAAGGAACCGGGGGCAGCTGGGACACGCCCACTCATCAGTCTCTGTCACTAACTGAAGGGGAGGATTGGAGGGAATGTCACTCGTCCCTGGACGTTTCTCTCCCCTTCTCCAATCATCTGGAATCTTCGCCTGAAAACTAGAGAAGCCGAGAAGTCGGCGAGATGCCTATAAAGGGGGCTGCAGCAGGTCGGACAGTCAGTCAGTGTTTGACGTGCTAGCGAAGGACGTGCTAATGAACGAGAAGACTGTGCGTAATTGTGTACGTGCATCGGAGCTTACGTATTCGCGAGTACAAGTGAAATTGTAACGGACGAACTGGTGAATTGTAATTGTGTGCAGCACGTAATTCTGTGTAATTGGCAAGTGTTAAACTGTAAGTCGGTGAAAATAAATAACATTTTTGAGTGGTGAAATTGGACTTTTCATTTCACGAACCCACAAAGTCACAATTGGTGTCAGAAGTGCGACATAACACAATGGAGGCAGCATTAGAAAAGATTTTAGCGGAACTGAAACAAATGAAGACGGCCAACGACAACATCACCGGGAAGATGGAAGAAATGAAGGCCGAATTAACAGCGAAGACGGAAACGGCAAACAACTTGGCCACGACAATGACCACAAAGATGGCCGAACTGACCACGGAAGTGAAGGTGGCGAACGAGGCTCTCGCCAACAAATTTGAGGAACAGTTGGCCGGCGTGAGGGATGACGTCACGAATCTGGGCAAGCGGATGGGTCAAGTAGACGACCGCCTTAATGATTTAGAGGAAAAGGCCGACAATAACGCCAACACCCTGAACGCCGTGGTGGAAGACGTCGAAGACCTTGCCAACCGCGTAAACAACCTGGAGGGAAAGGCCGACAGCAGCGTCAAGTCCCTGAACTCCATGGTGGAGGACGTCGTCGGCAGGAAGCTGAAGGATTTGAAGGCCGACGCGCCGGGACGCGACATAACATCTGCGCGCGTCAAAACTCCCAAGTATGACGGCGCGTCAGCGTTTGAGGTCTTCCGCCGCCAGTTCGACACAGTGGCCAGGCACAACGGATGGTCACTGGAGGAGGAGGCCACACAGTTAATAGCCAGCCTCCAGGGAAGAGCCGCGGAAGTCCTAAACGCGGTGCAGACGACGGCGGCGCCCAAGGACATCTGGGAAGCCCTGGAGAATCGCTTCGGGAACCACCGCTTAGCCGCAGCATACCGCAGCCAGCTAACGGCAAGGTCACAGCAGCCGGGGGAGACGCTACAGGAGTTCGCCATTGCGATCGAGCAGCTGGCTAGCAAGGCCTTGGTTGACCTGCCACTGGAGTTCGTATCCCGGGAAGCCGCCTACAATTTTGTCGACGGGGTACGGGACACGGAGATTCGTCAGCGCCTAATGCTCGGGGAATATAAAACCATCCACGAGGCGCTGACAGCGGCATTAAGGATGGAGGCGGCCAAAATAACATCCATCCCGACGTCGAGAACGAGGAGTGTCCGCTACGCCGGAGACAGAAGACCAGCTAAGGGACGCCGGCGAGCACCTAGTGGCCTGTGTTGGGGGTGTGGACAGCCCGGACACCTGCAGAGAGACTGCCCACACCAGGAAGAGCAGCCGGAAAACGAGTAAGGGCCGTCGTGGAGAGGGGCACGTCGGCGCCATCACCACCATCCCCTCGAGTGACACTGCGCGCCGTCAGCCGGCGTATGGATGACAGCCTCATCGCGGACGGTTGGGTAAGAGGGAAGCCGTGCCGCGTGCTGGTGGACACCGGGGCGGCCGTGACCATCATCAGACCTGACGTGGCGAAGGGTTTGCCGACAAGGAAGCCAAGCCGGCCATACCAGCTTGTCACGGCATCGGGCGACACCTTGCCTGTGGAGAGGGAGGCCCTGCTGGAGCTGAACTTGGGACGGAGTGCCGTGCGTCTGTGGGTGTTCGTCGCGAAGGTGGCTGAGGAGGTGATCCTGGGACTGGATGCCCTCAGCAGCCATGAGGCGACGGTCGACGTCGGCAAGAAGGTCCTGCGGCTTAACGGAGAAGAGGTTATACTCCGTCAACCCGAAGAGCGCCTTGGAATTTGCAGGGTCGTCTTGGACGAAGACGTGGTTGTTCCCGCGAGGAGCGAGGTGGTGGTGACGGCGCGACTGGAGGGCCAGAGAACCAGGAACATGATGCTGGACCAGAAGACGCCTGTAAACGGACTGTGTGTAGCCAGGGCATTGCTGCCGTGCCGAGAGGAGGTGCCCGTGAGACTGCTAAATCCTACGGACGCCGATCACGACGTCCAGGCCGGGACGGAGTTGGGAATGTGCGAGCCCGTGGTGAGCGTAACCGCTATCGACGAGACACTAGAGCCGGCGCCGAAGCAACACCTGGGGCCCCGGCTAGAAGGCTTGGTGGAGAGGGCGGCCGACCACCTGACCACAGAACAGCTGGAGAAGGTTCGAAAACTGCTAAGGCGGTATCAGCGCGTCTTCAGCCAAGGTGATAGTGACTACGGCCGCACGGACAAAGTGCTTCACCGCATCGACACCGGGGACGCCCGGCCGATTCGGCAACAACATAGACGCGTTCCGCTGGCGAAGCAAGGGGCGGTGCGAGACATGCTGGAGGACATGAGATCCAGGGGAGTGATTGAAGAGTCTGACAGCCCTTGGTGTTCCCCTGTAGTCTTGGTGACAAAGAAGAACGGTTAGCTGCGCTTCTGCGTAGACTGCAGAAAATTGAACGCCGTCACCCGGAAGGACTGTTTTCCCCTACCCCGGATTGACGACACCCTGGACACGCTAGCTGGTGCACAGTGGTTCTCGACCCTGGACCTGAAGTCGGGCTACTGGCAGGTAGCTCTAGACCCGAGAGACAAGGAGAAGACTGCATTCTCGACAGGCCAAGGGCTCTGGCAGTTCACGGTTATGCCCTTTGGCCTCTGCAACGCACCAGCTACCTTCCAGCGCCTTATGGAGTCTGTGATAAGAGGGCTGACTTACGATGCCTGCCTGCTATACCTGGACGACATCATCATCGTCGGGAAGACCTTTGAAGATCACCTCGAGAATCTGAGTAAGGTGCTACAGAGACTGCAAGCGACCAACTTGAAGCTGAACGCGAATAAGTGCCAGCTCTTCCGCAAGGAAGTTAACTACTTGGGCCACATAGTCTCGGTAACCGGAGTGGCCACAGACCCGGAGAAGACACAGGCTGTGAGAGATTGGCCTCGCCCAAAGGATAGGAAAGAGTTGCGCAGTTTCCTGGGGCTGTGCAGTTATTACCGCCGCTTCATAAAGGGGTTCTCCAACATCGCAAAACCCCTCACTCGCCTGACGGAGGAACACCGGCCTTATGTGTGGACAGAGGACGCCGAAAACGCTTTCCAGCACCTAAAGGAGACCCTGTGCAGTGCTCCAATTTTGGGTTTCCCACAACCGGGTGGCGCCTTCATTGTGGACACCGACGCCAGCGACCATTGCATTGGAGGTGTCCTGTCGCAGATCCAGGACGGCCATGAGCGGGTGATAGCCTATTACAGCAAGACGCTATCCAAGGCAGAGAAGAACTACTGCGTCACCCGACGGGAGTTACTGGCGGTAGTAAAGACATTGGAGCACTTCCACAAGTACCTCTACGGTCAGCCATTCCACCTGAGGACTGACCATTCCGCCCTAACCTGGCTATTGACCTTTAAGAACCTGGAAGGCCAGACAGCACGCTGGGTCCAGAGGCTGCAGGAGTACGACTTCACCTCGGAACATCGTAGAGGGAAGAGCCACGGTGACGCAGACGCCATGTCCCGAAGACCCTGTCCAGAAGAGTGCGGCCAGTGCACAAGAGTGGAAGAGAAAGAGCGTGCTGCAGCAGTCCGAGTAGTTGTGGCAGTGCCTGCTGAAGGCTGGGATAGCGCAGGCCTGAGGAGGGAGCAGCTGGCGGACGCAGACTTGGGGCCACTCTTGAGGGAAGTGGAGGCAGGGATGAGACCAACCTGGGAGGACATCGCACCGAGGAGCGCCACCTACAAGTCGTACTGGGCCCAATGGGACTCGTTGAAGACCAGAGAGGGCGTGCTGTTCCGGGTATGGGAATCACCCGATGGGAAGACGCAGAGAGAGCAGTTGGTACTTCCCCGGAGTAAGGTCCCGGAAGTCCTGGAGGAAGTGCACGCCGGTACTTCGGGAGGACACCTGGGAGCGAACCGAACGATTGACAAACTACGGCAGCGCTACTACTGGCTGAGACTCCGAGCAGATGCTGAGAGATGGTGCCGTCAGTGTCACGTGTGCGCGGCGAGTCGTGGCCCCCAGACTAGGAGCCGGGGTCGCATGCAGCAGTACAACGTCGGAGCGCCATTCGAACGGATCGCCGTTGACATTGCTGAACCGTTCCCAGTTTCCGACCGAGGCAACAAGTACCTGATGGTGGTCGTGGACTACTTCACCAAGTGGCCGGAGGTGTATGCCATCCCAAACCAAGAGGCAAAGACAATCACAGACTGCCTCGTGGAGCAAGTGTTCTGTCGATTTGGGGTGCCGTTAGAGCTACACAGTGACCAGGGTACCAACTTTGAGTCCAACCTAATGAAGGAGGCACTACAAAGGCTTGGGGTGAACAAGACTCGCACTATGCCTCTACATCCCCAATCGGATGGCATGGTCGAAAGGTACATCAAGACCTTAGAGGAACACCTGAGGAAAGTCGTGGCCAGCCATCAGCGAGACTGGGACGTCAAGGTGCCACTGTTCTTGCTGGCCTATCGCTCGTCTACACACGACACAACTGGGATGACGCCAGCCAGCTTAATGTTCGGCCGAGAGTTACGCCTCCCTTGTGACCTGGCTTTTGGAAGCCCTCAGGAAGCGAAACAGCAAGCGACCGAGTATGTGGAGAACTTGGTGGACCATCTCCACGACATGCACGAGATGGCTCGCCAGAACATCCAGAAGGCAAGCGACCGCATGAAGACCAGGTATGACAGGCAAGCCAACAGCCAAGGGTTCCAGAAAGGTGACCTGGTCTGGTTGTACCGTCCTACCCGGACCAAGGGACGCTGCCCGAAGCTCCAGCAGCCATGGCAAGGACCGTACCGGGTGGTGAAGAGGATTAACGACGTGGTCTACCGCATCCAGAAGGTTCCCCGAGGGAAGATGTTGGTGGTACACCTGGATCGTCTAGCCCGCTACAATGGTACTGTTCGGGACGACCAGCTTTGAGGAGGGAGCAGTGTCACCCAATTAGGGAAAGGGATGACCGGCGACCGCTGGAAGGAACCGGGGGCAGCTGGGCCACGCCCACTCATCAGTCTCTGTCACTAACTGAAGGGGAGGATTGGAGGGAATGTCACTCGTCCCTGGACGTTTCTCTCCCCTTCTCCAATCATCTGGAATCTTCGCCTGAAAACTAGAGAAGTCGAGAAGTCGGCGAGATGCCTATAAAGAGGGCTGCAGCAGGTCGGACAGTCAGTCAGTGTTTGACGTGCTAGCGAAGGACGTGTTAATGAACGAGAAGACTGTGCGTAATTGTGTACGTGCATCGGAGCTTACGTATTCGCGAGTACAAGTGAAATTGTAACGGACGAACTGGTGAATTGTAATTGTGTGCAGCGCGTAATTCTGTGTAATTGGCAAGTGTTAAACTGTAAGTCGGTGGAAATAAAGAACATTTTTGAGTGGTGAAATTGGACTTTTCATTTCACGAACCCACAAAGTCACAGTAATGTTGCATGTTTGGTGGAATTTTAAAGGTTTGATTCATTTGGAGTTTGCTTCAAATGGGAAGGTGATGGATGCTGATCTTTATTCTGAACAACTGGAATGAGTTCATGAAATTTTGAGACGGAGATACCCAACATTAGTTAACCAAACTAGGGTTCTATTGCAACAGGACAATGCAACATCCCATACTGCATGAACAACCATGGAAAAAATTCAGCAATTGGAAGGAATTGAACTGCTACCACATCCAGCATACAGCCCTGAACTCGCACAAACAGATTATCATCTTTTTTTTCCATGAGCAATTTTCTGCATGGAAGAAATTTTGACAACATTGAAGCAGAGGAAGTGGGTGTCACCGAATTTGTTTCATAAAAAAACCAGAAACTGGCACCATTGTGGGATAATAAACTTTGCTGAATGATGGCTCAAGACCATAGAATCTAATTGTTCGAAAATCAGTTAATTGCTTGTCAGATAAAATATATTTTAAAACATATTTCAAATACTTGTTTAACTTAAAAAGTGGCAGAAAAATTGTCTTGATATCACCACTGCTAGTAATTCACATCTGGGTGTGAACTGGGTGATAATGATAATCATAAAACCCAGTGGTGATGCAAGAATACACTGCTACTTCCAACTTGCAACCTGATTTCAGGACTGCTGTTAGAAGAAAAGAACTAGCAAGGAGGAAAAAATGGACCACAGAAATGAATATGGAAGCTACACAAACATTTCTCATTACAAAGTGTAATTATGTGCCACCACCTAGTTGGAGATACTCAATGTATATGGAGTTACAGACTTGACTTTAACTGACTAGAACTTGGCATTATAGATAAAAAATATCTGGAAATTACCAACTGTAATAATTTTACCAGTAGTTACATCGGTGGAAGGTGTGGTTTCAACATTCTTAGCAGAGAACATTCAAGACATCGGAAATCCAGTGAACATAATCAGCAACATACAACGAGCAACATTACTCTAAACGCCCGCCTCGCTAGCGTAGATGGCAGCGTGTCTGCCTCACTCTCAAGGGGTCCCGAGTTCGAATTTCGGTTAGAGTGAGTTATAAGGATAACGATTTTTCCAGGGTTTTCCCTTATCCCGAAAGGCGAATGTCGGGAAGCTGTAAGCTCCATGGATACCGGATTCTTTTGAGCATCATTTCACCCATTTCTTTGGGGAGGTACTCCCCCTGCTTCAGGCATCTCCTCAAGCCATATTTCAACAGGACAATGCCCGGTCACAAATTGCGAGGAATCTACAAGCCTTCTTGGAATAGCATCGAGTACCATTGCTTCCCTGGCCTGCACGTTCACCTGACATGTCGCCCATCGAACATGTCTAGGGTATGGTTTGACGATGCCTGGAGCGTCATGGTCCTCCAATAACTAGTCACAGAGTTGTAGACTTGAATACAAACTGCGTGGAGGGAAAACCTCCCAGGAACGTATTCAGAACCCGTTTGATGTAATGCCATAGCGCAGTGTTTCTCAAAGTGTGGTCCACGGACCCCCGAGGGTCCTCGATGCGGATCCTTAAGTCAAATTATAATGTTGAATTAAAACTATAGAAGACGTAGAATTGTATATACTGAGTCACTTATCTGTAACGCAGCCGAGAGGTGCAATCAACGTAACAGTTGGCAGCCTGTAGTGCAGCGTTATAGTAGCAGTGACGCGACCGTAGTGAGCGTGAGCGGTTAGCTGCGGTGCGGGTGAAATCAGCCAAGCCTACGTGCGCAGGTCTCAGCCAGCGCTGTCACTGACACTGGCTACACGTACGCAAAATAACAAACCGGTTGTTCTTGCTGCGTTGAAGCCAGTGATGATAGTGTTTGATTGTCCTCACACTTTTTAATTGTGAATCGTGAGAATTTATTCACGTCGTTTAACCTGAATCGTTGGTTACAGACTAGATCAATTAAACGTAAGCCTATAATAACTGACTATCAAGTGACAGGTTATAGTAGTGCACCCACTATACAACCTACAACCTACTA
Organism: Mantis religiosa; assembly: GCA_030765055.1. Taxonomy (NCBI): domain Eukaryota; kingdom Metazoa; phylum Arthropoda; class Insecta; order Mantodea; family Mantidae; genus Mantis; species Mantis religiosa. Next base: position 132,135,824 of record CM060948.1, on the reverse strand, counting down.
CTTACTATACTATGCAACTAGTTGCTGTTGTGCCGATCTGCGAAAAGTAAAACGGCGAAAATACAGCAAAGAATATTTAAAGTTCGGATTTGTTCGAGCTGGAACTGAAGGTGAACAAACATCTCAATGTGTTTTTTGTTATGATGTACTATCCAATGACGCAATGAAGCCTGCTAAGCTGCAAAGACATTTAGAGATGAAACATCCGGATTCCATTGGTAGGACATTTGATTACTTTAAAATAAAAAGTAAAGAGATGAAAGGAGAAATCTAGAAAAGAGGAATTAATATTGCCAGCAGCTATAAATATGTGTAGCATAATGATTGGCGACTCAGCTGCTAAAGAGCTGAACACAGTCCCACTATAAAGTGATTCAGTTAAACGTAGAATTGTTGATATACCTCAAAATGTCCTGGACCAGCTAATTATGAGGTTAAAGTTAACAACAATGTACGCTCTACAACTTGACGGAAGTACTGATTTCACTGGCAAGTCTCATTTGTTAGTCTTTGTATGTTACGATCACGAGAAAGAGCTTGTTGAAGACCTACGTTTTTTAGGGAAATCTTGCATAACACTGCTGAGGATGTCTATAAGACACTTGATGGATTTATTTCAGAGCAAGGTCTTGAGTGGAAAGTTTGTGTAGGCATAAGCACAGACGGAGCCGTAGCGATGTCTGGAGACAACACTGGATTGTAAGCTCGACTTCAAGCTGTCAACCCTGAGATTAAGTGGACTCATTGCTCGATACATAGAGAGGCGTTAGCTGAAAAAAAAAAAAAAAACCGCCTGATTTGAAAGAAGCAGTAGAAGAGTTGCTTAAAACTGTGAAGTCATTAAAGCCCGTCTTCTTAACTCATGGATATTCAATGTGAAGAAATGGGAATGGAACATAAACAACTGTTCTTGCACACACACGTTCGCTGGCTTTCTTTTGGAAATATTCTTCCGCGATTTTTTGAATTACGTGATGAAGTGAGGCTATTTTTTTTTAAGACAGCGAGCACGGAAAGTTTCCCCTCCGCTAAAGACTGTGTGGCTGAATGGTTGTGCAAAGTGGCGTATCTAGCTAGTATCTTCTCACACTTAAATGAACTAAGCCGAAAATTGCAAGGGCCAAAACCAGATGTTTTCACGGTTCATGAGAAAATTTAAGCAATGATAGGAAAACTTCAGGTGTGCAAAGTTAGTGTAGAAAGTAAATCCTTACGCTCCTTTCCTAATTTGGAACAATTTCTGACTTCATCAGCAAAAGCTTTGCCTAAAAATATTGAAGTAGCCATAGCAGAACACCTGAATGGTCTATGAAACACTTTGAGGAAGTATTTTCCAGCACTGGCAGATGATCAGAATGAGAGGATAAAGTATCCTTTCCAAAAAGAGACATAGCCAGCATTGATAGCGTTTCGGAAAAAGAACAGGACTAACTAACAGAGTTATTTAACAGCAAAATATCGAAGGTTTGTATACCAGGAAAATGAACTTGCAAAATTTTGGTTTCTGGCGCAGAGTGAATTTAACGAACTTGTTACCAAAGCACTTAAGTATATTATGCCCTTCACAGCCACCTATTTGTGCGAACAAACATTTTCAGTGTTGTGCAACATCAAGTCATTAAAGAAAAGTGTCTTGCCAATGTAGAAACGTACTTAAGAGTAAAAATTACCAACATTAAGTCCAGCTCAACTGAGATTACTCAATAAAAAAAAAAAAAAAAAAAAAAAAAACAGTTGCATTGTTCACATTAACACATTCCAATGAACCACATTTGAAGCTTTTTCCATATAAACAGATTCTTTTTAGTAACCCAATACTTTGCTGAAATGGACAAATGGTGGATTCAGAACATTATGAATAACTGTTTTATATGTATAAAAATTGTTTCTTTACATGAAAAAGTTCATTTTTATAACATATGCCTAAAGTTATCCTTGGGTAATCCAAGTGGTGTGGTATTTCAAATTTGTACTGAAGTAAGGCTAAAGTTAAATAATAACCTAGTTAGACGAACCTGTTTAAAATTTACTTCAAAGTGAAAAAAAAATAATTTTAATATACAGTTGAATATATGTATAAAGTACATTTCATAGACAAGTTTATTATATGTAGTTTAACTTTAATTTCTTAATTTACTATCAATTAAATTTAAAACCAAATATACAAGAAAATATCTTAAATTATACATACAGTAATTATTTCAATTTCAATTATAAAATTCAACCAAAAGTCTACTCGTTCATATAAATTGAGATGCCAAACTATGGGGGTCTGCGAACAAGTTCTTAGATGATAAGGGGTTCCTTGAGGCACAAGAGTTTGAGAAACACTGCCATAGCATATAACAGCTCCAATTGCAGCGCATTAAGACCACACGAAATATTAGGGATCAAAGGTCATGTACTGATTTGAAAAGTTAATCATTTGCTACTTGTCATGTACCTAACCTGTGGTAGTAAATTTATTGAACTCATGCGTTTCCTTCTTAGTGTCACAGTTTTCACAAACAGTAGCGTAGCAGACGATTTTGTATTTGAAATAAAAGAATATATTTTATTGCGATGGTAACGGACAAGAAAACAGCGGCAAATCTTTTACCCCCGGACGATAAATAAAAGTGAATGATTTCATTCGTAGATAGGTGGATGTATTTTTAAGGGTCTCAACTACACGGCCATTAGCACCGTATTTCTATCGTGATCTCACGTTTATTTGGTTTATTCTATTAGAGTCAAACAACATATTCATGTTCACGTTATTGCAAAAGAACCATGGTATGGGAAGCCAATTAAACATTTTAACTAACATTCACCTATCAATATTGCTACTTGATACAGTCGGTCATCTCCCATCATCAAATGCACAGTCCATTTTAAAATTAAACTTACACCACAACTAAGAATACCGCAGTACTCGCCATGCCTCACCATTCCTTCACCCGTCGCATTCTTCGCTAGCTAGAGTAGAGTTTGGTTCTGTCCCGTTTCCATTCAGTAGAAATCAACTAATACACAACTTTAGCCAGAGTCAACAAAATATCTTCTCCAAGGGAAGTAAATCACGTACTAGTACTTGGCTTCGCTTTACTGCTATGAACATATTAGTTGAGAGGCCAGTCTAATTTTAAAATAAAACCGGAGGAAAGGTCGGAGCGGCAGTAATCATATACACAAATGGAGAAGTAACTCACAGATTTAAGTTTAAATTGGGTGAAAATTGCACAAATAACCAGGCAGAGCAAATCGCTATATTGAAAATCTTAGAAAAACTACAAGAACTACAGGATATTGAAGAAAACAGGAAAAGAGTAGCAATATAAACTGGCAGCCAAATAACTCTAGATTCATTGAAGAATAAATTGAAACACCCCGGATTAATAGAATCTGTCAGAAGCAAAATAATCGATTTGACAGAACGGAAATGGATACTCCAGTTTGGCTCGGATAGAAGGGAATGAACTAGCCGATCGATTAGCAAAGGAAGCAGCTACAGAGGAAGGAGAAGCAGCCTACCAGAAAATATCCAAGGACGTAATTACTACAAGAGTGAAGGAAGATGGAATCAGGAGGTGGCAAAGAGAATGGGACAACACTTCCAAAGGAGCGACAGCGAAAGAATTCTTCCCAAACACGTCGAACGTATCAAGAGCAATATAAGAATCACGCCAAATTTCACTTGTATAACATCTAGACGCGGCAATATACGAAGTTACCTGCACAGATATAAAATCATGGACGAATCAATTTGACCATGTAAAACAGGACATCAGACTATGGATCATCTCTTGCTTCACAGCCATATCCTCGGCAGACAAAGAAAGGATCTCGCAGCAGCCATAATTCACCACGTCGGGAAATGGCCGACTACAAAGAAGGACCTCACAAGAAGATTCATGAAACAGCTCAGCAGATTTTTAAATGCAATGGACTTCAAAAATTATAATATTTGTGACTGACATTGTGATAATTCTGTGATTTTGCGATTGCGAAATATCAATATAAATGAAGCCATCTTGTAAAGACATTATTAACAAATGTTATGTTCAAATAAATGAATCATTGTGAGCGACACATCGGTTCAGAAGCCAAGTGCTGAGAAATTATACTTAACATCTAAAATAAGTGGTTCAACACTATTATAAAATTTGCGGGGTTAACAATAGAACAATGTACTCTGGCTAATGCACTGCAAGTCGTTCTGAACTGATGTCTCGGAAAATAAAGCATGTAGTAAGAGGCATGTTTTTTAAGTCAGTACCGTTTTGCGATTCCGCCACCGCAGCGCTACGGTCGGCGTTCCGCGCATGCGCGCTGGTTACGTACATCTCTTGTCTATGCACTGACGTCATTACAGTCTGATTCTTCATTGTATACGTTGGTTACTGAGTGTTTAAGATGCCTCCGACAATCGTGAGTCCCGCCGACTGTCAAATACGGGCTGTTATACGATTTCTTGGTACTAAAGGCGTTAAACCGATCGATATTCATCGTGAGATCTGTGAAGCTTACGGACAAAACATTATGAGTGATCGAATGGTAAGGAAATGGGCGAGAGAATATAAAGATGGCCACACAAATGTGCATGATGAAGAACGGAATGGGCGTCCTTCGGCCGTTACTGAAAATTTGGTGCAGAAAGTGGACGAAAAGGAGAGAGAAAACAGACGCGTTACAATTTTATCATTGTGCGACTATTTTCCTCAATATTCTCGTATTATTTTGTATCGCATGGTTACCGAGAACTTGAAGTACCGGAAATTGTGTTCACGTTGGTTTCCGAAAAAGTTGACGGATTTCCACAAAACCCAATGTTTAGGCAGTGCATTGACTTTCCTTGAGCGTTACCACAATGAAGGTGAAGAATTTTTAGACCAAATTGTTACTGGTGACGAAACATGGGTGGCCTACGTCACACCAGAATCGACACATTCCAGGGAATGGCGACATTCATCATCACCGACAAACAATTTCTGCCCGGAAAATCATGTGCACAGTTTTTTGGGACAGAAAAGGAGTATTGCTAGTGGAGTTTCTGCCTCGTAATGAGACAACCAATGCAGCGTCTTATTGTGAGACACTGAGCAATCTACGCCGTGCAATCCAGAACAAAAGACGTGGCAAGTTGAGTAAGGGTATCGTTTTGCTACATGACAATCTCCGTCCACATGTGGCTAATCAGACCAAAGATCTCATCAAATCTTTTCAATGGGAAATTCTAGATCATCCTCCATACAGCTCTGATCTGGTGCCCAGCAACTACAAATTTGTTCCTGCACTTGAAGAAACATCTGGGCGGTCAGCGTCTTCAAGACGATAACGAAGTCAAAACAGTTGTGATACAGTGGTTAACACGTCAGGCGGCAGAATTTTATAAGGAGGGTATTCAAAAACGGGTGCCACATTATGACAAGTGCCTCAATATTCACGGAAATTATATAGAAAAGTAGATTAGGGTACAGGCTTTCTTGCAAAAATAAAATTATCGCGATATCTGTGCATGTCTTTTCTTAATTCCAAAACGGTACTGACTGAAAATACATGCCTCGTATTACATTGTAATGGGGCATGCTGTTCAGTTTTTTCTCATTAAAAAAAGACTAAGCTTTAGAGAGTCGGCAAAAGTGTCTTAGCTCCCGTTAGCGCCTGGCACACTGAAAGCTGCAAAACAAATAATTGATTTCAAATATTGTAATCCTATACATTTAAAGAAGTATGCTTATTTGCTAATACAACATTATGACAATTATTATTATTATTATTATTATTATTATTATTATTATTATTATTATTATTATTATTATTATTATTATTATTATTATTATTATTATTATTATTATTATTATTATTATTATTATTATTATTATTATTATTATTATTATTATTATTATTATTATTATTATTATTATTATTATTATTATTATTATTATTATTATTATTATTATTATTATTATTATTATTATTATTATTATTATTATTATTATTATTATTATTATTATTATTATTATTATTATTATTATTATTATTATTATTATTATTATTATTATTATTATTATTATTATTATTATTATTATTATTATTATTATTATTATTATTATTATTATTATTATTATTATTATTATTATTATTATTATTATTATTATTATTATTATTATTATTATTATTATTATTATTATTATTATTATTATTATTATTATTATTATTATTATTATTATTATTATTATTATTATTATTATTATTATTATTATTATTATTATTATTATTATTATTATTATTATTATTATTATTATTATTATTATTATTATTATTATTATTATTATTATTATTATTATTATTATTATTATTATTATTATTATTATTATTATTATTATTATTATTATTATTATTATTATTATTATTATTATTATTATTATTATTATTATTATTATTATTATTATTATTATTATTATTATTATTATCATTATTATCATTATCATTATCATTATTATTATCATCATTTTAATTATCATTAAGAAATAGTTACCTATATTCAACATGGAAAGAGATTTATTTGTGAATTACAGCACAGGATGAATTATAAAAGAAAACAGAAATGATTTACTAAATACACAATAAAAATTCGAACGTTTAAAAGTAAAATAACAAAGTTGAATATTTTTAAAACTATGAAAAATTTAGCAAGTGCAACAAATAACAGTACCATAAAATGCGCTGTACTTCACAACGCTGTACATTTTAACCTCTCCAATAAAGCTCAGGTGTTTTCTCCTTGGTATTGTTCATACTGATTCATAAGACAAGGTGAATAATGGAGCTGTATATCAAACTTTATATATGGCTTTATATGTTATTATTAAAATATAATTACCTTGCACCACTATCTTGTACTGTTATAAAATGTTTCCTCCCTAGTGGGGTTGAATCTATTTGGTTTAGTTGACCTGCGCTTTGACACACTGTCTTCTATGTAAAATAAAATTTTCAGGCTGATGGAGGATACGAAGGACCTCGACATTTTCCGCTTTGCTCCTGTTTTAGTTGCTCTCATATCGCTGAGCAGACAGGCTCCCAACCGATCTATTCAGTATCTGACAATAACTGTACACCTCCACTTTAAACATTACTGCAGGCTTACATTTACATCCTCTTTACCATAATGCACATCGGACTTTGAAACCAACAGCTTATTCCGCCATTACCATTATTATTTTCTCTACCACCAACGCCACGCCGTGGCCGGGCGGTTGGTCCGCTTGCCTCTTACTAAGGCAAGCCGGGTTCCATCCCAGGCGACCGCAAGTGAGATTTGTGACGGACAACACGGCACTGGGGCGGATTTTTTCCGGGATCTCTGGTTTCCCCCGCTATCTCATTCCACCGGTGCTCCATCTTCACCTCATGTATCATCAGTGTCACCGCCTGCGGTGCCGCATTTGGTAAAAGTGGGCGTTAAACACTACACATTGATTCGTTCTGCCACCAACACAGTAGGTAGAGATGACACTATATTTCTTTCAAAAATTGGATACTGAGATTTCAATGAAAAAACATGTTTTCAGAGAAAGTTCTGTGTGCAAATACCACAATTAAAAACAAAAATTTATTGAATACTAAACTTGGTATTTAAGTTCAGCATCTTCCAAGGATGCAACACAAAGATTTTCAAGGAAATTCCTTTAAATAAGACTGCACTTTAAACATTTTAAAAAAAATGTTGATTTTCTCAAAAATGCCTAACGATTTCGATTAACATGCCATATGTTTGACATATCCTGTCCTTCGCCGTAGCGTAGTGGCTAGAGAGTGTGTTGGTTATCTGCCACGGAATCGCCTAGGATAGATCCCAACCCTGGGAGGGGTGGTGGATTTTATGTCCTGGATATACCACTGGTGCCCAATCAGCATCGTGCGGAATTTGAGGAGCTACGGTAGGTAGCGAACCATGGTCTAGAAAGCCAACATTCCGGCTGAGGGTCCAACAACTGACCAAACCAGCTCCCTGTATCGGTTGCATGATCGTTCCCCTTTGCCTTGCATAGGTGGGCGTGGGCCGGCAGTTTGGTTGGCAGGCTCAGGCCCACTTTGGGCTATTACAAAATGGGTTACGTTGAGATATTCTCATGACAAATAAAATGTGTATCTTAAATTTTCTGGGAATACCGTCAGAAGTCCCCTTCATTCTAAGGTACACGATTGCTGCGTAGTTGTAAATCGCAAGAGATAGACAAAATCTTATTATTCTTATTATTAAAATTTATGTATATTTTTGTGCAGTGAACTACGAATGACATATATTGTTATTTGTTTGAATTTACAATAATTATAATTTTCTCAAATGAGAAGTCATTATTCATGTTTATCTCTTGGCCATGCAAAGATAAAGGAATGTGAAAGTCATTACAAAATTCAATGGCATGGCCGTAGTGGTCTTTTGGGGAAATATACCAGTCAAATGGAGAATTTAATGTCAGGCTGGCACGTTGGCCATGGTAGCTCAATGGGTTAGAGTGACTGGACAGCAACCAGTAGATCCGTGGTTCAAATCCCGGCCGTGGCATTAATTTTTTCATGTTGACTCTATCTATCAAAGACCTTAGCCTGTATATGGCTAGTGTGAAGAAATGATTAATTTCCATCAATTAATTAAAATTGGGGTTTACATATTTATTGTTTTGTATTTTCCTGAAAGTAAATATACGAGTTCCTATATCTCCTCTATATGTCATTCATGCCTCTGCTAACAAGGTTATCATCATAACAATTCAACTTTAGTAATCATGAGTTATTCTGTAGAATATTGCAGCACTATACTTTAGTTGCACATCCCCATAGTAAAATTGTGTATAATACAAGTGATTCTACAGTGGACAGCAGACTTAATTGAATAGAATAGATACAAAATGCAAGACGTATCACATCGTATTGCTGAATACGTGTATGTTCATTTATAAAATATAATTTTATTAAAACTCACTAATACGGCATAGAATATGCAGTTGGTTAACAAAATGGGGCGAGCCACATACGATATCAGTTAGCATTTTACTTGCAAATTCAATTTTTGTGGCAGATTTCCTTAGAAAACGTATACTGAATATTTAGTAATTATTAATTATATAAAATATTTTTACTCCTTCAGGCTAGGTTTCACAGTGTGCCCTCCACATTTTAATCACTGCACTAGGAGCCGAGAATTAATATGGCGGTTTAGGTATTATATTTTCAGTGAAATTTTTCTTCAAAGAATTGAGCCAATTTTCTATGGTTTCTGAGTATAATCATCTAAACATTCTCTTTAATGTTCACATATTTTAATAAACACATCAAACTCAAAATAAATGTTTATCTTTGAAATTCTGATAGAATACCAACTTGACATAATGTCTTTCTGGCCTAGATTAATTATTCATTCAATTGTCTCAAGCAAATATTTGAACAACTGAAATACATTTTGCAGTATGAGGTGGTCCTTGCCCGTTAAGTACCTCGTTGAGCCCTCCCGGAACTCATCACCTCATATGAGAATACATGTGATGGATGAGGATTACGGATGGGAGCTTTCCAACAGTTCGGGGTTTTCTCAGGGTAGATCTGCATGAATTCTCACTTTTGAGTTTCAGGGAGTGGGTGCGTCCGGACAGGGAATGGGAATTATCACATAGAATACACCACGACCTTTGAATGTCAAGTTTATTGTTACAATTAGTCCTCTCCATTCGTCATTGTTGTCTTGATGTTATTCGCACATTAGGCGCGAGATTTGAGATTTGCCCGTTGCTGTGCGCATGACACGACGGCTATTCTGAATCACAGCCGCGAGTGAACTGGTAAATCACTAGGGCGCTCCGAGTGTTGCATGTATCTGCGTACGCATTGTTTGTGAACGTCGAGGGCATTACTTCGTCCATTCGCGAACACAGACTTTGATGAATTTTCAGTACTTGTCGCCCCCTTCAATCACCGAAACAGAGGGTTTTCCTAGCAAACATCAAACGTCGCCATTGCACAAATTTCCCCTTCCTTTCGCCGAAGTTTGGACGCTTTAGGGGTCATGTGACCTGTTGCTTGCTCCTTATAGGTTGTGTTTCATCCCTACTCTTAAATCTAATAGCAATTTCAAGTGTCTGAAACGTGTATCCTATGCAATTTTCACTTTCCCACAGTCCAGCTAATTTATGCATAAGCATGTTTGAAAATCTGTATCTTAAATCCCAGTGTCTATTCTCTCGTCACGTATCATGTGCGGACCAAAAAATGGGCTGGCTACGACGGTCTAGCCTGAACAATGGCACCTTTGTCGGCTAGGAACACAAAGAAAATACCTGTGAGGGAAAGTGTCCATTCACTTCGCTACATTGATACTTGGGTTCTCGTGGTTTCAATAATATATGTAGGGATTGCCTCTTTAGTTTCTGCACTTGCATATTTAATCATTATCTTCTATATTTATTATAACTTTGTTTAATTTATATTGTGGTATCTATCCGCTCTTAATTATGCATTTAATAAGACTTTCGGGGTTATTATGACAATGTTATGCCTAACAGGGACGGTATCATATGCCCTTCTGATAATTTAGAACAGGGGTTTTCTATTAAAAGTCACTTTCGAAATTCTCAGAATATCCCATCATTGTGTGAGCTGGTGGGTGCATGCGTGTATGTATAGTATGATATGCGTCGTCAGTAGTGAACAGGTTGAGATAATTACATATTAACTTATAGAATACATTACATATAGTACACAAACACAATATTTCTTGAAACTAACACCATAAATCTCGTCAACCTATAATTTATGAATATTATTTAATCACATTCCTCATTCATATTTTTTATACAAATTTTTTAGTCTCCTCTGGCGAACGTTTAATCATTTCACTCACTCACTACACCTACAAAACTGTAGTGTCCTGGTTTTACAGTTCTCTTAATGTCACTTCTGTCTCTAGATGTACATTCTTTCAACTCTCTATTTGTTTTTTTTTTTACTTTGTATTTATCACTTCACACTAGCATTCAGGTATCTATATTTACATCTTATCTTATCATTTAACATTCATTCCTATATTGATGACCCCTTCAATTACACTACTACTTTCTTAACATTCCTAGAATTCCACCCACTTTGTCCATACCCCTTTTCTTATGGGGAATTAAGTAAAAACAATGGTGTGTACAGCAATTGATTTCACACACCTTGTTTCAACCTTGTTTGCATCCAGATGAATCTGTACATACAACTCCTTTACTGTTACCACAACCTAAAGCTAACACATATTTGCATATACTTCACATCTCTTTTTCTTTTATTCCCATAACACAGTTGCCTTCCTTCAATGTACCTGGTACTTTCTGTCTTCGGACATAATTGTAATCCTATGAGGTACGGCAATCAATGAAAGAAAGAAAGAATGAAATAAAAAACCTGTAAGGAAATCCTGTTTACTACCTTTTTATTTAATGTCAAACTACAATGAGGGGACTTGGTGTATCATACGAATATCATGTCGCATCTGCCCAAGCGGTTCTCCTGTTTGAACTGTACCAGTCTCACAACAACCCGTTCAATGCTTAGCGGAAGTGCTTATTTATTTAGATTTATTCGCTTCCCTATAGGGACGTAATGCACTGATGTGATATTTGCCTATGGGTTTACCCGTTCTTACATCCTGTAGTATGTAGGTTCTATCTCCTATTTGACCAGTTATCTTGACGGGTCCCTTCCACAATAAATTTAATGTTTTGTAAACTTCTTTTGCTAATGAGGATTTATCGAAATTCCTCACTAGTACTTTGTCATTGATTTGTGGCTCCCATTTATGTAAATACCTTTTCTGTTTGGCACGCCTTTTGTCTGCTTTATTCTTTGGGCGGACGAACGCCTTTCCTGTCCTTTCAGCATCGCACTCAGGTATACTTGGTAAAGAGACTGGTACAGCACTGATAACCGGTTCGTGTGGCCTCCCTGTCATCAGCTGGACAGGTGGATAACCATTGTTTGTGTTGATTGAGTGGTTCATGATCCATTCTGTATAAGTTAGGTACTCGGGCCAGGTCGTATGCTTCAAGTGGCCTATTATTCTGAGATAGGCATTTAAATCTCGCATTACTCTTTCGCATGGGTTAGAATTCGGGTGGTAATTGCTGATATGGTAAATCTTTATATTTGCATCGTGTAGTTTGGTTACAAATTTTCGGCTGTGATGCACAGAAGCATTATCTACGAGGATTGCCTTCATTTTACCATACTTCTGAGCTGTAATCTTTTACTATTTTGTCCGCGCAGGTCGCACTTGTTAACTTTTTCATGGGGTATAAACTTACAAATTTTGACATCACATCTACCAATACGAAGATATACCTTAAGCCTGCCCTTGCTGTCGGTAAAGGGCCGTGAGCGTCAACTGCTACTGGTTCCAAAGGGAATTGCCTTAATATTGCCTGAGGCGGTCGTTCAAATCGTTTATTAAGCTGTTTCGCTCTTTGGCACAAATCACAAGTTGGTACAATCGCTCTTACTTTCCTACCGATCTTTGGGAGGTATAAGTGTTCGGAGATAACTAGGCTAGTCCTCTCCACACCTGCATGAATTAGAGCAACATGGTAGGCTTCTATAATTAGTGCTTCCAGAGCTGCTGGTACGTATACTTTCCATGCTGGGGCATGGTTATCTACTAGCTTGTAAATCACGCTATCCATTTTCCAAACTTCGTTTTGTTCTCAGGACAGATAGGTGGCACGTTCTCCCATATTGCAGCTAATTTGCTGTCTTCCTGTTGATATTTCTGCAACAATTTCATTTCTTTTGCGACGCGGTTATTTAAATGTAAGTCGAGCTTCAATATTTTCACCTCTCTTTGAGAGCTTCCTATTGTTTCCGGAAGGTTCCCTCCTACTTTAATCCTGGATAGTAGGTCGCTGAAAACGTTAATGCTCCCTGGGATATGCCTGATGTCTACGTTGTAGGACATTATTTCATGGATGTAACGCGATAGCTTACTACTGGTCATTTTGCAGTTCTTTATAAACGATAAGCTTATATGATCCGTGTACACTATGATTTGTTTGTTGTATATGTAATGTTTGAATTTCTGAATTGCAAAGAATATTGCACTAATTTCCTGTTCGGTCACGCAGGCAATGCGTTCCGTTCGGCTTAGGGAAATGCGCATTTCGCCATTTTGGGATACTTGTGCTAGGATGCAGCCGTACGCTACCACTGAAGCATCGGTGTATATAAGATATGGTAAGTTCATTCGCGGACCTGTGAGGAGAATGGAGTTGCTGAATAAATCTTTTAATCGTTGGAAGGCTGTCTCTTCCACGCCAGACCACCGCTATTTTGATAACCTAAAATACCTAGAAACTTTTTTACTTGTTTGACGTTTTTCGGGTGCGGTATATTTAGTACTGCTTCGATTCTCTCCTTGTCTGGTGATAAACTTTCTCCTGAAATTACGTAGCCTGAGCATTTCACTGATTTTTAAAAAAAATTACATTTTTTCCAATTTAGTGTCATGCCACAATTTTTTAATTTGTTAAACACGATTTCCAAATGGTCAAGGTGTTCGTCGGCGCTCAAGTTATGAACTAATATGTCATCCACATATTGAGATATGTATCCTTCCGATGGTGTACCGAATATGGTGTGCATGGCTCTTAAGAAACCACTTCCAGATACGCTCAGTCCAAATGCACAACGACAAAATTGATAAACTCTTCCCTGGGGAATGAATCCTAAATATTTCCTGCGTCGTGGCGCAATTTCAATTTGTAAGTAAGAATTAGTTAAATCAAGTGACGTGAACCATCGCTGCCTTCCAATACCAGCGAGGGTTTCTTCGATATTCTCTTTGCGCATGTGGTCTGGGACTATGTACTGGTTTAATATTTGTGCATTAATTGTCAATCTCACTGTCCCATCTTTTTTCTTTACAATACACAAGGGTTGTAGATATGGAGTGTCTGAGAACTCTATAATTCCTTGTTCCAACATCTCGTCAATTTTCTTAGACACCGCGTCTTTCACGGCCAAAGGGATCATTCTGCATTTGTGTCGGGTTATTGGCATTACTGCTATTTCAAATGAATACTGATATGCGTTGCATAAGCCTGTACGGTCAGTGACAATTTCTCTGTGTGTGAATATCAGCTGGTATAGGCGTTCCTTTTGCATTTCACTCAACTCGGCTAACCCTCTGATGCGAGTTTTTACCTGCTTGGAGAAGGGTTCTCCCTTCCTGTTCTTCGTTTGTTTACTCTCTAAATTCACTAATGTCTCCCTTTCGACACCTGCTGCCTCTTCAACTAAGTCATTTTACTCCACCACGTCTTGTATATTCTGTGCCATTAACCTAATTATCTCGGCACCATTTCCTATATTTACTAGTTCAACGAAAAATTCTTTCGTTTTGGATTTCTTCCTCTTCAGGTAAAACATGTTATCCTGTGACACAGAGATAAATGCTATTTGAGTTGTTACGCCTTCTATGGTGAATGTGGCCTGCGATTGTTCGTAATCAATCACAGAGTACAGTGCGTTTAATAGGTCACTTCCGATAATTATATCAGTAGCTAGGCCTTTTACGACGAAACATACAAAATCTATGCCATATCCATTTATTTTTGCATTTATTAAAATCTGCTGCGAAATCCCTTGTTTAGTTTTGCCGATAGCACCCGTACACACTGCACTTTTGACTGGGAGGGACTGCAATTTTATGCCCAAATTAATTAGTTGATTGTACAAATTCTCGCTGCAGACCGTGACTGAAGATCCTGTATCTAAAATAACTTGGAAAACCCTGTATGCAATTTCGGCAGTTATTCTTGGAGCTTCCACTATTTCTTGGTTTACTATAAATTCTGCGCCACCGATAGTCCTGTTTGAGTACAATTTAGAATTTTGTGCTTTCTCCCTGGAACAATTGTTTACATGTACGTCACTTTGTGTTGCTATATCATTATCATTAGTGTCCCCTATAGACTGAGAGCTCTGGGTGGCTTCTAATCGGGAAGAATGCGGAGACTCCGTACGTCCCGTGTCTAGTTTCCCGGCGGCGTCGGGGTTTGAATCTGAGTCGTGTGTGCCTGAGAATGTACATAGTTCGTGTTGACTCTGTTGAATGGTGGTGTTGGTGGGCGTGGCACCTCTCTCTCACGTGTCATATCAGCGTTTGTATTTGTTGAATTCAATGGACTTCTGGGTCGATGGGTTGGCACAGCATATTCGTTATGGAAACTTCTACGTGGATTGCCCCGGTTCGTTCCTCCTTGTCTGTTGAACGACATGTATATTTGGGCCGATTATGGGTGTAATTCGTTCTCTCATTCCTCTCTCGTCGGTCGTATTGGCCTGGAGGTTCTCATCTATTGGACCAGTTCGCGTCAATATGCCTGTTTTGAGGTCCTTCTGCCCTCATCCCATCATAATTTTGCCTAGTGGGATGAGTATTTGTTCTGTGCCACGTCATTGGCTCTTCTATGTGCGGTTCATGACCCTACAATGCTGCCAATAATTCAATAGCCTCACTGAGGGTTTGGAGCCTGACAACAACTAAATAGTGACGAATCATATTTGGGTAATGTCGACATATGGGACTAATAAAATCATGATCAGAAAGAGGAGGATCAAGTAACTTGTTCAACTGACCCAATCTTAAGAAGTAGTCAGTCATGGATTCGTTGTTAACACGCTGATATTTCCCGTTATTAATCTGACTGCGAACGTTGCACTGAGCGACCGCATTCCAATATTTCTGTAGGAATGCAATTCTAAAATGCTCATACTGCGCCAAGTCTCCGATCGTTAAACGAAACCAGCTTAGAGCAGAACCAATTAAGCTCCTCTGAATTATGATCCTTTTGTAATTGTCGGGTATCTCTCTCAACGCGAAGTAAGACTCAATATCATTGATAAACTGCTTCGCATTGTCGCGAGCGCTGTCAAACATCGGCAGAGGAAGTTCATTGAGGAAATGCATGGGTATAGACGGAGGTGGGTGTGTCTCGGTACCTTGAAATTGGTAACTAGTGTTAGGAGATGAAAATGGAACGCTTACATGTTCGCTCACTCTTCCCTCGACACTTATACCACTACCTTAGGTTAAGGGCACCGTTGAGGCATGGCACTGTAGATTACTGGCTTCGTGCCTCATCGCTGCTCGTATCTCAGTTACAGCAATTTCCTTTTTCTTTTCTTGCACTACGCTATTCAGTTGTTTCTCTAACTGAGAGCTCAGCTCACATTGTTTCTCTGTAAGCTTAGCTTCCTGTTCCCTAAGTTGTTGACTTAACCTTAGCTCCATTTCAGTATTTTGCGCTGTTATTTTACTGTCTCGTGTGCTAACTTTAGCTGTCATCTCATTAGCTTGTGCTGTGATTTCACCGTCTAATGTGCTAACTCTAGCTGTCATCTCATTAGCTAGTGCTGTGATTTTGCTGTCTAAGGTATTCATTTTTCCTAACAACTGAAGCATTAAGCTATCCATACTGCTTAGTCCTAGGTCGGCAAGGGGAGGAGATTGCTCTGTTATTCTAACTTCTGCTTCTGGGACTATTTCTACATTAGCTTCCGTAACCCCAAATCCAAATGTCTCATCTGCCATTTCGTTATTTTTACTTATTACTTTTCTATCCCTAAGTATCATTCACGTAAAATTACTGCCTCGTTTCTTGAAGAAAGGAAAACTCTTTTTTTTACAGTATTCTGTTCCCTATTACTGGCAGCATCAGCCTATTTGAGCATAAATGGTTTAGCACAAGATTACAAGATTATTAGTATACAACTGAAATTGGTTGCACTTACTCGTTGATGTCCGTATCCGTCGTTAGGGTAATCCTGGGTAGGGGAATAGCACTGGGTTGACACTTTCACTGGGGGGATATAGGTTGTTGTTTCCTGGGGCTGTTCTGCTGGTGATGGCTGCTGTGTTGTACCCGCATTTCTGGTTCTGTCAATAGTAGTCCCATTCATATCTAGACGAATCTCATAGAATAGGAATGCCATAGCATTGTTACTCAATTTCGATGTCGACAGCTGCCATCGGGTTTAGTGAGAGTTCCTTCTATGTAGAGATAACTTCGATGTATTCACGATGTCTACCGCTCCTCCTGGATAGATTCAACCTGCATTCAGTAAACGATGCGATTCCAGTTAATTCAGAGATGCATAGTTATGTATCGTTGATGAAATACCCGGATTTCTGGTTCTGTCAATAGTAGTCCCATTCATATCTAGACGAATCTCATCGAATAGGAATGCCATAGCATTGTTACTCAATTTTGATGTCGAGACGCTGCCATCGGGTTTAGTGGGAGTTCCTTCGATGTAGAGATAACTTCTACTGGGAAGCGTGTACAAATCCTCAGCTTGACATGGAATTCTAATTTCATCGTTCACATCGAGAGCTGAAGTGTTGTACGGCAGTAAAACGTGTTATTCCGCCTTACTGATCTTATCATCAAAGGTCGGAATCCCGGTCTCATCCAACACATCCATTATAGAACTTTGAATCCTAAACCGGTGAGAAATCTTCAATTAGACAATGTGATTAGGTTGCGGGTCGAAGATCGAGTAGAGTTCGTTCTCGAGAGATGTTTTTAATATAGCATCGTCTCTTAAAACTTATGCCCATTACGACGTATGTGCAATCGTACAGTGATGGTTGCGTTTCTGAAATCTAACTTATCTCCGTTCTGGTCTACCACTCTAATGTCAAGATGATCAATGAAGTTTGTATCGATGATTGGTAGATATATAGGACTTGATGGTTCCGGCGAGATGTGATAACCTGGAGGTACCGACGGGAAAAATTCATACAGGGAATGACCAATCTTACCATTGATGAAAGATCCAGTGGAAAGACTGCACTCAATACGTATAATGCTAACCTTGAATACGTTAACCAAATCATTAGACTCGGTCAGAACGTTCGCCGAAACTCTCTGTTTAGAGGTGAAACCGAGAAGAAAAGCGATCGATCTCTCACGACTAAAGTCGATAATATAGGGGCATTGAATTTCCAATTTCATGGTGTTGTTATTAGCACGTAGAATGAAATCATCACCGATGTCGAGAGCATCCTTGAGCAGGCGAGCGATATCATCCAATTCATAAGTACCCGTTGGAATCACTATACGCTCGACTTTACCATCGCGAACGTAATGGAATAGATTATTGCTCTCATCCACATTAGGAATCGAGTAAAAAGTCCCGAAATTCAATAGAGCTATCTCGCAATGACCGTCTGGATTCAGATGTAGTGGTGGATTGAGAAACGTAGAGAAGCTGGTATCACTTCCACTCACGGTGATCGTGTAACTCATTTTGATAAATTACGAATGTAGCCGAGGTCGTTTTATAAGAGAAACTGAAGGCACAAGTGACCTCAAATAACGGAATCGATATCTTGAAATCTCCTCGTATTATATAGGATCTTTACACCTGAAAGATATGTTTATATCCCTTTCGGTGGTCTCAGATCACCGAAACTGTCAAAGTAGTATGCAACGTTACCATCCTTGCGTACAGCAACCCAATGGGTACCAGAATTATACGATGTATCCAAATCCACTACCATTCTCTCAGCGTATCGAGGATGTGGAGGTAGTTTATCGAACATGTAGACACCCCTAGAATGTGGAATGTGTAGACGTCGTGCATAAGAAGCGATCTCTGTAGCACTCAGGGCTTTTTCCGGGATAAATATAGGCCTCGCCCCGAGTTTTTTGATCGAAGATACAAGCCTCTATCCTTACGTCTCTTACGTCGAAGACCTTTACCCTGAGCTAAAGATTCCATACGCTCATTGTGATGAGTTAATTCGGCAAGTTGTTTTGCATCCGAACGTTTCTTATTCACAGCTGTGGCAATCTGAGCAGCACATCCAGCTAAACCACCTGCTGCACCTAGAGCAGCTAAAAGTGGTAGTAAAGGTAAGAAACCACCTCTCTTGCTGCGACGTTTACGCATACCAGCGCCCACTGCCAATTTACCCTTCATAAGTGTGGTGACAGGCCGAGCTGCAATTCGTTCACCCAAAGAAGCGTCAGCAGATTTTACCCGTCTCCAAGCCTTCTACGCGAGCACCTTATCGGCTAGACGACGTGATTCTGTATCAGTACTCGCTGCGTAAGCTTTGTCGTGATCGAGACACGCCGATTCGAACCCATTCACTGGTAAGTACACCCTCTGTAATCGTTTCTGCAGTTTTGTTCCAGGACCACAGAAGCGATAACCCGGTAAATGAGCCTCAAATGGTAATGAATTAATCAAGGAATTAAGAATTCCCGAACCCTTGCGTGCACTAATAGAGCGCATGTCTCACTATGAAACAAAAAGCAAAACGTATGCTTTATAAGTATTAGTCGTGATATGGAGGTAGTAAAGCAAAAGTGTGCGCTACCCATACAGGTGTTAGACTTCGATGATGATGTTCGCAAAGCATGACACGGTACACTGTTTCCGAGTAATGTTACAGCACTCATATTTGGTAGTTCAAATGCTGGAAAAACGAATGTTCTACTCAACCTGCTTGTTCACGAGAATGGTCTGAGATTCGAAAACCTGTACATATATTCTAAATCGTTGCAACAAGCTAAATACCGGTATTTACTATATTTACTATATTTACACTATACCCGATATAGGCGTATTTACGTTCGATGATGGTGAAAAAGTAGTCCAAACGTCGGAAGCTAGAGAAAACTCGATATTCGTATTTGACGATGTGATACATGAAAAACAGGATAAGATAGCCTCATATTACAGTATGGGTAGTCATCGTAACGTCGATGCTATATATTTAGCTCAATCATATGCTAAAGTGCCTAAAAATTTAATCAGAGGTAATGCAAATATAATTGTACTCTTTAGACAGAATAATCTCAATTTAAAACATATATATGAAGATTATGTAAATACCGATATGTCCTATTATTAATTTAAGGATATGTGTAAGCATATATGGGAGAGTAATGAAGATCCTTTGTTGTCATAGTACCGGAATATCCATTGAACGAGGGACGCTACCGACACGGATTTGATCTCTTTATCAGAATGAATAAATAGAATAATTCATCACTAAAGCGATGAGTATCGATAGGTTCGGATCCCGAAGAATCATACCCTATAGGGGTGTGTTTTATCGTTATATCGTAACTAGAGATGGATCGGGAAACTATAGGTTTAAGGGAAAACGATTGTGCAATGTTCGCGACCCTGAAGAAGGCGACGGTGCGACGACTAAACGTTATGTGGATACGCATACGACTGACGTCGAGAATCGAATGCAGATCTACAGCGAGCAGACCTCGTATCATCGTATGGGCGAGTTTGAATGTGTGTGTAGTGTTTAACGCCCGCTTTTACTACATACGGCACCGCAGGCGGTGACACTGATGATACATGAAATGAAGATGGAGCACCGGTGGAATGAGATGTCGGGGGAAACCTGAGGTCCCGGAGAAAACCCGCCCCAGCCCCATGTTGTCCACCACAAATCTCACTTTGCGGTCGCCTGGGATCGAACTCGAGCCGCCTTGGTGAGAGCCAAGCGGTCTAACCACTGAGCCATGGCGTAGCCAGGCAAGTTTGAAGCTATGCCTAGGGCTCACATACAAAAGTCGCTCGACATCCAGTACAACAATTTAATGGATTACTTAAGTAAATATGCATTTAAACGTGATTCTGAAAATAATGTCATTCTTGATGGTATAAGAATGAAAACGCTATTGGAACCGCTTCACGATCCCGATGTTCCTAATAAAAATATGTAGATGACAGGATGCCAATTCATGAATCTAATGAAACTCTGTCATTTCGAATGAGAAGATTAAAGGAGATAGCAGATCCGATAGATGATACTGATGCAGTCACCATGAATGGTGTTCATCACTTCTTGATACAGAAACAGAATGAATTGAAAACAGGTTTAACTGAGACAATAACAAATATTGGTGATACTATTTCAGAGAAACAAAATGTACTACAAAGACGTTTAACTAGCACGATAAGTAGTGCTAGCGCGACAATAACAACAGCTGTGGAAAAAGAAATGTAAGAAATAACAGTACGACAAACCGAACTTGATAATAAATAAATCAGTATAAATAATGATATTCATACCACGAAAGCACGAATGAGAAACGTTGTAAACGCTATGATACAACAATTGAAAGCTCAACTCATAATTTCGTTGCAAACACGTCCGTTTCGAGGTCCCTCGCTAAGGTATACGTTAACATTGGGACTGGAATAATATAAAGTTCCTGGAAATGGAACTGCACTTTCGTGCAGTATACGTTCCTCGGTACATCCACATACTATAACCGATACATTGTTTGCAATAAATGCCAGACTAGTTGAAAGATATCCTGCAATAGTTGAAACTGGAGATATGCTAACGTTTAGGGCACCTGCTGGACGTGCTAAAGATGGTCATAAATTAAGTATAGAACTGATAGTTTCATATAAATTAGCAGTGGTCGATTAATTATACATTCATTTCGATATGGATTCTGAAGCTATAAGACTTAAAAAATCTATCGCCCGTCATAGTATGGCAATAAGAGAAAAGTTGCGCTCGCTCAAGGGAATGAAATTCAAAACGCAAAGAATCATGTCTGAAGTTCTTCAACCTGTAACCGATCCATTGAAAATAATAGCGAAAGCACATCAAGATGATGATGAAAAAACAGACGACGTGACTGACAGCGCTAACGGAGCTGAAAAGTATCTACACAAGGTTCGAACTGCTAGTTCGAGTGAAATGGATACCACTTACGGCATACGATACGAAGAGGGTGAATATAAATTAGGTAATAAAACCGTTGTGTTTACATCTGATGGTATTCAGATAGCAGACACGTACGAGCCAACTACCGGATTGTATGAATTATTATTTAAACGTTTACCTCGCAAATCATCGTATACCGAAGTGGATTTAGACGTGTATTCACAAATATTATAGAATACTCAAGTTTACAGACATAGATATTCGCGAAATGGTCGTTTGAGATCAAATCGAGGCTTCAAGTATCGTCATAACATTCGTGATCTTGTGAATGTTCGAACTGGATTCGGTTTACGTTGGAAAGAATATATGCCACAGAGAAAATTAGATTACGTTTATTGGAATGATCCTAATCAACTAATAAAGAGATTAAGATTATTAGTTGCATCGAGGGATGCAGGTGACTTGAATCATTTATCCGAGATAGAAGAAATCATTACAGAACTTAAAACATCAAGAATTATAGAATGATAAAGCGTCGCATAGCAATTGAATTGCATGCACCTGCCAGAAGACATTCTCTACGACGTAAGATCATTAGCACAGGAATGAATGATTTAGTACAAATAGATCTGATGGACATCTCTAATTATGCAAGAGAAAATAGAAATTATAAGTATATTCTTCTTGCATGTAATTTCTATTCCAAGTTGGCTTATGCACGAGCATTACGTGATAAAAGTGGTATTAACTTTTCGACTGCCATGCAGGATATATTGAATGAAATGGAATCGTTTCCGAAGAACATTCAATCTGATAATGGAAAAGAGTTTTACAATAAACATTTCCGCGAACTAATGAATAGGAATAATATTAATCATTATAGTACATTCACTCACGTTAAGGCTGCAGCAGTTGAACGTCTAATAAGAACAATTAAAATGAATCTGCATAAGGAATTTATTGTTCAAGGTTCATATCAATGGATAAACATACTACCCAGAATTATTCATACATACAACCATACTTACCATAGAACAATTCGCATGAAGCCTATAGATGTTCGTGATAATTCACTTCTCCAGAAGTCGAAATTTGTGAGCCTCACCGTTAACGAAGAACGCGCAACCCGTAGCGCTACCTAACTGAGAACCGTCTGTAAAGACCGGAACATAGTTAGGGTAACGGCCCAGTAGTTCGGCAAAAAGTTGTTGGAACACCGAATGTGGAGTAGCGAGTCTAGAGTTGCTTGACAGAGCGAGATCGAACCGCGCACGATTGAGCTGCCATGCAGGATAAGGGCAGATGGACGACCTCTCCACGCGAGGCATTCGGAGGCCATGGGAATGTAGGAGATCACGAAATCTTATTCCCATGGGGCGTGTCCGACAACCAGGGCGCATATAACGGTGGACTAAATCTGGACAGAGAACTGGTTTAAAACAAGGATGATTGGGATAACTAGCCAACTTCGAGGCATATGGGCAGAGTAACAGCGAGCGACGAATATGGAGTGGAGGTTCGCCTGAGTCTGCATACAGGCAGTCGACTCGACTGGTGCGGAAAGCTCCTGTGGCAAGGCGGATACCAGTATGATGCACGGTGTCTAAAAGGCGAAGTTTAGAGGCGGTCGCTGCGCCATAAATGAAACTGCCATAGTCCAGCTTGGACCGAACAAGAGAGCGGTACAGCCTCAACATTACCGTGCGATCGCCCCCCCCAAGATGCTCCAGATAATACCTTCAGCACCCGAAGAGAACGATCGCAAGAGGCTCGAAGGTGACGACTGCGGTGCTCCCAGTTGAGCTGTCGGTCTATGTAGAGGCCCAAGAACTTCAGGTGCGAGACAAATGGCAGGGGTGTGCCGTTCAAATGAAGATCAGGGGGCGGGTGAATACCTCGTAGGCGGTGAAAGTGGATACACTGTGACTTCGCAGCTGAAAATCGGAAGCCGGTTTGAAGCGCCCAAGCTGCTAGCTGGGTGATGGTCAGCTGCAGTTGGCGCTCAATGTGATCTATGTTGACTGACCTATAATAAAACGCGAAGTCGTCAACATAGAGGGATGATGGAATTCCACTTCGAACGGCACTAGGGATGCCGTTAATCCCTACGGCAAAAAGGGTAACGCTCAAAATCGACCCTTGAGGTACACCGTTCTCCTGTATCCGCTCCCGGGATATCGTGTTTCCTATGCGCACACGAAAACGGCGAAGTTTTAAGAAGTTGCATAGGAATTCGGGTAGATGACCACGCATACCCTAACCAGGTAGGTTACGGAGTATGCCGTACCGCCAAGTAGTGTCATAGGCCTTCTCCAGGTCGAGGAATACGCCCACGGCATGCTGCTTCAGTAGAAAGGCATCGGAAATATACCCCTCAAGGCGTGTTAGATTATCGACACTTGAGCGATGGCCACGAAAACCGCATTGCAAGTTGGACAGATGGTTATGTTTTTCTAGCCACCAATTTAACCGAGCGTTTATCATTCGCTCGAAGGTCTTACAGATGACACTCGTCAGGCAAATGGGGCGGTAGCTAGATGGTAGCGTGCGGTCCTTTCCGGGTCGAGGGATGGGGATGACAATACCCTCTCGCCAGGAGGAAGGGAAAACCCGCTCATGCCAAATGCGGTTATAGATGTTTAAAAGGAAACATAGCACCTCAGATGGAATATGTAGCAGCATCTGTCGGTGTACGTCATCGGGACCTGGAGAAGAATCCTTAGCTAACGCCAGAGAATGGGTGAGCTCGGCTGCGGTAAAAGGTTGGTTGTATGGCTCGGTGCAGTCACTATTAAAATTAAGTAGTACCCGCTCCGCCCTTTCCTTAATAGGCAGGAAGAGCGCGTCATAGCGGGCAGTTTGGCTCGTGGCAGCAAATGTGGTAGCTAGGGCTTCAGCTATGTCCTGCTCGGTGGTGCACATGGAACCGTTGATAGCAAGCCCGGGAATTACCGTCCGGCGACACTTGCCATACATCCGACGAACAGCTGACCATACTTGTTGGGTAGAGCCGCGCCGGGAAAGCGAAGACACATAGGCTTCCCACGATTTACGCTTTGCGTTGCGCAGTATAAAGCGTGCCCTAGCGCGAGAACGTTTGAAGGCGACGAAGTTCCCTTCCGTCGGGTGCCGCTGAAAAATGCGCAAAGCACGTTTGCGTGCTTTGACAGCCAAACTGCGTTCCCCAGACCACCACGGTACAGGGCTATGACGTGGTGTAGGTGAACCTGGAGGAATGCTGGATTCTGCTGCGAGCAGGATCGAGCAAGTAAAATATTCGACCATTTCATCGATGGTGTCGAAATTATCGTCGATGAGGTGTATGAGGGATTGGAATTTTCCCCAGTTAGCTTTGGAAATAATCCAGCGGGGATGTCGAGAAGGTACACATTGGCGGCCAGAAGAATGAATGTTAATGGGGTAATGATCACTGCCAAAGAAGTCGGAAAGTACTGACCACTCAAGTAGTGGTACTAATGACGGACTGCAGAAAGAAAGGTCTAGTACGGAATGTGTACCATAAGCGGATGATAGGAATGTCGGGTCACCAGTATTTAGCAGAAGCAGGTCAGACTTATCGAAGACGTCTACGAGGAGGCATCCACGGGCGTCATCAGTGTCTGATCCCCAGAGCGTGTGCTTGGCATTCAAATCTCCCACAAGGAGTAGTGGTGAGGTGAGCTGAGCCAATAGAGCTTGAAGATCACGCTCTGGAACTATACTGAGCGGCGGCAGGTACATGTTGCAGATGTTAAAACTGATGCTCTCCAGCTGTATCCGAACGGCCACAGCTTGCAATGGTGTGGTGAGAGGAACGTTGGCGGCTGAGATGTTAGGCGCCACTAAGGTAGCAACGCCACCGCTTGCACGCATACCTGCAAGAGAGTCGCTTCTAAATGCAGAGAAAGAGTGAAGGTGTAACGAGTGATTGGGATGTAAGTGGGTTTCCTGGAGACAAATAATTGATGGTGACCGTTGAGAAACTAAATGTTGTAGGTCTTGAGCACGAGCTCGAAAACCATTGACATTCCACTGGATTATTTTCATAAAGAGATTTTAGGGGGCCGTTTTAACCTTTTTCTTGACCTTGGCTGATTTGGGCCCTACGATTCGAAAATCGTTAGCCTCCTGTGACTCCGCTGATGTTCGGGAGTCTGAACTCCTACGGCTCGTAGAACGAGACCGGGATCTAATAGAGCGACTTCACGATCTATGCTGTGGTCGGGATCGGTTTTTCACAGTTACTACGGGATTGCTGTTACTCGCTGATGGCTTGGTGTCTGGAGTCTGTACGGTTGAAACGGAGGTAGTGCTGGTGGATATACAAACAGTCTGAGACGTGGGTTTAACGGCTAGAAAGTCAGTCTGCGTGGATGCGTGGGCGACAGGGACGTGTTGAACAGCAACAGTGGTATTAGGAGTATGGCGAGCTGCTAATGCATATCCAGTAGTAGTGGTAGCAGGCTTTAGCTGTTCGAAGCGCCGTCGTGCCTCTGGAAAGGTTAGGCGTTCCTTTACGCGTAGCTCCTGAATACTTCTTTCGTCCATGAATCTAGGGCACTGTCGCGAGCTGGAGGGATGACTACCGCCACAGCTCACGCAACAAGGTGTTCGACTGCAGTTAGGGTCGTCGTGTTTCGGTAGGCCGCATTGCTCACAAAGACCAGGATTGGTACATGTGACCTTAGTATGTCCGAACCGTTGACATTGGAAACAGCGCATGGGGTTCGGGACATACTGGCGGACGCTAGCACGTTCATAGCCGCAATATATGTATTCAGGTAACTTCGTCCCAACAAAAGTTAAAAATACCGTACGTAATGGGTACTCCTTGCCATCTTGTTTCCGTGTTAGCCGGTACGCCTGACAAACAAGCTGATCCGAGAGGCAACTTACTATTTCTTCGTTTGCAAGACCATCTAAGCTGGAGGTGGTGACTACTCCTCGACAGGTGGTAAGTGTTTTGTGTGGGGCTACCCGGATAGGGTAGGAGCCCAACAAAGTCGCCTTCTGCAGTTTGCGAGACTGGTCTGCACTGGTGCTCTCTAATAGTAAGCTACCGTCTCGGAGACGCGTAGCGTTTTTGACCGGGCCACTGATTTTATCAAGTTCGCGCTTTATGTAAAATGGACTAATCTCTTTAAACGTTTTCCCATCACAAACCAATGTCATCACCAAGAAAGGGTCAGTAAAGGAGGTTTTGCGCGGAGACATGATGATATAGACCCCCATCCGGAACCGTCGGCGTCAGCCTGCCATCCGGGGGTTAAAGAAAGAAAGACACCGAATCTTCACGGTCTGTGCCGTCATGGGGACCCCACCCATGACCGATCTCATTTGTACCTCAGAAAAGCTACCCTTCAAAATCCACTGCTTGTCCGTATGGGTAAACCGTTCACCACGCACACCCCGGCTTTATGCCCCTACCACAGGAATAACCGCCTGTGGCTCCCCACTTTAGGCCGCGCTGCGCATAAAGGGCACACGCGGATTCAGGGGACTTGTGGTTGACTACACCGGGGTTCCGTCAGCGGTAACACGTCCGGTCCGTGATAATAACCCAACGGCAACACGGCAACACAGACCGGGCCCTCAAGGAGCTACGTGGGTGTACTTGACGGTGTGGACGGGCTCCGCACCTAAGGCTACACATAGGGGCAGTGCGAAGGCTCCGCTCAACCTTCACTTTTGAGACCTCCGGAGAGCACACATGTCGGAAGCCGCGCTGAAAGCTGTGGGACAGAACCACGGAGATAGGAGAGATCCCTGCTGGTGAGACAGGAGTTATAAACCTAAGACCTTACGAGCTAATAATAATAATAATAATAATAATAATAATAATAATAATAATAATAATAATAATAATAATAATAATAATAATAATAATAATAATAATAATAATAATAATAATAATAATAATAATAATAATAATAATAATAATAATAATAATAATAATAATAATGATAATGATAATGATAATGATAATGATAATGATAATGATAATGATAATGATAATGATAATGATAATGATAATGATAATGATAATGATAATGATAATGATAATGATAATGATAATGATAATGATAATAATGATAATAATGATAATAATGATAATAATGATAATAATGATAATAATGATAATAATGATAATAATGATAATAATGATAATAATGATAATAATGATAATAATGATAATAATGATAATAATGATAATAATGATAATAATGATAATAATGATAATAATGATAATAATGATAATAATGATAATAATGATAATAATGATAATAATGATAATAATGATAATAATGATAATAATGATAATAATGATAATAATGATAATAATGATAATAATGATAATAATGATAATAATGATAATAATGATAATAATGATAATAATGATGATAATGATAATGATAATGATAATGATAATGATAATGATAATGATAATGATAATAATAATAATAATAATAATAATAATAATAATAATAATAATAATAATAATAATAATAATAATAATAATAATAATAATAATAATAATAATAATAATAATAATAATAATAATAATAATAATAATAATAATAATAATAATAATAATAATAATAATAATAATAATAATAATAATAATAATAATAATAATAATAATAATAATAATAATAATAATAATAATAATAATAATAATAATAATAATAATAATAATAATAATAATAATAATAATAATAATAATAATAATAATAATAATAATAATAATAATAATAATAATAATAATAATAATAATAATAATAATAATAATAATAATAATAATAATAATAATAATAATAATAATAATAATAATAATAATAATAATAATAATAATAATAATAATAATAATAATAATAATAATAATAATAATAATAATAATAATAATAATAATAATAATAATAATAATAATAATAATAATAATAATAATAATAATAATAATAATAATAATAATAAAACTAGAAGAGGAAGAATGTAATGCCTACTGACAAGCAGTAGCTTTACGTGGCACAGTTGATGGAGATGAAGGGGATGAATTGAAGGTGAGTGGCTAGGGACCTCGGGATCGCCAATCCCGTACCTACCGTAGTAGGTCCCTGGGGAAAAATACCAGAGCCTCTTCTGCCAGTTTTCGGGGTTACTGATGGGCCTTCTCGGCAGCCGTAGCGGTCCTGGGGTACACCAAGTCCCCACCGTACATCACCCCATCAGTCAGTCCCCTACTTCCTGTTGCCCACCCCTCGGGACGAGGACCGCAGAGGTTGGATTTTGAGGGGCATATATATTCGATATCGGCATAGATGACAAATGGAATCTTAAGACATTTCGAGTATGCATTGAATTCTATGATATCGTTTTCACCTGCTTTAGGCATAATGATACTTTGATTCATCATACACCGCTTTTATGTCTATTTAAACGTAATTCTGTTGTAAAATATGAATTATATAGATCACATATCCACTTGCGTCCAGTATGTTTGGATAGCTGCTTTCCTAGCAAACGTGATAAATCTGTTATCAAACAATAATGTCTTTTATACATCAGAAGATTAACATGATGTGATTTTACCTCTCTTTGTTGATATAGGAGAATGATCGAATTATTTTCAACACCGTGTATTGTTACTGAAATATTTGAATATATATTCTCGAATTTTTCTACATCTTTCAATGAAATGGGGAAAGTTATATTCTGAAAGTTAAATTCTTTCAACGTGTCATACTTTTTATAGGACGTGGATCGATTCTTGTTACGTTGTACAGGATATTTGGATGCTAATAAACAATATGCAAAACAATAATTATCTGTATTTCGTATGTTATTAACAGCCTTCTTTTCCTTTATAATGTCTGGTAATTCGGTATACATCCCCGCATTCAATGAATCGTATTGCGTCAGATATATAGTTATTTTCTCAATACTGTACAATGCTTTTGAGCTGGTACGTGACTCAAAATTATCCATATGATCTAAGATTGGTTGGACCAGTTTATCTTCATACCACACCGATTTATCTGTTGACTGTAATATTGGCTCCAGTTTACTATTAAAATTAAATTTGTGGATATTATCGCTCTCTTGCAATATTTTAACACATTGACACGATAAACACGAACCGTCCTTAAGACCTTCTTTATACATGCCTAATCCCTTATCAACTTCATGCACTATTAAAGTTTTACATACCGATAAGTATATTGCTGGATCTAATATGTTAACACTGTTATGAATCTCAAATGTATACACACGTTTGGAAAAAGCTGATTCTGTGTGAATGACCGCTAGTTCATCAGGTTGTAACGCGTCACTACTCGTCATCTCTTGTGCACCTGAGGGTTATCCAGGGAGGTTGACCGTACTCGGCATTTCTGGAAGATGCGTTAACACACTGATTTACGTAGGTTCATATACGTGAGATAGCATCTGAAGTTACGTACATTCATATGAACAGAAGTGGTATGTACGAATCATAACTCAACAGTAAATATAATTCCCAGAGAACTATTATGGATGACATGTAAATTTTTACGTAACGTGCAGACGTGTGAACATCTGTAGAAATAAATAACATGTATGTAACTACAATTACATGTCTTTCTATACCTTACATGCATATATGAAAATTAACATACAATATCACTTTCTATGAAAACTGACTCACCTTTTGATGTCATTACTGGTTGCCTAAAAGTATCAATTTATGTCATTTGAAACCACTGTCTAAGAGTTTCTTCTCCGTGGTATTGTAGGAAGCAGTCACCTCTGTTTAGGAGTTCTTTCTGCAATGAGGTCATGTACTGGAATCTAGCTGGCAGGAAGACTTGGAGTTCTGGTGTTTCTACGACGATCCGCTCGCCATATCTGGTCTTTACCGTTTTCACACATCGAATAGAGTATTGTAGAGTTTTATCCAGATCTCGTAATTTTCTCGTTGGTAAATGGGTAACACCTTCGGCTAACTGATTTAACAGCAACATTTCGTGGTCTGAAACAAACATATCGAATCGGCATTACTACTACATTCTTCATAAATTAAACAAAGATAAGTAAACAATATACAAGTTTTATATCTTACCTGTAGGATCCATATTATCATCAGGTTTGACTGACTCCTTCCTCTCTGTAACCTACTTATTTATTGGAAAAGACTCCGCCCACTTTCAGTAGATCCATAATTTTATGTTATTACGTAGTTGCGTAACCATTTTGGTTAACTGTCAGCTATCTACATGTTTAAATTTAAAGTTTATTACTAATAACTTTTTCTTTAAACTCAATGCTTATATAGAACTAGATTTTACATCATACACTCTCCCCCACCATTCTTTCCACATGCGTGAGCACACTGATTGTGATTCGCTCCCCACATCTTGGAGGAGGAATGTAGACATGCTTGTACAAAATATATTTTTTTCGAAACAGTTGATATTTTTTATATTTGGTTTTCTAAGACATTCACAATATTGTTTTATCATTATTACAAATTTATAGCTTCATTCGTTTAATGTACTAATGAAACTCTATTTTTTCTTTTTTTCGTAGCATTACTTCACCACTATTCGATCGATGCAATAGTAAGCGCACTTTTGGATACCCCTGTGTATCGTCTAAGGGATTTCGGATTTCTCGCGGTCACATTCCATAGCAACCCCTCCCCTGCTTGTTCGTCTAGACAGCTGTGCTTATCTCCTGTACGTGTGTAAGGGTTGAACAGGTGTATGGTATAGTCAGTACAACATTACTATAGACCCCGTTTACTATATGATCCTAACTTGCATACGTATTTCATCTTGTACATGCTAAACTGAGTGCATTAACCGCTATAACATACTTATACATCTAGATACGTTTACATCTCATGCCTTCCTCAATTAATTAATCTCGTATACTTCCTACATAGTTTTTTTCCTCAAAGTTATATTCATTATTCTTACAGAGATGTACTTTCACTAGTAGACGAAACTTTATTTTTTCTCGCAATGCTATGTTCGATCTTAGAGGAAATTCTTTTTACCAATCACCATCTTATCCACACTTTTTTGCATATGCTCCACTTTTGTCATGCTTAGAGGGAACGTTCATTTTTATACAACCATTCAGGCATCATTATTTATCCATCAAGGTGGAATAAACTTTCAGACAGAGCTTCTCTCCTGCGCATGTGAAAAGGGTTGAACAGGTGTAGGGTATAGTCAGTACAACATTACTATAGACCCCGTTTACTATATGATCATAGCTTGCATACTTGTATTTCATCTTGTACATGCTAAACTGACTGCATTAACCGCTTTAACATACTTATACATCTAGATACGTTTATATCTGATGCATTCCTCAATCAATTCATCTCGTATACTTGCTACACAGTTTTTTCTCAAAGTTATATTCATCATTCTTACAGAGATGTACTTTCACTAGTAGATGAAACTTTATTTTTTCTCGCAATGCTATGTTCGATATTAGAGGAAATTCTTTTTATCAATCATCATCTGATACCCACTTTTTTGCTTATGCTCCACTTTTATCGTGCTTAGAGGGAACGTTCATTTTTAATACAATCATTCAGGCATTATTATTTATCTATCAATGTGGAATAATCTTTCAGACAGATTTACATTTCTTTTCTTGTCTTATACTTCGAGGTGGGTAGTTTCTAACCTTGGCTTAACCTTTCTAAAAGTTATATTCATCATTCTTACAGAGATGTACTTTCACTAGTAGACGAAACTTTACTTTTACTCGCAATGCTATGTTCGATATTAGAGGAAATTCTTTTTATCAATCATCATCTGATACACACTTTTTGCTTATGATCCACTTTTATCGTGCTTAGAGGGAACGTTCATTTTTTATACAACCATTCAGACATTATTATTTAACCATCAACGTGGAGTAGCCTTTCAGACAGATTTACATTATTTTTTTTGTTCTCTTATACTTCGAGGTTGGAGGATTCTAGCCTGGCTTAACATTCCATCACACATACATTACTGACAACCTTCCAGACAGATTTACATTATTTTTTTCTTTTCTTATACTTCGAGGTGGGAAGATTCTAACCTTACATACATTACTGAAGAATGGATTCTGAATAGGGAGGATCCCCTTACCAGATTGTCTTAATACATTTATTTCATAAATACTTTCTCAGTACGCGTAACTTGTTATTCTCTCGGTATTCTTATACATGTCGAATAAAGATATTGCATTTTATCCTACACTAAACGAAAAAATGCATCGAACACTAGACTCGATATCCATACATGAGAGTTCAAGCACACACACACACACCCCTCGATACGAAGATCCCCGCGAACCCCCTCCGCCGCCCCCAACATTCCTAACAACACACACACCCATCCACACACACACACACACACACACACGCACACACACACAACGATCCTGGGGAACGGCAATACGCCACCGACCCAAAGAAAAAAATCGTCGAATATCAAACATGAGACTTCTACATTATAGGAGTATTCTACATCATACATTTATTAACACAGGTGAGAATTCTGGATCTTATCAGGTGTGATGGAGAACTCTCAAAAACATACTACTATGCGCTATTATACAACCTGTAAAAATTCATGAAATTGCTGAGCCTAAGACTTACTCGCTGATTCAGGTCCCCGGGCCATAAGCCTTTAGTTTTCCTGAGCAGCTTGTCATTTCTTCCTGACCCCTGCTTCTTTTGTCCTAATTCACTTTTCTCTTAACCTATATAAGAATTCTCCTATACATCTATTTTTCTTTTCACCCATCCCTGTTAACATGCGTAATGCCGATATATCTTTACTCACACTGTCCCATTTCTTATCCCATATTTTTCTCCTGCAATTTGTTAATTCCTTACTTTCTAACAGGCAATGAACAGTTCTCTCTTCATCTACCCAAAATTCACATATCCCTACCTCATTATTTCTCAACCCTTTTAGATATATTATTACTAATCT
The DNA here is from genome assembly GCA_030765055.1 of Mantis religiosa. Classification (NCBI taxonomy): domain Eukaryota; kingdom Metazoa; phylum Arthropoda; class Insecta; order Mantodea; family Mantidae; genus Mantis; species Mantis religiosa. Next base: position 132,102,107 of record CM060948.1, on the reverse strand, counting down.
CATCCATGTTATGCCTTCTCTTCCAGTTTTGCCACACTGATATATATACTTTTCCCTGCCCCATTCTGTCTTAAATTGCTTCTAAAATGATTTCTTTTCTTCTATACTTTCCCATATCTCCAGCCTACCTATGTCTTGTACTCTGGTTCTCACTTCCTAACAAAATCCGCTATGATTTGACTCCTCTCCTCTTCATAAATCTCTCATGCCTATCTTCGATACCATTCTTTCCAATTTTGACCACCAACTATTTGTGTTCTTAATGCTTTTCAGTTGATTCATGCACAGATTCAATAATTCCCCTTTCTGCCTTTTAATACACTTATACCAGAATTTCAGTATTCTCTCTATTGTTATTCCCCTTGAAAGGAAAGATAATGATCGATACAATAGGAACTAAAGGTCCCCAACCTATAACAGTAAAAGAAAACATTGCAATAGAAGCAGAAGAAATATGCCAGATTGCGGCTGAAAGAATCAAGAAGAGAGCAATCAAAAGAAAATTAAGACATAATTTAAACAGTAAAGGAATTGAATGGAAGATTCATAAAGGTGATCTATTCTTATTAAGAAATAAAACACCTTCAAGTAAAATTAAGAAGGAGAACCAGAGATTAATGTTGTATTTTAAAGGTCCATATAGTATCACCAAAGTTTTCTCAACTGACACTGTAGTAATCATGAATGAAAACAGTAGTAAAATTCTGGGAAGATTCCATAAGCAATTACTGAAGAAGTGTCAAACACCACGAAGCATATCAGTAGAAGAAAAAGAAACAAACTGAAAGAAAGTTAGGCGTGGGAAACTAAATTAGCAGTTATGACGCACATCTGTGATAATAGTATTAAAACAATAAAAAGAATTGACGTTATCTGTTGTATAAAAGCATTATAAGAAAGTTGTATGAAACCGGGATACAATTGTAAGAAAATTGCAAGAAACCATGATAGAATTTAATAGGAAATTTTGAGTAAGAAAAATATGTAGGAATAGTTGTTTAAATTCTAGTCGTGTGAAGGGTAATTTTTTCTCACACATTCTTGTTAAGCTAAAATGTGAGCCAGTATTGAATACGATACACAGTGATTATAGTGATCATTTCAGGAAACTTATTCAGTTTTACAGATGGATAAACAATAACTAGAAAATGACGAACTTCTTTATAGTGAATTTATGATGAGGAAGATTATAAGACAAACAAAATTTTACAAGCTGTGTAATAAAATTAGTTGTTTGTCTTATAAGGGCATAAGAGGCATTATTTATAAGTACCTCATTAAGATGTGTAATATAAATAATAAATGATAAAGAAGAGAGGGATGTATATGTAAATGTAATATGAGAATGGATATATGTGTAAATGTAATATGTGAATGCAAGATACTGTACATATGAGTTGAGAAATGTTCCACCGAACGAATGTTTTCACTACTTGAAAAGAATGCTCCAATACACTACGCTACAGAAAAAAATCTAATAACTTGCACATACAGCTATTTCTTTATTTGTAATAGACTGCAACAAAAGCACATTTATCTCATGGAGGTCTCTATTATTCATTGGAGGAAACACAAACAGTCAAATCAAGAACGAATCTACAATTATTCGCCAAGTTTATTGCAAAAAACACAGAATAATCACAGATATTACGAACTGTTTTGAATTTTCTTAGGTGCGAAAACACTCAAGGAGTGCTGACGACTTTTTATATGGAATTTATGTTTGAATGTTTTTTTATTAAAACATTGTATTGAATGCATAGTAATAGTTTCTCAAACTGTCTCTAGATAGCATTAAGCTATGCCGCTAGATTTCAACGCAGTTTTAGAGAAAAATCTGCAGAAAAATGATCAGAATTGGCAAAAAGAGGCCATCATGCTAGATAGGGAAGAAAGGGCCCATTTAAATGGCCACGCCCCAGAAATTTAAACCCTGCACTAGACTTTTGAAAACAGCGGAAAGAAAGTACCCATATAATTAATGAAGGAAGGTTTGTGGTACATTTGTATATATAAATCTAAAAATTGTAATTTTTTATATTTGTGGGTTATTTTTCAGTCCCAGAGTCCCAGATTTAAGAAGTCCACCACTTCAAACCACTGTTTAGATGAAACACTGATTTTCTTTAAAAATGAGAATTATGTTTTGCTTAAAATGGTCTATATGTTTAAGCTGTTTCCATTAACAAAAACTGTATTATGAATTTCCTAAGAGTAGCCTCTGAGATCCTCTTAATCCTGTGTGACTTTTGCACAAGTCGTAAACGGTATAAGAAATAGACTAAATCTTACTTCAACAGAAAGTATAGATTTGTTATATCTTTGGGCGGGGACAGTTAAGGAATATTCCTTGTAATTGCTTTGAATTTTGCCTAATTGCTTTGGGATTTTCTCAGATAGGAAATGATTAAGCTTTTCTTTTGCCTTGGCCATTCAAAGAGGATGCTATTACAAAGCCATCATATAACAACCAGCTCTCGATACACCGGACTATCGCTTTAAGCCTTCTGTATTCTCCCACTGAAACTGTATCCTCCAGGAAATGTGCAGTAAAGTCATTTAGAAATTGTTTATCTCGATAAATATGCAGTAGATATACAAATATGAATAAGCTTCTTTAGTAATAATGTGTTGACGAGTGGGTTAAGAAACTTGTGTAAATGTAACACATCACATTGTTAATGTTTGCAGTCTTTTCTCTATATGGAATTGCATAGCATGGACTAACGAACTCGATAGCAAGATAGGTACATTTATCCGGCACCAGAAGAAAAAACCATGTAATTACGGAACACTTGTTACAGAAAAGCAGGCCTTTCACCATAGACATGAATTATATGTGCAATGAGTCCAATTATCCTTCCCAGAGTCCATATAGCATATCAAGCGGAAGAGTAAAGTTAAGATTTGAGAGATATAAACTCATTATTCTTAAGCAACGCCTACTTTAATAAAGTGTAAAGGATATTATATTATAGGTGTAATCTCTCTGACTGTCGGTTAGTTCATAGATGGTTTGATCCGATGTCCAATAGTTCTATAGTTAACTGATAAACAATTGGAAACATATGATATCTACAATCCAAAATCGATAGAGGGATAAGTGTTTCTGAGAATAACACAAGAGTAGAAACACTCATGTGAGCGCAACACATCAGATGTTTTCCTATCCAATTTTAAATCGAGATGAAGTTTCGTTATACATTTACGCTCTCGTTATGGCTAATGTGCAGATCAGATTTTTTTAAAACATTGGATCATATGCATTTTCAAAGGAAAAAAATGAATAGCGAGCTACTATTTAAAAAATGAATTACTATTAAAAAATTGAAACCAATAACAAAACGTATCTCAGAAATAGTTAACGCTATAAAAATGTGTTTGACATTTTCTGTCTTCACAAAAATAAAATGTTATCCTTGTTTGGTAAGATTTTGTCTATCTCTTATGATTTGCCCGCCTCGGTAGCGTAGATGGTAGTGTGTCTGCCTCACGTTCAAGAGGTCCCGAGTTCGAATCTCGGTCAGGGTGAGTTACCTGGATAAGTTTTTGGCTTGGGTTTTCCCTTATTCTGAAAGAGGAATGGGTAAATCTTAAGCTTCATTGACCGCAGACTCATTTGAGCATAATTTCACCCATTTCATTCATCGTCCGATATGACTTAACGTTGGAGGACGTAAATTACCACAAAAATATCTTATGAATTACCACTTATACAAAAATCATTCAGAATGAAGAGGATTTTTAGGACATTCCAGAAAATTCAAGTGACATATGGTATTAATAGATAACGTCAAACTGAAAAATTCAATGTCATAGCCGAGATTTGAGCCACGGATATCCTGGTCTCCGTCCAGTTGCTCTTAACCATTGAGCTACCATGGTAAAATGCCAGAATGACATAAAATGCTCTATCTGACTTGTATTTCTACATATATGGTATGCCAATCAAAATCGAGCTACCTTACAACTCTACCGGTACCATGTTTCAAACGTTTTATGTAGAAATCTGCATTGCTTAAACTATGTACTCAAAATGTTATACAACTGTATAACAGGAGTTGGAGAAAAATCAAGGTTACGTTGTAACTTTTAGAAATCACCTAACCTTTATTTTGAATTACATAGTTTTCGAAATTTGCAACAGCTACCTTTACTTTTCTTTAACTCCATATAGATAAAAGTAAAAGATAATTTCATCTCTACCCTATTTCCAATGCCATTCTCTCAGAATGTGAGCCACACAAACATTACAACCGGTTAGTAGGAGCTGTACTAAGAGAGGACTGGAGTCCAGCAGCAATCTACCAGACCTAGTGAAATGACGTCATACTGCATACCGTAAACCTGGCCAACTTTGTGACAGCAGGTACACCTTTGTCACACTGGTATGTCACACGTTTATTTTGAGTTTGACGGTCAAGTTATTCTCCTCAAGGGGATGCAGTATTCACGTATTTGTTTTCAGGTAGTACTGCCATTTGTTCACTGTTGCAGAAACTATATCCAGTATAAAGAAACGCTCCCAGCAGCCAATCTATAGTTTTATTGTTTGAAAGATGTTTGTGATCCTTTGTTATGGTGAAGAAGAAAAAGAGACTGAGGAGATTTGCAGGTAACCTTAATCAAAAATAATAATGACGATATCTGTGTAAAAATATAATTCTGTATAAACTATTACTTCGTTTAGTTTTTATCTTTACAATGAATATGTGCAGAAACGCGGGATAACATTGTGATAGAAAATAGTGCTGTCACTAAGTTGCCCTGCCTGTCGTAGACAAGTATTTTAATGCATTTAATTTCATTATTTATATAATTTCTTGTATTTTTAGTGTGGAGAGTGCCGGGAAAAAATAGAAGGATTATTGGATCACGGGTTTATCGTAAATATACTGATGAGACACTGACTGAAACAATGAAAGAGATACATTCTAATAACATTTCAATACGGAAAACATCTGTAAAGTTAGTATTTTATAAATATATCGCATTTATCATAAGTGTTATTAAATATTAATATTAGGTAATATTAATGATAATAAACAGCAATAATTATTAATAAATTATTAATAGCATTAACAAATAATTATATTTTAATACTTACAGTAACAATTACTCATATTTAAATATTAGACATATATCAATAAGTGAGGTTTATTATATGTTTTAAGTATAGTATACATAGAAACACTATCTTTCTCAAACTGAAAGGGAAAAATGAGAAACTACCTGGACACCTTACTAGTACAGTTCTCTCTCGGAAAGAAGTCGAATGCTTCGTATCCCATTGTATATTAATGTCAAACTACGGATTTCCAATCACTAGCTTTGACGTGAGGTGCATTATCAAATCATTGTAGATGTGAACCCAGTAATGCATCTGTAAAAAAAGACAATGTAAGACCGAAAAAATGCAGAGTTGAAGCAATTGAAACTTCCAGGGAGAGTGATGATGATAGCATAACCTACGCAGTCTGATGACAGCTGGGAAGAAGAAATTAATTCTGATATAGAAGATAGTCCTTCAATCACAGAAGAGGACAAAATTATTGGTAATTTTGTCATTTTTGTCTTCGAGAATGCCTACTATCCAGGAAAAATAACCAGGATAACTAAAAGTAAGGCTCTGATAAATGTCATGGAATCTGTGGACAAGACTTGGAGGTGGCCTGCAATTGAAGGTGAGATATGGCATGACAATGCTGAAATTCTATGTAAAATAGATATTTCTAGACAGGTTGGAAAACAAATGTTTGAGGTGCCAGAACTTTCTAAAATTAGCAAAAATTGATGTGCACTGTACTGTTTTCCAACAGAAGCATTCATTCTTTATTTAACTTGTATTTATGTTTGTATTTTTGTTGTATTTCTCTCTTGTGGTTGAACAAGATCCATTACATTTGTCCAGACTTACATGCTCATAATAATTGATTTAATTATTTACCAACTATCCCGTTGTCCTAAGGAAGTCCTTTTATAAGTGCATCTTTGTAACACAAATCTAAATATTGAGGCAGAATACGAGAAAAGCATGTGTCACAAAGTTGTCCTACTGATAGGGGTAAGTTTGTGTCAGTTAATTTATTTAATCGGCATTGTTGTAACCATCAACAATATCCGAATATGAATTTATTTCAAAGGTCAGATGTGTTTCTACACATTAGGAATTAGAAAGGAAACTCTAACTCGGTTTAAATTGGTCAATTTCCAGAAAACCTTAAAAACTGTCCCAAAGTTGGGCAGGTTTACGGTATTATTTGTTAAAAAATTATTGGGACAAAAAATCTTCACATGACTTTCTCTATTCTTGAACAAACTCTTATTACAAACATTATCTGCTTCATAATAATCAAGATAAACATTATATCATATTGGGTACAAGGAAAAATGGGAATACAGCAAGTATACGTTAAGTTATAGTAAAATGTTTTAAAGAACTAGTCCCATGTGATGACTATGAACTTTCATTCTCTTTGTATGGGCAAGAGATAAAAAAATAACAACTTTCCATTTGAGAACTAGTACTGGGAATTTCAGCTAAATAACGGAAATATTTGGAAAGTAGTTCCCTCCACAAAAAGAAGTACTTGACATACATGTGTGTCCTAAAGAAAACTACAATTTTGGGGGTAGTAAGATTTGGTTCATTCCCTGCAGTTTACCAGTTATCCAAAGGTCACTCTGAATGTAAAGCACATTTGGGGACATTCTCAGAAAATTCAGGATACACATTTCATTTGTCATGAAAATATTTTAAACATATGTTGCTTTAATTAAAATATTTATAGCCTTTTTGAGAAAATGTAATTTGGTTTTGGGAGATACTCTTGGACACTTTGTCACAGCCTTGGAAGATGGTTAACTTATATACCGAGTACCGGCTATCCTTTTTGAGTTAAGCTGCTCACACACAATAACACACACATACCACGGAAGTTTTTTTTTTCCTAAAAATACTTGCATTTTTGGTTGAAATTCGATTTTTTGGGTGGAATACAATACTTCTACGTAACCCGCCTCAGCAGTGCGTATGGTAGCATGCCTACCTCACGTTCAAGAGGTTCCGAGTTCGAATCATGGTCAGAATAACTTACCTGATAGAGGTTTTCCGGGGTTTTCCCTTATCCTGAAAGATGAATGTGGATAACTTTAAGCTCTATGGATCCTGGGCTCATTTGAGTATCATTTCAGCTATTTCATTCATCGTCCGACATGACAACGTCGGAGGACGTAAATAAGAAATGTGCTAAATTGACGTCATGTTAATAGCATCTTGCTCTCTTGAAATAGTGCAATATGTTTACATATGTATATGTTGCTGCTCACAACTTACAATTACGTAATATTCCCATCAGAGGAAGATTATTATTATTATTATTATTATTATTATTATTATTATTATTATTATTATTATTATTATTATTATTATTATTATTATTATTATTATTATTATTATTATTATTATTATTATTATTATTATTATTATTATTATTATTATTATTATTATTATTATTATTATTATTATTATTATTATTATTATTATTATTATTATTATTATTATTATTATTATTATTATTATTATTATTATTATTATTATTATTATTATTATTATTATTATTATTATTATTATTATTATTATTATTATTATTATTATTATTATTATTATTATTATTATTATTATTATTATTATTATTATTATTATTATTATTATTATTATTATTATTATTATTATTATTATTATTATTATTATTATTATTATTATTATTATTATTATTATTATTATTATTATTATTATTATTATTATTATTATTATTATTATTATTATTATTATTATTATTATTATTATTATTATTATTATTATTATTATTATTATTATTATTATTATTATTATTATTATTATTATTATTATTATTATTATTATTATTATTATTATTATTATTATTATTATTATTATTATTATTATTATTATTATTATTATTATTATTATTATTATTATTATTATTATTATTATTATTATTATTATTATTATTATTATTATTATTATTATTATTATTATTATTATTATTATTATTATTATTATTATTATTATTAGAATGTTTATCCTCCTAATGGAGTAATTGGTAGAATGCTTGTAGTGTAAATCGAAGGTCCCGGAGAGAACCCGCCCCAGTGCCGTGTTCCCCACCACAAATCCCACGTGCGGTTGTCTGGGATCGAACCCTTCGTGAAATTCACTCCCATAAAAGTGCTTCTGTTGTGTTTCTCTTTTTGAAGTCCTCGTTTATGTATGATTTTTTCCCCCTCGCTATGGCAGAACAATTTCTATGCTGCAATCAACACAACGGACTTGAAGAATTCTTTTTCCTCGTTATTTAATTAACAAATTGCAAGGTATATATTTGTTTACAGCTTCCTGAATATGTGAATTTCGTTATGTGAGCGGTTGTTACTCAATTGAAATTGGATTTTTATTTACAGACGCTATCTAATTGCTGTGATTCTCAGCTTCCCTTTCTGTATGGAGAATAAAAGGTCACTTAATTTTACCTCTTTATCAGGCTTCTTTTGCGTGCCGCAAAAGAACGACATGGAACCACCTCTTTATTTTCTTTCCAAAGGAAGTCACGCTAAGTAATTTTACGCCCGAAAAAAATCCATCACTGTCCTCCGAGTTTGAACCGGTGACTGGGGGAACCACAGACTGTTAATCCTAGACCTCGGAGGACCACTTGACCCTTTAAATAACCTAAATTGTTTTGCCTTCTTCAAACCAAGAAAGTTGTCTCTATTGAAAAAATCATCGTAATATAATTTGCATCATTACTGTAAGCAGCAGGATTGAGATAACTCAGACCTTATTTTTGTTGCGCACTGTAGGTACATTTTTTTTTAATTAGAATCTATCCTCCGGTTGGAAAGTGCCTGTCTGTGATGCTCTGGCGATGTACCCAGAAAAGAATTACCTGCATATTTGTTTAAGCTAAAAAACGCAATCCTGGTTTTCAACATATGAAATTGTTACAGGGATAAAGGTATGCAAGTTAATAATCCTTACAACCTGCTGATTTGACATCTACGCATGTATGGTTGTCAATGTTGCCAACTCGGGCAATGGAAACGCACCGATCCTTCCTTAAAAAGCACTAAAACTAAGAAGCATGGCAAGTAAGAAGTATCTCCCCTTAATTAAGAATTTTGACGAAGTAGTGAAACCAGTTATATAATAAGCGTATCAAGTTTGAAACTTTAAGAGTTGAAACAATTAAAACGCCTCTGGAAGCAAGGTGACAAATTATATCAGTAAAACTGCCGGTAACCATGTAGAATATTACCATTTATAGGTATATAACATGTAATATGCACACCGTAATGTCCTCTTTGTCAGAATCTGCTATAAAAAACCTCATCGTCCTTCGACGATAATCATTCTTAGGAACTGTCTCTGCATACTTTGAATTTTCTCAACCCTGTCCTTGACTAAATTATAATTACAGCAATTTGCTGCATTTGTAAGTGCAAATCTTATTGCCAAAATGGAATTGACTTTCTCACTTTCAAACTATTTCTCCGTTTTCGGTTTTATTTACGCCTACTTGGCTGAAGTTCCTGAGTGCTGTTTACGAATACTTCTCGCTCAGAGTTCTTGGATATGTGCAGGTGGACTGAAATGGAATCTGATATCAGATTTCGATTCTGTTTCACTCGCAATCTAAATATGACGTGCGCACAGATTCATATCTTAAAGGTCAGACAATGTGGAGGGTAGAAGTGAGCTGGTTGATAAATAAACACTGTATGAGATAACCAGTCACCCAGCCAAGGACGGAACATGGCTATAAAATATGCCGACAAAATATACTTTACACGCGGAACATGGCTATAAAATATACCGACAAAATATCCTTTACACGCGATGAACTTCTTTCCATTCCAAATCTATCGAATTCTCGAAGAATTAGTTTATATGCGTGATCATAACATTTTAATTACTAAATCATGGAATAAAGAAGCGCATATTACTTGATCTGTAAGTAAACCGATGAATAACAATGTTATAAATTCGAAAACCAATTAAGTTTTATTACTGTTACGGAATGGATTAAAACCACATTTAAGAAGTACACTTTAATTTTATTAGGACAAAGCACATATCTCTTTTCACTAATCAACAAAACAAAAGTACTATAAATTACAAAAAGTGTTACCAGCTGTTCTATAGAGTTACTAGTCCAGTTATTTGCATTTGTCAACAGTAAGTATTGTAAAAACAAATGATTTTATTGATGCTAATGCAGAATAAAGGTGCTAATCTGAAAACCACATTTTGGTAATTTCCTCCTTTGGAGTAGAGGAAATCATCTTGGAATTTAATTAAGGTATGAAGCATGACTGCTGACTTGGATATTCTTCTCCATGAACTGGACGATGTGAAACAGCGACTTGCAAACCATAATGAAGTAAATGTTGATAGTAATGTAATATTTGAATCACAGGAACAGAATGGTTACAGGAAAAATCGTGTTGTTTGTCGTAAGATTGTTCCTTGTTGAAAAGGAATGGAATGGAGTTGGCAGATCTGAGGATAATGCCATTGAATATGTTGCTGTAGTTAATGGAGAATGTGAAACTATTGATCTGAAAATTGACGTTGCTGAAAACAAGTCATCTTTGTTAATCAGCAATGGACACGTTTTAAAAGGAGAACTAGCTACATTACATTAGATGAAGTTATTAATCCTGATTCTGATTATTCAACAGATAGCAGTATGGAATTTTTTACCAATGAAGCTTCTAAGAGCTCCCAGATCAAAAGACAACATGAGACAGCTGCAAAACCCAAGAAAAGAAAGAAAACCAAAAGCTTTGTTGATTCTGCAATATCATCAGAGTTATCAAAGGATACCAGTACCTCAAATACTGATGATACCACATACAATCTGTGTGATGTTAACAACAATGATCAAATAATAATTTTGAACCAGAATCTTCATTCCAACATGTGTAGTTTTAGTAAAAGTATTATTGATGTATCCCCTGGTGAGAAAATGTACAACAGTGAGCTCACTCTACAGTAAAAATGCTCTTTTTATTGTTTTAATACAAAATATTTCTTAAGTGAAAAGAGAAAATTTATTGCAAAAGTATTTATATAAAAACCAGAAAAGCCAAATGTGTTATCTCACATAACTTTCTATGTGTTCTGTTTTTTACTAATGAGAATAAAAAATATTTCTATAAACATTTATTTATTTGCTTTACTTTAATCATTACCAAAATAGCTAGATTATTTCTTTCAGTGGAAATACAGAGACATTAACAATGTTTAAGAATTAGACAGCCCGCTTCGGTAGCGTGGTGGTAGGTGTCTGGCTCACATTCAAGAGGTCCCAAGTTCGAATCTCGGTCAGGGTCAGTTACCTGGATAATGTTTTCTCCGGGTTTCCCTTATCCTGAAAGACAAATGTTGCTTAACTCTAAGCTGTATGGACCCTGGGCTCATTTGAGCATCATTTCACCAATTCCATTCATCGTCCAATATGACTTAATGTTGGAGGACATAAATTACAAAAAAAAAAAAAAAAAAAAAAAAAGAACGTAGACAGTATATGCTGATCTAAAATTTTCTTGCTCTTTGTATGAAATTGCATAAAACAGGTGAATATCAACATTACTTTATAAGAACGATAAAATATTTAATACTGAATACTAACAAAAATTAATAATGGATATCATAAATGGGGTTTTGATACCAAGGAAGTTATTTGAAACTATCGGTGTTTTAAACAGTGGCTTAAGTTATACAAGTTAAGTTATTATATATAAAGAGGTTTCATCAACCGTTCTCTGAGAATTCGAGACATATAGTTTATGCTTTAAGTGTCTTAAATATATAGTATTTTCATCAAAATTGTTAAAGCTATTTTTGAGAAAATGAGTTTAATAAACTGTTGCATATAAAATGTATTCGGGGGATGGAGTATATTCCTGAAAATCTCTATGATGCATCTCTACAAGATACTGAACTTAGGTGCCAAGTTTAATACTTATCCGGCTTTGATTTTTAGTTATGCTATTCACATAGTACCATTTTCCTTTAAAAAGCTTTTTTTTTTTTAGTTCAGATCTCAAAATACTTTTCAGTGAAATTTCGACATTGAGTTCTGTGTGGAATACAATACCTTACCCCCATAGTAGATTACCCACAAAGATGGAGTGAACAATGGCAAATGGCTATTACCTAAGTAATGTTTCTGGCTAAAACCAGAGCAAACCTACTCCAGCAAAACTTCCTGCTATGATGCCATCAAATCTCATGGATGGATATGCCAAAATTTCTCAGAGCGACGATGGACCAGAGATTGACCTATGTCCACCATGTCCAGGGCATGCAGTAATACCACACCCTGCACCTTAATACTGACTCTCAACTAAGTCAAAATTGACTCAAGGGTAATGAAATATATCTATAGAGTTGCTAATTTGGAGGAAAACAATATTATAAAGGAATACTTTCTTATGCAGATGAGAAGCAAATGGAAGGATCTTGGACACAAAAGGTAAGGGAAACGATGGAACAGATTTGTATGGGACATATTTGGAGGAATGGGGAGTATTGTTGTAGAGGCTTTTGGAAACAAGTAGAATCTAGATTAGAATATATTGTCACCCAATTACCGGAACGCCAGACTAACGACAGCTGACAAGGCACCAGAGGCATACGGACCACACCCACTCATCAATCTCAGTCACTAACTGAGGGGTTGATTAGGGAAGTGTCACTTGTCGCTGGCCGCCTCCTCCCCCTCCCACTGCCATCTGGAACCTTCGCGGTGATTCACTGAAACCACAGACTTCTAGAAAACAGTGATATTCCTATAAAAAGGGCTGTAATGAGTGAGGACAGTGAGTTCTTGGCAAGCAGCCGTGAGGAGCGCCGTGCTAGTGAACGGACCGGAAGACTGTACGTGCATCAGAGGAGTTGTACGTAATTGGAGTGTAGAGTGGACCTGTGACAGACGAACTGACGAATTGTAATTGTGTGCATTGGGCAATTCTGTGCAATCGGCAAGTGTTCAAACTGTAATTCGGTGGAAATAAAGAACATTTTGAGTTTGTGCAATTGGACTTTTAATTCCACGAACCCACAAGTTACAACTGGTGTCAGGAGTGGGATATTACCATAATGGACACGGCATTGGAAAAGATTCTGTAAAATATGATGGAAATGAAAGCCGAACTGACCTTGGAAATGAAAGCGGCAAATAATAGCCTGGCCGCTGAACTAACAACGAAGACGGAGACGGCAGGCAACAACCTGGCAGCGGAACTGAAAGAAATAAAGACGGCGAATGACAACCCCACCGCCGAACTGAAATAAATAAAGACGGCGAATGACAACCTCACCGCCGAACTGAAAGAAATAAAGATGGTGAAAGACAAGCTCGCTGCGAAGACGGAAGCGACAAACAACAACCTGACAGCGGAACTGAAGGAAATAAAGACCAAATTGACCACGGAAATCAAAGCGGCGAACGAGGCTCTCGCCGCCAAATTTGAAAAATGGTTGGCCGGCGTGAGGGATGACGTGTGGGAGCTGGGCAAGCTGATGGGCCAAGTGAACCAGCTCGTCGAGGACCTGGCGAGCCGCGTTAACGACCTGGAAGGAAAGGCCGATAGCACCGTCAAGTCCCTGAACGCCATGGTGGAGGACGTCGTCGGCAGAAGGTTGAAGTATTTGAATGCCAACGCATCGGGATGCGACACAGCATAGGCACGCGTCAAACCTCCGAAATATGACGGCGCGTCAAAGTTTGAGGTCTTGCGCCGCCAGTTCGACACAGTCACAAAGCATAACAAATGGTCACCAGAGGAGGAGGCCACACAGTTAATAGCCAGCCTCCAGGGACGGGCCGCGGAAGTCCTGAATGCAGTACAGACAACGGTGGCGTCCAAGGACATCTGGGAGGCCCTGGAGAATCGTTTTGGAAACCACCGCTTAGCTGTAGCGTACCGCAGCAAACTAAATACAAGGTCACCGCAGCCAGAGGAGACGTTGCAGGAGTTCGCCCTGGCGATTGAGCAGCTGGATAGCAAGGCCATGGTTGACCTTCCACCGGAGTTAGTATCCCGGGAAGCCGCCTACGCCTTTGTCGACGGGGTACGAGACCCCCAGATACGTCAGCGCCTAATGCTTGGCGACTACACAACCATCCACCAGGCACTGACGGCAGCATTGAGAAAGGAGGCGGCCAAGGTGACGGCAACCCCGACGTTGGGAACGAGGAATGTCCACTACACAGGAAATAGAACACCAGGCGAGGGACCCCGGCGAAGAACTAGTGGCCTGTGTTGGGGATGTGGACAGCCGGGACACCTGGAGAGAGACTGCCCACATCAAGGAGAGCAGCCGGGAGAGGACTAAGGACCGCCGTGACGAGGGGCAGTTCGGCGCCATCACCACCATCCCCTCGAGTGACACCGCGGGCCGTCAACCGGCGGACGGATGACAGCCTCACCGCGGATGGTTGGGTTAGAGGGAAGCCGTGCCGCGTGCTTGAGGACACCGGAGCAGCCGTGACCCTCATCAGATCCGAAGTAGCCAAGGGTTTGCCATTCAGGAAGCCGAGCCGACTATATCAGCTGATGATGGCATCGGGCGACACCATACCTGTGGAGAAAGAGGCTCTGCTGAAGCTGATCTTGGGACGGAGTGCCGTGCGTCTGTGTGTGTTCGTCGCGAAGGTGGCTCAGGAGGTGATTCTGGGACTGGATGCCCTCAGGAGCCGCGATACGACGGTCGACGTCGACAGGAAGGTCCTGCGGCAAAACGAAGAAGAGGTTATACTCCGGAAACCCGAAGAGCGCCTTGGAATCTGCAGTGTCGTCTTGAATGAAGACGTGGTTGTCCCTGCGAGGAGCGAGGTGGTGGTGATGGCGCGACTGAAAGGCCAGAGAACCAGAAACATGATGCTGGACCAGAAGACGCCTGTACACGGACTGTATGTAGCCAGGGCATTGCTGCCGTGTCGAGAGGAGGTGCCAGTGGGACTGCTAAATCAAACGGACGCCGAACACGACGTCCAGGGCGGGACGGAGTTGGAAACGTGCGAGCCCGTGGTAAGCGTAACAGCAATCGACGAGACACAGGAGCCGGCGCCGAAGCAACACCTGGGGCCCCGGCTAGAAGGCTTACTCGAGAGGGCGGCTGAACACCTGACCGCAGAACAGCTGGAGAAGGTTCGACAACTGCTAAGACGGTATCAGCGCGTCTTCAGCCAAGGTGATAGTGACTACGGCCGCAGGGACAAAGTGCGTCACCGCATCGACACCGGGGACACCCGGCCTATTCGACAACCACATAGACGCGTTCCGCTGGCGACGCAAGGGGCGGTACGAGACATGCTGAATGACATGAGATCCAGGGGAGTGTTGAAGAGTCTGACAGCCCTTGGTGTTCCCCTGTAGTCTTGGTGACGAAGAAGATCGGCGAGCTACGCTTCTGCGTAGACTACAGAAAGCTGAACGCTATCACCCGTAAGACTGTTTTCCCTTACCCCGGATTGACGACACCCTGGACACGCTAGCTGGTGCATAGTGGTTCTCGACCCTGGCCCTGAAGTCGGGCTACTGGCAGGTAACTCTAGACCCGAGAGACAAGAAGACCGCATTCTCGACGGGCCAAGGGCTCTGGTAGTTAGTTCAAGGTTACGCCCTTTGGCCTCTGCAACACACCAGCTACCTTCCAACGCCTCATGGAGTTAGTGATGAGAGGTCTAACTTACGATGCCTGCCTGCTATACCTGGACGACATCATCATCGTCGGGAAGTCTTTTGAAGATCATCTCGAGAATCTGAGTAGGGTGCTACAGAGACTGCAGGCGACCAACTTGAAGCTGAACGCGAAGAAGTGCCAGCTTTTCCGCAAAGAAGTGAGCTACTTAGGCCACATAGTTTTAGCATGCGGAGTGGCCAAAGACCCGGAGAAAACACAGGCTGTGAGAGATTGTCCTCGCCCAAAGGATAAGAAGGATTTGCGCAGTTTCCTGGGGCTGTGCAGTTATTACCGCCGCTTCATAATGGGGCTCTCCAACATCGCAAAACTCCTCACCCGCCTGACAGAGGAACACCGGCCTTATGTGTGGATGGAGGACGCCGAAAACGCTTTCGAGCACTTAAAGGAGACCCTGTGCAGTGCTCCAATTTTGGGTTTCCCACAACCGGGTGGCGACTTCATAGTTGACACCGACGCTGGCGACCATTGCATTGGAGGTGTCCTATCGCAGATAAAGGACGGCCATGAAAGGGTGATAGCCTACTACAGCAAGACGCTATCCAAGGCAGAGAAGAACTACTGCGTCACCTGACGAGATTTCCTGGCGGTAGTAAAGACATTGGAGCATTTCCACAAGTATCTGTACGGTCAGCCGTTCCACCTGAGGACTGACCATTCCGCCCTAACCTGGATATTGAGCTTTAGGAACCTGTAAGGCCAGACGGCACGTTGGGTCCAGAGGCTGCAGGAGTACGACTTCACCTCGGAACATCGTAGAGGGAAGAGCCACGGTAACGCTGACGCCATGCCCCGAAGATCCTGTCCAGAACTGTGCGGCTAGTGCACAAGAGTGGAAGAGAAGGAGCGTGCCGCAGCAGTCCGAGTAGTCACGGCAGTTCCTGCGGATGGCTGGGATAGCGCAGGTCTGAGGAGGGAGCAGCTGGCGGACGCAGACTTGGGGCCACATTTGAGGGAAGTGGAGGTAGGGACGAGACCATCCTGGGAGGACATCGCACCGAGGAGCGCCACCTACAAGTCTTACTGGGCGCAATGGGACTCGTTGAAGACCATAGAGGGCGTGCTGTTCCTGGTATGGGAATCAACCGATGGGAAGACGCAGAGAGAACAGTTGGTACTTTCCCGGAGTAAGGTTCCGGAAGTCTTGGAGGAAGTCCACGCCGGTACTTCAGGAGGACACCTGGGAGCGAACCGAACGATTGACAAACTACGGCAGCGCTAGTACTGGCTGAGGCTCCGAGCAGACGCTGAGAGATGGTACCCTCAATGTCACGTGTGCACAGCGAGTCGTGTCTCCCAGACTAGGAGCCGGGGTCGCATGCAGCAGTATAACGTCGGAGCGCCATTCGAACGGATCGCCGTCAACATAGCTGAACCATTTCCGATGTCCGACCGCGGCAACAAGTACCTGATGGTGGTCTTGGACTACTTCACCAAGTGGCCGGAGGTGTATGCCATCCCAAACCAAGAGGCAAGGAAAATCACAGACTGCATCGTGGAGCAAGTGGTCTGTCGATTTGGGGTGCCGTAAGAGCTGTACAGTGACCAGGGCACCAATTTTGAGTCCAACCTGATGAAGGAGGCACTTTAAAGAATTGGGATGAACAAGACCCGCACGACGCCTCTACATCCCCAGTCAGATGGCATGGTCGAAAGATACATCAAGATCTTAGACGATCACCTGAGGAAGGTCGTGGCCAGCCATCAGCGAGACTGGGACGTCAAGGTGCCTCTGTTCTTGCTGGCCTACCGCTTGTCTACACACGACACAACTGGGATGACTCCAGCCAGCTTAATGTTCGGCCGAGAGTTACGCCTCCCTTGCGACCTGACTTTTGGAAGCCCCCCGGAAGCGAAACAGCCAACGACCGAGAATGTGGAGAACCTGGTGGACCATCTCCACGACATGCACGAGATGGCTCGCCAGAACATCCAGAAGGCGAGCGACCGCATGAAGATTAGGTATGACAGGCAAGCCAACAGCCAAGGGTTCCAGCAAGGTGACCTGGTCTGGTTGTACCGTCCTACCCGGACCAAGGGACGCTGCCCGAAGCTCCAGCAGCCATGGAAAGGACCGTACCGGGTGGTGAAGAGGATTAACGACGTGGTCTACCGCATCCAGAAGGTTCCGAGCGGGAAGATGTTGGTGGTACACCTGGATCGCCTGGCACGCTACGATTGTGCTGTTCGGGACGACCAGCTTTGATGAGGGAGCAGTGTCACCCGAACTTCGTAACTTCCTATAGAACCGGCCGGCAACAGCAGCAGGAGACGGTAGGCGTTCGGTCACGCCCACTCATTTGTCTTACAGCGGTAACGAGGGGTGGCTGGAAAAACATCACTGTACCGTCTCTTTCCGCTCCCCCTGAGTTCTCGAACTTACAGGATATTTCATCTAATCCGGAACCTTCTCGATCGGCCAGTTGGTCCTATATAAGCAACGCCTCGGCTGGAGGTCAGTCAATGCTTGACGAGCATCGTAGGAGCGCCGTGGTAGTGAATGGACGAGAAGACTGTGTACGTACATCGGAAGAGTGTACGTAATTGTGAGCGTGCAGTGGAACTCTAACGGACGAACTGGTGAATCGTAATTGTGTGCATTACGTAATTCTGTGTAATTGGCAAGTGTTCAACGGTAAGTCGGTGGAAATAAAGAACATTTTGAGTTTGTAAAACTGGACATTTAATTTTGCGAACCCACAAAGTCACACTATCATATTTTACATAGTTAAATTTTCAGGAACTCTGCAACTGTATAAAATGAATGAACTAATAGGAATGACCTAAGTTTTTTTTAAATATATTTAGATCTTTTATGTATTTAATCGTGGTAGGCCGTTTTTTATACAGAATTATTTCATTGTGATGTGCACTTTTTGGCTAGGTTAGTTCTGCAGTTAGGTTAGTTGTGAAAAAGAAGGTTATAAGAGACATTAACACCCATAGAGGACACTGTTGCAAATATAGTTTTAAAAGATTGAAGATATTAACCCTTACTTAAATGTATATATTCTGGATAATAAAATTCCTTGTATGCAATTGTGCCTCATTTGTAACAAGTCATGTAATTCATAAAATAAACACTAGACAAAAGTGTAATATCTATTATCTCAGTGCTAAGCTTTCCTACTTTCATAAAGGTGTGTGCATTAATAAACCGTCAAAATAGTCAGCACTTTTCCTAATGATCTTAAAGAAAAAATTGTTAATTTTGGTGCTTATAAGAATGCTGCTAGACAGTAGCTATGGTCAAATTCATTTTATTTTGTACAAGATTATCTGAATGGCAAATTATCCTGAGAAGCTTAGTAACTCTCTGTAAGTATAATCTCTGTTCCAATGACAAATCATTGCCAATAAATCTTTGTGGCTTGTTTATATATATATGTATTGAAGAAAAGACAATAAGGGGTATCTATTGCAAAAAGGTTGAGATGTACTGGCAAAAGCCAATTGAAAGTTGATTAAAAAAGTGTTTGGTTTTTGTATCATATATAATTATCTCTGTCTTGCTTTCTATATTGTTTTTCATATTGCCTGTGTATAATGTGTCTCTTATGTTAAATTTTTAATTATATGTGCTATGAAACTGTATACCTCTGGACAAGTTCATTGTTCACAGTCCTTTGTTGGTACAAGTGAACCCACTGAATACAAATCAATTTAATCTAATCTAAGGGAAACACAGAAATACAGTGAGCTTTAAATTACAGTCAAATTTTTTAACAGCATTTCTGATCCCTATTTCATAGCTTTGAGGTTTCATTTCCCTTTTATGACCAAGGGATAAAAATATCTGTTTTGTATCACTTACATGACTTCTCTACTTTTGTACAAACTCTTCTTAAAAAGGCTTATTCTTCTATCTACTTCATGTTAATGAAATGAATATTTGCAGAAATTATTTTGCTACATATCTTCTTATAGGTACAGTTGAAATAGTGGGATAAATTCTTGAGCCATCACATACCAACCAGCAGCTTTCAATTTGATGCCCTTTAAATGTCCAGGACATTAAACAACATAAATTAAAAGGAAATCTGTATTTAGATAAATTGTACATTTTAAAAATATTATATTTTCTACGTATCAGCATTTTGTCTATCTCTTATGGTTGATCAATAATCCTATATAAAGAGAACTCTTGAGGACCTTTCAGAAATTAAGTATAAATGTTTCCTTTGAGATTAAAGTATTTGAATCATTGGTACACTAATAAAAATTGCTAAGCCATTTCTTAGAGAATCAGCATTTTGGAAAAGTAAGGGGCAGTCTGTGGCAGGATGATTTTCTTGAAAATCTTTGTCGCATCCATGGAAGACGCTGAACTTAAATACCAAACGTTTAATGTTTTAGTTATGCAGTTCACACAGAGATATTTTTTTTAAAATTGCTTTATATTTGGAGGAGATCTGAATACTTGTATTTGCAGTAGAATCACAGCTGTAAACTTTTTAGTGAAATATAAAAATGATTCTTTTTAATTCAAGGGCCCTAAAAATATAATTTCCGACAATATCTCAGTATGAGTGGAATCAAAACCTTCTTTACCTACTATATACACTCATCCATGTAAATGACATCATAATGGTAGCAGTGCTGCCTATGCAAAGCATCCTGTGAGGTTTCTAATATAGGTTGGCATTCATACCATCATGCAAGGCCGAGTCTGAGTCCAGTGATTTTGTACAACTGTGGTGTTAAAATAACACATATTGTCTCAAAAGAATAACTAAAACAGAGCATTTACAGAGGTTACAAAATGTCCTTATGTCATAAAGGGTTATAGATTATGCCAGCTATAATTATAAGCTTCTTGCAGTATTTAATCAAAGAAGTAGCTAAAGATTAGCTAGGTGCCACCACTTTACTGATACTTGCATATTTATCAGCTGTCGCATCAGTGTTGGACTGTTAAAAGGTAACCAATATGCTACCTTAAGGCAAGCTTAATGGGTTATGCTGTTGCAAATATGAAGAACTATGCAAATACATTTACAGCAAAATTGATAACATGTATTTTTAATGTTTATAATTATGTAACACAGCAGAATATGCTATATGCTGTTTCAACTTGCAAACATTTATTTAAATCTTATTTACTGTTTTAGAAATAAATAGAAATAATAGGAAATAAATTGAAATTCCAGTCATACCACAGAATATTCTACACACATATTGAAAAATAACAAAGCATAAGGTTTCATTAATATTTCTCATAATTGTAGACAGTAATAATTAACTTACATGAGACCCATTTTACAAACAGTCAATAGTCTGTCCAATTGCCTTGCCTATCCAGCAGTTGATTAAGTCAGGAAGGTACAGACTCATTCAGATTTTGGAAATACTCTGACTCATGTCTTAGATGTTCCTATTGGTTTCTGCAGTGCTCCAATAATCAATTTCTAGTGCATCTTTTATTAGGCTGCCACATTTGGATTATGAGTGACCTGATGTATACTATAATACTGAGGTTCAAACATTTCGAGAGCCAGCTCAGGATCTGTAAATCAGGTGTTCTGCAAAGGACTCCTGTGTACACCAAGAACACCGCTGTTATCCTGCACCAGGAAAATTTGTAGAACATCTCTGAGAAAGGTTAATACTCAACAGAATTCATTCTTGGGGATTTGTCAACTAATCTAGGTGCAGCCCAACTAATAAAACCCAACTGATACGACCAGATCACCTTATGATTTTTAGGTATCTGGGATCCATCCTAAAACCATTTGACCAGCAACAGGTCAATTGCCATGATGGCCAGTACAGAAAACCACCTCCTCAAGTCATATAGTACTCTCTCACACATCCAGGGATGTTGGAAGCTCTTCCAAAGCATACTGAGCCACTTGCAGCTCTCTATGGTAAAGCAGAAAATGTTCCTTTGCAAACTGCATTTCTACTGTGTGTGCCTACCGTTCTTAGCCTGTGAGAAGCTGTCTCACTAATGGCCAACTCTAACTGTGCAATCTTATCCTTTAGTGACTGCCAAGTATAGGCTGCCATCTGGCAAAATCACAAGGAGCTATGTTCACCCTCCACATCTTGTTAGTCATGCCATCTTTCACTTCTGATATATTTGACTACATTTTATACTTAATTTGAAAAAACAAAAATCTCAAGTGTGACAGGATGCCACTGCAAAGAGTTGTGCAGTTACCAGACACACTTCCACACAGCTGATTGTAGGGATGCTGCCGTCTAGATTGCATTAATGCAGATGACTGTACATGTTAGGGAAAGTAAAAATGTTTGATGACTTCCCATTTGAGTAAATTATAGCCTTTGGAAAATTCAGACAAATAATAATATCATTGAAATTATTCACACTGCAAAAATGTATTTGACAGAAATTGTTTTTAACGAGATCCAAATATTTTGAATAGCAAGATTCAATCTCTTACACTTTACTAGTTATACAAATATCATTCAGAATGAAGTGAACTTTCACAACATTTCCACAAAATTCAAGAAGTGCATTTAATTTGTCATAAAAATATCCAGAACAGAACGTATTTTAATAATAATTCTTAGAGCTGTTTTTGATAAAATAAATATTTTGAAACATACTCCAGGTATTTAGGGTAGTTTGGTTTAGAGGGGTTTCTTTAACTTCCTTCTGTCTCAACCTTTAAAAAATACTGAATCAAAATATATCAAGTTTGGTAGTTAACTGGTTTTTCATTTAGTTATGTTGTTGACAGATATATGGACACACAAAGACACTTATGCCTTTTTCTACTATTTTTTTATCATCTGGGCCAACAGTTTTAGAGTTACAGAACAAATATAAAAGTTAAAGTTATAACTCTTGGTAATTTAATTTTATGGTTATTATGCTGCAAGGTACTTTATGTTGTCTTGCATATTTCAGAACTCCACAGCAGGCAACACCTACCATAGCATACGAAGCCATTGATGTACAGGATTACCTTGTTACCTTAGCAACTCTGTTAAAATAAATTGAGTCAAAAATAATTTTAATGTTGTGTTTTATTGTAACATAATTTTACAACTTTAGTTTTCTGTGAGCTACAACTTATTTGAGAGGGCGTCCATGGATTTGAATTTGTAATTGCCAAAATTTCTTGACGAGAGTGAAGCCTTTCATAACTTCCTGACTTTGTAGAAAATAATTTACACACTTTTGTGTGGATTTTGAACCATCAGATGTAACTGCAGATGAGGATTCCTCTGCGTAATATTGGGCTGCAGAAGTATAATCTCATGACAGGTCCACAGCTTAGCTCTTCCACAGATATAAATTTGGAAGACGTCCTGCGGATGTCAGAAGAGTCAGCTGAATACCTCGTGTTGTTAATATTGGAGGAGGAGACGCTTGAGGATGTAGAGCAGTTGAAAAGCGGTGGTAGAACAATTGTAGGAATGAGTCGTGGGATGCCGTTGGTAACAAAATACAGTCCCAGGACGATGATGACGATGCTGAGAAGTTCCTGGAAGCACATTCAGATCCATATTTCGAAGTTTCTCTGGCTGCAAGTCCTGACGGTGATGGATATAAGTGCTGAGAGGAGGTTCTCTGACTACATCAGACTGTGGTCACCCAGAAACATCGCGTGTGCTCAGTGGTGATGGTAATTCTGTGTATGTAATCTAAAAATTACAGCATTCTGCTTGTGTGTGAAGAAAATTGTTTATTGCCATGGAGACTTTTCTGCATACGTATTTCCGCTTCTATTAGTGATTTACTTCCGCTTGTGTAAATAGTGGCCAAGGAGTATATATTTTCTTTTAACAAATGCACACGGGAAAAAGAGTTTAAAAATTAAATACAATTGTACAATCTTCCATCTGAAATGTTTTAAGATGACATTAATAACAACAAATAATTTCGCGCACAATATCACAGGTTTTTTTGAAGTTCATAGCCCACTATATAAAGAATAACTTCAATCGGTAGCGAAAGTATTTGTTGCGTTAAAAATTGAAATTATTACATTTACAATTCTTTATCTAAAATCGTGTACTTTTATATATCTGTTACAAACTATAAAATGAAGGTACATTTTTCTCCTTTATGCTATTACAAATAAACCTTTAGAGAAACGGCTTTATTACACAATTTCTTGTAGAACAAGGGGAATAGAAGGAATCGTATTGGCAGTCAAATGTTTAAAAACCTAATTTGTATATACAGGGCTAGAAATGTCGTACTCCCTTCATATTATTTGGAGAAACAATTAACACGACAGCACATTAAAACTGAAATGCTGCAAATGTCAAGCCAATAAAAATGGATATCTCAGAAATGCTTGATGCCACAGAGAAAGACATCGGTCTACAAGCTATTCTTCCGAACACTTATTTTTATACTTCGTGTTAATCAAAATAAACAGTTACAGAATTAATTTTGTTTCACTTCTTCTTATAGGTACAAAGGCCAAATAGTAAACAAAGCCGGTACTTGTTTAAAGGTTAATCGGTACATCATTCATGCGTGTTAAACTTCATACTTTTTCTTTGTCATTGGGGTAAAAACTGAGGCATCAGTCCTGTGTACATCGTTCCAAATAAATGAGAGGTACTTATGTTAGCGAGCACAGAGTAGCTGTACATTATAGTAATTCCGAGTAATTAAGGAGTGAGTGAATTAGTGAGATTGTGGGATTTAAGGGCTTCTCGAGCGCTCCATCATATGGTTTAAGCACAAGATTTTTCCACGAAGAATAATTTAAGCTTATATAGTGTCACCCAATTATCGTAAGGCACGACCAACTGACGGCTGAGTGAGGGACGGGAAGCATTTGGCCACGCCACGAAGGGATGGTTGGAAAAACATCACCAGCCATCTCTTTCCCCACCCCCTGCCGTCTGGAACAGTCAGGATGATTCACTGAACCACGAGACTTCCAGAAACAGCGATCTCCCTATATAAGGCCTGCAGTGGGCGAGTCAAGTTAGTTCTTGGCAAGCAGCGTGAGGAGCGTCGTGCTAGTGAACGGACTGGAAGAATGTGTAAGTGTATCAGTTGTGTACGTAATTGTGAGTGTAGAATGGACCTGTGACAGACGAACTGGCGAATTGTAATTGTGTGCACTACGTAATTCTGTGTAATCGGCAAGTGTTCCAACTGCAATTCGGTGGAAATAAAGAACATTTGAGTTCGTGCAACTGGACTTTTAATTTCACGAACCCACAAAGTCACAACTGGTGTCAGTAAGTGGGATATTAAAGCGATGGAGGCTGCATTAGGACAGATTTTAGAAAAGTTGGAGACGGCAAATAACAAGTTGGCCGCGAAAATGAACGAATTAACAACGAAGACGGAGACGGCAAACAACAACCTGTCAGCGGAACTGAAAGAAATAAAGACTGCAAATGACAACCTCACCACCGAACTGAAAGAAATAAAGACGTCGAATGACAACCTAACCGCAAAACCGAAGGAAATAAAGACGGCGAATGATAACCTCGCTGCGAAGACCGAAGCGGCAAACAACAACCTGGCAGCGGAACTGAAGGAAATAAACAGCGAATTGACCACGGAAATTAGAGCGGCGAACGAGGCTCTCGCCGACAAATTTGAAGAACTGTTGGCCGGCCTGAGGGATGACGTCACGGAGCTGGGCAAGCGCTCGTCCACTTGGCGAACCGCTTCATTTACCTAGAGGAAAAGGCCGACAGTAACGCCAAGTCCCTGAACGCCATGGTGTAAGACGTTGAAGGCCTTGCTAACCACGTTAGCAACCTGGAAGGAAATGCCGACAGCAGCGCCAAGTACCTGAACGCCATGGTAGAGGACGTCGTCAGCAGGAGGTTGAAGGATTTGAAAGCCCATGCGCTGGGACGCAACACAATATCGGCGCGCGTCAACGTTCGAGGTCTTTCGCCGCCAGTTCGAGACGGTGGCAGGGCATAACAAGCGGTCACCGGAGGAAGCGGAGGCACAGCCTCCAGGGACGGGCAGCAGAAGTCGTAAACTGGGTCCAGAAAGCGGCGACTGTCAAGGATATATGGGAAGCCCTGGAGAACCGGTTCCGGAACCAACGCCTAGCCGTAACCTACCGCAGTCAGCTGAAGACAAGGTCGCAACAGCCTGGGAAAACGCTGCAGAAGTTCGCCCTGGCGATTCAGCAGCTGGCTAGCAAGGCCTTGGTTGACCTTCCACCGGAGTTCGTATCCCGGGAAGCCGCCTACGCCTTTGTCGACGGGGTACGAGACACCGAGATACGTCAGCGCCTAATGCTTGGCGACTACAAAACCATCCACCAGGCGCTGACGGCAGCATTGAGGATGGAGGCGGCCAAGGTGACGGCTACCCCAACGTCGAGAACGAGGAATGTCCACTACATGGGAAATAGAACACCAGGCGAGGGACGCCGGCGAGGACTTAGTGGCCTGTGTTGGGGATGTGGACAGCCGGGACACCTGGAGAGAGACTGCCCACATCAGGAATAGCAGCCGGGAAAGGACTAAGGCCCGCCGTGGCGAGGGGCACGTCGACGCCATCACCACCATCCTCTCGAGTGACACTGCGCGCCGTCAGCCGGTGGACGGATGACAGCCTCATCCCGGATGGTTGGGTTAGAGGGAAGCCGTGCCGCGTGCTTGTGGACACCGGGGCAGCCGTGACCATCATCAGATCCGACATAGCCAAGAGTTTCCCATTCAGGAAGCAGAACCGACCATACGAGCTGATGACGACATCTTGGCTGTGGAGAAGGAGGCCCTGCTGAAGCTGACCTTTGGACGGAGTGCCGTGCTTCTGTGGGAGTTCGTCGCGAAGGTGGCTCAGGAAGTGTTTCTGGGACTGGATGCCCTCAGGAACCACGAGGCGACGGTCGACGTCGGCAGGAAGGTTCTGCGGCTCAACGGAGAAGAGGTTATACTCCGTCAACTCGAAGAGCGCCTTGGTATCTAAAGGGTAGTCTTGAACGAAAACGTGGTTGTTCCCGCGAGGAGCGAGGTGGTAGTGACGGCGCCACTCGAAGGCCAGAGATACCGGAACATGATGATGGACCAGAAGATGCCTGTACACAGACTATGTGTAGCCAGGGAATTGCTGCCGTGCTGAGAGGAGGTGCCAGTGAGACTGCTAAATCCAACGGACACCGATCACGACGTCCAGGCCGGGACGGAGTCTGGAACGTGCGAGCCCTTGGTGAGCGTAACAGCAATCGACAAGACACAGGAGCCGGTGCCGACGCAACACCTGGGGCCCCGCCTAGAGTGCTTACTGGAGAGGGTTGCCGACCACCTGACTGCAGAACAGCTAGAGAAATTTCGACAACTGCTGAGACGATACCAGCGCGCCTTCAGCCTAGGTAGCAGTGACTACGGCCGCTCGGACAAAGTACTTCACCGCATCCATACTAGGAGACGCCCGGCCTATTCGGTAACCACCTAGACGCATTCCGCTGTCGAAGCAAGGCGCGGTACGAGACATGCTGGGGGACATGAGATCCAGGGGAGTGATTGAAGAGTCTGACAGCACTTGGTGTTCCACTGTAGTCCTGGTGATGAAGACGAATGGCGAGGTACGCTTCTGCGTGGACTACAGAAAGCTGAACTCTGTCATCCGGAAGGACTGTTTCCCCTTACCCCGGATTGACGACACCCTGGACACGCTAGCTGGTGCACAGTGGTTCTCGACCCTAGATATGAAGTCGGGCTACTGGCAGGTAGCTCTAGACCTTAGAGACAAGGAGAAGAGCGCATTCTCGACAGGCCAAGTCCTCAGGCAGTTCACAGTTATGCCCGTTGGCCTCTGCAACGCACCAGCTACCTTTTAACGCCTCATGAAATCAGTGATGAGAGAACTGACTTACGACGCCTGCCTGCTCTACCTGGACGACATCATCATCGTCAGTAAGACTTTTGAAGATCATCTCGAGAATCTGAGTAGGGTGCTACAGAGACTGCAGGCGACCCACTTGAAGCTGAAGGCGAAGAAGTTCCAGCTCTCCCGCAAGAAAGTTAACTAGTTGGGCGACATAGTCTCAGCAACCGGAGTGGCCACAGACCCGGAGAAGACACAGGCTGTGAGAGATTGGCCTCGCCCAAAAGATAAGAGAGAGCTGCGCAATTTCCTGGGGCTGTGCAATTATTACCGACGCTTCTCCAAAATCGCCAAGCCCCTCACCCGCCTGACGGAGGAACACCGGACTTATGCGTGGATGCAGGACGCCGAAGACGCTTTCCAGCACCTGAAAACCCTGTGCAGTGCTCCAATTTTGGGTTTCCCACAACCGGATGGCGCCTTCATTGTGGACACCGACGCCAGCGACCATTGAATTGGTGGTGTCCTATCCGAGTTCCAGGACAACCATGAGCGGGTGATAGCCTACCACAGCAAGACGCTATCCAAGGCAGAGAAGAACTACTGCGTAACCTGGCGACAATTATTAGTGGTACTAAAGACCTTGGAGCACCTCCACAAGTACCTGTATGGTCAGTCATTCCGCCTGATGATTGACCATTCCGCCCTAACCTGGCTATTGAGCTTTAGGAACCTGGAAGGCCAGACAGAACGTGGGGTCCAGAGACTGCAGGGGTACGATTTTACCTCGGAACATCGCAGAGGGAAGATCCACGGTAACGCAGACGTTATGTCCCGAAGACCCTGTCCAGTAGAGTGTGGCCAGTGCACAAGTGTGGAAGAGAAGGAGCGTGCCGCAGCAGTCCGAGTAGTCACGGTAGTGCCTGCGGACGACTGGGATAGCGCAGGCCTGAGGAGGAGCAGCTGGCGGACGCAGACTTTGGGCCACCCTTGAGGGAAGTGCAGGCACGGACAAGGGCAACCTGGGAGGATATCGCACCGAGAAGGCCACATTCAAGACTACTGGGCCCAATGGGACTCGTTGAGGATCAGCGAGGGCGTGCTGTTCCGAGTATGGGAATCACCTAATGGGAAGACGCAGAGAGAACAGTTGGAACTTCCCCGAAGTAAGGTCCTGGAAGTCCTGGAGGAAGTCCACGCCGGTACTTTAGTAGGACAACTGGGAGCGAACCGAACGATAGACAAACTACGGAAGTGCTACTACTGGCTGAGGCTCCGAGCAGACGCTGAAAGATGGTGCCGTCAATGTCATGTGTACGCGGCGAGTCGCGGCCCCCACACTAGGAGCCGGGGTCGCATGCAGCAGTAAAACGTTGGAGGGCCATTCGAATGAATCGCTGTCAACATAGCTGGACCTTTTCCGATGTCCGAGGCAACAAGTACCTGATGGTGGTCGTGGACTACTTCACCAAGTGGCCGGAGGTGAATGCCATCCCAAATCAAGAGGCAAGGGCAATCACAGACTGCCTCGTGGAGCAAGTTTTCTGCCTTGAAATAATGTTAATAGGCAGTAGTGAGTATTATCATCTTCTTCTATGTACAGTAGATTGACATGTACATCCTTTTTCTCTTCATGCTGGTATAGAGGTAACACCTTTCTTGAATCCTCCTCTATACCAAGCACTGCAATTTTGATACCCCCTTGTTTTGTTTTTCAAAGCGTTCAATTTGGTGCAAAGCTACAGGGAATTCAATCCCTTCATAATTATAAGCAGTTGATAACATCTCTTTATGGTATGAACCTCTTTTCTCTGAATTTATCTTGGCGGGGTATTTACTTGCCAACATTGACCAGGCAAAGCAGTACTCATCATCCTTGTTCTGTGTATTCACCACTGCTCTCCTATACCTTAACCATGTGGATAGTTGTATATATGAGGAGGCGTGCAGAGGGTCATAATTAGATATACTAATTACCAAATTGTGTGTGGCAAACAAAGTTTTCGATGAAGCTCCCCCCTCGAATTTAGATATATTATCCAAAATATCCTGTACTATTGCATGGAAGTTTTGATTGAGGTTGGTGGTGGAAAGAATCACTTTGGTCTTCGAATTAAAGTAGGATGAAATGGTTACATCCTCATCTGGTTTGTGGATCAAATATGAAATCTCTAAAGAGCAATTCATTTTTAAACCACTCCTGTGCTTATTTAAGACCGATTTCATCTATTTAATCACGAGGTCCTCACAAGCTTCCATGAACATTCTAGGGTCGAGTATTTCTAAAGTATTAATAATTTCTACTGTTAAAAATGCGTCCCATAAATGCAGAATCAATAGTCTTTCATTCTAGCACCTGGCAACCATTAGCACTAAACTTGGGTCTTTTGGTGTTCACGGAGTCTGCCTCCATATTGTGCTGCAGCTTTCTTTTGTTGTTTGTCTCGTTTGATGTTGAGGGAACTGAAATGTTGCCATTACACATTTCCTCTTGATTGCTGGCCTCGGCAATCTTAGTGGCTGCTTCCACTCTCTTGGAAGCGTAATGAATAACTGACGGTCTCTCTTGCAATTGAGTTGCAGATCGTGAAATGACAGAAAATGTGTTAGTTTAAGCAGTAGCATAATATTACAGCTCAGTTTTTTCAACTTCTAAAACTTGGTTTACCCTTTTCACACAAGCCCTTGTACCTACACAACATAGCAAGTAAATATTTGACTAACACTTAAAATTTACTCTTTTCCCACAAACCCTTGTACCTACACAACATAAGAAGTAAATATTTGACAAACACTTAAAATTTACTCTTTTTCCCACAAACCCTTGTACCTACACATCATAACAAGTAAATGTTTGACTAACGCTTAAACTTTACTCTTTTCCCCAACACAACCCTTGTACCCATAACACATAGAAAGCTAAAAATGATAAGTCTATTAAATTGTAAAAATTCTTCCCTCCATTCAGAAATGGGTTGTTCTTCTCCGCTTGGCTCAGAGATTAACCCGTAGAGGACAAGCCCGTATAATTCCTTGCATTCTGCAAAGTATGCCTCAGATCTTTACCGGTGTACTGTGAAACTTCACCTAAAATAATGATAATAGCATTTCTCACAAGGAATGAATTTAAAAGGCAAATTGAACTTTAAGCACCTAAAACATATTAGAAATAACTCAGACATACCTTGTTCAGCATCAGCTGTGCGCGTATCCAACTGATGTTCCTGTCTTGTACTCAGGGCAAGTTTTCTGACGTAATCCTCCTTTGCAGGAGTCCAGACGTCTGATAAAGGATGCAACGGAGAAGGCACATTCTCCTGGAGATGGCTTATTGGCTACGATGGATTTTCAAGCATCACTCTCAGCGAAGCAATGTAGGTCGCCATCTGCATGCGCTTATATGCTTCTTCAGACTTCCAATATGCTAAAAGGAAGTTCATTTGTTTGATAATAACAATAATAATAATAATAATAATAATAATAATAATAATAATAATAATAATAATAATAATAATAATAATAATAATAATAATAATAATAATAATAATAATAATAATAATAATAATAATAATAATAATAATAATAATAATAATAATAATAATAATAATAATAATAATAATAATAATAATAATAATAATAATAATAATAATAATAATAATAATAATAATAATAATAATAATAATAATAATAATAATAATAATAATAATAATAATAATAATAATAATAATAATAATAATAATAATAATAATAATAATAATAATAATAATAATAATAATAATAATAATAATAATAATAATAATAATAATAATAATAATAATAATAATAATAATAATAATAATAATAATAATAATAATAATAATAATAATAATAATAATAATAATAATAATAATAATAATAATAATAATAATAATAATAATAATAATAATAATAATAATAATAATAATAATAATAATAATAATAATAATAATAATAATAATAATAATAATAATAATAATAATAATAATAATAATAATAATAATAATAATAATAATAATAATAATAATAATAATAATAATAATAATAATAATAATAATAATAATAATAATAATAATAATAATAATAATAATAATAATAATAATAATAATAATAATAATAATAATAATAATAATAATAATAATAATAATAATAATAATAATAATAATAATAATAAT
Source organism: Mantis religiosa (assembly GCA_030765055.1). Lineage (NCBI taxonomy): Eukaryota > Metazoa > Arthropoda > Insecta > Mantodea > Mantidae > Mantis > Mantis religiosa. The sequence goes on along the minus strand of CM060948.1, from coordinate 132,070,381 downwards.
AATAATAATAATAATAATAATAATAATAATAATAATAATAATAATAATAATAGTAATAATAATAATAATAATAGTAATAATAATAATAATAGTAATAATAATAATAATAGTAATAATAATAATAATAATAATAATAATAATAATAATAATAATAATAATAATAATAATAATAATAATAATAATAATAATAATAATAATAATAATAATAATAATAATAATAATAATAATAATAATAATAATAATAATAATAATAATAATAATAATAATAATAATAATAATAATAATAATAATAATAATAATAATAATAATAATAATAATAATAATAATAATAATAATAATAATAATAATAATAATAATAATAATAATAATAATAATAATAATAATAATAATAATAATAATAATAATAATAATAATAATAATAATAATAATAATAATAATAATAATAATAATAATAATAATAATAATAATAATAATAATAATAATAATAATAATAATAATAATAATAATAATGTGTTCATGCAGGAGAGGAGCCCAAACGGTGGATCACATAATATTCGAGTGCAGTGTGGTGAATAGTGCAAGAGAAACTCTAAAACATAGTGTTCTAAGAACTGATAACTGGCCAACACACAAGTCAATACTAATTAAAAGACATTTAAAATCATTTACAAAATTTGTAAGCTCTATAGACTTTCAAGTACTAAAAGGCATTAATGTGTAATACAAGCAAAAAAAAAAAAAAAACCTAAATGGTTCACATCAAAACTGGAAAAATGTATACAAAAATCACAAAAAGAGTGAAAAGCATGTAGTACTACTTATGTAGTGGAGCATGTAGAGATCAGAAAAAAATAAATAAATAAAAAAAAAATAAAAAAATAATAATAATAATAATAATAATAATAATAATAATAATAATAATAATAATAATAATAATAATAATAATAATAATAATAATAATAATAATAATAATAATAATAATAATAATAATAATAATAATAACAATAATAATAATAATAATAATAATAATAATAATAATAATAATAATAATAATAATAATAATAATAATAATAATAATAATAATAATAATAATAATAATAATAATAATAATAATAATAATAATAATAATAGTAATAATAATAGTAATAATAGTAATAGTAATAATAGTAATAGTAATAATAGTAATAGTAATAATAGTAATAGTAATAATAGTAATAGTAATAATAATAATAGTAATAATAATAGTAATAATAGTAATAGTAATAATAGTAATAGTAATAATAGTAATAGTAATAATAGTAATAGTAATAATAGTAATAGTAATAATAGTAATAGTAATAATAGTAATAGTAATAATAGTAATAGTAATAATAGTAATAGTAATAATAGTAATAGTAATAATAGTAATAGTAATAATAATAATAATAATAATAATAATAATAATAGTAATAATAATAATAGTAATAATAATAATAATAGTAATAATAATAATAGTAATAATAATAATAATAATAATAATAATAATAATAATAATAATAATAATAATAATAATAATAATAATAATAATAATAATAATAATAATAATAATAATAATGATGATGATGATGATGATGATGATGATGATGATGATGATGATGATGATGATGATGATGATGATGATGATGATGATGATGGTGATGATGATGATGATGATGATGATGATGATATAATAATAATAATAATAATGATAATAATAATAATAATGATAATAATAATAATAATGATAAAAATAATAATAATGATAATAATAATAATAATGATAATAATAATAATAATGATAATAATCATAATAATAATAATAATAATAATAATAATAATAATAATAATAATAATAATAATAATAATAATAATAATAATAATAATAATAATAATAATAATAATAATAATAATAATAATAATAATAATAATAATAATAATAATAATAATAATAATAATAATAATAATAATAATAATAATAATAATAATAATAATAATAATAATAATAATAATAATAATAATAATAATAATAATAATAATAATAATAATAATAATAATAATAATAATAATAATAATAATAATAATAATAATAATAATAATAATAATAATAATAATAATAATAATAATAATAATAATAATAATAATAATAATAATAATAATAATAATAATAATAATAATAATAATAATAATAATAATAATAATAATAATAATAATAATAATAATAATAATAATAATAATAATAATAATAATAATAATAATAATAATAATAATAATAATAATAATAATAATAATAATAATAATAATAATAATAATAATAATAATAATAATAATAATAATAATAATAATAATAATAATAATAATAATAATAATAATAATAATAAGAATAATAATAATAATAATAATAATAATAATAATAATAATAATAATAATAATAATAATAATAATAATAATAATAATAATAATAATAATAATAATAATAATAATAATAATAATAATAATAATAATAATAATAATAATAATAATAATAATAATAATAATAATAATAATAATAATAATAATAATAATAATAATAATAATAATAATAATAATAATAATAATAATAATAATAATAATAATAATAATAATAATAATAATAATAATAATAATAATAATAATAATAATAATAATAATAATAATAATAATAATAATAATAATAATAATAATAATAATAATAATAATAATAATAATAATAATAATAATAATAATAATAATAATAATAATAATAATAATAATAATAATAATAATAATAATAATAATAATAATAATAATAATAATAATAATAATAATAATAATAATAATAATAATAATAATAATAATAATAATAATAATAATAATAATAATAATAATAATAATAATAATAATAATAATAATAATAATAATAATAATAATAATAATAATAATAATAATAATAATAATAATAATAATAATAATAATAATAATAATAATAATAATAATAATAATAATAATAAATCTTCGAAATATATATCTCAAAATGAATCGTAATTATAAGGACATTTACTTTTCGAAGATGAGAGATATAGTATTCCTTTTAAATGTATTCAAAGTGTTGTTTTCGTAAACGCTTGCTTCATAAGGAATGGGCTTTCCTCTAATTTAGTTAGAAAAAAGGCTTTTGTTACTTTTTAAAAGATTTAAAAGAAAGGATATTTTTCAAAGAATAGGAATTGCCTACAAATTAATTTTTGGTATTTTATAGTACAATAAACATTTACTTTTGAAGATAAGAGATTGAAGAAATATTTCTTCTAAATGACTGTCTTTAGAAGTTAGGCAAAGGCGTTTGTTACTTGTTAAAAGATTTCAAAGAAAGTATGTTTTTGAAAGAATTGGAATTACCTACAAATTAGTTTTTGGTATTTTATAGTACAATAAACATTTACTTTTAAAAAATGAGAGATATAATATTTCTTTGAAATGTGTTCCAAGTGTTATTTTCGTAAACACTTGCTTCATAAGGAATGGGCTTTCCTGTAATTTAGTTAGATAAAAGGCTTTTTGTTATCTGTTAAAAAATTTCAAAAAAGGGATATTACTATTTTCTAGGGAATATTTCTTATAAGGGTTGCTTTTAAATCATGAGTACTTTCCCTTTTGTTATTTTGTTTAAAAGAATTAGTGTCTAACCGTTTCGTCTTCTGTAAACCATTAGCGGTGCCCTTAGGCAGTCAACTAGAGACCCTTATTGAGTCCGGTTTTACCCCGAACAACTGAGCTGATTTACCCTGAAGGGCTACCTGTTTTTCCTTGCATCCGCCTTATGAGTCCGTCGCACGCCAAACAGGAATGTCAAAGAAGTTGCCTGCTCGCAAGGGGACATTGAAACAAGATTGCACTTGTGTTCCATTTTTTTTGCCGGAGGCAACTTCGGTTTTTCCCAATGTTTTGTTATAACAGCCCTTCTCCACATCGGAGGAAGGCTGCATTTACCTGGTTCTTAAAACAGGAGAAAACCTGCTTTTGCAAGATTTAACTTGTTTGACTTGTCACAAATGATCTGTATTTTCCCGATAGGCAACTTGGGTTTTCCGTTCTGGAAGGAAAGTAGATTCAGAATTTTGTCAACATATCAGCTTTTTACAGAGAATACGTTTATCTTTATATGTTACACCGCATATTTCTATATTTTAATTTATCGAGATACGTCACGCAACCAAATGTGCCTTGATGTAACCCGGCAAAAGATGTCGCATGTGAGAAATCATGTTTATACTTACATTGCCGCGTTGATTATTTAAGTAAGTAATTGATCTTCTGTTTAGTTAATTATATAATAATTATCTATGTATCTGTTTATTGATCTATTTAGTTATTTCTTTATTTAATTACATATTTATTTGTTTGTTTAATTAATTAATGAGATAATTGCATTACATTTCTTATCAGCTGTAGGCAATCTCGTCTCTGAGTCGATTCTGGGACGTCATTAATGGGGTGGTTGATTCGATAGAATCATGCTGTCTGTGAGTCGATTCTGTGACGTCAGTATGTTAATTCGTGCCATGGGGCCGGCGCATTTTTAAGGACAAAGAGGTGTGATAATAGGATTACATTGTAATCCAATTAGCGCTATTGTTATCTCATTAGACTCGGTTCCTTTATGATTTCATATCGGCTTTACTTATCAGATGTCGGCATCTCCTTGAGGCATTTTAAAATATTAGGTCGATTCTGTGACGTCATTACTTTTGGGATTTTGTAAACTCAAAGGGGAGGTGATAATCAGATCACAATTTAATCCAATTAGCCGCATGTCTTTGAGTCGACAGGAGTCTGACTGTGAGTCGATTTTGTGACGTCATTCATGCTGAATGGGCGTGGCTTAGAGGTGTGAAAACATGTGTACTCCATATAGTTCTATTGTTATCTAATTAGTGGCAGCTCGTTTGAGATATTTTAAAATATTGGGTCGATTCTGTGACGTCATTAATTTCGTGATTTTGTAAACTCAAACGGGAGGTGATAATTGCTTATCTGTTGTCGGCGACCTCTTTGAGAGATTTTAAAATACTGTACTGGCTTTGAGTCGATTCTGTGACGGCACTGTTGGTCGCGTGCCGGGTGGGCGTGTTTTATGACGTCATTCATGACATCTGCCATTTAGAGGTGTGTCTGTGACGTCATTCGTACCATCGGTCTGGTTTTCCAGAATATTCTTGAAAACAGTTGTTGTGCCTCATATGCAAAAACCACAATATATTAAATCAAACCTACACAAAACATCTGAAAGCATGGTTATGATACGTCATGCCAAAGTTTGTTACCTGCAAGGCAGAAAAGAAAAATCCACATTTGCTTCATATACGTACAAAATGACCTGAATGAATTGAATAACTGGTTTAAGTTTAATACGTTATCGCTAAATATTTCTAAAACTAATTGTACCTACCTATGTTTCTTCCATAAAAGACCATGCTATGTACCAGTATTAGATAACAATACGCATATTGATAAAGCAGTAATTGGAAAGAGTAATACAAATCACATATCTTGTAATGATCTACGCAGTACACTTCTATGGAAGGATCCCGCAATATGCATTTGAAAACTAAGATTCTACCTACGTTAGCTGTAATTCACAGGCTTAAATTACAGGATTCAGTGGATATCATTTACAAAGTATCTATCATGGTTCAATTCAATTACATTTTAAACCTCTTATAAGGTAATTCTGCTAAATAATTAATGACATTGAAGTACTCCGAAATCGTGCCTTGAATTTAATATATCATCTACCTTTAAGAACAAAGGAAAAAAACAATCTACCATATAATTAGCATTTTACCATTATAAGTAAGCATAGAGTTGATCTGATAATATGTCTCCATAAAATAAAAAATATAAGCTTCTAAAATATAATCTATCATTTGAAAACTCCTCACACACATACACATACACGCACACAGACAAACACGCAAGAGTGCACCAAGGAGGAGTGAGAAACATACACCTACACGCGCATCCAAAAGGAGAGAAGATAAAAAACGCTAGCACCTTTTGACACTATACCATTTCTTTTAGGCTGTACCGTACATGGAAAAGCATATATACCCTCCTAATGGGCTCACAGAACTCTCTGTTGAAATAATTATTGAAATAATTTTTGTCTTGCTTTAAACTTATTTTTACTTTGTTTTATAGTCGCATTACGGGTGTTTTCCTGCTTGCTTCTTAAGATCACAACATTGACTTTCTTAGGACTAAAAATCTGGTAGTGATTTACTCGTCTTTCTCTGTCCATTGAAACTTGGATTTTTTTAGTTTACAAATGATTCTTCCATTCACTTCACATTACTTCTGGCATTCTTTATTATTATTAAACTGTGTACCTGGAGTCCCGCGTTCGAGAAAGACAGAGAGAGAGAGAATGAAAGGCACAGGAGAACAAAGTTCAGCTAATTATGAGCAGTATTGAAATAAAATGCACGTGTATACTTTAGCTCTCAATATCTGATGAAATTTAGATATTGCGTACCTTAGGATCTGGGTTCGAATATCGGTAAGATTATTTAAAAATAACTTTGAATATAAATGTTTTATGTTTGCAAGAAATATAAATGCGTGTTAATATTTTAAACATTTATTTACTATATACCTGTGATACAGAAAGTTGTATGAATTGATTCTAAAAACTACTCTTGAGGCTCCCTGACACAAAACATTGTAATATATTATTTAAAGGAAAATACTATAGTTTCTCGTTACGCTAAAAGTCTTAATTAAAAACACCTGCTTGCACAATGTGAATGTAGTTTAACTCGAAGGTTTTATGCCACATATCTGTTGTAATATATATATATATATATATATATATATATATATATATATATATATATATATATATATAAAGAGAACAGGTTCACCTTCAATGTGAATCGAATTCGGATTCCCGAATCACTGGCTAGAGCAGGTATTCCTTAATCTCTATGCTGCTTACAACTCAAACAATCATTTTTGAAACGAATTAGTTTCTTGCGAATTAGAAGCAATTTAATACATTAGATGGAATCCAATATCCTTTAAGATCTAACCATCTGAGAAGACTTTTTGTCTACTCACGTATAGAGTTTATACATTGAAGGCAATGTAAATTCGGTTTAATTCAATGTTGACTGTAATACTGTGTTAAATCATGCGTGATGACTTGAATAATTAGAGCCAATTTGAAAAAATTCAATGCAATAAACAGGATTTGAACCAGTGATCTTCCGGTCCTTGTCTGGCTGCTGTTAAACATTTAGCTACCATGGCCAACAACATGACATTTTTTATTTCTCCAACTGACTCTCATTCTCCTGGTAAACCACTAGGAGCTCGCATATACACACCTTTTGCGGCAACAACAACAAAGTTTGAAAAACAACGCTTCGTTATAGTCGGAGAACATACTGTAAGAATGGGTAACTTAGCAAAGAATAGTTCTGATTTCAATCAATGCAACATTAATAATCTCATATTATTCGTTAACAGTGACTGCTATCTCTACCGTGATTTGAATTTAGATTTTGGAAGAAGTAAGTTTCAATCATTATATGAAATGTATTCTAAATTTGAGAGTTCCTATTACGATAGGAACAGAGAACAGATTTTCTGAAATAGGCATCACTATTCAACATCGATTGCTCTAATCAACCGGAGGATGCTGTTCCGGAGCCCTGAACGTCAGTTTGGAATTTCAAGCATCATTTGCATTTCCTTACACAAACTTCATTATTCCGTTTAATTATTTATGATAAATTATTCACTTGTAAACCATTAACTCATGTTGTACATTGTATCGTATCTGAATATGTTTTAAATAAAGAACACAATTTAAAAATTCTACATTATTTTTTTATTGAGTTTAAAATACATCTCCATTATCCTTTATTCCTGGTACACCTGATTTTATCATGATTTTATGCAAATCATGCATAATACAGTGAAACTTTAACACGCTGAAAATATATGCGCTACCTAACGACTTTCATCACATAATATTGAAATCCATACTATTTTTTGCTTGTTTGCACCGATATAAGCTCCTTTTAAGGTATAAGAGATACCTTTCGCCAATTTGCCTATAGGAATGAAGATTAAATTACAAAATATACAATGAAAATATTAGACTTGTGTTTCGTATCAAGTATGGCTTGATTATATTACTTTTCATTTAATTAACTTAACTCCCTTGGAATTTCTCTCTGGCTAGTCCAATTGCCTTCAGTTTCCTTCAAGTCTTTCATATACATTTGAAATATAAAAATCTGGAACACATCTGAAACTTGAGATCTGTTCTCAAGACCATGCAACAGACCCACAGACCACGAGAACTGAGCATGTGACATATATACATCAAATTTTTCCATGAGGTAGAACACATTATTAAAAATATTGTCTTTTCATCTGAATACAGTAACACTTATTATGGGTGCATTATAGGTTGGTGATTGACGGTTGAAGGAGTGGGGAAGGAGAAGGGATAGCGCCGTTGCCACTGTACCGTTCCTCGCCACGTGGTAGGCAACGATGATGGCGGGTAGAGGGGAGGAGGAAGTTCGACTGCGGTAATGTACAGGCACATATTCCTAGAAATTTGCGTATTGCAGTATCAATCATAAGACTGCCGTAAGACTGTCTACACGTTTAAGTGAGCAGTTGCCTAATTACAGCATACGAAATCTTCGAAATGAACAAAACATAAATGGTTAGCTACAGTTAAGATTTAGAGAAACAAAAGTGCCATACCTGCACAGAATTATGCATTCTATTCCAACGGGAATATGCCGCTTATCTCAGAGTCGCTGCTGTCATTGGTACTGCTTTTCTGATCGTTGTCGCCGTCATCGTCGCCGTCAGAGCTGCTGCGATCTCCCACGGAAATCATGAGTTCTTCCACTTCCTTCCAAAACGCCGTCGTTTTCCCATGCTGATACTATAACCTTTTTCTGTGAAAAACAGCATCTTCCCAATTTTTAGCACTTATTTTTGCTATTCCTTCTGTTAGTTTTATAACAGATGTTATAGTGAAATCTGTATTGTTGCGCGCTACATATCCCTTTATTTTGGCCCAAATCAACTCTATTGCATTAAAATGGCAATGGTAGGGAGGAATTCCAATAATTTTGTGGCCTTTTTCTGCGGCAATTTCATTAATTATATATTTTGGGAATTGCAGCTTGCTTATACCAGTTCAAGCAATTCGTACTTTGGTCTTGAACACGCACATATAATTTCCCTTACTTGTCCTTTAATTGGGATTCCGTACCTAAAAACACTTGTTCACATATAATTTCTTTCTGTTAGCACAAGTGTTTGTGACAGCCATTAGTAACGATAATTAGCTAAATATTAAAGTTACATTGAAACACTAAAGTTGATCACCGAAAAACACGAATTGTGTTGCGAAAATGTAAAGCTGTTTACACTCTGTGAAACATTCACTACTTGAAGCAGTACACTCTTAGTTTGGCAGTGATGACAGGGAGAAATACCCTAAGTACCGTAAGGGTTATTCATATAAGAACTAGTCCGGACAAAGGCAGGTAAGAAGGGTTGGTCATTAACCCAGAACACCTCATAAGACATTCCTTGAAACTAAATCCACACCTGTTCCCTTCCAACAACATATACCGTCTCATACTAAAGGGCAACGAACGACGACGGATTTGTGATACCGCTGATTCATACGCGAAGCAGCAATAGTAGCAGTGTCTGCTTATTGCAAACCTCAACATGCCGACAGACTAGCGTCATGCATAAAGCACGTGGTGTAGTGCGATAGAGTTGGCAACGTAGGATAAGCGTGCCGGGTTGCTATGGCAACAGTTTTCTTTTGATTGGCGGATTGTTGGTTGCTAGGCGACCGCAATGACGTGTCAGTGACGTGTTTATTCCCTCTCCTTGTTTTCGCAGATGAATAGCACGTGGAGGCAAAACGCCAATCACCAACTTACGATGCGGCAATTATAGTACCTATAGAAATTATATAATAATCGTAGAGCGGAATTCGCTAAATTTTTCTTGAAGGCGCCCCCACCACTGGAATCTGACGTCACTTGCTTGTTAAACATTCGAGTAGACAGCTATATAGTGAACGTTTTGTGGTCGTTAGTATTTGAGAGTTACACATTAAAAGCGTCAAGATAAAAGTGGAAATACATGTAATTGAAGGTGACGGTGGATTCTGAGATAATTTGCACAGTTATGAAACTTTGCAAATGCACTGTATGGAACATCACGACGAAACATGCGATGGGAAGATACATCACGTGATCTGCAAGAATCCTGTACATGATAATGCAATTACATTTTATGCTTAATGCGGGGTGAATTGCAGAGTGTACCGCAGGTAAGTAGAATTAAAAAGTAATGAACGTTAGCATGAAGTATTGCTCTGTGATAGATAACCAAAGAAAAAATGTGTATTACAGAAATGCCCAAAGCGAAGATGCATCAACGTAGCGGCAGGGCCAAGCTGAAGATGTATGTGGAGCATACAAACATCGCCCGTTTAAGGACGATGCTACATGCGCCCAGGATGTCGCCGCATCGAAACCCAGTGAGAAACCAAAAGAAAGGTGAGTATAAGGTAATATGAGATTTATGATAGCAGGTGTAGCAAATATTCTCGATGTTGAAACATAGTGCATGTATGTCTTCAACAGGGACGTATTCAAGGGAGTCCAGGGGGTCCGAACCCCCCCCCCCCAAATGAATTGTCATTCCGAACATTTAATGAATAAATAGTTGAAATAAAACTAAGTTTAAAATGAATTGAAAAAGTCTATTTAAACTTCTCTTCTTAACGTCTCTATTCACTGTACAAAACAAGGCCGCCTAGTGCAATGAAAACTCTTAATAAGTAGATAGAGTCAACATGAAAAATTCAATGCCACGGCCGGGATTTGAACCACGGATCTCCTGTTTTCCGTCCTTTCGCTGTTACCCATTGAGCTACCAAGGCCAACTTGCCGTCATGACATTAAATTCTCCACTTGACTCGTATATTTCGCCGGTAAACCACTAGGGGCTCTCGTCGGTGGCGACTTACCATTGTAAGTACTTGCATTGCAAGTACAACTTCTGTGATGAAGACGAGGACTCAAGTACTTACAATGGTAAGTCGCCACAAACGCTGTATCTCGGATGTGAGAGCCCCTATTGGTTTACCGGGGAAATATACCAGTCAGATGGAGGATTTAATGTCATGACGGTAAGTTGGTCATGGTAGCTCAATGAGTAAGAGCGACTGGACGGAAACCAGGATATCCGTGGTTCAAATCCCGGCCGTGGCATTGAATTTTTCATGTTGACTCTATCAAAAACCTTAGCCTGTATACATCTAGTGTGAAGAAATGATTAATTTCCATCAGTTAACTAAAATCTTAATAAGGGCTTTCATAAAAATGTAATAATAAATAGTTCCACAAGAAATAAACATTTCTGAGAAAAATATAAGCAATAAATGACTAAATGATCAAATGAATCTGAAACTGCGACTCTTTCTTTTGTTCCCGACTGTGCACCTCTAGCTTGTCCTCAGGACTGTCTTCAGAACTGAGTTACTTAAACTGAAACAAGGGTCATTGACCAAAGTGACTGAACATCTTTTGGATGGAAGAACTTTCGTCAATTTTTTGTTCTCAGAAACATGTCTCTTGATTTCGATTAAAATGCTGCATATTTGAGACACGACAATTTTGAATTTTTGGGAAAAAGCGATAAACACCTTTTTAATTTCCATGATTATTTAACTAAGAAACCATGCTGTCATAGATAAAAACATCAGGTTAAAAGAGAACATGGAGCTCATAAAATACGCACCTCCCACAAATTCTACTTCCCTTGTATCAGCTATTTTCGAAACATGTCATCCTATATAACAATTGTTATGCACATTTGACAGTCTCAAAATTTCTCGTTGCATAATTTCATAGGAAACCTAGTATTTTATTTATTTTTAATACTTTAACGTCCATTAACTGGATAATCATATTGGGCAGTAAATGAAACGGGTGATGCCATCACATCAGTCTAGAGCGACTAGAACATAAGATTTACCCAACATTCGTCTTTTTCAGATAAGGGAAAGCCCTGTAGAAAGTCCTATTGAGAAAATTATCTTGATCTCGATTGGAAATCGCTTCTGCGGTGCCCAACTTGCGCTCATATGAGCAAAGGTGGATTTTTTTTCAATTCACCCCACCTCCTCATGAAAGCATTTCCCTTTACCTCGCTCTCTCTACATAATGGAACGTTGCATCTTATCTTCGCAGACAGTGGGTGGAAGTAAACCCTCCTTCCCCTTACGCGCCAAGGTTGGCCAATATCTCTTCACTGGGAGTCAGACACGCTACCACCAAACTATGGAGGCGGGCTCCAGTTAAAATCATTTATAGCCAAAAAGTTTTTCTGATGACGATACGCAATGGAGCAATCGTGCTTTATATGATTTGCGAAATTGTGAGAACCAGAGAGACTCATGTCAGTGTACGGGATCAATTTTATTGCCTCTACCACGTGCTTAGTAAGCACAAACGTGTTCAATTCCATTTAAAAATGTTATATTGAGATGTCATCAGGAATGCAAGTTTTGAGGACACCAGAACAGGGAAAAAAAATTAAATGTTTGCGCGCGCGCTCCAGAACCCAAATATTGGAGGAATATAAGATGTAGGATTTAATTTCGTTATCTTTCAAGGATTCGAAACGAAGACGTTCAAGAAAATCGTCCAAAAATGGCTTCAATAATTTGAATTTAAACACTACATATTTAAGATAGCTGCATAAAAATAGAATGCCTATTGTGAATTTTCTGAGGATAAACCCTGAAGTTCGCTTTACTGGAAGTGAAGTCTGTATAACTATTCTAAACCTCACAGATGAACGAAAAGTTACTGCACAGTAGCTGTAGAACTCGTTAAAATACGCAAATAATATCAATTATAATAATGTATTGCAAAGTTAACCAATTCCGATATATTATTTGTTAGTGATTAAATTTCTCAGATACTTACTTAAAGGTATGTAATTTTTAACTTCTAAGATCCTATTTCCTTTTTCATTCAAGGAGAACTAATACTTCAAATGCATAAATTAGTGGTTCGCTTTTTAAATATCTGATTGCTGCTTATATCACTTTATTCCAGGTATAAGAACAAAAATGTGCAATTAAAGGTTTTTCTATAGACTTTGTCCAATTAAACAAGGAAAAAAACAAACTCTTCAGAGAACAATTTGTAGATGATTGGGTGGAGAAAGTCATGTGAATGTAACATATTACATCTGTTTTTAGTTTTACTAACAAGATAAAAATACATCCCTGATTAATTATTAAAAGAAAATAATTCAACGTAGATTTTTGGACCCCCCCCCCCCCCCCCCCCGGAAATTGACTTCTAAATACGTGCCTGGTCTTCAAGTCCAACAGGAAGGCTGAGAAGAAGAAGGAGTGGAAGTCAAGAATCATCGACGCCAAGAACACATTCGATAAAGACAGCTTCATCATAATGATGTTTAAATCCTTCAACCCCTTCGCAGAAGAAGGCGATAAAAGCGATGGTAAATAGTATGCGTGTGTTGAATGCGTATCTGAAAGACGGTAATCATCCTTGTGCATCATACAGTGAAAAATATAATCTATGCGTATAAAGTATTGTTAGGTATGAATAACATCAAAGACATAACGTTTATGAATACATGTTTTAATGTGAGTAGTATATATCTGAATAGTACTGTATTTAGTGGACTTAAAAAGACAAATTCCATATTTTGAAAGAAATTTATATCAATCATATGATATGCATAAATTATTATGTTCATATAATGTAAAAGCAGGTATACCAGGAAAAAAGGATAATTAGCTGTAGGCATTTTAAACTTAATAAAAAGATCATGTAAAATTTGTAATTTGTGTTCTTTATTTAAAACATATTAAGATACAATAGATGGTACAACATGAGTTAATGGTTTACAAGTGAATAATTTATCATAAATAATTAAACGGAATAATGAAGTTTGTATAAGCAAATGCAAATGATGCTTGAATTTCCAATCTGACGTTCACGGCTCCGGTAACAGCATCCTCCGGTTGATGAAAGCAATCGATGTTAAAAAGTAATGCTTATTTCAGAAAATCTGTTCTCTTCAAGAAATGATAATTTTACCTATCGTAATAGGAACTCTCAAATTTAGAATACATTTCATATAATGATTGAAACTTACCTCTTCCAAAATCTAAGTTCAGATCATGGTAGAGATAGCAGTCACTGTTAACGAATAATATGAGATTATTAATGTTGCAGTGATTGAAATCAGAACTATTCTTTGCTAAGTTACCCATTCTTGCAGTCTGTTCTCCGACTATAACGAAGCGTTGTTTTTCAAGCTTTGTTGTTGTTGCCGCAAAAGGTGTGTATATGCGAGCTCCTAGTGGATTACCAGAAGAATGACAGTCATTTGGAGAATTAAAGAATGTCATGTTGTTGGCCATGGTAGCTAAATGTTTAACAGCAGCCAGACAAAGACCGGAAGATCTGAGGTGCAAATCCTGTTTATGGCATTGATTTTTTTAAAACTGGCTATACTTATTCAAATCATCACGCATGATTTAACACAGTATTACAGTCAACATTGAATTAAACCGAATTTACATTGCCTTCAATGTATAAACTCTATACTTGAGTAGACAAAAATCCTTCTCAGGTGGTTAGATCTTAAACGATACTGGATTCCATCTAATGTATGAAAATCGCTTCTAATTCGCAAGAAACTAATTCTTTTCAAAAATGATTGAGTTGTAAGCAGCATAGAGATTAGGGAATACCTGTTCTAACCAGTGATTCGGGAATCCGAATTCGATTCACAGTGAAGGTGAACCTGTTTTCTTTATATATATTACAGAAGATATATGGCATAAAACTCTCGACTTAAACTACATTCACGTTGTGCAAGCAGGTGTATTTAATTAAGCTTTTAGCGTCACGAGAAATTATAGTATTTTCCTTTGAATAATATATTACAACGTAGTGTATCAGGGAGGCTCATGAGTAAGTTTATAGAATCAATTTACGCAACTTTCTGTATTAAGAATATAGTAAATAAATGTTTAAAGTATTAACACCCATTTAATGTGCTTGCACACATAAAATGATTATATACCGAGATTCGAACCCAGATCCTAAGGCATTCAATATTTTCATTTCATCAGATATTGAGAGCTAAAGTATACACGTGCATTTTATTTCTATACTGCTCATAATTAGTTCAACTTTGTTCTCCTGTACCTCTCACTCTCTCTGTCTTTCTCGAACGCGGGCCTCCTGGTACATAGTTTAATAATAAAGAATGTCTGAAGTAATGTGAAGTGAATGGAAGAATCATTTGTAAACTAAAAAAATCCAAGTTTCAATGTATATAGAAAGACGAGTAAATCACTACCAGATTTTTAGTCCTAAGAAAGCCAATGTTGTGATCTTAAGAAGCAAGCAGGAAAGCACCCGTAATGCGACTAAAAGGAAAGTAAAAATAAGTTTAAAACAATACAAAAATCAATTCAGTAATTATTTCAACAGAGAGTTCTGTGAGCCCATTAGGAGAGTATATATGCTTCTCCGTGTACGGTACAGCCTAAAAGAAATGTTTTAGTGTCAAAAGGCGCTAGCGTTTTTTATCTTCTTCTCTCCTTTTGGATGCGTGTGTAGGTATATGTTTCTCACTCCTCCTTGGTGCATTCGGGCGTGCGTGCGTGCGTGTGTGTGTATGTGTGTGTGTGTGTGTGTTTGAGTGTGAGAAGCTTTCAAATGATAGATCATATTTTACAAGATTATTTTTTTATTTTATGGAAATATATTATCAAATACAACTCCATGCTTACTTATAATGGTGAAGTGCTAGATATACGGTAGATTGTTTTTTCCCCCTTTGTTCTTAAAGGTAGATGGTATATTATATTCGAGGCACGATTTCGGAGTACTTCAATGTCATTAATTATTTAGCAGAATTACCCTATAAGAGGTTTAAAATGTAATTGAATTGAAGCACGGTATTTACTTTACAAATGATATACACTGAATCGTGTAATTTCAGCCTGTGAATTACAGCTAATGTAGGTAGAATCTTAGTTTTCAAATGCATAATGCGGGATCCTTCCATAGAAGTGAACTGCGTAGATCAATCCAAGATATGTGATTTGTTGTACTCTTTCAATTACTGTTTTATCAATATGCGTATTGTTATCTCATACTGATACATAGCATGTTCTTTTATGGAAAAAAGACATAAGTAGGTACATTTTGTTTTAAAAATATTTTGCGATAACTTATTAAACTTAAACCATTTATTCAATTCATTCAGGTCATGTTGTACGTATATGAAGCAAATGTGGATTTTTCTTTTCTGCTTTGCAGGTAATAAACTTTGGCATGACGTATCACAACCATGCTTTCAGATGTTTTGTTGAGGTTTGATTTAATATTGTGACTTTGTGGACTCGTGAAATTAAAAGTCCAGTTGCACAAACTCAAAATGTTCTTTATTTCCGCCGAATTACAGTTGGTACACTTGCCGTTTACATAGAATTACGTAGCGCACACAATTACAATCTACCAGTTCGTCTGTCACAGGTCCACTCCACACTCACTATTACGTACAACTCTCTCTAGAGCGGACTAAAAACTCCTCGGATACACGCACGCAGACTTCCAGTCCGTTGGCTAGCACTGCGCTTATCACGGCTGCTCGCGAAGCACTACCTGAGTCGTCTAAAGCGCCGCTTATATAGCCAAATCGCTGTATCTCCAAGCTTCGCGGCTTGGAACAACATCCCGATTTTTCACGACGTAAGGGGGAGGGGAAAGAAACGGTACAGTGCCTCATGACACTTTCCTAACCATCCCCTATGTGAGCGCCATAAGATAAGTGGGTAGGCGTGGCCTTAATGCCTCCTGTCCCCTACCCAGCTCAAGTTGGTCAAGCTTTCCGATAATTCGGTGACACTGCTCGCTCCTCAAAGCTGGTCGTCCCGAACAGCACCATCGTAGCTGGTCAGGTGTACCACCAACGTCTTTCCTCGGGCACTTTCTGGATGCGGATAATCCTCTTCACCACTCGGTACGGTCCTGGCCATTGCTGCTGAAGCGTCGGGCAGCGTCCCCCTGTCCGGGTAGAGCGGTACAACCAGACCAGGTCACCTTGCTAGAACAAAAGGCTGCTGGCTTGCCAGATGTATCGGGTCTGCATGCGGTCGCTCGCCTTCTGGTTTTTCTGGCGAGCCATCTCGTGCATGTCATGGAGGTGGTCCACCAGGTTCTCCACATACTCTGTCGCTGGCTGTTTCGCTTCCGGAGGGCTTCCAAAAGCCAGGTCAAATGGGAGGCGTAACTCTCGGCAGAACACCCCAAATTGGTAGAAAACTCGCTACACGAGGCTGTCTGTGATTGTCCTTGCCTTTTGGTTCGAGATGGCATACACCTCCGGCCACTTGGTGAAGTCGCCCACCACCACTTTAGGTACTTGTTGCCTCGGTCGGATATTAGAAATGTCCAGCTACTCCGACTCCGATCCTTTCGAATGGCGCTCCGACGTTGTACTGCTGCATGCGATCCCGGCTCCTAGTCTGAGGGCCGCGACTCGCCGCGCACACATGTCATTGACGGCAACATCTCTCAGCGTCTGCTCGGAGCCTCGGCCAGTATTAGCGCTGCCGTAGTTTGTCAATCGTTCGGTTCGCTCCCAGGTGTCCTCCTGAAGTACCGACGTGCACTTTCTCGAAGATTTCTGGCACCTTTCTCCAGGGAAGTACCAACTGCCCTCTCTGAGTCTTCCCATCGGGTGATTCCCATAACCGGAACAGTACGCCCTCTCAGGTCTTCAACGAGTCCCATTGGGCCCAGTACGACTTGTAGGCGGCGCTCCTCGGTGCGATGTCCTCCCAGGTTGGTCTTGTCCCTGCCTCCACTTCCCTCAAGAGTGACCCCAAGTCTGCGACCACCAGCTGCTGCCTCTTCAGGCCTGCGCTATCCCAGCCATGCGCAGGCACTGCCGTGACTACTCGGACTGCTGCGGCACGCTCCTTCTCTTCCACTCTTGTGCACTGGCCACACTCTTCTGCATAGAGTCTTAGGGACATAGCCTCTGCGTTACCGTGGCTCTTCCCTCTGCGATGTCCCGAGGTGAAGTCGTACTCCTGCAGCCTCTGGGCCCAACGTGCTGTCTGGCCTTCCAGGTTCTTAAAGTTCAATAGCCACGTTACGGCGGAATGGTCAGTCCTCAGGTGGAATAGTTGACTGTATAGGTATTTGTTGAAGTGCTCCAAGGTCTTTAATACTGTCAATAATTCTCGCCGGTTGACGCAGAAGTTCTTCTCTAGCTTGCATAGCGTCTTGCTGTAGTAGGCTATCACCCGCTCGTGGCCGTCCTGGACTTAGGATAGGACGCCTCCAATACAGTGGTTGCTGGCGTCGGTGTCTACAATGAAGGCGCCACCTGGTTGTGGTAATCCCAAATTTGGAGCATTGCACAGGGTCTTCTTCAGGAGCTTGAAAGCGTTTTCGGTGTCCTCCGACCACACATAAGGTCGGTGCTCTTTTGTTAGGCGGGAGAGGGGCTTAGCGATGTTGGAGAACCCCTTTATGAAGCGTCGGTAATATCTGCAAAGCCCCAGGAAACTGTACAACACTTTCTTATTCTTTGGGCGAGGCCAAACTCTCAGAGCCTGTGTCTTCTCCGGGTCTGTGGTATCTCTGGTTGCTGAGAGCATGTGGCCCAAGTAGTTGACTTCCTTGCGGAAGAGCAGGCACTTCTTCCCGTTCAGCTTCAAGTTGGTCGCCTGCAGTCGCTGTAGCACCTTACTCAGATTCTCCAAATGTTCTTCGAAAGTCTTACCGATGATGATGTCGTCTAGGTAAAGTAGGCAGGCGTCATACGTCAGTCCTCTCATCACTGATTCCACAAGGTAGCTGGTGCGTTGCAGAGGCCAAAGGACATAACTGTGAACTGCGAGAGGCCTCGGCCTGTCGAGAACGCAGACTTATCCTTGTCTCTCGGGTCTAGAGCTACCTGCCAGTAGCCCGACTTCAGGTCCAGGGTCGAGAACCTCTGTGCACCAGCTAGCGTGTCTAGGGTGTCGCCAATCCGGGGTAAGGAGAAACAGTTCCTCTGAGTGACAGCGTTCAGCTTCCTGCAGTCCACGCAGAAGCGTAGCTCGCCGTTTTTCTTCGTCACCGACACTACAGGGGAACACCAAGGGCTCTCAGACTCTTCAGTCACTCTCCTGAATCTCAAGTCCTCCAGCATGCCTCGTACCGCCCCTTTCTTCGCCAGCGGAATACGTTTAGATGGTTGCCGAAGGCTGGGTGTACCCTATGTCGACGCGGTGAAGCAGATTGTCCTTGCGGCCGTAGTCACTGTTACATTGGATGAAGACGCGCTGGTATCTTCTCAGCTGTTGTCAAACTTTCTCCAACTGCTCTGCGGTCAGGTGTTCGACCGCCCTCTCCAGTAGGCCTTCTACCTGGGGCCCCAGGTGTTGCGTCGGCACCAGCTCCTTTGTCTTGTCGATTGCTGTTACGCTTACCATGGGCTCGCACGTTCCCAACTCCGTACCGGCCTGGACGTCGTGATCGGTGACCGTTGGATTTAGCAGTCTCACTGGCATATCCTCTGGGCACGGCAACAATGGCCTGGCCACACATAGTCCCTGTACAGGCGTCTTCTGGTCCAGCATCATGTTCCTAGTTCTCTGGTCTTCCAGTCGCGCCGTTACCACCACCTCGCTCCTCGCGGGGACAACCACGTCTTCGTTCAAGACGATCCTGCAGATCCCAAGGAGCTCTTCGGGTTGATGGAGTATAACCTTTTCTCCGTTGAGCCGCAGGAGCTCTCTGCCGACGTCGACCGTCGTCTCGTGGTTTCTGAGGACATCCAGTCCCAGAACCACCTCCTCAGCCAATCTCGCGACGAGCACCCACAGACGCATGGCACTCCGTCCCAAGGTAAGCTTTAGGAAAGCCTCCTTCTCCACAGGCAAAGTGTCGCCAGAAGCCGTCATCAGCTGGTATGGTCGTCTCGGCTTCCTCGACTACATACCCTTGGCTATGTCAGGTCTGATAACGGTCACGGCTGTCCCGGTCTCCACCAGGACGCGGCACGGCTTCCCTCTCAACAAACCTTCCGCGATGAGGCTGTCATCTATACGCCAGCTGACGGCGCAGTGTCACTCGAGGAGACGGTGTGGACGGCGGCGACGTGCTCCTCGCCACGCCGGGCCTTACTCGTTCTTCCAGCTCCTCTTCCTGGGATCGGCAGTCTCTATCAAGGTGTCCCAGCTGTGCACATCCCCAACACAGCAAACTAGGTCTTCGCCGGCGGCCCTCAGCTGGTCTTCTGTGTCCGGTGTAGCGGACACTCCTCGTCTTCGACATCGGGGTAGCCGTCACCTTGGCCGCCTCCATCCTCAATGCTGCCGTCAGCGCCCCGTGGATGGTTGTGTAGTCGCCGAGCAGTAGGCGCTGACATATCTCGGTGTTTCGTAGCCCATCGACAAAGGTGTAGTCGGCTTCCCGGGATACGAACTCCAGCGGAAGGTCAACCAAGGCCTTGCTAGTCAGCTTCTCAATCGCCAGGGCGAACTCCTACAGCGTCTCTCCTGGCTGTTGCGACCTTGTCTTCAGCTGACTGCGGTAGGCTGCGGCTAGGTGGTGGTTCCCGAAACGGATCTCCAGGGCCTCCCAGATATCCTTGGGAGCCAGCGCTGTCTGGACCGCGTTTAGGACTTCCTCGGCCCGTCCCTGGAGGCTGGCTATTAGCTGTGTGGCCACTTCCTTCGGTGACCACTTGTTATGCCTGGCCAAGTGCGGGCGCTGCGGACCCTTAGCACTCGTGGTACCTCTGACGTTACTAGAGGAACCTCGGGCCGAACAGCCGAGCCCCTCCTTCGGGAGTTGTTCGGATTGGGATGGTCTCGAGGGGGCAGTGTGTTCCCGATACCCGTGGGAGATTGGGTACGTCTTCGGACGGGGTTGAGGGAAGCCATTAAGTTTCCGGGTACTAGCCTGCTTAGCTAGTAGAAGGTGTGCTAGATCACCAGGCGGCCCCACCGAGGTCATATCGGTAGTCTTCACCTTGAGTGTTGACGCGCGTATGTGGCGTATCCACTTCCGTCCCGTCTTGTGTCCTTAGGACCAGATGGGGGGCTTGTTAGGAAACTAGGGCTTGCCCTAATGGAAAGCCCCACGGAGGATGCCGGGCGCCCTTTAAGGGACAGCTCGGATAACTCCCTGGTTGAAAGAGGCCCGGGTGTTGTTCCTACGGGTTCAAGGCTAATGGCCGTAGAACCTCTGGACTCAACTGTTATGCCTGGCCATCGTGTCGAACTGTCGGTGGAAGACCTCGAACGTTCACGCGCCGTCGTATTTAGGAGGTTTCATGCGCGCCGATGTTGTGTGACATCCCGGCCCGTCGACCTTACAAGTCCTTCAACCTCTTGCCGACGATGTCTTCTACCACGGCGTTCAGGGACTTTGTGTTGCTGTCGGCCTTTCCCTCCAGGTTGTTTACGAGGTCTGCAAGGTGTTCGACGTCTTCTACCATGGCGTTCAGGGACTTGGCGTTACTGTTGGCCTTTTCCTCTAGGTCAATGAAGCGGTTCGCCAGGTCTTCTACGCGCTCGTCCATTTGGCCCATCCGCTTGCCCAACTCCGTCACGTCATCCCTCACGCTGGCCAAATGTTCTTCAAATTTGGCGGCGAGAGCCTCGTTCGCCACCTTCATTTTGGTGGTCAATTCGGCGATCGTCGCGGTCATTGTCGTGGTCAAGTTGTTGTTTGCAGCTTCCGTCTTCGCAGCGAGGTTGTCATTCGCCTTCTTTATTTCTTTCAGTTCCCCTGTCAGGTTGTCGTTTGCCGTTTTCGTCTTCCTTGTTAATTCGGTCATCTTCGCTGTCAAACTGCTATTCACCAGCTCCAACTTCTTTTCCATTTTCCCGGTGATTTTGTCATTTGCCGTCTTCATTTCCGAGGTCATTTCGGCCTTCATTTCCGTCATCTTCTCCACAATCTTTTCCAATGCCGATTCCATGGCCGTTATCCCACTCCTGACAGCAAATGTGACTTTGTGGGTTAGTGAAATTAAAAGTCCAGTTGCACAAACTCAAAATGTTCTTTATTTCCACCGAAATGCAGTTGGTGCACTTGCCGATTACATAGAATTACGTAGCGCACACAATTACAATCCACCAGTTCGTCTGTCACAGGTCCACTCCACACTCACTATTATGTACAACTCTCTCTAGAGCTGTCTAAAAACTCCTCAGATACACGTTCGCAGTCTTCCAGACTGTTTGCTATCACTGCGCTCTCCACGGCTGCTCGCCAAGAACTGCCTGAGTCGTCTAACGCGCCGCTTATGTAGCCAAGTCCCAGCATCTCGAAGCTTCGCGTCTTGGGACATCATCCCGATTGTTCCAGACGTCAGGGGGAGGCGAAAGAAAGGCACAGTGCCTCGTGACACTCTCCTAACCATCCCCTATGTGCGCGCCATTAGATAAATGCGTGGGCGTGAGCTAAATGCCTCCTGTCCCCTAACCAGCTCAAGTTGGTCATGCCTTCCGATAATTGGGTGACAATATATTGTGGTTTGTTTCCATATGAGGCACATCAACTGTTTCCAAGAATAGTCTGGAAAACCAGTAATGCAAATGACTGTCTGTTAAGGATATGTGTACCTATTTAGAAGATATAAATCAATCAGACACAGTGGCGGCTGGTGGGTTAAATTATTGGTGGTGCACAAATGCAAAATAAAATACAGAGTAGTAATAACTCACCTATTTATACAGATTGTCTGCTCTACTCTCCTTAGACCTGGCGAATCTATCGATAATTTTTGCGTCTAAGTCGCTGATCTTCATAACAAAATCTCTCTCAATTGAAAGCATTGCTAATGCTGACAATCGGTCCTGTGACATTGTGTTCCTATGGAAAGTTTTTATTCTTTTTAAAGTTGAGAAAGAGCATTCTGCTTCAGCGGTAGGCTTTGGCATAGTTAACAGTACTCGGAAGAGTTTGACATATTCGCTGAATGTAGCACATAAATTGTTTTCCTTATTGAAGTCCATCAAGCACAAAGCGCCGGACATTCCACGAAATTCCTCTCGATTGTAACTTACAGTCAGTTCTCTACGAATTTTTGTCCAATGATAAAAGGATAGAACCTTATTGTTTCTCTAAGGGAATCCTCTGGAAATGTCTTAGAAATTTTCTTGATTAAACAAAGTTGAGGCTACCAGATGCCCCATGAAGCTAAATCTGTCCTTTGCTTCACTAAGAATGTCACATACTTCAAGAGCTTCTCTTCTTTTCACATCATTATCTTCTATTCTTCTCCTCTTAATTGCAGTTTCTTCGTGTTTCTCGATATCCACGCTATTTCTTACCTTTTGCACTTCCCTTTTAAATGCGTTTAGCTGGGCGATGGCAAATGTTGCATTGCAGTCTCGTTTCTGCAGCTGATTGTACAAAATGTCCACATGTGGCATGATCTTGTAAAAGAAATACAGTCAGAATACAAAATTATAATCTTTCAAAGTGGCCATAAACCCAGAAGCCTGAACAAGTGTGGCGTTGTTGTTTAACAGAGCTCTCTTCTGAATAACCTCCATGCATTTAATTAAATTCTCCCTGTGTTCGAAAAGCAGAGCACACAGAAGCTAAGCCTGAAGGTCACACTATAGCCGTTGCTAAGAGTAGGAGGAGTTAGGTTTTTAAACCTCCATATAAGCAATATATAAGAAGTCACTCCCATCTCTTCACCTTCCCGCAACACCCTCAGAGAGCCCACATTTGAGCGAAATCTTAGGTTAACTTTTCGCTACAAACCTGCGGCTCCTACAGCTAATCACTGTTTATTTCGACTTCTGCGGTCATGGGCAGCTGCAGACGATATGCGTAATCGAAACATGTTTGTATATAAAACAATGCAAACAAGTAAAGCTTTAATGTGCAAAATGCACCTGTTGTATATTCAGAATCAGTGGGTGTAGTGCAAACCTGCAACCTTATGGAGGAACCGCCCCTGATCAGACGATGTCAGTCCACAAACGCAAGAAAACCAATTATTTTTCTATCCAGGAATCTTTCTTCGTCAAATACATTTTCCTAACAACGTGTACTGGCATTTACAAGAAATAAGTTCTATCATAGCTAAAATTAAAACATCCCTAACGAAATGTAGTACTGTTTGTAAATAAGAAAGGAAGTTTCAACATTTTGGATGTTGGAAACGCGATGCGACCACACATTTAAATAAAAAACACATGTGTCCATAACATATCTTTACCGTGGGTAAAATGCACGTTTGTACGCCGGGAAAGGGGTGTGTTATTGTTTTTCACGTGCATGGACCATATGGCCACATTTTTTTGATTGCGGGAGGAAATATGTTCGACGTGAACTTGTTCTTTCCTGTACTTGACAGGCTGACGAATATGGGAACCCTACGTTCTTCACGATTGACGGTATCATCGCAGCCCCAAAAATTTTTCTAAGAAATTAAAGTGCTTGGCATTTATGACACGCATTAGTTATAAAGTGACAGTGTGTAATATCCACCCCTTATAACAGCCTAGGGAGGGGGCGCATTCCACACATTCAACTTTCATATGACAGCCTAGGGGTGAGGTGATTAATTGATCGAAGGGATGTGGGAACCTTATAGGAACACGTCCAGCGTCGTGGGTGGTTCCCTCCCCCTTACATTCCATTGTTTTTTTCTTTAAAATTACAATCATATCACACAGCGGGGCGACTCCCCCATCCCCTCCAAGCGTCGCGACTCTAGGATGACCTTGAATTTGATCCGAAGCCGACAAGTACTTCCTACTGACGTAATACAAAATAGCAAAACCAAAGATCACTGTGTGGGGAAAATTTAGGAATGCCCCATAGTTCTGACGAAGAAAACTGATTTTTATATTTTTCACTGCTGTAGATAATATTTTCATTATCTCATTTATTATTTTGCATAAATTCATTGTTTATCTACATATTTAGACTTCCTGCAGTTATTAAATAACTAAAATATGAAGCAATTGACAGTGAACCAAACAATTATACATAAATATAATAATCTTTAACGTAAAACTTCACTTATAAATTCACCAACTTATAATTCAGATAGATGGTTATATAAAAAATGTAGTAATTTTGATAAATTTGAGAATTTAAGTATTAAAGATTCTTTTGAGTTAGTTAGAGAGATCGGCAGTATTATACTATCTAAAACTGATAAATCACCACATCACCACATCTACACCTGGCTTGAAACCCGAGAAAACTTGGAACATTCAAGTCGCCTGGAAAGCTTCAGCTCCTATTGCTGATAAACTTGTTTTTTTATGTAACTGCCTTATTTCCTAGTATTCATAGAGAAAATATTTTGATTTATTTAAGAAAAGGTGGTTGAATGCAATTTATTTACAATAAGACTTATTAGTTAATTTTGTTAAAGTTACCAATCTTTGGTTGTGTAGAGTCAGACTGAAAAATTCAATGCCATAGCCGGGATATTACTAATTTTTGTTCAGATCAAAAATTTTTCACTTTTAATGGTGAATTTTTCAACAAACCTCTGGCTTAGGAATGGGTAGTCCTCTTTCATCTTTTCTTGCTGATCTTTTTATGATTTTTTTCGAAATGCAAGTTAGTAAAGCATTCTCCTTCATTTTAAAGTTTGTTGTAGGTATGTTGATATATCTTTGCTATTGCTCCTGATAAACACATACATGATGCTTTAAAATGACTAAAGTTACAAGATAAAGCTCTAAAATTCACATTAGAGACTGGAATTAATGGAAATCTTCCTTTTCTAGATCTAAAGATAAAATGAAATAATAATAAGTTAAACTTTGGTATTTATAGCAAGTCCACTCATCTCGATAAATACATAAAAAATAAAAGTTTCAACCGTTTTTTACATACATTTGCTGTTTTCAATAGTTTGATTTATAGACTAATAAATATACCCTTGAACAAAGAGAAATTTATAAGCAATATAAGCATATTATTAATACTGTTTTAATGAATGTTTCTAATAAAGACTTAATATATAAAAAATTGAAAAATTTAAATATAGAGGAACTGTTAATGATATTTCTAGCATTCAAAAAATAAAAGACAATAATAATTTTAAAAAAAATTACTCACCCTCCTTGGGTTAATAAACATTTTCAAAAACATTTTAAGTGTTTGGTATAACTTTACTTCCTCAAAATAAATGTAGTATTAAAAATTTAATGCATTTCTCTAAAAATATGAAGTTCCTAGTAATAAAAAATCTGGTATTTATCAATTTCTTTCGATTGTGATAAAGTTTTTATTGGAAAGACGAAATGTAATTTGGAAACCATAATGAAAGAGCATTTTCGTAAAATTAAGTACAAACCGACTGATAAATTGGTCGCAGCAGATCATTTCTAATCATTTGACCATGAAATAAATCCAGATGTTAAATTATTAAAACAGTTAAATAGTCCGATAGATTTAATGGTTTGGGGAAACTATTTATTTTACAAAATAGACATCGCGCAATGAATTTTGAAATGCTGGCAGTTGATTCTGTTTTTAAATTTATTTCATTTTCAGATGTTGGTAGTACTGGTAAAACATAGTAATCTCTAGTGAGTGTGATCTTGACTACAAGACTGCTTGAGGCTTGGGCTGAAGATGTGAAGTATTGTTTAAGGAAATCCTGATCCAATTCAATTAATAAGAAAGCTTTCATCATTTATTATAATATCAGTGAAGTTTTATGTTGCAAATTATTATATTTGTATATTTATATATACAGGTACTTTTAAAATTATTTTTAATGGGGTTATACTAAACAACATTTCTAGGTTTGTCCTCTCTATTGCTTATCTAACACACCTGCATACCCAGTGGAAATATATTACTGTAATTCTTTAGTACTTATATAGTTATTTGTAAAATTGATAAATATGTATTTATATTACAGACATTAGACAAAGGTTTCACCATACTATAAAACTTTTTAACAAAGTGAAGCATAAAACAACTTTTTTTTAATATTACTTGTGCTCTTTTTTTATGTATTTCGTTTTCCCTTTTTTTCTTTTTATTCTATATTATTTTTTATTATTTTTTTATTTTATTTATTTTTTTAATTTTTTTTAATTTTTTTCCATTTTTTTGTTTATTTATTTAAGACGGGAATGGGTACCGGGTAAGAATTTTTTTCCCTTGTTTTATTGGCTTGTACTGTGAGACAAATGAAGGGTTCTATTAGCTTAGATGGTTCTATTAGCTTAGATCTGCAATTGTTCCAAGTGATAAATGTATGGCTCCAGAGAACGTAAGGCTTTCTTCCGTATGGAAGTCCACCTCTGCTCCTTCAAAAATATACGCAGGTGCTTTCCTAGCACAGTGTCTCCTCGCCTTAGTTTTAGCAGCCAGTGTAGTGTACCAGCAACTAACCACACAGCAAAATTGTGAAATTTCTTGTCCTTGAAACGAAACTCCAGTTGTACCAGCTGTGGTACCGAACTTCTTCATAACAAAACATATAATCACTAGAAAATGAAAGAATTAAGTTCCAATTTTTCTGGCTCTATAACATATATCTTATCACTTCTTATCACTTACAGTCTTAAGGAATTACAATGGACCGTTATTTAGCAGAATTTCAAGGAATTCAAGAATAGCTAGACTGAACTAACAAGGTTTTATAAAAACATGAAAACATCCTTTAAACAACATGGAATTCAATGATTTATTATACTATTGTAAATATGCACAATTATATATATATGCAAATTCAAGAAATAATCTTTTACATTTACCATGATAGTTCTCTATACCCTGAACATCAATTTGCACATATAAACACACATGCGCATACACTTCACTAATTTCACAGAGAACAGCTCAAACTTTTTGTTTGAGCTGTTTAAAGAGTTCTGAATATGTTGACATAAAGTACCTAGATAGGAAAATAAGCTTTAGTAACAATAGCTTGCAGATGATCCTGCTTCAAATGCATTCTTGTGCTTTGAAGCTAGGAGTTGCGCTGATTTCAAACTTTTTATTGATAAAGATATTTATAATTGTTTCTCTTTCTTTTACTCTAAATGTTCTATGTTTTTGGAGTTACCCTGAAGTTTAGCGTTCACTTTAATTTACTTTAATATTAGGTAGCTGCTTATTTAGCATTTCTTTTCCTGTATTTCCTTTGATAACTCTATAATTCTGTTATATTCAACATTAGTGCAGGAACTACTCTGATCAACTTAAGAGCTATGATCCATATCTAGTTTGAGTGTCTCTGATTCTCTTGTTCTTGGTTGTCTTCTGATGGAAGAGAAACATCTGCTGATATACCTTCACCATAATCATTAGGATTTCTTTGTCTGACAAGTTTAAAATGTGGTGTGGAGGACTCACTAGTTGTCTGCAAAAAAGAAAGTTAAAAATTCAAGATTATACAAGGAAAAACTGGTTTTAAATATTAATGCATTATGGAAATATAGGAGTACAGGGAGCGAATTATATCAACACAGAAGTAGGAACCTGCTCATCCACTATGAATAAAAATAATAATTACATCATAGAAATTCATGAATCTGTATCATCTTTCTTACTGTTTGACATATTAACAAATCAGAAAACTAAATGAGGTATAAAATCTTCAGACCAGTAGTAGTGATTAAAATAACATATCCTTTTGTTAATCAGGCCAATACAAACCATAGTGCCGAATTAAATAATTCCTGAACAGTAAGGTTGAGCTTAGTAGCTTGATTGTGGTTTTAGATTTTTCAAATATAATTCATTTTTCTGTGCATTAGCCTACCTGTGCCTAACATGAATGAATATTGACTATATATAGGATCTTATGGTTTTATGGTCTTTATCAGCAGTTGGTTTAAATGCATGTCTTTTATAGACAGTGTGCTCCGTGTCTCAAAGAAAAGGTGTGGAATTGATGATCGTACTGCATGCCTTTCTAACCTTATAAACTGGTTGACAGTGTAAACTGTTTTTAATAAGGTGTTTTGTGCATTCTTTGCATGCAAGATAGAACTGACAAACATGTAATTGTATTCCAATGTGTAAGCACTATGGTACAATGAAGCACAAAATTAATATAATTTTGAGCTAAACTAGTACTCAATGTTCCACTTATTGCTAGTATTTACCTAGAGTGCGTTTCCTAACGTCATCAGCTGTTGCCGACTAATAGACATTGGTTTGGTGAACTCCTTGGAGGTGATAGGTGCATCTCTGTCGGTATCTTGATGAACCTGAAGTTTGGGTTTTCTTCAAAGGTAGTGTCGAAATTAAATAATTTTCTTTCATATTTCTTTATGAAGATATTTTTCCATGTGGTTAATGTAGCCAGACCATGGGTTCCTTTTAAAAAATGGTACGCTACCACCGATTTATCTATTCCTTTGTTCTTGATGTTCCTAAAATGCCCTTTAAGCCTAATGTTAAGGTTCCTTTTAGTTTTTCCAATGTAAAAGTTGTCAGGGCCTTTGAAGTTTATCTGGTACACACCTGATATTTTGTCTGTGGACATCTCCTTTGTATTATGTGATTTCAAAGAGTGTTGTACACTAAATTTGTTCTGTGGGCTAAAGTAATATTGTGCTCTTTAAAGACTTTTTGGAAAAGGTGTGTAGCTCTGGGATCATATGTAAATTTTCTGTATGAAGCTTCATTGCTAGATAACTAAACTGACATTGTTGGATTTTCATGTATTACTGTAATGTTCAATAAAAGATTCTCGGCTAAGAGTTTGTGGTCCATTGAGCTTTTTTATCTCTCTCTCTCTCTCTCTCTCTCTCTCTCTCTCTCTCTCTCTCTCTCTCTCTCTCTCTCTCTCTCTCTCTCTCTCTCTCAGGTTGCAAAAATTTAAAATGCTCTTTATTTCCGTAGAAAGGCTCTTGTACAATTCTGATCTCAGCAGAAAGACGTAACACACACCAATACAGTCTCTCGTAGATTCTACACACGTAAATATACAAAAGAATTTGCTTTCAAATCACTGCACGTTTATCAGTTCTCAACTCGCAACTCGATATAGTTTAAATATCCACACACGATAAACAGCCTGCCGTCACTGCACAATTGCAACTTCTCCCGGCTTCTGCTGAACTCACTGCTAGCTGTTCTCTCACCATTTATACCTTCACCACTCCTTACAGCAACTTGTCCACGCTTCACGACCCTTCGCGAGGCAGCGAGAGAAAGGTAGTAGCATCCAGACGCCTCTCTGTCTCTTTTCTCTCCGGCTCTGTCCCTCTCACGGCCAGCGCTATCGCGCGCATGGCCGGAAGTGTGGCTTTCTCTCTCGGCGTTTGCTTACACGCAGCCTCGTAGCACTGCTCAATCCTCAAGGCTGGTCGTCCCGAACAGCACCATTACGCGGGCCAGACGATCCAGGTGTACCACCTACATCTTTCCACGGGGCATCTTTTGGATGCGATAGACCACGTCGTTAATTCTCTTAACCACCCAGGTACGATACTGCAATGGCTGTTGAAGTTTCGGGCAGCATTCCTTGGTCCGGGTAGGGCGGTACAACCAGACCAGGTCACCTTGCTGGAACCCTTGGCTATTTGGCTTGCCTGTCGTATCGGGTCTTCATGCAGTCGCTCCCCTTCTGGATGTTCTAACGCGCCATCTCAGGCATGTCGTGGAGATGGTCCACCAAGTTCTCCACATACTCGGTTGCTGGCTGTCTGACTTCTGGGGGACTCCCAAACGCCAGGTCAAAAAAGAGGCGTAAATCTCGGCCGAACATTAAGCTTGCAGGCGTCATCCCAGTGGTGTCGTGTGTTGACGAGGGGTAGGCCAGCAAAAACAGTGGCACTTTAACGTCCCAGTCTCGCTCATGGCTGGCCGCGACCTTCCTCAGATGTTCTTCTAGGGTCTTGATGCACCTCTCGACCATGCCGTCCGACTGGGGATGTAGAGATGTGCGGGTCTTGTTCATCCCAGGCCTTTCCAGTGCCACCTTCATTAGGTGAGACTCAAAATTGTTGCCCCAAAACGGCAGAAAACTTGCTTCACGAGGCAGTCTGTGACTGCCTACGCCTCCTGGTTCGGGATAGCATACGCCTCCAGCCCCTTGATGAAGTAGTCCTCGAACACCATCAGGTACTTATTGCCATAGTCGGACACTGGGAATGGTCCAGCTATGTCGACAGCGATGTGTTCCAATGGCGCTCTCACGTTGTACTGCTGCATACGACCCCGGCTCCTAGTCCGGGGGCCACGACGTGCCGCACGAACGTGACATTGACGGCACCATCTCCCAGCGTCTGCTCGGAACCTCAGCCAGTAGTAGCGCTGTCGGAGATTGCGAACCTTTCGGTATGCTCCCTGGTGTCGTCCTGAAGTGCCCTCGTGCATTTTCTCCAAGACTTCCGGGAACTTACTCCGGGGAAGAACCAACTGCTCTCTCTGCATCTTCCAATCGGGTGATTCACATACCAGGAAGAGCACGCCCTCTTTGATCTTCAGCGAGTATCATTGGGCCCAGTCCGACTTGTATGTAGCGCTCCTTGGTGTGATCTCCTCCCAGGTTTGTCTTGTTCCCGCCTTCACTTCTCCCAAAAGTGGCCCCAAGTTGGCGTCCATCAGCTGCTTCCTCCTCAGACCTGCGCTATCCCAGTCTTCCACAGATACTACCGTGACCACTCTGACACCTGCGGCACGCTCCTTCTCTTCCACCCTTGTGCATTGACCGCACTCTTCTGGGCAGGGTCTTCGGGACATGGCGTCTGCATTGCCGTGGCTCTTCCCTCTAGGATATTCAGAAGTGAAGTCGTATTCCTGTAGCCTCTGGGTTCAATGTGCGGCCCGGCCTTCAAGGTTACTAAACCTAAGTAGCCAGGTTAGGGCGGAGTGGTCAGCCCTCAGGTGGAATGGCTGACAGAATGACAGAAAGCATTAGAACAGCACCCAAGATATATCATCTATTAATGAATATGGAAATACTTTATATAGGATATTCTAGATTCTCAGTGAAAGAATATATGTATATATATATGTATATATATATCCATCATACGTTGTTTCAATTGCTACGGTTTTGGTCACTTTAGCACTGACTTAAATCTCCAAAGCGGTGCCTACAATGCTCATGTGAACATGACCTTAAAGACTGTACAAAATTAGAAACCAAATGTATTAATTGCGTACAATATAACAACAGAATTATTAACAGAGGCTTTACACAATGTGATAGTGCCCATCTTGCAACATCAACAGAGTGCCCTGTATATAAAAATTGTTGATATAATAAGATCAAAAACAAATATGAATAAATTAACAATTTATCAACAAAATTTGCATAAATCTATGATATCTACGTGTGAATTACTAGAAAATACGAGCTTATATACAAATAGTGATGTCTCAAGTCACAAGGTGTTCAGGAGCGTAATGCTAGGGATAATAAAGTACTGGGATTTGGATTGAAACTGCATTCGTACCACGCGGTTACAAATTATCGACCTAGAACAGCTTTAATCACAAATATATCAAATACTTCATTGATGCAACTATGTTTGCCAGATTGTGTAGTCATATATGTATACTGTTCGGCAGAATGTCTGTCTATCTCGTATAATAAATATTTATGCCGAACCTCTTTGTAACTCTGAAAATATCTTAAGTACATTAGGAAATATTTACTCAATGGGCCATAACCCATATATAATTACTAGTAATTTCAATGCACACCATCCAGCATGGGGAAGTGAGAACTGTGACCAGAGCGGTACGAAACTTTATGACTTTTTGTGCGCCAAAATCATAAGCCGTCTCAACAATGTCAAGAAAACAACATATAATCGCAGAAATGGAACTACTCCTAGCTATATTGACATCACTATATATATATATATATATATATATATATATATATATATATATATATTGCATCAATATTGTCATACGTTACTGGTTGGCAAGTAAGTGATTCGGATACATTTTCTGATTACGAACTAATCATAAACATACTTTGTACCCTCCCAAATAATATGATACCTTCAAATGAGATATATATTACGAGGAAATTTAAAACTAAAAGTGCACTGTGGAAACACTTTGAGTTATCAGCTCAGAGAAAGCTGAAACCTATAATGGATAAAAGTAGAAATTGCACTACACAAGATCATCTAAATAGAATAATTCACAGGCACACAGATATAATCACTTACCAAAGCTACAAAATTCATCACAATCAAGAAAATTTTGGTGGACAACAGAGCTAACTATTCTTAGAAAGCGCTTGCTAGCTTGCAGCAGAAGATTTAAAAGAACAAAATGTGAGCCACTGCGACAATTATACAAGCAAAAATAAAATACTGCAAGGCTCTAATATAAACATGCTATTCCAAATACGAAGACAAACTTTTGGAAAGAATTCTGCTCCTCGCTGAATCAAAATACATGGAAAATTATCTATAAACTTTCTACAAGGCCGGAGGATTGAATTTTAACAAAACTATTAGTAAAGTTGATAGAGTTAATAGATTCACAGCAACTCCTTTTGAAACAGCATCAGTGATGCTTTTTTTCCTATGGACTCTGATGACGACAATCAATTGTCTATTTGTCAACAATTTCTTGCTCAATCATAATGCAAAAGAAGACGTGCTCTTCACTGAGAAGGAGGTGGAACGTATCATTTAAAGACAGAATGATAGAAATGCCCCAAGCATGGATTCTATCTCTGCAAACGTAGTGCGTCATATTCATTTTGCTTTACCGCAATTCTTTGCCACTGTATACAATAAATGTCTAGAATTAACAGTGTTTCCCGAAGCATGGAAAATTGCTGTTGTTAAAATAATCCCGAAGAAATATGATCTACAAAACCCCACAGTTAATTCATTTCGGCCAATTAGTCTGTTGGCAGTTATGGGGACAATATTAGGAAAACTGATAGTTGACAGAATTATATATCACCTTCAAAATAATGAACTATTAAATGAAAATCAGTATGGATTCGTCCAAGGCAAGTCCACCAAGGATGCAGTGCTACAACTTACAGACTGGATAAAATATACATTCAGACAGCAAATGTATGGCGTGCTTGTATCTCTTGATATAACTGGTGTTTTCAATAACGCATGGTGGCCTAGAATACTTTTACAATTAAAGAAGAAATGCTGCCCAAGTAATTTATTTAAAATTATGCAGAATTATTTCCATAACAGAAGAGCACAGCTGTACCTCTCTGGATCTACAATAGAAAAATCTATTACCAAAGGCTGTCCTCAAGGAACTTTCTGCAGCGTGGGTCTTTGGAACATATCATATGATGATCTTTTAAACATAAATTCACCGCCAAACTGCGATATTATAGCATATACACATTATGCGCTTCGGTTGGTGAAGGATAAAACTATTAATGGTTTATCTACAATGGCAAACAGAGCATTAGAACAACCTTTCCAGTAGGGAGTAGATAAACTAACTCTCTTTTAATTCAACAAAGGCAACTGCAATGGTAGTCAGTAGAAGAAAGGTGAAAGAGGAACCAGTAACTCATCTTAACAGACAGAGAATTAATTTAGTGAAGACATTGTTTTACCTTGGAGTAATTTTAGATCCCAAACTAACATTTAGAGAACACTTCAATCATGTGCAAATAAAAACCAGTATACTTCTCAATGGTTTGTCAATTGCATCACGTCCCACATGGGGTCTCAACTCTTCGGCGATGAATATGTTATACGTTGGAGCTATCAAACCTCTTGTAAAAGTCTGTTTAGTTAAAGCATGTGCACGTCGGCTTCTGCCTTTGACGAACCCTTATAATCGTTTTACAACCCCCAACCCTCCTTCTCCCAGACCGTTCTGCAAGGTTGCCACCTTTCTCGATACGTCATGGGTATCGTACGAGTTTTCGTCTAAATAAATAATCTTATGTCCATTACTGCAAAACTTCCTTAGTTTTGACACATATATCGCCCAGCTACAAATCTACTGGATTCCATAATAACCCTTATCTTATTCAAAGTGCAGTATTTGAAACCCAGCTCCTTTAGGAGACCGCGCAAAGTGAAGCGCCCATAAGGAAAATCACAAATTTCTTGCAAATGTGCAACCAATTCGTCTAAGGTGGGCGCTCTCCCTTTTGCATAGAATCTATAAATTTCTCGACGAATTAAATCGCACGTGAAATTATCTACTTTCCAGAAACGTTTCCTTTTGTTTTCACACTTCATCGGCGTCTTTGGTATTCCTTTCGTCACAATATTTCTCACTGTACTTCTGTGAATATCCAGAATTTATCTGGTTCATTACATGACTCCTTACAAAGATTATTTGTCAGCACATATTTATATGTTGTCAAAACAAGCGCTTGAATTTGCTTAGAAACAGTTCCCGTTATAACTTTGTTATTTTTTAGGTTTTTCCAGTAATATAATTCGGCCCAGTTATTCACACTGTCTTCACTTTGATTATTTATCTCTACTTCATTTGCATTTACCACTGCATTTCCCTCCTACGGTCTCCACATTGTGACACACAACGAATTTCTGCACGTAATGAAACACATCAACTAGAAGTTGGAACTTTGGCAACTGAGACTCCACGTGGACTAGACATGCGTCTGTCACTTCGAGAAAATCAGGTTTGCTCTTGGTCCTCAACGACAGTGTTCCATTTCTGAAGTGTGGAGATAGATTTATGACGGTCATTAGTGGGCGGGCGGCTCAGGTTCCTTTGACTCGGAACTGCACATGCGTTAAGTAAACGGACTTTACTACTGTGCTCGGCAGTATTCCGAGATGTACTAAATAAACACTGGGTGCAATGTAAACTCAAACAGATACAAAGAGGATTTGTACTCAGATTCATCAAGGGATATGTAACGATTTTCACAGATGCCGCACTTCTAATCGCAGGCATTGAACCTTTATATATATCGACAATTTTCAGTGCAAAGATATATAACATAAAGAAAAGTTATCAAGGTTCCCTACAAGTTCCTGAATTCGACCTTCATCCGAG
>CM060948.1:131896777-132029277 GCA_030765055.1 Mantis religiosa | reverse complement strand
GTATGTACCAATGATGGCCAATTACTAGTGGTGTTTGAAAAGAGATGGCAAACTGCAGTAGCCAGACGCTGGGCAGCCAAGCCGTCATTCACAGAGGACTGTTCCCAATAAGGGTGACTACAATTTTTTTCCTGTAATAACATCTTCCGGTATTCGTTCACATATACATTGCTTTTTTTGTGAATTCTTTGGCCACATTTAATTGCTCGACCACAGAAATTATGAGCCTTTGCATTTCACCAATATGTGAACTTAGACATTCTGATTCAACCCTAGTTTTTTGCACTTATATAGATGAAAT
Organism: Mantis religiosa; assembly: GCA_030765055.1. Classification (NCBI taxonomy): domain Eukaryota; kingdom Metazoa; phylum Arthropoda; class Insecta; order Mantodea; family Mantidae; genus Mantis; species Mantis religiosa. The sequence goes on along the minus strand of CM060948.1, from coordinate 132,028,976 downwards.
TTTTGTTTATTTCACCCCCTCTGAGTAGACATGTGGTGGACTGTTTAAAAAATATCACTATAATTTTTTGCTATCATATTTTCAAGCTTATCATAATTTGTTCAGTACTTTTTATTCCTATATCTCTTATTTTGGAGTGCCTATTGCAAGAAAAACTGATGTAATACACAGAAACGAATAATGGATTCGTACTCAGCAGCCCAAAATTAGTTAAGATCACAGGTCACATCCTTTGATGCAAGAAAAAAGTTTCAAAATGCTGGGTAGTGCAATGACTTACTTTTTTCAAAATTTGAAGGGGAATCACAGAAGAAATATGTGTCCAGTTTGCTTAGGTATGTGCAACTGAAATATGTCAGGTAATATTATCTGCTATCTTAATAAAGTGTAACAGTTGCTGCTACAATCTGTCTCAACCTAGTTTAATCCCGTTGTAAACATCTGTGTGGGAAGAGACAGAGACAGAGATATCGGGGCAGAAAACGGTTAAGCTGTTTATTGGTTTAACGATGTTAATGGGCGTTTTCTTTTATCTGCATGCGTACGATTTACTCGTCCTTTAAGTATAGTACAGTAAATAGTTTTCTGATCACTGCTCTGCGCGTATGCAAATGTTTTGATTCTTATAAATGTAATAGCCCCACATTTTATCTTTCTGCTTCACATACCACAAAGATGTGTTCTGTATACTATATGCAGATTAGGCAGAAGACAGGTGAAGTAATATACACACTATTAAATTATGTTAAATTAAGCTGTATTTTAATTAATAATTATAAAGGACACTGCCATTATATAATATTTTTGCATTCCTATACCAGGTGGCTCACTCACAACGTGGTCTGTATCGAGTTGAAAGCTTATTAAGATATTATTGTTTATAGAGTGAGTTGCTTCTGATACTTAACACTGTATTTCCTCGCGTACCTCACAAGCTCAAGAACACTTATGTATATGCAATTTAAAATAGTAAGGTATTCATCTAAGAACAGGCCGGTGCTTCAGTCGATATGGAACACAATTGAGGCAAACCTTCAACAAGTGGCGAGAGGCGAATGATCGCGCGTTGTTTTACGGTTCTTAAAGAAAGAAACCCGGAATTGCCTATAAACATTGAGAAAGAAGCTGGTGATCTCCTTGGTGTTTCCGAAAGTAGTGTACATAGTGTTAGAATGTAGCGGCAAGCATCCGGAACTCTAAGAACACCGGGAAAATCGTGCAAATGCAAACAGCGCGTGGAGAAATACGACGATTTTACGAAAAATGCTGTACACAGTAAAGTTCATGATTATTTTTTCAAAAATGAACCAACTCTTAGATTTAATAGGTTAATGTGTAACCCAATTATATTTCTTTATTGTCTAGAAGTTAGCGCTGCTATATATACTACTAGTGTTTTAAAACTCATGTGAATGCATGTAGCGTCTAACGCGTGGCGAGTTGTATCAGCTCCGCCTTGTTGTTTACAGCAGGATTACACTAGCATGAAATAGAGTATAGAAACCTGAAACTGAAATTCAAATTATTTCAGACAGAAGTTGAACAAATTTTTCAGCTCAAAGAAAAGTAAATAAGTAGATGTATGGTAATAAATATTTTTATAAAAACTATTAGAGAGTAATGATAGATTTGGTAGCTTCACTAGATTCCCTACAGCTAACAAAATGACAAAATTTTTATGAAATCTATGAATTTTGGTACACTTTAATAAATGTTTAAAAAATCACTTAATTGAGAGGGCCTTTTATGACATAGATGAATATCTGCAATTGTGATTTGTAATTTCAACAAGTGAGTATAATCTTTAAAATATATTTCTGAAATCAGTAAATAAGTACATATTTATGAATTATTATTATTACTATTATTATTTATGTTCGTTCAGTATATAACAAATAAGAAAATACTAATACAGTTTATTACATCTTCTGTTTCATATTACTGAGATCTTCACCTTATGACCAATGGACAGGAAGAACCGCGAGACCCTCCTCAAAGAAAGGGAAAACCGAAGATTGTTTCTTTTTTACCATAAAGACACATAAATTAATTATTAATCTCTTTATATGCATTGTAAAATTTGTAAAATTTGTAAATCTTGATGTATGTAACTAAATATTGTAATATGTAAACTTTTTGGACGAAACTTGATACATGTATTTCATGTCTATAACTGAATAAACCATCATTATTAGTATTAGTATTTCTGAATTTCTCTCCTACAAACAGACATTGTAACACTACAAAGCACAGAGAAAATAAACACATGGCAACAAACAACAAAATAAAAGAGGCTCAACAACATTGTATTATTCCCATTAAGTAAAGAATCTGATTTTTCTCTATATATGTGCTATATTCCATTTCTTTAACTAGATAATCCCTGTTTTCATGCTTTTGTATAGGCCTGTGATAAAAAGTGACCTCTGACACAGTTAATCAAATATAGCCCCCAGCAAGAGTTGTTTGTTAATTTCAATGAAGAAGACAATGACCTTGGAGATGGAAGAAAATATATTGCAAGAACATTTTCAATGGCAGCAAAGTATTCCTGCAAATAATCTGTATATATTATAAATAAATAACAAAACTTGGTAACCAACTTCACTTATCTGGTGTAAAATTGCCGAAATACTTTGGGACCATTTTCACTATGTTTCCCTCACATCCTCAGACAATAGATTTATTAACCTTTCGGTTACTACTGGAATTTGACGGATAGTTCGCTATTGTGCTGCTACCTACTTGAGGCAAAACAAACTTATTCACTGAATCTATTGAAAGTATTTCAAAATTCATCACGCGATTTTCATTTTTCAAAATAAATATTTCTCCAAAACCGTTAGATCTAACGGTCCATTGAATTGTTTTATTAATTTAACTTCTGGGTTTATTTCATGGTTAAATGACCAAATATATCCTGCCACCGTTGACCTATCAATCTGTTTATATTAATATTTCTGAAATGTTCCTTCACTGTAGTTCCTAAATCACGTTTGGTCCAACAAATATAAATCTTATCTCATTCTAAACAGTTAACTTGATAAATGCCAGATATATATTATCTGAAATGTTATCTATTTTATAAAAATCCAGTCATTTTTTATGCTATGTTTATTTTCAGATACCAATATTGTAACTCCTTTAAGAAAATGCTTGTACTGTTTTATTTGCACACCCAAGGATAATATGTAAACTTTTTAAAATTGTAGTCAATTTTAAATTTTTAGGGTTAAAATTATAATTTCCATTTTTTATATTTAAAGTTTTCTATCATTTTGTTATCATATTTCTATTGAAACCAATAATTGAAGCAGTCTTAATATTGTATTTATATTCGGTACTAAATTCCTCTTTATTTTGGGGTATATTTATTAACCTTTAAGTGAAACTATTAAAATGAGCAAATTTATGTGAAGAAGGATTCAACACTTTATTTTTTAATGTAATTATCAATATGAGCTAATTTCCTGTAAATGCAAAAGTTAAATTTTTTGTTGTTCCTTGTTATTATTTTTATGTATTGTTTATTATATAAAATATAATTGCTTATTATATTTATTACCTACATATTGTATTGTTTATAAGGGAAAGCAACCATTATTTTTATTTCCAATATGAACTTTAAATATGTGTGGCTAGTAAGCCTCCGCAGAATGGAGTTATGTTGGCTATCCTGAACTTTTATTCATCTCTATGTTGTTTTTTTGTATTACTACCGCTTATGTTTTGTTCTGAATAAGAAAAACTTCAAATAAAACAGATTTAATAATTATTACGCAAATCTTTATTTGAACACATCAAGAGTAACCGACGTAACCATACACTTATCTTAAATATTTAAAAGTTTCAAAACATTATCTATTTATCTCTCCGGAACTACAGCAAAAATTTCATTCACGTATCTATACCAAATTTTAAAAATTAAAGGGAATGTTTTAGGGACTTTTATTTAAAATAGCTCATAAAACATCTGCAAAAATATGAAAGGGTCTACCCATAACTACTATAGAAATCTGTTGAAGAAATTGTGCATAAAAAGTTTAAAAAAATATTGGTCCAAACAAAGATTAGTAAGGTTTACAAAATCATCTTTTAATTTCTTATTTAAATCTATCTAACTCAACCGTTTCTTGAAAAACAGCAAGGGTTTTCTCTAGGAATACTAGGAAATAGAGCAGTTACATTAAAGGAAACAAGTATATCATTTTTAGGTAATACTACATTCCTGATCTTATTTACTAAGCTTTCAAATTGGCCAAAATACTAATTTTTATATTAAGACTTTTATCTAGCGTGTAAGTAGGAGAATTTATAAAATTTGCAATAGGTCGCATATTGTGTCCAGGTTTATGAATTTTAGGTTAGCATAAATTCTAGGTAAAATTAGATTACTAACTTTTACAATATGTTGCTTCATTGTAAGCAGTTGCAGGTTTTTACAAAACGTTTACATAATTGCCTATTTTTTGTGTTTTAAAATGAAGTGTGATATTTATCAAATACAGTAAGTGTTATTTTACGAATAAGGGTGATATAAAACATAAATCTGAGAAAATAATTGGGAAAATAATCGTCTGTATACTCGCCAACTGAGTAGTTAGCTATATACTAAAATACGTACAAAAACATAGGGAGCTCGACATCTGGGAGAAAAATACATAAAAAAGCACAAAAAACCAACTAATGAACTTTGAAATCCCGCCAGAAGACAACCCCACATTTAGGTTCATCACGAAATCAACAGATGGCAGCAACAACTCCAGAACTAACAACACCACTGGATTAAGCTTCAGTCACAATAGAGCTGATGATGCGAACAATAGTTTACGAAACATGTCCTCAATTATAGGTACGTAAGTGAAGTTTATGTGTAAAAAATACGACTCATCTATAATTTAAATGTGCGGATGTCATAAGCATACAACCAAAAGAAGGCACTGGCCATATAATTTAGTAATTCCCGTATATCAAAAATGTTTGATCAGAGGCCCAAGTGGTTTACCGGGGAAATATATGGGTCAATTGCAAAATTTAATGACATGACGGCAAATTGTCCACGGTAGCTCAATGGGTAAGAGCGACTGGACGGAAACCAGTAGATCTGTGGTTCATATCCCGGCCGTGGCATTGAATGTTTCATGACGATTCTATCAATCTAATATCATAGCCTGTATATGCCTAGTGTGAAGAAATGAATAATTTCCATCAGTTAACTTAAAGATCTAATCAGTTAGAAAGTATTAAATTAATATAGGTAAGATATCTAGTAATAAATATACCCCCAATCATTCTATCTGTTTCTAAATAATTCAGTTCTCATCTCACACTAATCATCACAAGTTTGAGAACATATTTTATGTTCCGGTACAACTTAAATCGTTTTTGAACCGTAGCAATTGCATGTTGGTTATTTGGTCCGCTTAAGCAGCAGCGTTATGCCTAATACTGGCGTACTGTATTTCAAAAAGTAAGGTAAATTCTGTGCTTTATTTATTTTTTTTTTTTTTTTTTTTTTTTTTTTTTTTTTTTTTTTGATGGTTGCCTTAGAATATGCGTCTGCATTTCAAGGGTTTTACAGCACAAAGGAGAAGTAAAAATGAAAGAGTTGGCCGTAGCCGTAATCAAGAGCAAGCAGGTAGTGCTTCATTAGCTGTACCGACAACCAGTAGTTCCCCTCAATGTTTGGCCAACGGAATACAGATCAAATGTTTGGCTAACAAAGAAAAGAAATTCATAATATTCCATGGCGTTCCAGTTACGTGCCTGATACCATACGAATACCACACAGGATCATATTTGTAAAAGACATTTCATTTCAGCATATAATTAAGCCATGTGGTTACGATAGAGAATATGATATAGAAAGCCTAAATGTAGAAAAAAAAGAAGAAAAGAAAGAAAAGAAGACTTGGTTGTGGTTGCTGCTCCTGCTTGCCGGTGGCGCAAATTTAACACCATCAGGTTACGCCAAATCGGGGCATTAATCATAGCAAAATGGGTAAATGAAAACCACTGGGAATTTGGTAGTGTTCCCAATCATTTTGTCCTGCGCGGGTTGTAATTAAAAATTAGATTCCTGAATTTAAAATACATGTGTTTAGCAATGAACCCATTTATAGAGTACTATGTAAACCAGAGTGGAGGGCGTCTCGATCAGTACATAGGACGTCGTTACGTAGGAAGCCCTCGTACAGCTAGGTAGACGCTTAGGTAGCTTTTAAATTAGTCTATTCAGAATTGTTAAACGCATCCTTATATGCGGTACAAAATCTCTGGGCAGGTGAGCTATCAACACGGGTACAAACATCATGAGCGATATTGCCGGACAAGTCAGCGAAAACACACAAAAATTAGTAAGTAGGTTGCAGCAAGGTAAGGGCAGTAGAAAGAGATCAGCTCCGAAAACAATATCTAGCTTTATCTTTCATAATTTACGATGTTATATGTGACGAAATAAACTCAACGCTGTATATTATAAGAATCACTAAAAACAAGTGAACTTATATTTACACGTATCTTTTAAATTTATTACCTCCTTTGACCTCCTAATCTAGGGAAATTCCCTCCAATCCTTCATTACATCAAGAAAAATAAGTAGAATAAGAATAGTTAAGTCACAAGACATTGATTAAAAAAGCTACTTCATAATGCTGTTCGTATGGCCAAAGATAAAATAATAAACAGCTATTTCACTCCAATAAGTTCTAACAGCGGCGGCGGCCATTGCCTGCCACTTGCTCTGTTTCACTATCATGTAGCCTAGGAACACGTAGCGATTGTTTTGTTTTTGGGACGTCAAAACAGCAAACAATTATATACCTAAAGCTCGTGGTAATGATGACGTCATTAAATAGAGTTGAGAGCAAGGCTTTTGTCCAGACAGTAACCGAATGAAAAGAAGTTTGTAATGATGGCGTAATGAGTGACGTCACGAGTGACGTCATTAAACGGCCTAAAAAGCGACCTGTACTACTCGCGTTTTATTAGCACCAGAATTCAGGAAAGGAATGTAAACAGTTGAATTTGTTTTTGTATAAGTGATGTATTTTTGCCGAAATGCAAAACTATTAGGTACAAAATATATATTGAATTTTTTAAAATGAACACTCTAGACATCGCAAATAAGTTAAGAACAGGGAGTCTGACTAGGTATCGTAGCCAATAAATATAGACTATTTGTTAAGCCATATTGTAATTCTTATCCTACGTAGTAATATTGTTACGCAGAGAAGGTTAAGATACTGCTTGGAACGTAAAGAGAAGGTAACACAAAAGAGCTCCTTGTCCTTCAGTATAAAATGAGAAGCAATTGCGAAAGAGAAATGAGTGTATATAAGGCAAATTAAGAAAAGTGAGCAGCTATTGTTTGGATAACAGCAGGAGTACGGAGGTTGAAAGGGTTATTGTGTACTGGTGCCCTGAACCAGCATGCCTTGTGTAGCGAGAATAAAGATGATAAGCGCATAATGTTTGAAATTCAGTTTGAGTGTAAGGTGACCCTCATTTAGGAACCTGGCATGAATAACTAAATTTAAAATATCATTTGTGGGAGATGCAAGACGCCCACTCCTCACTACAGTCTTTTGTTATCTTAGAGGCATACGAGTATTGGTAGTGTTTTGCCTTTGTTAATTTATCTTGTTTGAGTGAATAAAAAGTTCAGTACCGGAAATGCTCTCATTTTAGTATAATAATAATCCTGCATGCAACATTTGGTGCCGAAACCACAGGAATCGCAAGCGATACATTACACGAGAAGCCTGAGAGGATTCAGAACTAGATCGAGAGGCTTAAATATCGAAACACGAATGTGTGCTTTTGTAGCACACCACGAACAACCAAGATAGGATTAGGACTACTACTTAGCAGATTCGGCACTGCGACTAGTCTTCCTCATTTGTACCCATGTCCGTAGTGAGGCATCCCCGGGAGGAAGGATGAGGCGAGAGGAGACAGAGGGCGGCGGTCCCAAGGAGCCACGATGGTGCAAAGGGAAGATCCCCACATTTTACTTAAAAGCCTCTCGGTAGCACAGGACAACTGACATTCCCCCGGCTGTGGTTCGAAAATGATCCCAGCAGCCCATTAGCAAATGGTCCCTGTAGCCTATCCCGAAATGGTCGGTTCTGAGACCGCTAACCAACCTACCTGAGGAGGAAGTAGTTTCCTCAGAGCATATCGTTCTACCATGCACCGCCGAGACCGGTGCAAACACTTCTATCCTGAAACAGACTACTAGATGAGAGATTATGTTAAATGATAATGGAGAGAAATGAAGGGACAGGGAATTCGGGTGATGTAATTCACCTACCTAGCATTCGCCTGTGACAAGCAAAAACTCCCGAAAAAACCATGGGTCATGTAGGTCGGCCACGGGAATCGAAACCGGGCCTGCCAATTGCGGCCCACAGATGAAACCGCCTGAGCCAACGGCGTTAAATCACATGATCTCGGGGACCAATTAACATCACTACCACAGGAAATGATGAAACCTCTGAACTTCTCCTTCAAATGATCGATTGTTTCAAGAGCAGTATGACATGTGACACCATCTTGCTGGAACCAGATATTCCTGAGATCCATACCATCCAATCGAGGCCAAAAATAGTTCCATATAAGAGCCTGTCATCTTTCTCCATTGACAGAGCTTTTCCATTAACAAAACCGGCTCTCAAAGTTTGATTGCAGGCAACCATATGTGATATTTGGGTAGACAGTATTGTTTCTTCAGGTTCTCCCATTTCCTCTATCATCATTCCACCAATTGCTCGATGATTATATTTCCTGATTAATTTTGCCCTCATTACATGGCATCTACCTCCTTACTCCCGAAACACCATACCAGGGTTCAGGTTGATCACCCATTCTGAGTATTCTATTTTATCCAGAAGTTCTCTGCTCCTTGTCAGGAGTCTGACCTCAGGCAGTCACTAACTCGTGAGTCTATAGAGTATAAGTTTTACATAAAAGAGGGTAAAAAATAATTTTAAAAAATTGAATCAAGATCAATTGTAGTAATCAAAATAAGTCCCCTACTTTTAAAGATTTTTGCTTTTAAGTAGGATTCAAAGAGAAACTTTTACCAAACGATTGATTTGTACTCTTGTTCATAGGAATTAGTAACAGAGATGTCCAAATTAACTGATAGAACTATTTGTAGTTGATTTTGCATGCTACACCACTTACATTTGTATTTTCTGAGGGGCTAAATTCGGGATCCATTTAACAAAACGAAAACTATAAGATTTGTAACAGCAGGACTAGAATCAATATACTAATAAGAAAATTCTCTGTAGCAAATTTTAGACTCTTAATAGGCCATGACTGTCTCATCAAATATTTATTCAGTATTGGTATAGCGCAGAGCTGTATTCCTAACAAAAAAGTAGGGGGATGCACAGCTAAAAATTTTTCCAGATGCTGGAGAACCGATCAAAGTTTTGCACTTGTAGATTTGCCTTCCTGCTTTGGTTGTCCTCAGCATGTATACGACATTTTATCCATTCTTTTATGTAATCCTCTGGATTCCACATTTGTACTGGAGGTTCATTAATAGTCATAAACACTATTTGAAGTATTTTGAATGATAAATTAAGAGAGGTAATGAATTAAAAAGAGTATAAGTAATATTATTAGTAAGGGGACTGGGTGCCCCTCCGAAAAATACTGAGGGGATGGTGTATATCCGCGTTCCCCCTGCACTACGGCCATGGTATAGTGAGATCTTCCAACCGACCGACCGACCGACCAACAGTCCTTTACTTGAGTAAATAATTTCTACCAAAGTTGAAAATCTGATATGGCCAGTATATTTAATGGGACTATGTTAAGTTCAACAAAATATAAACAAAATTAAGCCAATGGAGAATAAACGAAGAATTAAAAGTGTCTCAACAGACAGAATGCACCACTGGACAAAGAATTGAACATAATGTCTCGGGCAAAATGTTACAGTGAATTACATACACTACTGTGAATTTGGTTGGAGAGCATACACAAGTTTTGTATTTTATTCAGTTCAAATAAAGATATTTTAATGCAAAATCTTTGGATAAGATAGAAATAAAACTAGGCAATCATTTGAACCTAATAGAAAATTATAAGATAATTTACATAAATAATTTATTTATCTTTGACACTTAAAAAACTTACCTGAATCCACATTAAACTGGTATTTGCTACTATAGCATCCCTTCCTGGCTCAATATGATGATCTTCTGTACACTGCTCTGTGGTCTGAGAAGTTTTATCAGATTTTAAACAAGTGGCCTTTAATTGACCATCTACCATATTAATCTGCCAATCAGATAATTTGAAAGGTCTAAATCCATCTGCAGGTTCAGCATTCACAATATTGGTTGGTTTTACAATTTCACCATGTGTACTGCATCTGCCAGAACTCTCTTCCAAACTCTTTAGGGAGACGTTTTTATTATCTTCCTGTTTCTCTTGTCCACTTAAAATGGATTTATCTTGAATATGTTCAGTGTGTTTATCCATTATCTCTCTATTCATGTTTACAAATAAATCTGAAATTAAAACGAAAGTTCTATTAATTAATGGATAAATCTGAAAATGTATCAGTAATAGAAATTCAATGGGAATTACAAACATCAGCATTTTTATTCTTTGAATAAGCACTAGCAACAACTGACAATTGGGGCTACATCATAATTACCTGCATACTGTGGTGTTTTCCACTAGGGTGCTTTTTTATTACAGTCAAAATGACCTGAGGCTAAAGCACAATGATTAGAATGAAGTCTATCAAGATTAGTCTGTGGGAGAATAACAATTAAAGAAAATATAAGAAATTTTAATGAGTTATTTATCTAGAAAGTTTATTAAAAATGTTTTTAGGTTTATATCATCCCCAAATGCAGTGGCTTTAGCAAAACCAGATTAAATAAGTAGCAAAGGTGTAGGTATGGAACAAAACACTAGTTTAGCATAAATGGATTACAAATATTATTCTAAAACAATGTTTGAATTTGCTGGAAGAAATGAGAATAAGGAACAACTAGGTTGCTGGAATATTTCTGTTTCTATAATATATTACAAAACCAGAAATATTAAGAGGACAAAATAAGTTAAATGGGAGTTCTGAAAACAAGCAAGACCAATGCTTTACTTGTCTATCAGCAAATCTAGCTTATGAGGCCACCTAGCAGTTTTGTCAATTTGTACCATATTACACTACAATTACCATATTTTTGCCATATAATCGTGTTAAAATTATAGTTAGTTACTAACGCTCCCCACATGGCAACCTTGACCTTCGGGGTAACCTCACCCCACCAAGCGATGACCGGACCCATTTCTCAGGTGGAGGCACCCAGAGGGCGGTGTCAATTACCTCCGATGATAGGGTGATAGTGAAGATGGCGGTGAGGTGAGAGGACCTACAGTTTTTACCGTGGACTCCGAACCACGTTGGGCATAGGGGATACTTCACGTGTGCTAGACAGAGGTGAAGGCGTGGATAGGGCCGACTTAAAATCGCCAACCCCAGAGCCGGGAATCGAACTCGGGACCGTTAGAACGGGAGCCGCGAACGAAACCACCGCGCTACCCCGGCGCCCCTCGTGTTAAAATTATTAACTATGACAATTTATTGCACAGATTTAAAAGGACTAATAGCAGAAATGTTTGGAATATCTCTTGTCAATGGCTATAGTTGTAACTTTGGAAAGAAAAGAGAACTACAGTACCTATTTTTTCGTTAACTCTCATGTCATGCCATGCCTAGTCATCACATGTTCTTTGATATCCTTGTGTTAACATATAAGCAAGTAAGGTAGACATGCTACTTTAACGAATGCCCAATTATGCCTTCATTCTGGCTACATTCTGGCTATTCAAAGAAAAGTATGATGTTTGACACTATGTATGCTACATGATAAAGTGGTTAGCAGTATGCAATCAATTTTGCCTATAATGCCCGCAATCTTTACTGGTGCATATAGCTCCTAACTGCCAAAGCCCTTTCATCTTCCAAATAAAATATCATCAGCATAAAGAAGCAATAATTGCTTTGCATAGTTATTTCATATACTTGCAAACTCTGGATTTTGAAACTATGTAGCCTCACAATTAGTCACAAGTTATATCATTTCAAAATATCTGAGAATTAGTAGCAACTACTGTGCTGATTGCAGTGACCAATAACACTTGGTTATTGGTATTTAGGCTTTACTCAGGTTCCTCCATTATTTTTAGTAGTATCTAAATGAATTATTTGTTAACCATTTCATAAAAGTGGCTATTTCTAACCTGATTTACATATTCAGAATCAATATTTTCTAAAAGATCATTAACATATCAAAGTATGGGACATGAAGCTTTCACTTACTGCAATTAAAATAATTATGATGCAACCTCACAAACGCTTAAGCATTCACACATCTAAGATAAAGAATTTTCAGACCATCAGTGATTTGAATAAATGAAAGAGACTCCTCATAAGTTTGCTGAAGCTTCAGTAGTCAAGGCAGAAATTGACCTGGGTGAGATAGAACTTCTGTTTTAATGAGTTATCGTTAACAGCATGATATATGCAGATGCCTTGACAGTGGTTCGTGAAATCAGAGTCAAAACAATATTTCACCTCGGTAACATATAACTTCTCATAGGCCGTGCCATGGCGGAGCAGCTAGATCGCTTGATTCTCACCAAAACGGCATGGGCTCGATCCCAGGCAACTGTAACTCCAAAACTGTGGCGGATAACACTGCGTAAGGGCGGATTTTCTCTAGGATCTCCAGTTTCCCCCGTCATCTCGTTCCACCGGTGCTCCATCTTCATTTCATATATTATCAGTGTCACTGCCTGAGGCAGGGGCGGTTCTCTTTTGATGCGTTTGAATCGCCAAGTGAACTACTTGTTTTTTAATCACTTCTACATTTATGTTTTATCTTTTAGCATTTAATTTTCATTCATAAACGTTCTCTAAATTATATTTTGTAATGGAACCGCTCTCTTGGCGCCCGCGTGTCGATAATGCAGCTAGCTTACTTCGCCAATAGTGATTCGTTATTAAATGGTCTAGGTGACCGTAGCATATGCGGTGGGTGAAGTGTGGTTGGGGGGCAGAATGTATTGCTTGTTACCATAACAATGGATTCGATGCACAAAAGCCATGTATTCCGCACCAACTCGCGTGTGGGTGGCACCCAATGAAATGTTCAATATTTCAGAAAGTGATCTTAAGGTAATTCGTCGATTCTCTCTCACAATGGCAGCAGCAGTGTTGATGTTTTCTTCCGTAAGAGCAGTAACTGGAGCACCGGGTCCACCTTCCTTTGAAATTGATTGTCTCCCCTCTTTAAACATTTTAAACCACCTTCGAGCTGTGCTGTAGGGAAGAACAGACTCTCCATAGGCCTCCTGTAACATTGTATAGGTCTCAACTGAAGATTTATTGAGACGAAAGCACAATTTCAAAGTCGCATATTGTTCCTCGCGTGTTACCTCCATTGCAGCGGCAGGCGATACTGAACATGTCTGAACTTGCCTGGTTCTCATAGGCGGCAATCAGGAGTACCAACAATGAAACTACTACGGGGTGTTTTTTTTTCACATTAAGCTAACAAATATTAATAAGATTGAATTTTAGTGCGAAAAATTATGACCGTAAAAATTATGATCATTATTTATTGAACAGCCTCGTATATGGCTATGCGGAAGTAGCTGTTATCAAAAACTGTACTGCTAGCCCTGTTTGCTTATCGGCGTTACAAAGGGCACTTGGAACAACAATGGCGTGACGGATTTGAAAAATATTACCCGGGAATTCCGAAAGCATGAAGCGTCTTTGGAACATTTAAGGAGCTGTGGCGGATTGAAGGAGCTGGAAAAACAAACACTAACACTATTGCAGACGCTCTTCGGAAAAGCTCACGTCTATATATTGTAAAATAGAATGAGAACGTTAAGTTTAGCAGGCTTTTCATGCAATATCCCATTAGAGCTGCTTTATTGTTAAGTGGACGAGAAATAGCGTTTCGTGGACATAATGAAAGCGAGGACTCTTTAAATAAAGGTAACTTTAAAGAACTTTAGTATTCAACGAAATTCAAAACCACTATTCCAGCATAAAATCCGTTTTTGCAGACCATTCAAACACAATTCAAAATGAAATTACCGAGTGCATTTCCGATTATATAAGGGCTCTGTTAATGATGAAATTAATAACACATAGATTTCTATGTGCAGGTAGATGACACTACTGACATATCACAAAAAACACAATGCTCTTTAATTCTGCGATGTCAGTCCATGTGGAAATGTAGTTGTAGGATGTCTGGGTTTCCATGATGTTAGTGAAGGCCGTACTTCAGACGTACTCTTTCGTGTACTTGATGATTCATTAACAGAGTTTCGTTATAAATCTAAACTTGTTGGATAGTGCTATGATGGCACCACTGTTATGTCCGGGCACTTAAATGGTCTCCAAACGAAGGTGAAAGACGTAGCACCCCAAGCTGTCTTTGTTCAAAAATTTTACAAATAGACTTAATTTTTGCAAATAGACTTAATCTAGTTTTGCGACAAAGTTGTGATAGGATTCAGAAGTGCCACATCTTTTTTTTTTTTTTTTTTTTTTGTTTTTTTTTTTTGTTAAACATGAGTAAAATACCAGCTTTTCCCATTCTGGCTAACGATCTTATGTTCTTAATATCGAGGTTGGAAGGTGTATACTTACAGGAACAGACACTAGATGGCTTTCCGTTTCTGAGACCTTAAAAGTAATAGTAGAAATATGGGACGGAATAATACGGGTATTTTAACATATATTGAAAAATGGCGTTTCAACAGGTGTTCATATGGCTGAGGGTTTCACACATAAGTTTAGTAGCCTTGAATTTGCTTTTCTACCTCTAGTTTTTAAAGACATTTTTGATATGACTGACATTTTATTCAGTGTATTGTAGAAGAAATCATTAGATGTGGGATTTTGTGCAAACATGTTTCACAGTACAATAGACGCTTTAAACAGAAAGGGAAATAATGAATCTTTCAATCAATTTATTGAATCAACTTCATTTAAAGATAAAGAACCTTCGAAATGCGAAATCTGTCCTTAGCACAGTACAAACAAAATTTGAAGTCCCTATTTAATGAAAATTGGATAATGTAACGACCGAAATTAAGACATGCAAAATTTAAAATTTCTAAAGCGTGCTGACAGTTCAAAACTTCAACAGTACTCTGAAATATACCCCTTCGAAGATTTGAGCGATTTAAAGCTGTGCTACCCAAAACAGTTTTTGGATACGGAAAGACTAAGGAACGAGCTTACATTAATTTACCAAGATGAGGCTAATGAAGGTGTTAATCTTCAAGCATTATTGAAGTCTTTAAAAGATAATAATATGGATGACGTCTTTACTGTTGCCTACAAACTGTTTAGCCTGGTTCTTGCAATACCGTCTAATAGTTGTTCTGCAGAATGAAAGTTTTCGTGTTTGAAGAGAATAAAAACTTCACTCTGAAACAGCTTAAGCAATAGCAGATTAACATCATTGGCTACTATTTCCATTCACAAGGACGTACTCAGCGAACTGATAAAAACTCGTCCCTTCTACGAAGACGACATAGATACACTCGCGAGGATGAAAAACAGTTGCCACACAGTTAAGCTGTGCATATCAGGAGGTGAGACTGAAACATGACCAGCAAGTTGAAAAAAAACAGGCATGTGCTATCACGTTTAATTGATTGCATTATGTTGTCAGTAGAAAAGAGCATTGTCTCTAAAATGCAGGATTTTAACACTAGAGTCATTGATAAGTTCTGCAATAGAAAGGAGCGCCGAATGGACTTCATACTTCGACATTAAGTAAGACCATAAGTGTTTTTAACAATATGTAGCTTTGTAGCGCACTACTAATTTTATACACCAGATGCCACTGAATTTATAATGCCTATTCTTCCGGTATGCAGTGATAAGTAGATATATGACAGCAGTTTTGGGTTGGGATTTTGATTTCATTACGAAAGGAAATCACAAGATATTTGTAACTTTTTATCTAAAATGGTGCTTCCGGGAGGAAAGAAAGAAAAGGTAACAGATAGTACAAAATTCAATGAGATGAGCTTTGCACAATTTGGAGTATCCTGAAAATTACAAATATTGTGAAAAAATAATAAGTGAAGGTGAGTGTAAACAAGTGTGACACAACAAAACTTCAATATTGTGATAAAGTTACTCAAGTATGATTCCGCAGTACATTCTTTGCCAAATTTCTCTGGAAATTGTATAGAAGAACTAAGAAGTAATATTGTTTGTCTACATGTATCACATCTGCATGGTTCAAGAAGACAATCAGTTCCACAGCATGTACTTACAGGAATGCATCTTCAACTTCACCACTTTTAATACTGTTGTATGCTGAATTTTCTTGGATTGATAATGACTTCAAAAATTTAATGATGCCCAATGAAAGGAACTAATCGCAATCTGAACACAAGCTTCAGAGGATAAAGGCACAGGACTAACTAAAGAAGCATGGTAAGATTAATAGGACTGTCAAAACAATTTTGTAGTGTAAAGAGTGGAATATTGGATGAGGTACTATTAGAAGCAACAGTAACTTTACAGTTCCATTACTGTTAAAGTTGTTTTGAAGGAACCTTTCAGTAAAAATCAAAATAGAAGAAATTAGAATTAATTGCTACCGCAGTTCTTTTCCTCCTCCCTAACATATTAAGCTAAAAATGCTTCTAGACTCATAGTTCCATTCATTTTCATTAAATCAACTTCAAACCATTTTCATTGTCCTGCATGGTCTTCAGATAAAATTAATGACCTTGGCTATGTGTGTTGACATATGACAACCACTTAAGACTGCTGATCCGGTTGGGATCATTTGGTTAGGCACTAGCTTATTGATCCCAAAGTCATGGGTTTACACCCTGCCCAGATTAATGGTTTTTCAACTAGGTTTAAACGCAATATCTCGACCTCAGTAGATCTAGCAACATGCAAAAGAATCCTAAAGGCTGAAATTCTGGTACACAGGCACTCATATGGTACTGGTAAAACAGCATCATTCATAAATAAAATAAAACAGAACACTCGAGTCTCAAAATTTAATGCCTTTGCATTGATATGATAACCTTCATTTTCTTCTAACAGTATGAAGTTTCGTTTAGGCAATAGATTGATCATATATTATGTTGTTCCTATAATGGCAGTATTCCGTTTAATTGTCTTCCCTTAAGTGCTTATGGCAGAAAAGGCATTATGATCACACAGTCAGTTTAGTAACTTTTGAAATTATTTTTATATTTATTGACCTATCATCATTACTTTCTCATTACATGATGCATACTACTTTTCTTATATTGATTTCCCTGACAATCACAGTCTTGGATTGGATTGGATTACGCTCCGGAAGTTATTCGGCACTGCAACCGGTCTTGATCTATTGTATGTATGCCCCAAGTGGGGCATTCCCAGGAGAGAAGAGGAGACGAGAGGAGACAGAGGGTGGCCATCCCTAGGAGTCATGATGGTGCAGAGGGCAGGGTCCCTAGAGAACACAGTCTTTTAATATGGGACTTAACTATTTTTGCAAATGTCATTAAAATAATATTAAAATCAGAAGGTGTAATTTTGAAATTTAAGGGAAATGACTAATTTAAAGTATAAAATGTTACGTCATAGATTCTCCTTAATCAGCCTCCATCATACTAATAGCTATACAACACTCTAGTTGTTCTTCTTTTTGGTGTGTTTTACTTCACAGAAATTACTCATAGCTATAATACATTGAGAACAATAGAGGGATTGCTGTTATTGTGACCTAGCTTTCAAAACAGATTATGTATACTGAATATACATATAAACAAATCAATAAAACTGAATTTCAATTTGTATTATTCCCCTTTTTGTAAAGCATACAATTAGAGAATTTGTAGGAACATTTTCTTGATCTTCTTTGTAAAACTAGCTAATTCCGAGACCTTCTGACAAACTTGGAAATTTACTTGATTTCTTTTTTAAGAAATCCCTAACCTTACAATTGATGAGCGCTTTTTCAAAACTTGATAAATGCAAAATTTTACGAAATTGAGTTATATATATATATATATATATATATATATATATATATATATATATATATATATCAGAATAACTTTCCCCTTCTGCATCGTTCTGTGAAATCAGATTTTGCAAAATTTGATTCATGTTCTCTGTAGAAGGTAGGAAATACCGACAGTTTTTTTTTTCAAAACTCGATAGATGCACTTGTTCAGTTAAAGCAGAAGTCAATAAATGTAATTTTATTATTTTACGATCCAGCGTGTAGCAACCTCAATTTGATGAAACGCATGTTGGCATTGACTGCCATCTCACTGTTATGATTCTGGGAATTGTCAATCATTTCTGCAAGCTTTGTACACAGCTGCATCATTGGCAATAACTGCGAGCTCAGGTTGTGCACTTCGATTTAATATTCATTTCTGAAAGCTATATTATACTTATGTGAAATTTTAATCTTAACAGAGACACTGCACTGTACAATCTACAATGGACAAGAGCTCAGATTGTGAAACTGTACCAGTCTTAGAATGCGCGGGTAGGAATTGCAAAAACAGGGAAAGGAAATAAAAATGCAAGTCAAGGAAAGCTCATACTCCAGCGGTTTCATGTTCACGTGGTCTTCAGTGCACTCTATGAAATCCTACAAGTAAAGGGCATAAGCACTGTGATGTAGCTTATTTGACTTACAATGATATAAGTGGATTTCACCAACATCTTTCCGTGCTCAACAAAATAGATCAAGATAAATTCCTTATGAAGTATAAGAGTATTACATCTCCTAGTCACAGAGTGGTGTAGAAGAAACTGCAAATAGAAAGCGGATTGTTAACATTAAATACAGTGTGAGAACTAATGATTACCGAGTATTGTCAGTGTGCACTGCAAGCTTTCAAAAAATCACAGGTGTGTCAAAAGATAGATTATCTTTCCTGGCTAGAAAGTTTCACTTATCTGGGAATGTACCAAAGGAAATCACAGGGATAGAAATGGAACATTACAGAAGGGCAATTCTGCTGCTATAAAGCAAGACATTAAGAAGTACAGAGGTAGAGCAAGCCACTGTGGAAGGGCAAAATCAAGGAGAAGTTATATACCTACAGAATATAATATCAGGAAAAGGTGGAGCAACTTTTGCAACAAAAGAAGTTTAAGAAATCTACCAATATGCCCGTTGTCAAAATATAAATACATATTTTACAACTTCTTCAATTTTTCATTCCATACACCACAAACTGACACATGCTCAACTTGCATGAAGATTAAAATAGAGACAGATGTGGAAAAGAAAAACGAACTATGAACTATTTAAAGATTTCACAAGATGCATTCAAAAAGGTTTTATCAGCTATTGAAAGAGGAAAACACCGAGGCAATCACTATTTTATTTGTTGTGATATGCAGCAGAATCAACCGCTGCCTAAACTTTCTGTTAGCGAGGTATTCTATAAAAGGCAGGTGTGGCTGTACAATCTATGCATAATGATTCAATCTAAAACCCATAACAAAGACCACATTTCCATGTATATATACATGGTTGGAAATTGAATCTGCTAATGGCTGCAACCAGCTTGCCTCAGGTTTGCACCACTTCTTGTTGAAACTGCAAGAAAGAATATCCAGCAATGCTCCTTCTACCATTTGTTTATTTTCAGACTCTTGCTCTAGTCAGAACAAGTATAGTGTGATGTTTATGCTTATTGCTTTCCTGGAGAAGAGTAGAACATTTTCCGACATTTCACATATCTACACAATACGTGGCCAGTATGCCTCCTGATAGAGTTTTCGGCAGAATCGAAAATTAGTTGAGAAAAACAGAGAATATCTTGAGTCCTGATGACTACCATCAGATATTACAAAATCACGGCTCTGTGAATGTTTTGTTCAAAGACTGGAAAATTAAGGACTTGAAAGTGAAAAAAAAAAAAAAAAACACTGAAGTCAAAGCTTCCTTTCAAAATGAATACCCAATGAATCATAAAATATTCCGAGCAATCAAAGGAAGACCATAAGGTATGTGTAGAAGTTCAAAATACATATTGTCACCCAATTATCGGAAGGCATGACCAACTGACAGCTGAGTGGGGGACAGGAGGCATTGAGCCCACGCCTACCCATTTATCTCGTGTCACTAACTGAGGGAATGGTTAGGAAAGTGTCACCTGTCACTTGCCGCCTCTTTCCCCTCCCTCTGACGTCTGGAACAGTCGGGGTGTTTCATCTAACCCGGAACCTTCTATATAGGTCAGTTGGTCTTATATAAGCGACGCGCCAGGCTGGAGGAGAGTTCAGTTCTTGGCGAGCAGCCGTGAGGAGCGCCGTGCTAGCGGACGGACTGGAAGACTGTGTACGTGTATCAGCGGAGTTGTACGTAATTGTGAGTGTGGAGTAGACCTGTGACAGACGAACTGGTGAATTGTAATTGTGTGCGCTACGTAATTCTATGTAATCGGCAAGTGCTCCAACTGTAATTCGGTGGAAATAAAGAGCATTTTGAGTTTGTGCAGTTGGACTTTTAATTTTACGAGCCCACAAATTCATAATATTGTGTTTTTCCTGTGGAGGTGGATGTGATGAAACCACACAACAAGTCTTGCAGTGAATTTCTGCTTTGATCTCAAAATGTTCCCAAAATTAATAAAGCGAGCCAAGAAAACAAAAACGGATTTTCAAAACAAGCTAGTTTTTTTTTTCAAATTCCAGAGAGTGTAAAAGAATTTTATAAAGACATACTAGAAGATACTAATAAAGGCTAAAGCTTAATATTCATTTTGTTTGAAATTTCTTTGTATGTGTTCAATATATTTGTTATATAAATAAAAAAGATTACATTGTTATTGTGAATGTAGCAGTACTTAGTTTATAAGTATATACCTAGTAAAATGATCCATATAGACATTAGTATGTTGGTTGTATAATACATTATGTATTATGAAAAGATGAGAATAAATAAAAAATAATAAATACATAAATAAAAAGCATCAAAACCAATAAATGACAAAAATAACAAAACTTAATGTTTTAATTTTTCGCTCACACAGAAAAGTTAATCAGCATGTCTCGATTTTTGAAAAATACTCTGCAATTTCAAACCTCAAATTGGCGCTAGTTAAACTGAGCTATTTGTTTTCTTTCACATTCAATGAGACAGTTTCAGGAAGAGGAATTGAATGATTAATATAATTGCTCTGCTGACCAATTTTGATACTTTTTTGTACAGTTTCCATTACAAATTCATTGCAATGACTTTAACATCGAACATGCACAATTATACATCCTGTACAAATACATGAAACTGCTGACCCAAGATTTGCTTGCTGACTGAGGTCCCCTGGATATTGCATATCAGCCTTTGGTTTTCCTGAGCAGCTTGATGTCATTTCTTCTTGACCTTTGCTCCTTTTACCCTAATCCACTCTTCTCTTAACCTATATAAGAATTCTGCTAAACATCTATTTTTCTTTTCAACCTTCCCCGTTAACATGCATAATGCCACTACCTCTTTGCTCACACTGTCCCATTTCTTATCCCATATTTTTCTCCTGCAATTTGTTAACTCCTTACATTCTGCCAGGTAATGAACAGTGCTCTCTTCTCCACAAAATTCACATATCCATACCTCAATATTTCTCAACCCTTTTAGATATATTATTCCTACTCTCAGCCATGCTCTGCCTTCTCTTCCAGTTTTGTCACACTGATCTATATATTTTTCACTACCCTATTCTGTCTTTATTTGCTTATAAAATTTCAAAGATTTCTTTTCTTCTATACTTTCCTATATATCCTGCCTATCTATCTCTTGTACTCTGTTTCTTACTTCCTTCCAAAAACCACTATGATTTGACTCCTCTGCTCTCCTTAAACCTCTCATGCCTATCTTTGATACCATTCTTTCCAATTCTGACCATCAAATATTTTTGTTCTTAATACTCTTCTGTTGCGTCATGCACAGATTCAATAATTCCCCTTTCTGCCCTTTAATACACTTATACCAGAATTTCATTATTCTCTCTATTATTATTCTCCTCCTGTTTGTATTTCCCAACTCTAGTAATGCTACTTTTCTTAGTGCCGATTTTGGCAGCCCTAGTAGCTGTTTGCAAAACAATCCGTACATTGGTCTAATTGTGTACCTATCTCTGATGTGCCCCATACTTCCGCTGTGTACATTGTTCTGGATTTGATGACCGCTTCATACAGTATTTCTAACCATCAAACTGATATCTCCAGTTTATGTTTATATATTCTTACCCCTGTCATAGCCGCCCTGCCATTAGCAATTATTTTTCATGCATGTGCGGCCCACCCTCCACTGCTACACATTCTTACACCTAAATAGTCATTCTCCCTTACCACTTCTACCTTTTGAGCTCCTATAAACCACTCCTCTCCTTTCCTCAGTATCGATCTTCTTTTAAATACCATTATTTTTTATTTTTTGCTGTTTATTCTTATTCCCCAGTCAGCGCGAAACCTATGAATTGCCTCAGTTTATTTTTCTAGACCTATTACAGAAATTGTTCCTACCATTAAATCATCCGCATACAATAAACTAGGAATCTCTTTGTTCATTATTATCGAGCAATGGGCATTGCTTTCCTTAACCCTCCCTATTATGTCATCTATAAATAAATTGAATAGAATAGGACTCAATTTGCACCCCTGTCTCAAGCCTAACTTGTGTTTGGCCTCTTCTGATAATACATTCAGCCCACATCTTATTCCGAATTTCACACCACTATAAATGTTATCAATTTCATTTACTAACTTCTCGCTCACCTCTTTTCTTCTTAGTTTCCATTTTAGAGCCCCCCTGTTTATTGTATCGAAAGTTCTCGCTAATTCCACACACACAAAAAAACTCATACAATCTCCCCGTTTTCCGGCTCAAGTTATTTATCAATTAACATCTTGATTATAAACACATTGTCTATAGTTTGCCTTATTTTCCTAAATCCAGCTTGAAATTCTTATATTTTATTTTCTCTTTCCGCCCACTCCATTAGTCTGTCCGCTAGTATGCCTGTATACATTTTCACAATTATAGAGAGTAAGCTTATCCCCCTGTACTTCTCTGGCCTATTTACACTTCCCTTTCCTTTAAATATTAGTACAATCACACTTGTTTTCCAGCAGTCAGGTAATTTCCTACTGTCTCTCATCTTATTAAATAAATTAGTTATATTCTTTAAGCCACTTGGTGTTTCCCCATATCTCTTCCAAATCTCTCCTAGAATCCCATCCATACCCACTGCTTTACTACCCTTTAAGTTTCTTATTTGTTGAAAAACTTCCGTTTTCTCTGTCTAGTATCTCATTGTTTATCCTCAGGTTGCCCAACTGTATACTATGTCTATCCACTCCCTCTCTGCAACTAAGTCCCTAAAGTAATTCACCCATTCCTGTGATGTTATCTCATTTTGCATCCCCTTCTGTTTATTCACTTCTCTCATCATACCCCATATTAGGTTATTATTTTTTTGTTATATAACATCTTTCAGTTTCTTTCGAATACTATCCTGCCACTTATTGTTTTTTTCTTCTAATAATTTCTTGTACGCTGCTCTACTTATTACCATAATCACCCTATCTCTACCCTCCCCCATTCTTCTCCTACAAGCCAGGATTTTCAACACTTCCCTTCTCGCCCTATTGCAGTCCTCATCAAACCATCCATTACTTATTCGTTTCATTTTCCCCTTTACTTTCAGTTTTATTCCTACCCTTGTAACCGTTTTTCTCAAAAATGCATTTTGTGCATCTATCAAGTTTAAAAAAAAAATGCTCCTCAATTGTGCTTTACTTCTACATATTTAAAGTAAAATGTGTAGTACTTTGTTACCCAGATAAAAATGAAGATCTATGCTTTTAGGAATAATACTTCACTGAAAATGAAGTTTGATGCTGTTTGTCCCATTTTAAAAAGAAGAAACACTATGAAGATATATAGTCATGTTGTTGCACAAAAAAAAAAGCAAAACTAAAAAGCACTTAAATGCTGCTGAAGGTTCACTTAGAGAATCAATGGAAATCTCTGAAAGGAATAAAAGGCTTTCAAGAGTTTGATAATGAATATAGTTATGAAAATAAAAATGTATCATGAATGGATGTGAACACTAGCAGATATCAATGAATCAATTCCTTTAATTCCTAGATAGAACATAAGGCTGTAAAAAATCTCTGCCATCAAATTATATTTCTTGAGAGCACTTGTATCTTCTTCCATTATTTATTTATCATACTTAGTTCTGCTTCGCCTGTCCTCAAGTTACTTTTGGTCTTCCCATTCTCCTTTCTTGCTCTGAATTCCATTTCAATATATGTTTAGTTACACTTTCATGTTCCATTCTTAAAGTGTGTCCAATCCATGTCCATTTTCATTTCTCTATTCCATTATCACTTGCATTCCCTATTGTAGTATTGCTGATGGTTTTCGCACACCTAATTCTCAATCTGTATCTTAGGCACTGATTAACAAAAGTTCACAGTTTATTTATTTATTATATCATTCTCCAAGTTTTGCGGTCACATAACAATACAGATAGTACTTTTGATTTAAAAATTCTAATTTTGATATTTCTATGTATATTTTGTGAGTTTCATATTGTGCTCGATTGAGAAAATGCAGTTTTTGGTTAATTCTCTTAGCTATATCTTGGTCAGCTCCTCCATTTTGGAATACTATACTTCATAAATGGTTAAAATATTGAATTCGTTCTATTGTATTTTATGTCTGTCAACATACAACTCATTTTTTTACTTTTTAAATTTATTATTATTTCTAGAAGATATATTGGCATATCAATATAAGAAATTTTGGGGTATCTCAACTTTTTAGATACCTATCATTACCAATAATTTCATCACTTTTCATAGAGACCATAAAACTGTCCTTGAAATGTTCCTGAAAGAGTTGCATTTATTTAATCATAACTGATCCTAAATTCCTTCAAATGAATTGCATGAGAAAAAAATTCACAGCAAAAGAAACCAAATCTACACATACCATCACAAAAAGGGTCAGTTCCAGAGTATTTATTTAATTCCTATCAAACTACAGTCATTTTTTACATTAATTCGTATGTAATTATTATGTAAAGAATGGAAAAAAGAGGAGGATGTATTGAGCACTGCAACATATGGTGATCTATTATGACTAACACCCTCCAGAAAAAAGGCATGAAGTGCAGGAATCAAACAACGTGAGATACCTCAGGCAGGCATAAAACAGAGACATACAGAGGTTCTTAACATTTCAAAGCATGATCATACATCTCGCCACTGGAGTCACTAGAGAAAGCAAACAAGTACCCTGTCAACTGTCAGTCTGATACTGTCCATAGATATTTTCATGAAATACTCCTTATATTTTACATGTACCTCCACCATCTGTATGGCACTGCCATATACTATATATACTTTTTAAACTGTATAACACACATTTTATTGCCATCATGGATAACTTTAACCTTGTACTGACATTGGCTTAGCTTATTGCCATAGAATAACAAACAACTAAAATATTTATCATTAGTTACATTACAATATTCAACACACTCCCTTAATGGTAAAATGTTTTCCTTTCCTTTATTTTAAACATGAATGTCTAATAATTAAATTTTCAGCATAATACATTTCACAAATTTCTTACAAAACAAATTCTTACAGTACTCTTATATTGTTAGCATATCTTTAAATTTGTTGTAGTTTAAGCGTAACAGTGGTTTAGTAAATATATCAGCCAGTTGACTGTTTGAGGGACAACATCTTATTTCAAATTCTCCATCCTTGAATTCCTGACTCAAGTAATGGAATGTCACCTCAATGTGCCTTCTTCCTGTTAATCTTAACTCGCCTGATTTGATTAATTTTATTGAACTTTGATTGTCCACATACAAAATTACTTTCACAGTTGTTCCTGTAGCTCTTCAACCAATGTCCTTAAATATGTGAACTCTGTACAACTACCTCAGTTGTTGATTTTACTACCATGCACTCTTTTCTTGAGTGCCATAAAACCGGGCTTCCAGCACACGTTATTACATAGCCTGTATTACTTTTTCTTTCTGCTTTATCACCAGCATAATTTGCATCACAGTATGCTATCAATGTAATTGGTTCATCTTGTAAATGTTTTCTCTTATAAAACTTAATTCCTTTTCGTTGAGTACCTTTCAGATACCACCGAGTCCTTTTTACATTTTTAACATTATATTCTTGTGGATTTTCCATGTATTGACTTTCTTAACACACTACAGATGTCAAATTGGGCCTTGTTTTACAACTTGGATATAACAAACTTCCAATTACTTCTCTGTACTGAAAAGAATCGGTACTCAACTTTGTAGAGTCTATTGAGATTTCTACACTCCCTAAATTCTGAGATACTATTGGGGTTGCTACTGGTTTGGAATCCATCATACTGTAGTGTTGCAGAAGCTTTGTGTATTTTTCTTGATGTATGTACAAGTCATCAGTTGTATTTATACAAGTAATTTGTATTCCTATATATGTTCTGGGATTTTCATTTCTTGTCATCTCAAAATTCTTATTAAGTTTCTTCAGTAGTTTCTTTATACATACCTTATCTTTTCTAAAAGTAATTCCATCATCTACATGAATGGGTATGATAATATCTTCTTTCGCACTTTTAAATATACACTGATCAGTTTGTAATTTTTTTAGTCCTTCTTTCTTCAGAACATCTGTAAATTGCTTGTTGCACCTGCATGGAGCTTGTTTCAGATCGAAAAGAGACTTTCTTAATTTGCAGACTTCTCCTGCATGACTGTACCATTCAGGCAGCTTCATATATATTTCTTCTTTCAGCTCTCCATGTATAAAAGCTGTCAAATGTTTGAATTATTTGGTCTTCCCAGCAGTTATTGCAAAAAGTAATCTTAATTCACTTGTATCAACAACGGGACAGAATATATTTTTATAATCAAGACTACCCTCTTTCTGCTGACATCCTCATACTACAAGGCGAGCTTTATATTTTCCATTATCTTTAATCTTGAAAATCCATTTAGCTGTAAGCAGTTATTTACCCTCAACTTCACTTTCATTCACTAGTTCCCAGGTATTATCACTTTTCAATGAATCCTTTTCCTCTTCTATTGCTCTTCGCTATTTTTCCTTATCTGGACTTTCCATTGTTTCACCGTATGTTAGAAATGCTTCTTCATCATCAAGGATGTAATCTTCAAACCTTTTAGGTTTCTGAAGATCACTTCATTCTCTCAGATTGTAACCTTCTCCTTTGTTTTCTGTTTTTAAGTTTCTTTCTTCATTTCTTACTTCTGAATGTTCATAAGGTTCTTGATTTATTTCTTCATTGATCTCTTCTTCATCTTTTTCTTCACTTTGTTCTTGATGTTTTTCCTCATTTATCTCTTCTTCATATTCTTCAAAAGTGTTGATATTTTCTTCTCTTTTCTTTTCATTTTCACAAAAGAATGAGGGAGTGAACATTACATCTCTATTCACAAAGATTTTTCTCTTTTCTGGATCCCATAATCTGTAGCCATTTGTAGCATATCCAACAAACATTGCTTCTTTGCTTCTGTTATCCAGTTTTTTTAGTACTTTTGCATGCACCTTTTTACAAAAAATTTAAACTCTACTCAGATCTGGTTTCTTCTTATACCATTTCTCTGCTGGTGTGGTGTTTGAGCCTTTAGTAGGACTTCAATTTGTGAGATAAGCAGCTGTCAGGAGTGCTTCACCCTACATATCTTTGTTACATTTTGTATCAAACATCATTGCTCTTAAATAGTAAAAGCAGAAGCATTATTAACAGTGAAGTATTCTTCATTTTTGTGTTTGATTTATGAGTCAGTATGTTTACACTCAAACTTCACTTGTTGTATAATTGAAACGTTGATGAGATCGAATGATCATGAAAACGTTTCAATTATACAGCAACATGTAAGTGAAGTTTGAGTGGAAACATAGTGACTCATAAATCAAACTAAAAAATCATTGCTCTTGCTTTGTTCATCAATGTGAGATTTAGTCGTTCAGACTTACCATTCAACTGTGAGTATGAGGAATGGTAAAGTCGAGAACAATACCTCTCTCTTTACAACAGTTAATAAATTGTGCATTTCTATATTCACCACCATTATCACATCTGTATTTACTAACTTTAAGTTAAAATGAACCTCAGACTCCTTTAAAAGCTGGTTTATATACATGCACACTTCATCAGCATGTGTGGTACTAAGCAGATGTACTGCACCAAAATATGTCCAGTCATCCAGTATTGTTAGAAAATAATTCTTACCATCTTGGGTAGGAGGATCAATTGGACTGCACAGGTCACTATGTATGATTTGAAGAGGTCTTTCTGCTCTTTGCCTCACAGTTTTAAATGGTAGTCTTACCAGTTTGCCTTTACCACAAACAGCAGTCTATATGTGTATTATTTTGTATTGTGGTATTTTGTTTACATACATGAGACCCTTTCACTGTTCAGGTAAACAATACACTTGATTCAGTACACAGTTTTCAAACTCTATGGAACCAATACCTGTTACAGACATCTTTACTCCATTTTTAGCAGTCTTTATTTCTTCCGTACGATGTTCCAGTTCTGGTACACAGCCTCATTTACCATATGAGTGGTTGCACTACTGTTCACTATGAACTTAAAGCAATTATTACTGACTTCTGCCTTGTTAACCTCAAGACTGTTTACATTAACCTCTACATTCTCACAAAAAAAGCAATTCTGGCATGTGTGTTTTTATAATTATTACCATTCTTAACCTTATTTCTAAAACAACAAACTTCCTCTTTATGATTTGCTTTCTTACAAATGCCATACATTTCAACTTTTAAATGACAATCTTTCTCAGAGTGAGTACTTTTCTTACATATTAAAACAATGCTTTTTCTTTGGACAATTTGTTTAAATATGTCCTACCTTATTACATGAGTAACAAATGATTTTATTTTTACCCTTCACTTTAAATTCAGCTTAAAAGGATACATTTGTGTCTTCTGTGATGCACATTTGCATCTAGTCCTCTTCCAATGTCAGTGTTGCAATACGATTTTACAGGGTTCTGTCAGACTCTTGAGTGGAATGTTTGAATTGTTCTGGAAGTATTGTCATTACCTTGGAGATCA
The DNA here is from genome assembly GCA_030765055.1 of Mantis religiosa. NCBI lineage: Eukaryota > Metazoa > Arthropoda > Insecta > Mantodea > Mantidae > Mantis > Mantis religiosa. Next base: position 131,999,785 of record CM060948.1, on the reverse strand, counting down.
CCACAGATTCTGTTATTTCTTCTTTGAGGCATTAAGTTTGCAGATCACATTTTGAAGTTCACTGATGTTGGTGTTGGCACCCTTGGATTTGTCAAACTTGAAGTTTTAAAACTCCTGTAGCAGTACACATTGTTGTCAACCAGTTTCTTTCTTGAATATCCTCAGTATAGTGCAATACATTTCTTTAGCAGTTTAACATGATATAAGATGTCCTTTTACACTGTTTTCTACTGATCTGAGAATTACATGCTTGGCTATTGCATCTTTAGTTTTCCATTTTTCCTGGCCTTCATTATCACATTATTTCATTATCATCTGCCAGTTGCTCCGTGCCATTTACCACACTCATAAGTTTCTTTGCTGTGAACAGGATTTTGATATCAAATTCCCATATAGGAAATGTACTTGAGTCTTTTAAGTTTTTGCACACATGCAACTTCTTCAGTTTCAACTTTTCTTAGTGCCATCTTGGAGCATACTATGTTTTTACTTTTTAGCTTTACCTCTTTAGTTTTACTTTTTAAGAGCAAGATACTGGGCCCATAATCTGTTGTTTCTTACTTCTAAAGGAGAAAATGTTGCAAAAACTTTTTAAACTGTATAACACAGATTTTAGTGTCAGTCAAGATGGCGGCTTGTGGAGTGTCATGCGTAGTAAGCTACAACTATTTCGATACGAAAATGGGAATACGCAAGCAAAAATTGGAAACAATAGTGATGAGTCAATTATGAACTCAACTAAAAGCCGTGCAGATGTAGGCAATGTTCGCCTCGATAGAATATCCACGGAAAACGAAGCTGAAATAACGCGTATAACGAGACGCTACGCGGGAATCGGAGATGATAGCGTCGCTTCAGAGAGTTATTGACATCTTAAACAAGGATTTAAAGTGTGCCGGAGACGAGATCAACTCCTTAAAGGCAGAAAATAAAGATCTGAAGGCTCAAGTAAGGGAAAATCATCAGTACTCGGTCGTAAGTAAAACGAGCGGCCATTAAAACATCGGTAGGCGGAACAAAGAAAAACGAAGGTGAGTGCTTAACCGCTAACAGGTTCTAAATTGTAAACAGTAACGAAGACATCAACCGTGATCACGGTGGGACTCTGCTTCGAGACGTCGTGGACTGCACATCGCCTCGAGAATTGGAGTTGCCAGCGTCCAGAACTTCGGAGTCAGCGAATTGCCACCATCGGGAGGGACCCTTGGGAAGCTCCCGGCAATTTCTCTCTTTTTTTTTTTTTTTTTTACCGTGGAGGGGAAAACCCCAGTTACAGGCGACGGCCCACGTGCGATGGCCGACAGTGTGAGGGTCCCTGTGCCCTGAGGGGGCCAGGTATACTCACTAAAAAACCCCTCCACGTGTTAGTTACGTGACTTATATTATTTTGCGTGCATTTATTAACATGCTTAGTCGGGTCCCGCATAGCACCCCGGTTAGTATGTGGTATCTATTAAGCTGGCATGCGATGCATGCGAGCGCGTCTATGTTGCTTCTTGGTGGTGACCATGGAACCTGGGCACCACCAAGTGTAATTTATGCTTTACTTTAATTATATACATGTGGCTGAGGCCTGGAAGGCCTGTTGGTCAGTGTTACTTGTAGCTTATCTCTTATATATGTTCTTCGTAAGCCTATGTATTGTAATAATAGAGCTCAGGCCTTGGTGACCTGATAGTCAGGGATTGGTGTGGTTATTAGCTCTACTTATGGCCCCAGTCTTTCTGGGTTTGTCAATAGTTAGTACGTGGCATGCAGTTCGAACTATGTGTTCGGTCGTCCTTAGTTCCGGCGTGGCCGTTCGTTATTTCCTTAGTCCATGCGTTGTCGTCGGTGTGTCCTACTCCATCTGCAGTCGCCCGCTGTCTCTGCGCCTGTAGGACACTGGTGGGAGACCCTCTAACTCCCGGACCGCCTTGACTGTTGTCAAGGGCTTGGAGGGCTCTGTGCGGGCAGTGTTCTGAAAAGAGTCAGTAAGAAAAAGATTAATGAAGGGAAAGTACGGGTGTCAGCCTAACTGTCTGTGTCAGTTGTCCCTTAATAGGTTGTTCAGGAAGTTCTGAACGTCGTCTTCGTCGTCATGTGTGAGTCTTCTTTCGAACAGTGATAATGGTCGTGCGTGTGTGTTTATTTCTGTAGTGTAGTTTCCGAGTCGTGAGATTAGAGGATTGTGGTGTATTTCAAGGTTTTTATATGTGTCATATGCTAGTTTCTTAATGAATTCTTCTACTGTGTGCATTTTTAGTTCGCTGTGTAGTAGGTCGGCTGGTGCTGTGTAAGGTACTTTTGCTATCATTCGTAGTATTTTGTTTTGAAATTTTTGTAATCTTAGAATATATGTTTTGGCAGCATACCCCCAGACCGGCGTTGCATATGTGAATATGGGCCTTATGAGAGTTTTGTATAGAGTGAGCCCTAAGTTCTTGTTTATGTGGGAGTTCATGTTTATGAGGGGATAAAGCTTGCCCAATTGAGCGTTGGCCTTACCCCTGATTTGGTGAACGTGCTCTTTCCACGTCAGCCCTTGGTCCATTTTGAGTCCTAGCCAAGTGACTGTGTCTGTCCATTCTATATTTTCTCCGAATATAGAGAGTGGGGGGAGCTGGTCTTTCCCCAATCTGTGCTTAAGCTTTTTGGTGAAAATTATGGCTTGCGTTTTTCTTGGGTTTACTTTAATACGCCATTTTGTGAGCCATTCCTCTAGATTATTCAGGGCGTTTTGTAGTCTCCGGTGGATGAAGTTCAGTTTGGCTGATTGAGTCACAATTGCTGTATCATCTGCGTAGATGTACAAATCTGTGTAGTTGGTTTTTGGTATGTCGTTCATAGTGATATTAAAGATAGCCGGCCCTAGGATACTACCCTGAGGGACTCCCGCTTTGATTTGGCGGGGAGTCGATAGTTGGTTGTTAACTTTCGATTGGAATTTGCGGTCGTGTAGGTAGTTCGCGATGAGCTTTATTAATATGTCGTGTATGTTCAAGGTTTTAAGCTTTTTGAGCAGTCCTGCGTGCCACACCCTGTCGAATGCGCGTTCGACATCGAGCAAGAGTGCTCCTGTTGATTTGCGGATGTTAAACCCGTGAGTTATGTGTTCTGTGGCTCTCAGTAGTTGAAGTGTTGTGGAGTGTTTGGCTCTAAATCCAAATTGCTCCGGGACTGTAGTATTTTGTTTGATTAGTTGGCTGTTTAGTCGCTTGAGTATGACCTTTTCGAGGAGTTTGCCTAGAACGCTTAGTAGACTGATAGGTCTGTAGTTCTGTGGGTGAGAGGCGTCTTTGCCCTTCTTGGGGAAGTGTACCATAATGGCAAGCTTCCATCTCTCGGGATAATATCCTTTCTCGAGGGTGTAATTAAATATATTTGCTAGTAATTTAATCGCGTCTTCCGGTAGGTTGGTAAGTGCCACGGTTGGGATTCCATCAGGTCCCGGCGCTTTTCGCTTGGGGAGGTGCTTAATTATCCATTTAATTTCGCTGGGGCATGTCTTTCTTACTTTATTGTGGGTTATTAACTCTTTGTAATTCTTTGTTTCTGCTTCCGTCTCTTCCGCAAATTGTAGGCAAGACGGATTGGCATTCGGGGTTAGCGTAGCCTGCAGTGCGTCCGCTAGTGCATCTGCTTTTTCTTGATCCGTTGTGGCTATGTTTTGGTTATAGTGTAGCGGAGGGATATGAACCCTGTCACGTGTTAGGCAGCGTGCGACCTTCCACACTGAGTCTCTCTCGTAATTGAGATTCTCAAGCGTGTTTTGCCATTGACATGTGATATGAGTAGATATTCTTTGTTGTACTAGTGTGTTTAGGTACCTGTAATACTCTTGGTCGATTATATGTCTCGACTTTTGCCATTACCGCCTGGCTCGATTTCGTTCTGCCGTTAAGGAGGTTATATCTCGGGGAAGTTGATTATGGAACGTTTTGGGCTGGCTTGTGGGCACTGATATTACAGTTGCCGCTTTTATGGCCTGCTGCAATTGGAGTACTGCCCTGTTCACGTTTTCGTTTGAATTTAAAGGGAACGTGGGGAGGATTTTGCTTACTGTTGTTGCGAACTTCTCCCAGTCTGCTTTATTGTAGTTCGGGCGTTTAAGTGGTGGGACCTTAGCCGCGTTGCCTTCCAAAGTGATCATCAGGGGAATATGGTCTGATGACAGTTCGTTTTTGGTTTGAAGGTGAAGCCTTCGGGTTAAGTTGCGTGATAGTGCTATATCAAGTATGTCTGCTCTATCTGTTCTGTTGAATGGTATGTAAGTGGGTTCTTCCGGCGCATGGATTATGAGATCCGTTCGATTTTCAAGTCTTAATAGGGCGTTTCCAGCGGGGTTTGTCTCATTGCAGCCCCATATTTGATGTTTTGCATTGAGGTCCCCCGCTAATAGAAATTTGTTATTTTGTTGCATCAAATTTGATATATCTGCTGTGTTTAGGGTTCCGGGTGGGGGCATATGCCACTGATATGAGTGTTCGACAGTTGTCTAGTGTTATGTATATATTAGTGGTTTCAAGGCTTTGCAGTTGTGGTATTTGTGCTATGTCATGCATTATGTTGTGTCTTATTATTATGGCTGTGCCGCCGCCATATTGGTTCCTATCTGTGCGGTGTGTGGTGTACCCTGGTATATTGAATCTGACCCTAATTGTGAGATGGGTTTCTGTAATTAATGCTATGTCTATGGTGTTCTGTGTCAGGAAGTTCGAAAGTTCTGTCTTTTTACGTCTTAGTCCTCTGGCGTTCCATGTCAGTAAGTTTAAGTGCCCTGGTCTGTTCATGGTTCTGTTCTAAGGAAGCCGGGGGTGACAAGCAGTTGTATGAAGTCCCTGTAAGTGGCCATAAGGGAGCGGGCCTCTGACGAATCCGCTTCCACCAGGGATTTAAAGATGTGGAGGCACGTCTCTCTGAAGTCTTCCTCGCTCATCCCGGTCCTCAGTACTTGGTCGTACATTTTTCTTTGATGAAGAACTCTTTCGTCTGTTGGTGGTGCTTGTGGTGCTGGTCTCGGTTTTTGCTGTCTGGGCTGATGCTCCCGAGGCTGCAGTCTTGGATCTCGGGGTCGAGCAGTCGTCTCGCACTGCACACCGGTCACAGCCGCAGGCGGCGCCCGCGCCGCAGCGGCTCCCCGCGCCTCCCGAGCCACCGACACGCCAGCCGGACGCCCGTTCACCTCCCGGAGGTTGCGCGCCGCCGCAACTTGCCTTTGGTATTCCGGGCAAGCCCGGTACCTGGCCCCGTGGCCCATGCCAAGGCAAAGGGCGCACTTCCTCCGGGGGGGCGGCACATCACAGCCACGCGAGTCGTGACCCCCGGTGCACTTGGAGCACACCACAGTCGCCGCGGTGCATCGTCCTTCGGTGTGCCGGAGCTGCTGGCAGCGGCTGCACTGCACCGGGATGACAGGCCGTCTGTACGGCTCCACCTTCACCTGAAAATGGAGCACGTGTCTAATTAGTTTTAGGCGGTCCAGGTCATCCGCCGTCGCAACGTCTACCAGATAGAACGGTAGAGGCGTTCGGGCCCGGTCAAACCGTCTGAGCTGCACCACACGCAGCACTGAAAAGTGCGCGGCCTGCAGCTCGGCCTTAATAGCCTCCGCCGCCCCGTCATAGTATATGTGCTTCAGCACGGCTCTGAAGCTCTGTTGGTCCTCCCGGTGGCCGGTTATTTGGTGTGTGATGTGGCGGTCCCTCAGGAAGGCGCACATCATCTTGTAGTCCTGGGGCGATCTCGTCCTGATCATGAAATCACGGGAGACCGAGGCCCGGGTCACCAGGTAGCCCTCGTTGGGGTGCTCGCGATCGAACTCTGACAGCGTCTGGAACAGAGTTACATGTTGTTTGGAGACATATATCGGGGCTTGGAGACGGGACGTCACAGCTCGAGAGTAAGAGGTGGGGCGGAGGATGGGTTGCTGTTTTGTGATGGAGCGCTGTTAGGACAGGGTAGTCCGACGGGGTTAGCGGGCGAAGAAGGCCCTGGGATGGGCGACAGTGGCTGTGGGTTGAGGGCTAGTCCGTGGTATGCGGTCTGAAGATGAAGTGGTGGAGGATGATCTCGATGGGGGGAGTGGTGTGTCGCGGGCAGCCTGGGAGACCGGAGTGCCAGAGAGGACTGGGCTTTGATTGCTGGGTGGAGAAGCCTGTTTTGCAGTGGATGGAGAGGCAGAGTTCGGTGAGAGCAGGGTGGCAGCTGCTGGGATGGAAAGTGATCCAGGAGTGCCAAAGTTCAGCTGGGTCTTGACAACCGCTTGTCTTGTGACCCGCAGCCCACTTGGTGACTGCTTCTTGAGCCTCTTTTTGGTCATGGTGGAGGTTACAATTATAATGAGTTAACAGTTAAATAAATATCTGAGTTGCGTAACGATATATAGGAAGTGAGAAGAGTAAGAGAAAGCTTAAATACTACCTAACAGGGGGCTAATGATTAGATAGAAAAGAGGATAATAGTAGAGAGTAAGAGAAAGAACAGCTAAAGGCTTCCAATAAGCGTGAGAACAGAGGTTCAGACCCGAAGGCGCCTTAGATTCCAGTCAGAGACTGTTGGCTGGTGAACTTGTTCTCTCCCAATTAGGCTGTTAGTTGCCGATAAGTCAGCTAGTCTTTGGCTCTGAGCCACGGCAATGACAAGCCGATCCAGCGGTGGCAGCTTCTTTGCTGCGGTCAGCTTCTTCTACTCCACCGGGATGCTGCTTCTCTCCGTAGTCTGGTAGTCTCCTGCTCACGATGTGTCCTCCTCGGAGTCTCGACGAGAAGTGTCGCAATTTCGCTAAATCTCCAGGAGAAGGCAGCAGCGTGCGAGCGACAAGAACAACCTCCAAGAAAACAGCCGGCCAGCTCCACATCAGCCAGGCGAGGTACAAGCCCTAAGCCAACGTCTTAAAAGACGGTATTTTAAGGCGCCTTCGGGTCCGGCCCTCTGTACCTCACGCTTATTAGCAAACCTGTGCTGACTGGTAAGTATACAGTCAAGGTTAGCTGTGCACTGCACTTCGGTGCAGGGCAAAATGCCCAAAGAAAGGGAACCATCCGACATTTCCACTCCAACCCGCCTTCCAGAAATGGAAGCCATCCCCAGTACTAGCACTGGAATCACCCACCCTGCTGTCGGGGCTCCAACCCTGACTGCAGAAAGCAAACGGCCTCGCCGAAAGCCATCAAAGGGCGTAAATGGCAAGGCCAAGAGATTAGCTGTCGCCAAACAGCAAACTGGCAAGGGCCCCTCCCGCGAAACACCACAGCGCGTAGGCAAAATTTCAGAGGGTGAGCCCTCAGACAACTCCTCCTCTGACGAGGAGTATTTCACCGACGGAACTGCGGTTCCAAGGCATTCATCCTCCAGGATGGAAGACTCCTATGGGGAACACAGCTCATCGAACATCTCTGCAGATGTTGATGAGGCTGAGTTTCGCACCGTGACCAACCGGCGAAGGGAGAGAAAAGCCCCTCACCTGGAGACAACTGGCACGTCCAGTCGTTCTGGGCCACCCAGGAGGCACATTCCTCCTGTGATCGTGGATGACTTCCGGGGCTTGGTAGGCTTTCTAAAGGAAGTCATGCCAACCCTGTCGGTGTCATGCAGGGTCACCAGGAGGAAGAGCCGAAATGTCTTCCAGGCGAGTAACGCCGAAGACTACCAGCTTATTCTAAGGGCACTGGACAGGAAGTCCATACCTTACTTCACCTTCGGCCTAGATAAGAGCCGTGACGTCAAGAGGGTCATCAGAGGCCTACCAGTGGACACACCGGTGGGTGACATCATCGACGACCTTAACCGCCAGGGCATTCAGCCCCGCTTGGTCAGGCAGATGACCAAATCAGCTCCACAGGGTCAGCCAGGCCCTGTCCCAATCCCACTCTTCCTCGTGATAGTGGAACGGGCCAACGATCCGGAGGGGAAGCTAGATGGAGTCTCTACGATCTGCTACCTCCGAGTAAAGATTGAGCCAGTGAGGAGCTCTGGCGGTCCACCTCAATGCCATCGCTGCCTCGGATTCAACCACTCAAGCCAGTTCTGCAAGAGGACACCCCGCTGCCTGAGGTATAGCGGAGCCCACGACAAGGAAGCTTGTCCAAGGTCACCCACAGATGTGCCCACTTGTGCTAACTGCAAGGGAGCACATGTGGCCTGCTACGGCGGCTGTCCTGCCAGAAAGGCAGTTATAGCAGCGAACAAATCCCCAGTGAGACAGCAGCAACAGCAGAGGACCTCACCAGCGGGGGCGGACCCAAGACCGGTCCCCTCAACCAGCTCCAGTGTGCCCACGACTCGGCGGGATGCCGATAGGCCAAGAAGTTACGTTCAAGTAGCACAAGGGGCCTCTGATGGACCTAAAACGTCACGGGAGACACACAGCCCTCCCACACAGCCACGCTAACAAAAGCGGGCCCCAGCGCAAAAACGAACCGACACCAACAATGGTAGGAATGGAGGGAGGCTTCCTCGGGAGCCCCAAAATCCTGCTGAACAGGAGAATCATGGCGAGCCCATGCCTCCTAGACAGCTTAGGGATGAAAGGGCGGGAGGAAGACCTGCACCCATTCGTTCCAGATCAGCCTCTCCTCACAACCAAGTCGCCCACACAAACAACGCTCCCATGAGAGCTACACTCGACCTCACGGATGTGTTCAAGTGGCTGCAGCAGTTGTTGCAGACACATGGACAGAAAATCTGTGAGCTCGTTGTGAAGTTCTTCACAGCCACAGATCCGGCCAGCAAGATGCTGGTGGCAATGGTGGCCATGGCCCTCCTGACCGCAGGCACGCAACAGCTCCGAGATGGCGCATCGAACTAGGTCACGTACCTCGTTTCGATTCGCATTTTGGAATGCGTGCGGCCTAGCAGGTCAGGGGAGCGAGCTGCTACACTTTGCCCGAGACAATGCCCTAGACGTCATTCTAGTCAGCGAAACGCATCTCCGACCAGACTTCCGTTTCCGTACTCCGGGCTACATCTGCCATCGTACGGATCGTCAGGGACGCCCAGGGGGCAGAACTGCGATCTTGGTGAGGCAAAATGTGGTCCATCAGCCCATCCAGCTCCCACCTCTACAAACCCTAGAGGCCACGGCCATTAGTATGCACCTAGGTGGTTTAGAGGTCTTGGTAGTCTCTGTGTATCATCCACCAAACCGACAGTTTGTACCCAACGACTATCTATCCATCCTAGCCCTATATCCCTGTGCTATCATGGCCGGCGATTTCAATGCTAAACATCAACGTTGGCATTGCGGTCGTCGGGCGGATGCAAGAGGCAATGAAATCATTCGCCTTATAGATGCGGACCCTCAACTTCAAGTACAGGGCCCCTGGCAACCCACTCATTAGCCGCGAGGAGGAGGACTGCCCTCAGTCATAGACTTCGCAATCACAAAACATCTACCATACCATCTCACACTCACATCATTAAATGCATTACATTCAGATCACAATCCAGTGTTGACAGAGATCAACACAAGGGTTGCCAGTCACGACATCTCGCTTCAAATGCGAGAGGTCGACTGGGAAGGCGTCAGGAACTGCCTCCGCACTTCCATCCCGCCAAATCCCAAAATCACAAATATCCCTACCCTGGATAACGCCGTCTCATCCTTCACTTCCATCGTGAAGCGCACCGCCTTTAATTTGACAGTCCATGCTCCGGCTCCTCTTCATCCCGATGTCCTCCCTTTGGACATCCTTCTTCTAATCCGGCGATCCTGGGCAGCACGGAGATTATACCAATGTCACCGCACGCCACATAATCGAGCGCTCCTAAGACGTTTACGTCGAGAGGTCAGTGTCCGTCTGCGCGAGCACAAGGTGCAAGCGTGGGAGGACAAAATGGCCAGGTTGTGCGTCGAGGATGGCGACGTGTGGAGGATAGCCAAAGCCCTCAGAAAACACAGAGGTCAGTACACCTCTCCCATTCACGGCACCCAGGGTCTGGCCTATGAACCCCAAGCCAAAGCCAATGCTTTCACTGACTATCTTGAGCGTACTATGTGTCCGAGAGATGACCCCCAGGACGATAACTTTTCTGAACGCGTCCGTCGGGAGGTGCGTCGTTTCTTACGTCACCCTCCTGAGGATGCGGAGAGACTCCCTACCATCCGACCTAGTGAAGTCCAAGGCGTACTCCAACGTCTCAAACCAAAGAAGGCGGCGGGGCCGGACGGGCTGACTCCCCTAATGCTCCGCCATCTTCCCTTCAATGCGATTCTCTTCCTCACTAGGATTTTCAATATGTGCCTCGTCCTTGGGTACTTTCCACGAGAGTGGAGAGAGGCCCGGGTGATTTGCATATTTAAACCTGGGAAGAATCCGGTACACCCATCCAGCTACAGGTCCATTAGCCTCCTCTCCACCCTTTCGAAAGTTCTAGAGAGGCTAATTCTTGCTCGCTTGTCCCCAATATTGGTAGACATTCAAGCCATTCCTGACCACCAATTTGGTTTTCGTCCTGGGCACTCGACAGTTCAGCAGTTGCTGCGTGTGGTGGAGACCGCCGCCCCGGGCTTCCAGGAAGGCGCCTTCATGGCCACAGTTTCGTTGGATGTCGAGAAGGCCTTCTCTACGACATGGCATGCCGGACTCCTACACAAAATGATCCATCTGGGGCTCCCAACTCAAGTGATCAACATTCTACACAGCTTCTTGCGACATCGCACATTTAAAGTCTCAGTCGCGGGGAAAACATCAACACTAAGGCCAGTGAGAGGCGGAGTCCCCGAAGGCTCTGTGCTATCCCCCACCCTCTTCAACGTCTTTATGGCAGATTTCCCCACAGAACCACGAGTCGAAATGGCACAATACGCTGACGACGTGTTTCTGTTCTGCAAGGACAAACACATTCTCAGAGCCTTCAACCCCATTCAAAGACATCTCCGCCTAACACAACAGTGGTGCCGGCGTTGGCGGATGTCCGTAAATCCGGACAAAAGCCACGCCATACATTTTACAAAGCGCCACACCCCCGCAGACTGCCCCAACTTCAGCTACTGAGGTCGAAGTATAGAGTGGTCTAACTCTGTCCAGTACCTTGGAGTCAACTTGGATAGAGGTTTAACTTTTCGCCGGCACATCGGGGACCTTTCGGCGAAGGTACAGGAAGCAATTGCTTCCCTGTACCCAATGCTGGGGTCTACCTCGATGCCAGTCCGCATGAAGTTGTACCTCTTCCGAGCGCTGGAAATCCCGGTGATGCTATATGCCTGCGAGATCTGGGGCATGGCAACAGACAGCTGTTTAGCATGGCTTCAACGTGCACAGAATAAAGGACTGCGGTCTATTTATTCTGTGGGACGTTATTTCCCTACCAGGCTGCTCCACGAAGCATCGGGTCTTCCATACGTGGAGGATGAAATTAGGCGCCGGGCTTCAAAATTATACGCAAGTTTACCATCTCACAGAAGCGCCCTTGTCAGATCACTGGGAAATTATGACCCCACTAGACGCCGATCTAGACTGCATGTGGTCCCCCGTATGGCATGCGGGCACCCTAGATAACACAGGAGCTGAACCTATCAGCAGCTAAAGCTGAGCTCCTCATAATTCTTCCAAGCTGTTTGGCATCTAAATTTCTCCCCAACTAAATTACAAAATATTTAAAACAAAACAAAATGGGTGCTAAGTACTGCATCCTCTCTTTCAACCGGAAGGTACTTTGGTAACCTCAAAATTAACTCCCAATCAAAAACCTACATCACCTTCATCCTACATCTTTCAATAATAATCCTACCTGCGGTAAAACCCTTAATGGGTGGGCACGCAGCAAAAACCTTCTGGCTGTATACAGCCAGCCAGCACGAGCGAGCGAGCGACCGTGATCACAGAACGAAGGAGTAATCACGCAAAGAAGCACACAAAGAAACGCGAAAAAAGGCGAACCAGGTGGTTTTAGGGGACTCCATGCTGAAGTTTGCTGGGGATACATGCAGAGACGCCGGACATGATGTGTATTGTTTTCCTTGGGATTCGAATTGAAGAGCTCAGACATCAGGTGGAAGGTCTAAACTGGGAACAGTTTAAACCACAGACGGTTGTGATACACGTATGCACCAATTATATAAGAAGAGGAGTAAGTGCGGAGCAAATGATGGGTGACGTGATGGATTTGGTGGACCGAATTAAATGTAACAGTCAACAAACGAAAATCATCATCAGTGGAATCTTATGGAGAAGAGATGTCAGTATAAATAAAATTAGACGGATAAACGAAGAACTAGATTGGCTGAGTGCAACAAGAAACTGTATATTTGTGGATGGCAACTGCTGGATTAATGATGAAGGCCTCGCAAGAGATGGAGTTCATCTAAACCGCAGGGGCAGACTCATCTGCAAAGTAATAAGTATCTGCCAGGGAAACCATTAGAGAAGCAGGTGGATGTGTTTATTTCAGGTGACTGTCAAAACTTGAATGCAAAAGTACATAGTGAAACTGTTCATAATGTAGGCTATAAACCAAAGACTCTGACAATCTTTCACCAAAATATGCAATGTTTATCAAACAAACGTGTTAATATGGAAGTGCTATTATCAACAGAATTAAAGGAAGTAGATGTGATGTGCTTCTCGGAGCACTGGTTGAAAGACAATGAAATAGACTGTGTAAAATTTCCTAATTTCTCATTGATTTCTAAGTACTGTAGGGTAAATAAGAAATGTGGAGGGACTTGTATTTTTATTAAATCTAGTCTAGAGGCAAAGAACTTGCCAGTTCTGAAATGTTTAAGCATAGAGGAGCATTTTGAAATGTGCATGGTGGAGGTTCCTTCAAACGAAACAGTCATTGTGTGCATATACAGAAATCCTAGTAGTGATGTTAACATAATGATTGAAAAATTGGAGTATGTCTTAAATTACTTGCATAATAAGGGGAAACATGTTATCATAGTAGGAGATTTCAATATAAATTTCAATGATGCCTCAGGTCCACAGGATAGTATCTCTACACTAAAAAACATACTGATCTCATATGGCCTATATCCAGTGGTAGAGGGCCACACCCGTGTTGTTAACAATCATAAATCTACTTTTGATCTGGTGTTTATAAACAAAACATTTTGGGATTTCAAAACTGATATTTATGACACAGGCTTTTCTGATCATTATGCTCAAATAACGAGAATATTTAATTTACCCGGAATAACAGCAAAACAAACCCCTATGTATACAATTAAGAGAAACTATAGTAAAGAAAATGTAGATCATTTGAACTATTTATTAGGCAAAGAAACATGGGCAATGGTACTCATGCATGATTCAGTAAACCTTGCCTTTGCAGAATTCCTCAGCACTTTTAATTATTATTTTGATATTGCAATGCCAAGGCAAAGAATTCCAGTCAGAACTAAAAGGTGTAATTGGATAACAATGGGAATCAGAATATCTAGCATGAGACTTAAGATTTCTTAATAGGCTTATCAAGGAAGGGAACGTCACTGAGACTTTAGGGCATACTATGCAAAATATAAACAAATGTATAATAAAATAATTAGGCTAGCTAAGAAAAGACAAAATGATAACTATATAAATAAGGCTTGTAATAAATCAAGGGCACTTTGGGAAATTGCAAAAAGGGAAATGGGTGTCGAAGGAAAACTGTGTGAAAATATAAAAATCAAAACAAATGAGGAACTCCTTACAGACTCTTACAAAACTGCGTAATGCACCATCAGCAGAGCCGATTACTAAACAGAAATGTTGCAAACCAATCTTTGTTATGCCTGTCAGTTTAGAAGAAATCACAGAAATCATTAAAGGCTTTAAAAATAATAAATCCAAACGATACGATGAAATACCAGACTATATACTTAAACAATGCTATGAGCACATCCTAGAGCCTCTCTGTTACCTCATAAACCTGTCATTAACTAGAGGACAATTTCCTGATCAGCTTAAATTGGCAATATTTAAACCACTGTTTAAAAAAGGTTCAAAGGAAGAGCTAGGGAATTTTAGACCACTCTCACTACTCTCAGTCTTCTCAAAGATTTTAGAAAAGGTTATGTATATAAGATTATCAAAATGTCTAGAAAAATACAATCTACTATCTAAAAATCAGCATGGATTTCGGCAAGGCAAATCAACAATGAGAGCTGCAATGGACTTCCTTAAGCAGTCTTATAATGCAGCAGACAAAAGAGATGTTGGATTAGGTTTATTCGTAGATTTATCAAAAGCATTTGATCCAGTGGACCACAATTTTCTATGCAAAAAACTAGAAGTATTGGAGATTCGTGGAATAGCATTAAAATGTGTTAGATCGTATCTGCAAAATAGGCAGCAGATTGTACAAATAACTTCTATAGATGAAAAAGCTAAGTTAATAGACTCTAAATGCTCACAAAAAGGACTAAAAAAACTGGGGTTCCACGGTGTTCTGTTCTGGGACCTCTTCTTTTCTCGGTTTACATCAATGGTCTGGAAGACAACATAAATAAAGCAGACACAGTACTTTATGCAGATGATACAAGTGTTTTTATTAGAGGGGAAAATGTCACTGTTGTGCAACATAAAGTAAATTGTGTATTTAATCAATTAAGAGAATGGTTCGAAATAAACAGGCTAATAGTTAATGGAGATAAGAGAGCAGCTATTCTCTTTCATCACATCCAAAATAAGAGTTTAAGTAATCAAGGCTTCGCGGGTAATCAGCCGTGTCAAATTAATAAACGTCGAGCTTTCGGCCATTGTAAACTCCATGGCCTACTATTGAGGTGTTATTAAAAATGTTAAGCAAAATTTGTTTTACTATCATATTGGCCTCAGAGATATTAAGCGTGGATTCTCTAAGGGTTCTTTATTATTCATATTTCAACTCACTCATGTTTAACGGGATCTTGTTTTGGGGAAACTCGGTAAGACATACTGCAGTATTCAAAATGCAAAAAGGGGTCATTAGAATCATTACCAGATCACCAACAAAAAGTAGTTGTAGGGAGCTATTTTACCTTTACCCTCTTTACACATATATGAAGTCCTGGGGTGTGTTAAGAATAAATTAGAGGGGTTTCAACTAAATTCACAGGTACATAATTAGTACACTCAAAGCAATAGTCACCTCTCGGTAATACCACACAACGCTGTTTTGTTTGAAGGAAGTGTCACATACAACAGGATTACTCTATGTAATCACTTGCCACATAACATTAAAAATGTCACCAACATCAATAAATTTAAAAGTAGACTTAAGGATTTCATATACACTTATTGTTTTTATAACAAACAAGAGTATTTTAACATATGTAAATCTGTAGTTCATATAGAATCACTATAAATATTATACACATGTATTATTAGAATGTGTGTTCTTTTCTGGTTATTTTAGCGCATGTAAATCTGTCTCCTTGATATTGTACATAAGTATTATTAGAATGCCGGTTCTCTTCTGATTTGTAAAATATGTATATTTCTGACGTGTCCCATAAGTAGATAAGATAAGGGGCTTCTGGCGCAGACCCAAAAGGGCAAGATGGCGGCCATGCGCAATCTATGTATTTAGGGTATTTTGACACTGTGTAGAGGTTTTAGTCAGGGCGCTTAAGCTGCTGTAAATTATGATGCTATGTCTTGAGGTATGATCAGGGCTTGTCTTGAGGTATGATCTGGGGCTCTAGGGTTAAGAGTTGCAGGGTTTCTTAGGTAAAGACTGTTGGTATGGGAGGTTAATAGCTGTAGGATTAGAGGTTAGGTCTTGAGGTATGATCTGGGCCTCTAGCGTTAAGAATTGCAAGGTGTCTTAGGTAGCGTCTGTTGGTCCGGAGCGTGAAAGCTGTAGGATTTAGAGGTTAGGTCTCAAGGTGCTGCAACATATTGCGTTTAGAACCATGGATCTACATACCTAGCCTGCAGTTCCACAAACTAGATCTTTTACATGGAACGTCGCAACAACATCGAAACCGGAGAAACCCAGATTTGTTATTGTGGGCGCCCAGACTGCAAGATCAAATAATGCATCTAACGACTGTTCCGATTTTGATCATTGTAACATAACTAATTTGAGACTTTATCTCAATAGCGAGTGTTATCCATACCGCGATATGAACTTGGACTTTGAGAACTCGAGATTTGCAACACTATATCCTGAGCCATCCCTGAAAATTCGCCAAAAATGTTGAAAATCATGGAATTTCCTTTTTGGAAATTTTTGGTAGCTTAGGGTTTGTAGTAATAGATGGCGTCCTATTTTTTTCATTTGCACCATTTTAGGCCATCACGTGACAATTTAAAAAGACGTTTAGCAATCGATAAAAGTAACAATCATTATTTTAAATTTAATTTTCTGAGAAACATTTTCTAACACTTTTCAGTATACAAAATGCCTCACGCCTCAAAGTTGTTCATTTAACTTGGTGAAACTTATAGGATAGGTCCACAAAGTGCAAATAAGAAACTTAACATTCCCCCTTTTTTGTTAATTCTCATGTTTTGGAAATTATATGGTGTTTTGGAATAAAAAATGTTAATATTTTCAAAATGTTGAGAGCTAACACATGGAAAATATTTTAGAACAAATGCTGAAAGAATATTCCAAAAAATAAGAATGTGGATCTCTTAAAATTGCTCTTTGCTAGCCGAAAACAAAAACTCTACTTAAAAGATCAAATTTTTGTCGCGTTGAACATTTTTAATTTTTACAATTCTATCTCAAAAAATAAGTAATAATTAATTAACTATATGGTGTAGCAACATAACAATTTACATGCAAGTTTAAAATCATACTCTATTTGTGCGGCTAAATTTTCTTAATGACAGGTTTATTATTATAGAAGTAGGAATTTTCAGTGTAGCCTTAAGGGTGCATACGTATAAATCCTTGTTTGAACTTAAATTTACATAAGTACGAATAAATCTAGCAATTACTGTTTAAAAGTTAATTGCTGCACAATTTGAGGAGATTAGCACATGACGTACAAAACACGGTTTAAATTAAAAGTGGTGAATTAATAACACACACCCGCTGTTACATGAAACTCCCGATTCTCTTTGTTTACTGAAGCAGACGTTGGAATTGCAGGGAACTAGAGCTTATTGCGTCGACACCCCTTTAGACCGTTAGTT
This sequence comes from Mantis religiosa, assembly GCA_030765055.1. Taxonomy (NCBI): domain Eukaryota; kingdom Metazoa; phylum Arthropoda; class Insecta; order Mantodea; family Mantidae; genus Mantis; species Mantis religiosa. The sequence continues at coordinate 131,982,749 of CM060948.1, read as the reverse complement.
TCACGACACGACTGTTGCGAAATAGCTATGCATAAAATTTATAATGCAGGTATTATTAAGAACTTTTAAATGGTGATTCACTTCCATCTAAGTATTTTGAATGTTATTAAGAAATTTTAAATGGTGATTCACTTCCATCTAAGTATTTTGAATGTTATTTCGTTCATTAGTACAAGCAGTAGAAGCAGAAATCATTGACACTTAATCCAATGACTATACTACTTAGTGAAGTATTAGTAACAAAGCCATTCCTTAATTGTAGCTACTCCAAAAGTTTCAGTTTGATAAATGCAATGTTGTCAATTGCAATGCAGTTCTACTCGTGTGGCGACATTAATTACATATTCAACATACTTCAATTAATCAGGTTAATGCAGTAATCACTATGTAATATTCTCTATACTACACAAAATGATGTATGTGAATAACTGATGGTAACTGGCTTTGGTGTTGTAAAAGCTTCAACATATTTCAAGTGTAATTGTGCATTGCATGAAATTATTTGAATATCATTTATGATCATCACCATAATCATCATCATTATATATGCATTTTTATTTTCATTTCAAATGTTCCACTTATTTTTGAAATGTGTAAAATGTCAGCTGCAGCTAGGACCTAAGACAGTGAGTAGCATGATCTCAGATTAGTGAAGCTTCATAATAAATAATAGGTTGTTAACCATCTTCCTTGTTAATATTGTAACGAGAGCGCTGGAACACCCTGTGAAGCAGCTGAAAGCGGGAGACAGGGAAGGTTCGGTTAGCCACGCCCTCGCCTCGTTTGTCTTATAGTGGTGACAGGGACGACTGGGGAAAGAAACATAATTGTGCGGTCTGTTTCTCCTTCACCTGTGTTCCAGAAATTACGGGATCGTTCATCATCTGGAAACGTCGAGAAAACGGCGAGATGCCTATAAAAAGGGCTGCAGCTAGTCAGTCAGTCAGTTGGCTAGTGAGTGTGAGCGAGGAGACAGTCGCAGTTCTTGGTGTAAGAGTTAGGCAGTGACGTGTAAATGAACGAAAGGGTTGTGCAACGGAAGACTGTACGTAACTGGTATGTGCATCGGAGTTTATGTAATCGCGAGTACAAGTGAAATTGTAACGGACGAACTGGCAAATTGTAATTGTGTGCAGCAAGTAATTCTGTGTAATTGGCAAGTGTTAAACTGTAAGTTGGTGGAAATAAAGAACATTTTTGAGTGGTGAAATTGGACTTTTTATTTCACGAACCCACAAAGTCACAATATATATATGAAAATGAAAGTGTCTAAGCCTAAACTTGAGTCACTTAACACTTCAGTGAATATAGGGTTACCATTACACAGAAAATGAAGCTATTTACAGTGGAGTAACAAACACTACACAAATAAAAATATTTACTAAATTTTTTTATTTGTATAGGGTTACCATGTTTTAAGAATGACCTTGATTATACTTGACATTAAAGCCATATACTGAGCACGTCATATATCACAAAACAATTGGAATAAATAGATTTAGAAAAAGGATGTGACGTGTTAAAGTGACATTTGCACTGCAGTCATGCATTATTATGTCATGAATCAATCACAAATTTCAAGCTCTTCTCTGACTGTACTTTTGTATATTTGTGCTGAAAATAATGTATGTACTATAGAGCATTTCAAATTCTTATTAAATATAAACATTAACAGAGCTGCTTTGCTCTCTTTTGAAAGAAATAGTGCTATTTTCCTGATCATAGTTGTTGGTGTCATTTAAAATTTATATATACATTTCTTTAGTGTTTTTTTTTCTTCCACTTTTCAACATTCTGTGTACAAAGAAATTGAATTACACTTAACCTCATGGTATCATTTCCTGTTTTCCTGTACCTACAAAATCATAAATGTAGTGTTAAGTTACCTTTCTTGTAATTATTACAATAAGAAGCTTTGGAATTCCAACTTGAGGGAAGTTCAAAAGGTCCCGAGTTCGAATCTCAATCAGGGTGAGTTACCTGGATAAGGTTTTTCCGGGGTTTTCCCTTATCCTGAAAGACAAATGTCGGGTACCTCTGAGCTCTATGGACCCTGGGCTGATTTGAGCATCATTTCACCCATTCCATTCATCGTCCGATATGACTTAACGTTGGAGGACGTAAATTACAAAAAAAAAAAAAAAGAAAGAAAACCTTGAGGGAAAGGGAACACAGATGCGTTGTATAACCTCAATATCATCTTGAGTGATCTCACTGTCTCGTTTATTAAAGTTGCAATTGTTTTTTAAAGACAAAATTATTAACTTGCAACAGGAATTTTAAAGCTATAATGCTTTCTGGAAGTCATAATTATTCATATTTAACAGGAAAAGTTCAACTATAGTTCAACTAGCGTTTCAATATATGCGGTCCTCTTTCTCAACTTCTGTTTCTCTTTTTTTATCTTGTAAGTTTTTGTTCTGTATACAAAACTGGGATTGCAAGTTATTGATCGCTACCTCCTAAAGTGGTTTTCATAACAATACCTTCCGGCTCTACATGTGCACTTTTGTTGGGGGTGACTACTTTTGGATTTTACTGCTTTTCACAACATGTACATATATCTTTTTCTCTGATGTGTTACAAAACATATTCGGTAAAGTTGTGGCCTGTGTTTTGTTTTGTGTTTTGCAAATGCAATGAGCCAGAACAAGTTTTAGAACTTGCACTAGTGAAGCAAAATACGATTAAATCCAGATTTATGAGCTTATTTATCACAACTAAAGCTATTATATTTTATGTTGTGAACATTGGATTGGACTGTTCAAAGGTCATTCGGCACCTCGACCAGACCGGTCTTTTGTACCTGTGCCCTCAAGTGGAGCACCCCCGGGAGTGAGAATGAGGCGAGAGGAGACAGAGGGCGGCCGATTCCAAGGAGTCACTACAGAACAGAGGGTGAGGTCCGTACACTTTACCAGATAGAAACTCTCCGGCGGTGAGTTTAGAACAATCGTCATCGCACCTGTCCTGGCCCCCAAACAGTCACGAGGAGGGTTCGGAGACCGGAGGCCGCCTCCCCAGAGCAGAGAACTCCAGGTAGTCTCGCACAACCGGCATCCCGCCTGCCGCGCTTCTGAATCGGCCCACTAGGCCGGCTCGGGGGCCAAAGTTCGTCCCGTCGGAGGGGAAAGCGTTTTACTCAGAGCATATTATCCCGCCATGCACCGCCGAGACTCCTATCGACACGTCTAACCTAAAAGAAACCACCACATGAAACCTCTCTTCAGATGAGAGATGATATGAAATGATAATGGAGGTGAAACGGAGAGACAGAAAATTCGGGGGATGTAATTAACCTACCCAATATTCGCCTAGAGACTCGGGAAACCCCGAAAGAAATCCCATGGGTCAGGTAGGTCGGCCACGGGAATTGAACCCGGGCCTCCCCAATGCGGGCCACAGGCGAAACCACCTGAGCCGTCCCTGAAAATTCGCCAAAAATTTTGAAAATCATGGAATTTTCTTTTTGGCATTGTTTGGTAGCTTAGGGTTTGTAGTAATAGATGGCGTCCTATTTTTTTCATTTGCACCATTTTAGGCCATCACGTGACAATTTAAAAAGACGTTTAACAATCGATAAAAGTAACAATCATTATTTTAAATTTAATTTTCTGAGAAACATTTTCTAACACTTTTCAGTATACAAAATGCCTCACGCCTCAAAGTTGTTCATTTAACTTGGTGAAACTTATAGGATAGGTCCACAAAGTGCAAATAAGAAACTTAACATTCCCCCTTTTTTGTTAATTCTCATGTTTTGGAAATTATATGGTGTTTTGGAATAAAAAATGTTAATATTTTCAAAATGTTGAGAGCTAACACATGGAAAATATTTTAGAACAAATGCTGAAAGAATATTCCAAAAAATAAGAATGTGGATCTCTTAAAATTGCTCTTTGCTAGCCGAAAACAAAAACTCTACTTAAAAGATCAAATTTTTGTCGCGTTGAACATTTTTAATTTTTACAATTCTATCTCAAAAAATAAGTAATAATTAATTAACTATATGGTGTAGCAACATAACAATTTACATGCAAGTTTAAAATCATACTCTATTTGTGCGGCTAAATTTTCTTAATGACAGGTTTATTATTATAGAAGTAGGAATTTTCAGTGTAGCCTTAAGGGTGCATACGTGTAAATCCTTGTTTGAACTTAAATTTACATAAGTACGAATAAATCTAGCAATTACTGTTTAGAAGTTAATTGCTGCACAATTTGAGGAGATTAGCACATGACGTACAAAACACGGTTTAAATTAAAAGTGGTGAATTAATAACACACACCAGCTGTTACATGAAACTCCCGATTCTCTTTGTTTACTGAAGCAGACGTTGGAATTGCAAGGAACTAGAGCTTAACAATGAAGCACTGGTTATTGCGTCGGCATCTCTTTCAGACCATTAGTTTCACCACACCATTGTTGCGAAATAGCTATGCATAAAATTGATAATGCAGGTATTATTAAGAACTTTTAAATGGTGATTCACTTCCATCTATATATTTTGAATGTTATTTCGCTCTTTAGTTCAAGCAGTAGAAGCAGAAATCATTGACACTTAATCCAATGACTATACTACTTAGTGAAGTATTAGTAAAAACGTGTGATATAACTAAGAGCAGGTTATTCATTTCATTGTTATTAAAAATACATATTAGATCTTGCGGTGTAATACAGGTGTAAGTATTTTAATAAGTATTTTCTACTCACGTGCTATTCATATAACCTCAAGGAATACCAAAGTGTCAGAGAAGACATGTGTTTTTCGATTAGCGTTAAAAAACAACTAGGAAAGCCATTCCTTAATTGTAGCGCAAAGTTAATGTAGTAATTAGTATTTAAATCACATATCATTGCTTATCAGTAGGCTTCGGATTTTTAGGTCATTAACCCTCTATGGCCCAATGCGACTCTCAAGTAACAACCATTTTTAACACTCTTTTGTTATCCTATGATGAAAATTTTTCATTGTTGACATTTTGTAACCTGAAAGTCACATGGACGCCTTGTATGAGGCTTGTTTGGCTATTTATTTCATAATGTACTGAACAGGTTGAAGCTAAAGCAACACGCACAGCCACTTTGAATACCAAAGCGTCAGAGAAGACATGTGTTTTTCGATTAGCGCTAAAAAACAACTAACAAAGCCATTCCTTAATTGTAGCCATTCCAAAAGTTTCAGTTTGATAAATGCAATCTTGCCAATTGCAATGCAGTTCTGCTCGTGTGGCGAAATTAATTACATATTCAATATTCAACCGCTTCGGCGGTACATATACTAAAATTGGAACGATACAGAGAAGATTAGCATGGCCCCTGCGCAAGAATGACAAGCAAAATCGTGAAAGGACATGAATCATAGACTTGATCGTGCCTTGTTAGGGCCTGCAGCCTCTCACATGTGTGTGATAGATGTTTACAGTATCAGCAGGGATAGTTACACTCTTCATGGTCTACACCTAAATTCTAGAGGCAAAGAGAAGCTGTCACTTCTAATTGCTGACAGAATTAAGGGCAAAATTCCTGTTGTTGCAAGTAGAAGGTCTTTTTTAGGTTAAACCAATATATGCCCAGTAACTCTAGGCAAATTAAATCAATCATCCCTAATAGCTTCATTGCAATAAATTCAATTAAAAATAATCCTCTCAAGAACAATAGTAATGATAATAATATCAATAATATTAATAATAATCACTGTATATCTGTATTTCATCAAAACATAAGAGGCATAAGAAACAAATTAGATGAACTAGCTATTAATCTGCATACTGAAATTCAACTACCACACGTTTTATGCATTTCTGAACATCACTTGACACAGCAGGAGTTTAAGCCAATTTCATTGCAAGGGTACTCTTTAGGAGCAGAATATAGTAGAAAAAATACATAAAGTTGAAGTTTGTATATATGTTAGAAATGATCTGATCTTTAAAGCTTTAGGTTTATCCAGATTTTTCTATGAAAAAGACCTCGAACTCTGTACAGTTCAGTTAATTGGAAGTAATTTGAACTTAGTCATAGTAGCCATTTATCGATCTCCCTTAGGAAGTTTTCAACTTTTAAAAATCAATTAGAATATGCTCTGAACTATTTAAAACAAAAAGAGAAATAATCATTTGTGGTGACATAAATGTAGATTATCTGAAATCGAGTCTTCAAAGGGAACAGCTTAGCTCTTTATTTACCACATACCACATGATACATACAGTTAACTTTCCAACAAGAATCTAAAATAATTCATCCACAGCTATTGATAACATATTTGTAAATTCAGATATAACTAAATTTTGCTCTGACTCATCAAAAACTAATGGACTATCAGAACATGATGCACAAATTCTAAGGATTGATAAGATAAATTTAAAACTCAAACCTAAATTCACATATATTAAATATAGGGAAATAAACGAAAATACTCTGAATGAATTTAGTAAGAACCTTAAACCTGAATCTTGGAAACAAACTCATGAGATTAATGGAACCAACAACAAATATAAAAGCTTTCTTCAATGATTTAAAACTCAGTTTGAATTTTTCTTCCCATCCAAGTATAAAAAAATTTAACTTTAAAAAAGACAATTCCTGGCTCACTTTAGGAATTAAAGCCTCATGAAGGTACAAAAGAGAACTATATCAGTAAGTTAAAATCAGTAACAATTTGTATTTAAAAAACTACTACAAAAAATATTATAAACTTCTAAAGAAGTTAATAATAGCAGCTAAAGTATTGCATTATAATAAACTAATTCAAAACTCAGACAATAAAACAAAAACAACTTGGAATATAATAAAAAATGTGACACGTAAACACTCAGCAGAAAATTACCCAATAACACTCAATGTTGACAATCATGAAATTGCCAAATCTCTTGAAGTTGCAGAATTGTTTAACAAATTCTTTTTGGATGTAACAAAAAAAAATATTAATTATGGAAGTAAAGATGCAGCACTAGAATTTCTAAGATCAAGTTTCACAAACTCTGTACCTACATTTAAAGTCAGTTTAACTACACCTTCCGAAATAATTAAAATTATTGACTCCTTAAAAATGAAGAATTCTTCTGGTTATGATGAAATAACTACAAAAATCCTAAAATCTTGCTCCTCACAAATTAGCATTCCCCTTAGTTATTTATATAATGAGTCTCTAAAGAGACATTGTTTGGAAATTCACAGAGAAATGGACAGTGAAAACTTAGTTATTGTGAATAGGTTTAATTTTGATTTATATGTATGTAATGCCTTAAGTAATTTCTGCTATAGCCTTTGTGGCCCATTGTGACTTTAAAGTAACAAAATATTATTTTTAATTAAAATTACATTTTTTTAATTCGACAAGGTCTTATAAGTTTCGTAATGCAACTTAAACAATAATACTGGTGAAGAACATTTCTACCATCGTCGTAAACAAATTTGGGCTTTAGAGGGTTAAAATGTGACTTTAGGTACCTAAAATAGATTTTATAATGTAAGAAATAGTCTCTAAAGACAAAAAACAGGCTTTAAAAATATTATTCTTTAAAAAGATGTTTTAAATCGAGAATTTGGCTTTTAGATTTTAATTATTTAAAATGCTCACCTTCCGATACATCCACTATTACTAGAAGTACAAATATCTAACCAGGGGCGGCTGCTGCTTAGAAGCACAAGAGCACGTGAACTCCCAATATTTGTCTTGTAGAAGCCCTTTTCATCTTTTCATTCGTTATTTTTATTTACCACGCTCATTGCTTAATGTACAGTAAGTAGACGGCGATAGCATGAGCATGTGGCAAACTTGTAGGTAAAGCAGCCTCGTCCATTGAATCCCAGGCGGCGTCAAAAGCTTTCCCTTCTGACCACGCCTCCTCACATGTAAGCAATTATAAGGGTTTTCCACCCTTAAACATATGGGTGGCCCTTCTTAATACGTTCACCAAGTTAGAGCGCTGTTGCAATATTTTTCTTGTGTCCTCAGAAATTATCTTAGACTGTGCAAACGTGCTTCCTATGTGTGTTAATTAAGCTTATATTTATGGAAGTTACATAGTGTTTTACTTAGTATAGTATTATAAATTTATTTGTGTTTAATAGTTATTTGCGTTTAGCACTTGCGTAATTTAATTAAGATGTGGAGACCGTGGGTATCGAACCTAACATGGATATGCTACCATGGATTTCCGTTCATACTTGTAATATATATATCTAAAAGTATCTAAACTTTTTCGAGTTCTAAAGCGTTTATGGCATATTTAATTATTATGCGGAATGTACGTGATTATTTATTTAAATTGTGTTTAGCAGAAGACCCACCCCCCATAAACAAATACAATGCTTAACTTTATTCAAACTTGTAAAATTAGCAGACATCCTTGTAAAAAGTTTCGAAAATTTGAAAAGAGTAATAGAGTTTCCTTACTAGTTTTTCTTTAATTCCATGGTTGTTGTTTTTTTTAAGTGTTTATTGCTTTGTTAAATCAACTGAAATTCACCACCTGTAGCTACCATAGAATAAAGGAAAATGTTTTAGGATAAAACGGCTCACGATTGCAATAAACAAAGCTCTAACGTGCAATCTTTGCTTATAAATTATTATTAACTACCAGAATATCCAAAGTGCTTCTTTAATTCGCAAGTAAAGATCCCTCGCAAATTCATGCACATTGATGCAGTTTAACCCTTTTAAAATTGTAATGATGTTTTACTAAACTTTCCTTAGATATTATGCTAATAATACGCATTTAGTTCTTGTACGTAATAGAAGTACTAATATCATAACAGCGCAGGTGATATATTTCTTTTCAGTTATGTTATAAAGAGTTGTGACATTATGTATTATGATAGGAAACATTAATCATTTAAAATTTATTTGAAAAGATCAATGACGATTTCTTACAGTGAATTTTGCTTTATTTATTTATTTATTTATTTATATTTTGCCTCTAAAAGTTAATTTAAACAACGGCAACACTGGATATTCTCAGCTGTAAACACGAGCCTAACATTCTTCACCTCTGACCCCGGTTGGTGTTTCCTAAGATGTTTATGACATTGTGGTTAGGGGGAAGAATAGTTTTTCGCTACAAAGAGAGCCGGTTGGGGATGGTTTAAGCGCGGCCACTATATCAGTCTTCTCTTGTGCTAGCACATCATGTAACGTTTAAAGCTCTGCGCATGCGTAGACGACAAATGCTATAGACAGACATTGGTCAAGGCAACTAGAGTACTCAGGTAGGCCATTCCGGAGAGTCGCGGTGCCATTGGCTAACGCGCATGACGTCACTGAGAATACAGTTCAACCGCGAGAGTTAAACACTAGCCCCTCAGTATGTGTTATTTAAGCTCTGCTACGTGTAAAATCGGAAGGAATAAACATCCACTTGTGTATTATAATGAAGGTTATTTCTAGCAGTTGTATTAAGAGTTTAAAACATGTTACTATTCATATGTACTTAATCAGAGTAGCTCAAGAAAATGACGAAGCAACCCATTGAAGACTTTTCTTTGCTGCAAGTTTCCTGATCATTTCTGCCTTCGCTCTTTTGTTTAAGTGCCTAATTCTAATGAAGGTTCTTGTCCTCACATTAAGAGAGATCACTTTGTGATGAATTTTGGGAAACTTGGAACTTATTATAGAAATTAAGTTTTGCATCACTCCATTACACTTCGCAGCACTTTGTCCATGGAATCTACAAAATATTACTTCTGTACCTTGTTCTGCCGTTTCAAAACACTTTTTTCTTTCTTCAGGGCTTGCATCTGAGTCTTTAGTCTAATTATTTCCTCTTCAGCAACAACAAAGTGGTCAGGAGCTACCTCCGTGCTGGTCGTCTGGTCAAATTTGTTTTATTTTTGGGAGATAAAGATACTACAGTAGACAGCGCCCTCTTTCGCACGGTCCTAACTTCGCACCGGCGATCTCTTTCTGATATTGCCTATTAATAAAAACAGTTTTATTATTATTATTATTATTATTATTATTATTATTATTATTATTATTATTATTATTATTATTATTATTATTATTATTATTATTATTATTATTATTATTATTATTATTATTATTATTATTATTACTATTATTATTATTATTATTATTATTATTATTATTATTATTATTATTATTATTGTTATTATTATTATTATTATTATTATTATTATTATTATTATTATTATTATTATTATTATTATTATTATTATTATTATTATTATTATTATTATTATTATTATTATTATTATTATTATTATTATTATTATTATTATTATTATTATTATTATTATTATTATTATTATTATTATTATTATTATTATTATTATTATTATTATTATTATTATTATTATTATTATTATTATTATTATTATTATTATTATTATTATTATTATTATTATTATTATTATTATTATTATTATTATTATTATTATTATTATTATTATTATTATTATTATTATTATTATTATTATTATTATTATTATTATTATTATTATTATTATTATTATTATTATTATTATTATTATTATTATTATTATTATTATTATTATTATTATTATTATTATTATTATTATTATTATTATTATTATTATTATTATTATTATTATTATTATTATTATTATTATTATTATTATTATTATTATTATTATTATTATTATTATTATTATTATTATTATTATTATTATTATTCCACGCATCAAACTTTTCTTATAAAAAAGGAGCGAATAAACTCAGTGTACACATAGAAACAAATACATAAATGGAATGTGTATCTGATAATTACCTGCAAATTGGTTTTGCTGGTACTTGCTACTTCCGCCTCGAATACATCCCCATGCCAATTAGTAATTTTCTATGACGGTACAGCGTCGCCCTTTAATTTTCTTTTCAGCGGCAAACCTAACAGCTAGTTTTTTAAATCCCGTTCATAGTTTTCGGGCAGGAAGTGATCGGGACAAATCCTTGCATTATTCACATTAACCGGATCAGCCCTTTTACAGCGTAAAACCCACTTGCGCTGTAGTTCTCGATCTTTAGGCAAACAATGGAAAATCACATTCGTAGTTTTATACGAAGCATGTTTGCATTCAGCAACAGCGCAATGGTTTCTACTTTTACTCATAATGTTACGACAAAACACACAGCCAATAACTACAATAGCTCATAAGCAACTGCATCTCGTTTATTTCATTAGAAGGATTGTGGAATTTGCATGCATCAGTGCCTTATCTTATCTAATAATGTGCAATCATAATATTGCATTACGCACATTCACGTGTAAGCGCTCTTGCGTTGTATTCTCAGTGACGTCACGCCCCTCAGTCAGCAGTGACAGTGTTTTGCGCGGGAAGGCGGGAATGGCCTGCCCTGGGCATTGGTTGGGTACGGCCAGATCAGAGCACAGTTTCGATGTGCACGTTAATTCACATTGACAACACCAGAGGAGTTCTTGGTCATCTCTGGGAAGTGCTACTACTATAGCGTTTAACTGCAATTATCTCCAAATGCAAAGAATGTTTACAACTCCTATCGCCCTCAGCCTTTGCTTTGTTGCTTTATGTTGCTTTGAATACGGCGGGTTTTTACAGTCCAGTTTCTAAGCAGATGTTTTGTTTTAAACACTGTAATAAACTTGGAATTTGTAGATAATCAGCAGATGAGACAATTGTGAGTTTCTTAGTACAACTAGTGCTTTAGCGCAAAACAATTACTCTTTGTTGTGTGCAGCGACCGATCGCGAGGCTTTTGGAATCGTTGTGACTGTTGAACTTCTCTCAAGAGGCAGCTACTACTTGTACTAAGAAGTACAATAGATAAAGTGACTTGCGAAGAAAAAATGTAATAAAGCGACTAAGACGTCCGCAGCCCAATTTGACAATTAAGCGTGCTACAAAAATCAGAAGCGGGACTACAGTCGCAAATTTAACAATGTATGCACAACCTGTAAATGGCTATGCGGTTGCAGTATTAGAAATGCGCCGTTTAGCTTTCCGTGCCTTCTGTTTACCTCTGAAGTGAGTTAAGTTAACCACTGGCGCGACAGCCCTAACATCACCAAGGCTTACCAACTCGACTGCCGGCCTCACGCCCACTTGCACACGGCAGAGTTGGGCGATCATCCAACCGATACGGGGAGGAGACGTAGTCATCATCTGGCATCCTCCAGCCGGAACGTTGGTTTTCGGGACCAGGGCTGCTTACCTATCGTAAGCCTCTCACTTTCCTCACGATGCTGAGTGGGCATTGGTCCTATACCCGGAACAGAAAATTCGCACCCCATGGGTGGGATCGAACCCGGGCGGCTTTCCGTGTCCAGGGACCAAGACATGCTACCTTAGCCCGCTACGCCACGGCGCAGGACCAGCTCTGAAGTGAGTAATTGGACAAAAGTAGCATGTGTCGACTTGGTACATCTTAGTGAAAAGATAAAGAAGCACGGGAATTCACACTGACGTAAAAATGCATGTATTCAGTTCACCATGTTTGGTCGTGTAAATATTATTACTCAGCTTACACACGATCAGTAAAGCGACACAATAAGCAATGTGATAGGAATAGATACATGCTTTCTAGGCTAATGGATTGTATAAAATTTTGTGGGGCGTTGGAGCTAGCACTCATTAGTAGTAGTGGTGGTAGCAGTAGTGGATAGTGTTAGTGTGCACTTTAAGTGTAGGTCTTATAAACACCCACCTTTTTATTCCACGCCACTGTATCTAACTATAGGTAGTTATTGATACACGAATTTAAGCAATGGAATGTGAAAAGAAAGTTTGGAACATAAAAATTGAGTACAGAAACAAGTCAAAAAATTAACAACTTTTACAAATATATGTCCATTAATGTCCGTAATTATTAGACTCACAATAAATTACTAATATTCTTTCCAAATTTTTAAACAAAAGGCAATGCCGTCTGTCACCCAACACTAATTTTTAAGCTGAAAATGAACACTCCACTTCCACCGAGGTAACAGTCGCGTAGGTATTTCAACTTTGACACTAGATTGACAGGGATGTTATATTGTACATCCGTGCTTTTTCCTGCTAGGATATCTGAAGCACTACATAGGTCCTTCTTTTTTTTTTTCTTTTTTTTTAATTTTACGTCCTCCAACGTTGTCATATCGGACGGTGAATGAAATGGGTGAAATGATGCTCAAATGTGTCCAGGGTCCATAGAGCTTAGAGCTACCCGACAATCGTCTTTAAGGATAAGGGAAAACCCCGAACAAACCCTTATCCAGATAACTCACCCTGACCGAGACGTAGGTCCTTCAATCCTACATTCCTCTGCGAAAATTCCTCCAGTTTATCCCGTACTTTATCTATAACAGAACCAGGAACAGTTTTGTTCCTTTCTTGTATAGCATTAAATATTTACATTTGTTCATACAGAGGTTTTCCTGTTGCTTCAAGTGACGTAATAACGTGCACAAGGAAGGTGCAGTGCGACTTTAAAAGTACCAGATACCTCTGAATAACAGAATCTTCCATCAATTGCTTTGCAGGCACAATGCATGCATACTCATCTTCTGGAATTGAAACAACACCTTTCACTTCATTTTAAGTGGTCGTTGCATTCTGTAGCTTTGAGCCATGCCCTCAGCGGGTAACTACAGGTTCGGGAGGCAGAGAAATATTGGGCAGTTTCTCACGGAAAATCTGTACCCTTGTTTGGACCTTCATGAAAACTATTTTTACTGTAGAAATCACTTTTTTGACATTTGGGTACTCTTGTCTGATATTCTCTGCGACACGGTTAACACCATGTGCAAGGCAAGTAATGTGCGTGGCGGAAGGGTAAAACAATTGAAACAGCTGCAGTGCAGCAATCATGGATGCTGCTGCGTCAGTGTATATTAGTAGTATTTTATTCTCATCGAGGTTCTTTGGGTACAGCACCTTGATACCATTATTAACGAATTTCGCCATCGTCTGAGAGTTGGTAATGGCCAGTTGTATGCAAAAGATCAAATGTGCTACTGTTGGAGTATCAGAATTTAACTTCCCAACAATTTAATGAGCTATGTAGCGCCCCATAATGTCCGTAGTTTTCTCTACGATAGCCAGTCGTATGTTACTCGTCTATCTTCGAGCGAATTCTGCTCAAATTCTCTACATATGTACCACCTAGGTAATTTTACCTTATGGTAGATTATGAGGGAATATTTGTGTGGCAGAATATTTCTAAGAAGCTGTTGAAGTGTGGCTTTTCAGTGCATTAAATGGGATATTTTGTAGTGACGATTACTCGGTATAGATCCTTATGGAATTCATTTTTGTTTGAAGAATGATTTACTGTCTGAGTTACCAGTGACTGTTACAGTTTTCTTTTCCATTCAGTGTTAATCTGATGTGCAGCTCCTTGTACATGTTGAGTTAAGTGCGACTTTTTGTCGCTGGTTACCTACACACACAGAAAAAACATAAGTGTGTTAGATAAATAAACATTTTACTGATTGTAATTCTATTGTATTACTGAAGATTTTGAATTTGCAGCAAGATTTTAGTTAGGAAAATTCAAAATTTTATTTTCAGAAACAGTGTCTTCAGCACGCCGGCGCCAAAGCGTGGCAAACTGAGAGTTTAAGGAGAAACTTTTTAACAATAAATTCAGCAAGAAGATAACAAACACTACGTAACCCTGGCCAACTTTCTGACAGTTTTTAAGGTTTTCTGTAAATTAACCAATGTAAACCGAGCTAGAGATTAATTTTTATCCCTAATATGTAGAAACACATCTGACCTTTAAAATAAATTCATATTCAGACATTATTGATGGTTACAAGATTGCCAATTAAATAAATTCACTGTCACAAATTACCCTATCAGTAGCACAACTTTATGACACATGCTTTTCTCGTATTCTACCTGAGTATTTTTGATTGTGTCAGAAAGAGGCACTTTTATAAAAGGACTTCTTTAGGACAACGGGATAGTTGGTAAATAATTAAATAAATTATTATGAACATGTAAGTCTGGAAAACTGTAACGAACCTTCTTCTACCATAACAGAAAAATACAAAAAAGTGCAAACATTAATACAAGATCAATAAAGAATGAATGTTTCTTTTAGAAAACAGTATCAATGTTTATTAATTTTATCAAGTTCTGGTACCTCAAACATTTGTTTTCTAACCTTTCTAGGAATATCTATTTTACATATAATTTCAGTATTGTCACACCATATCTCATCTTTAATTGCAGGCCACCTCCAAGTCTTACCCACAGATTCCATGACAGTTATCAGATCCTTAATTTTAGCTGTCTTAATTATTTTTCCTGGATAGTAGGCCTTCTCGAAGACAAAAATGACAAAATTACCAACAATTTTGTCCTCTTTTCTGATTGAAGGACTGTCTTCTTTGTCAGAATTAATTTTTTCCTCCCGGCTGTCATCAGACTCTGCGTAGATTATTCTGTCATCATCACTCTCGCTGGATATTTTAATGACACTGGAATGCCCGTTTCAAACTTATTTATTTACTGCTTCTTTTTTTAGAACATCGAAATTGAAGTTGCCGACCAAGGGTTACCAATATCCCTGTTTAGAGTTACTGACGGCAAAATGTTTATTACTCGATAAACTTTATTCGTTCCTCACGTATATATGAACCGACAAATATATTCTCTCATTTCTGGTATGCCTGGCCCAAGACAGAACAAGAGGACTGCCCTAATCGCCCTCACGCCTCAGACTGTTTCAATGGCTTGCCAGCCACGAAGTGCTCTAATGGGCTCCACGCCGAAGACTGTTGTCCACAGCTGCGTGTGTGGGTGTATATATCACTTTCACTTTCTGAAAGCCCTATTTTCACACAAAGATTTCCTTTGTGGCTATTTTGTCGCTATTATGAATGGTCCAAAGAATACCCTATTCAATAAGTCAAATGCCATCCTTTAGAAATCTGCTAAGGACACTGTTTCTTACGTTTCTTTTGTTAAAACAACTTATTCACCCAAACTGCTATTTGACTCAACTGCCCTTGCACGTGTTGTAACAATGAACCAACATTCCTTTGGCATCCATCGTGATTCTTTATACATTGCAATTCTTAATTTCGGTACCAAATGCCCCCATAGATATTATTTTATTATCACATAATGAAATATTATATATGTCTTGCCCGAATATAACGCAAAATAATAGACCTTTGTCAGCAATTCCAATTCGTTTTACTATTTCTCTTTTCACAACGTTAATTTTGCATGATACATGGATACACATTTCATAAAATAGTTCACATGATTATATAACAATAGTTCATTTAACATTTTTCAACACTATGATCTGCAATTTTCCACTTTTAAATATCACTCAATGGAAAATACTTCAATCTACATCATCATCTCTCTCTTTTTCTCCGTCTGATCTACTTAACATTAATTCATATTATTGTTACACTTAGAACAATTCATCCCATGTTTAAACCATTGTACATTAATAATACTGTTTTATATATACTTCTGAATTCTTCTTCCGGATTCTATATAAACATTCTTTTCAAAAGTCTTTCAATGTTCTTATATATATATATATATATATATATATATATATATATATATATATATATATATATATATATTCACTCATACAACATTTCCGAATAATTCTCGAGGATTTTATATAAATATTATTTTCAAAAGTCTTTCACTGTTCTGATTTTCATTTAGTTTCGTTCTTGTTTCACTTGTTTAGTTTTAAGTTTCACTGCACTGTCATTACATTGTTTATACTTAAACTATAAATTTTACACTACACTGTTCATACTTAACCTATACAATTTACAAGTTTGTGTTTCTTCTATTTTTACAATGTTGTTATGGTACTTTAGTTCTTTAAAAATACGGACATATCCGACTTTTCTGAGCAACTTATACCCACAACTTATTTAGGAGTCAGGAGCATCTAAGGGCTTCTTTTAAGGACGATGGAGTTGTTTATGCCACCTACCTAAGAGTTTATTATTTTTGACATCTGCTAATTCGAATGTATGTTCCCCAAATTTCGCGACAGTTTCCGCAGCACCCTTATATAACAATTCCATCCTTTTATCTCTACCTTTTAATGCACTTGATAATTTATGGTCTTTCACCAGTACTAAATCATCAATCTCTGGCTCCCATTTATGCTTTCTTTGTTTTCTCTTTAATTTCATTTTTTCTGCTTTTTGCTTAATTCTTTCAAAGGCAATTTTAGCCCTATCTTCATGGCTTATCTGGGTTTTGTTGGTGTCTACATTTTCTGTTATTTCTTTTAATATGGGTTCCAGTTCAATGCCTAAAATGAGTCTAACGGGTTCGAATCCTGTGGTTACATTTATTGCATTATTAATAATTTTCTCAATCACGGGACAATATTTTACCCCATCCTTGTGCTTTTTATGTGATAATATCCGAAAATATATTGCAATGTCTCTAAGTATTTTGTATTTCTCCCATTTCTCACTGAAGGCGCGTTTGACTGGAATTGGCGTTTCTCTGCGTCCGACTTATAGCTCCGGTTCCAGTTCCACTGTTTATATTCCTGGTTTCCGGCACTTGATTTTGATTGTTTACTACCATCTGTCTTGTTGCATTAATTGCCTCAGACCTTTCTGAGTTCTCAGGTGAATTACGACCATCTCTATTCCTGTCTCCCTGCCTCGGCGACCTCAGCCTAAACTCATAACTATCGTCATTCTTCCAATATTCATTACCAGAATGTCTTCTAAATCTAAATACTCGTCCCCTTCTGTTCCTATCAAATCGGCCTGCATTCATGTAGTTTATTTGAATGTTCCTTTCACGGTTCTCCCCATTCCGATTTCTATTGTCTCTGTCAAAGTTATTTCTACTTCTACCTTCCCAGGAGTTCGCTTCAATCCTGGACACTGGACCTGGATATCTATCTCTAATGTCATTCCGTATATGATGTGACTGTGCCCCTTGCCCGAAATTACTCCACCTTTCTCTTCCGCTTGTCTCTTGATTTTTATTGTCCGAATCGTTTCTCGGGTTGTTACCTTCTAAGGCTAATAATAAATCAATCATGGTAGCGACATTATTGGGTTTGGCTATGATCAAATAATGTTGGATAGTCTCAGGAAAATGAGTTGTCATGAGGTTTATCAGTTATTTCTCACTAATAGGGGGATCTAACATTTTTGATTTTCTAGCTACTTTCATAAAATAGCTCACCATTGACTGTTCGGTTCTAGGGTTAAATTTCCCGTTGCTTATCTGCAGCCTTATACTAGCCTGTCTGTTCGCTCCCCAATATCTGTTCAGGAATAAATTAATAAAGGTCTCGAAGTCGTTGCTATTTCCCATGAATAAATCTAGCCAGATGTTATAGTGAAATCTGTATTGTTGCGCGCTACATATCCCTTTATATGGGCCCAAATCAACTCTATTGCATTAACGTGACAATGGTAGGGAAGAAGTCTAATAATTTTGTGGCCTTTTTCTGCAGCAATTCCATCAACCATATATTTTGGGAACTGCGGTTTGTTTGCTTTTACCAGTTCAAGCAATGCATACTTTTTTAAATGGTCTTGATACGCACATTGTTGCGAACAAGCCATTCCAAAATAATATTCTTCCTGGATGCCATTGTTGGAATGGTTCAATTTGGAATGGTTTATTTCTTCATGATAGTCTCCTGTTTTCTTAGATTTGAAGAGGAGGCAACAGTTCGGAATAAATCCAAAAGAGTTTCCCACGTGAAGGAGGATTATTCTTTCACCTTTACCTAATGGCACCCGCATTGTTGCTCCCAAGGTATCATCAGTCCAGCCCTTGTTAATGCAATGATTAGCATTCACCCAGGTTTCATCAATCCATACAATATTCTCAAAATCAGAAGAAATAATTTATCGTAGGAACCTACAGCGCCACGCACATATGTCCGGTTTTTCCAGCTAGATCTTACGGCCATTTAGCTTTTTATAGCGAAATCCTAAAGTTTTAACTACTTTTCGAAGTGAGGTCTTGCCACCTGTAAAAGGATCATCCATTTGTAGAGATGAGTGCAGTCTTGAAAGTGAGGATATTGCTTCCTAGTATAATACGCATATATATGGCGGCGAATGGCATCTTGTTGAAATGTGTCCAGGTTAGTGACCGGGTTATGTCGCTTCCTCTTCCTCCCTGAAGTTTGTAACCGCAATGTACATGCCTGATTTTCTTCACTAGCGTATTTCTCTTTCCCTACTCTAACTTTGGTATTCTTACTTACACCAACAGCAGCTGAGGTTCTATCCAGCACTTTTGAAACGGGAATTATTGGACCCCCATTGTCTCTTTCATCCCCAAAATATTTTCGTACAGAACATATAATTTCCCTTGCTTGTCCTTTAATTTGGATTCCGTCCCCAAAAACATTTTTTGTGGTCTTCACAGATTGTTTCTTGCTGTCTGTTTCTCTAGCACACGTGTTTGTGGCAGCCATGAGTAATGATAATGAGCTAAATATTAAAGTTACACTGAAACACTGAAGTTGATCACTGAAACACTAAAACTGATAATTAGCTAAATATTAAAGTTACACAGAAACACTGAAGTTGATCACTGAAACACTAAAGTTGATCACTGAAACACTAAAGTTTACCACTGAAACACACGAATTATGTTGCGAAAATGTAGATCTGTTTACACCCACTGAAACATTCACTACCTGAAGCAGTACACTCTTGATGACAGGGAGAAATACATGTAGTTAATAGCGTAGCTGCAAGATAATTATTACTTTGTGATAAATACTCAATCTTTTGTTATACTGGGTTAATATAGCCTTAGAAATCTTCGAAGTGAGTAACAGGTTAAAATGGCGACCACGACACTATACATCTACGAACATGGCCGATTTACTTTTCATACCATCTAGTCACGGTACGCCTGAGTGATACCGACCCGCGGAAAGAGTACATTTACTTTCTTGAAGGATAGTACCTGCTGTCACAAAGTTGGCCAGGTTTACGGTATGGAAATTTATGTAGCAAACGGTCACTTAGTATAAATTTAGAAGGAAAAGTGATAAGTATGTACATTTAATTTACTCACCTGTTTACCACACGCTTGACAGAATATTGTTTGTCCATCCGTGATGAAGTCTGGAAATTCTTGAAGCCACTGACGTATCAGCGAAGCGTTTGAAGTTTTAACTTTTGGCATTGCACTCCCAACTAACGCACACTTTAAACGCTTAACACAGAACGTAAAATTTTCAGGGAAAGGAAGGATGTGACTGACTGAAGATGCACTAAGTAGGAGGGGGGGATTTTTTTTTTTCGTAATTTACATCCTCCAACTTCTAAGTCATATCGGACGATGAATGAAATGGTTGAAATGATGCTCAAATGAGTCCAGGGCCCATGTAGCTTAGACCTACCCGTCATTCGTCTTTCAGGATAAGGGAAAACCCCGAAAAAATCTTATCCAGATAACTCACCCTAACCGAGATTCGAACTCGAAACTTCTTGAACGTGAGGAAGACACGCTACCATCTACACTACCGAGGTGGGCGGGGAGGGGATGTGCGCTTTCTCTTTTTCCGGGAACGGGGTGAAGGACACTCATTGTTATGGAACCATATTCATGCAATGAGGAAATGATCATTTTGTGAAGTAAATAATATTAAGGCGATAAAAGTATTATATTACAATAATATAGAAGAACTAGAAAACCTCGATCTGAGACCAAAACAATAAATTATTAACTACCCCTTATGCAATTAAGCCGCAGGTTGAGTAACCGAAACTCTGGATCGGATAGAGAAATTCAGGATAAGTGATCAGCCCGAACCTGGAATGAGAGTGCGAGAAGTAGACAAACTGGTTGTGGGTGAAATGTTGGAAAAGAAAGATGATAATGGAGCGATTGGTGGATTGAAGGCGGGGGGGGGGGGGAACCTGATTCCTCGAAAAAAACCACACCAGAGCCATGTTATTCATCACAAATCTCACATGCGGTCAGCTGGGATCGAACCTTGGTGAAAGTCCAGTGGCCTAACCACTCGGCCACGGCGCGGCCTTCAATTAATATTGTTTACGACTACTATCTGGCGTGTCGCGATCTTTTATATATACCACCATTGATAATTCTAGACTTCTAAAACAAGAATCTATCAATCAAGATGTCACTAGAATTTTCCACCTATCTCACTTTATTTGCTAGGCAGACCTCTATCTCCGCGCTATTTTTATCTGCGGGCCCTTTATCTCTGCCCTGCACTAACTGTTTGTGCGCATCGCCACGCTATCGTAAATAATGAGTTCGTGACACTGCTCCCTCCTCAAGGCTCCTCGATCCGAACAGCACCATCATAACGGGCCAGACAATCCAGGTGTACAACCAACATCTTCACTCGGGGCACCTTCTGGATGCGGTAGACCACGTCGTTAATCCTCTTCACCACCAGGTACGGTCTTTGCCACGGTTTTGAAGTTTCGGGCAACGTCCCTTGGTCCGGGTAGAGCGGTACAACCAGACCAGGTCACCTTGCTGGAAACCTTGGCTGTTGTGTTGCCTGTCGTATGGGGTCCTCATGCGGTCGCTCGCCTTCGGGATGTTCTGACGAGCCATCTCATGCATGTCGTGGAGATGGTCCACCAGGGGCTCCACATACTAGGTTGCTGGCTGTTTTGCGTCCGGGGGGGCTCCCAAAAGCCAGGTCACAAGGGATGCATAACTCTCGGACGAACATTAAGCTGGCTGGCGTCATCCCAGTGGTGTCGTCTGTTGACGACCGGTAGGCCAGCAAGAACAGTGGTGCCTTGACCTTCCAGTCTCGCTGATGGCTAGCCAAGACCTACTTCAGGTGTTCTTCTAATGTCTTGATGTACCTTTCGACCATGCCTTCTGACTAGGGATGTAGAGGTATTGTGCGGGTCTTGTTAACCCCAAGTCTTTCTAGTGCTTCCTTCATTAGGATGGACTCCAAATTGGTACCCTGATCGCTGTGGAGCTCTAACGGAACCTCAAAACGGCAGAAAACTTGCTAGACGAGGCAGTCTGTAATAGTCTTCACCTCCTGGTTCGGGATGGCATACACCTCCGGCCAGTTGGTGAAGTAGTCCACGACCATCATCAGGTATTTATTACCTCCGTAAGGCACAAGGAATGTTCCAGCTATGTCGACAGCGATGCGTTCAAATGGCGCTCCGTTGTACTGCTGCATGCGACCCCGGCTATTAGTCTGGGGGCCACGACTTGCCGCGCATATGCGACTTCGGCGGCACCGTCTCTGAGCGTCTGCTCGAAGCCTCAGCCAGTAGTAGCGTTGTTGGAGTTTGTCGATCGTCCGGTTTGCTCCCAGGTGTCCTCCTGAAGCACCGGCGTGCACTTCCTAACTCCGGGGAAGTACCAACTGTTCTTTTTCCGTCTTCCCATCAGGTGATACCCATACACGGAACAGCACGCCCTCTCTGATCTTCAACGAGTCCCATTAGCCCCAGTATGACATTTATGTGGCGCTCTTGGTGAGATGTCCTCCCAGGTCGGTCTGGTCCCTGCCTCCACTTCTCTCAAGAGTGGTCCAAATTCAGCGTCCACTAGCTGCTCAATCCTCATTCCTGCGCTATCCCAGCCATCCGCAGGCATTGCCGTGACCCCTCTGACAGCTGCGGCACACTCCTTCTCTTCCGCTCTTGTGTACTGGCCTCACTCTTCTGGGTAGGGTCTTCGGGACATGGCGTCTGCGTTGCCGTGGCTCTTCCCTCTACGATATTCAGAGGTGAAGTCTGGACCCAACGGGCCGCATGGCCTTCCAGGTTTCTAAAGCTGAGCAGCCAGGTTAGAGCGGACTGGTCAGTCCTCAGTTGGAATGGCTGATCATACAGGTACCTGTAGAGGTGCCCCAAGTTATTTACTACTGCCAGTAGATCCCGCCGTGTAACGCAGTAGTTCTTCTCTGCCTTGGACAGCGTCTTGCTGTAATAAGCTATTACTCCCTCGTGGCCATCCTGGACTTAGTATAGGACACCCCCACGCAGTGGTCGTTGGCGTGAGTGTCCACAAACAAGGTGTCGCCTGGCTGTAGAAATCCCAAAATTGGAGCACTGCAAAGCGTCTTCTTCAGCTGCTGGAAAGCGCCTTCGGCGTCCTCCTTCCTCACATAAGGTTGGTGTTCCTCTGTCAGGCGGGTGAGGTGTTTAGTGATGTTGGAGAACCCCTTTATAAAGCGGCGGTAATAACTACATAGCCACAAGAAAGTGCGCAATTTTCTCTTATCCTTTGGCCGAGACAAATCTCTTACGCCCTGTGTTTTCTCCTTGTCTGTGGCCACTCAGATTGGTGAGGCTACGTGGCCCAAGTAGTTGACTTCCTTGCGGAAGAGCTGGCACTTCTTCCCGTTCAGCTTCAGGTTGGCCGCATGCAGTCTCTGTAACACCCTGCTCAGGTTTGTCAGATAGTCTTCGAAGGTCTAACCGATGATGATGATGATGATGATGATGATGATGATGATGATGATGATGATGATGATGATGTCGTCCAGGTATAGCTGGCAGGCGTCATAAGTCAACTCTCTCATCACCGACTCCATGAGGCGATAGAAGGTAGGTGGTCTGCTGCAGAGGCCAAAAGGCATAACCGTGAATTGCAAAAGCCCTTGGTTTGTCGATAATGAGGTCTTCTCCTAGTCCCTCGGGTCCAGGGCTACCTGCCATTAACCCGACTTCAGGTTCAGGGTCGAGAACCAGTTCGCACCAGCAAGCGTGTCCAGGGTGTCGTCAATCCGTGGTAGGGGTAAGCAGTCCTTCCTGGTGACTGCGTTCAGCTTCCTGTAGTCCACGCAGAAGCGCAGCTCGCCGTTCTTCTTCGTCATCAAGACTACAGGGGAACACCAAGTGCTGTCAGACTTTTCCATCACTCCCCTGGATCTCATGTCCTCCAGCGTGTCTCGTACTGCCGATTGTTTCGAAAACGGAACACGTCTAGGTGGTTGCCGAATAGGCCGGGCGTCTGCGATGTCGATGCTGTGAAGCACTTTGTCCGTGGGGCCATAGTCACTGCTGCTTTGGCTGAAGACTCACTGGTATCGTCTCAGCAGTTGCCGAACCTTCTCCGGCTGTTCTTCGGTCAGATGGTCAGCCGCTCGCTCCAGTAAGCCTTCCAGCCGAGACCTCAGGTGCGTTCGCTCCGGCTCCTGTGCCTTGCTGTCACGCTTACCACGAGCCAGCTCCGTTCCCGCATAGACATCGTGATCGTTATCTGCTAGGTTGAGCAGTCTCACTGGCACCTCCTCTCGGCACGGTAACAATGTTCTGGCTACATATAGTCCGTGCGCAGTCGTCTTCTGGTCCAGCATCCTGTTCTTGGTTCGCTGGCCTTGCAGTCACGCCGTCACCAGCACCGCGCTTCTCGCGGTGACAAAACCACGTCTTCCTTCAGGATGACACTGCAGATTCCTTGGCGTTCTTCCGGTTACCGGAGAGTCACCTCTTCTCTATCGAGCCGCAGGACCTTCCTGCCGACGTCGACCGAAGCCTTGTGGCTGATGAGGGCATCCAGCCCCAGAACCACCACCTTAGCCACCTTCGCGACGAACAGCCACTGCCGCACGCCACTCCGCCTCAAAGTCCGCTTCAGAAGAGCCTCCTTCTCCACAGGCAAGGTGTCGCCCGATGTCTTCAGAAGCAGGTATGGTCGGCACGGCTTGCTTGTCGGCAAACCCCTGGCTATGTCAAGTCTAATGACGGTCAGGGCTGCCCCGGTGTCTACGAGCACGTGGCAGGCCTTCCCTCTGACCCAACCAGCCGCGATCAGGCTGTCATCCATCCATCGACTGACGGCGCTCAGTGTCACTCGAGGGGCGGTGATGCCGGCCCCGACGTGCCCCTAGCCATGCCGGGCCTTACTCGTTATTCCGGCTGCTCTTCCTTGTGTCAGCAGTCTTACTCTAGGTGTCCCGGCTGGCCGCACCCCCGACATACTCCAGTTGGTCTTCGCCGGCGTCCCGCGAATGGTCTTCGGTCTCCATGATAGCGCATACTCCTTGTTCTGTAAGTCGGGGTAGCTGTCACCTTGGCCACCTCAATTCTCAGTGCTGCTGTTAGTGCCTCGTGGATGGTTTTGTAGTCGCCGAACATTAGAAGCTGACGTATCTCGGTGTCTTGTGTTCCGTCAACGAATGTGTAGGCAGCCTCTAGGGTTACGAATTCATGTGGGAGGTCGACTAAAACTTTGCTGGCCAGCTGTTCAACTGCCAGGGCGTACTCCTGCAGCGTCCTTGACTTCAACTGGCTGCGGTACACTGCGGCTAAGCGGTGGTTTCCGAAGCGGTTCTCCAGGGCTTTCCAGATGTCCTTGGGCGCCACTGCTGTCCAGACCGCGTTCAGGACTTCTACGGCCCGTACCTAGAGGCTGGCTATTAGTTGTGTGGCCTCTTCCTCTGGTGACCACTTTTTGAGCTTAGCCACTGTGTCGAACTGGCGGCGGAAGACTTCGAAAGTTGTTGCGCCGTCGTACTTTGGCGGTTGGACGCGCGCTGATGTTGTGTTGCGTCCCGGCGCGTCGGTCTTTAAATTCTTCAACCTCCTTCCGACAAAGTCCTCCACCATGGCGTTAAGGGACTTAGTGTTGGTGTCGGCCTTTCCCTCTAAGTTGTTAACGCGGCTCTCCAGGTCCTCGATGTCTTCCACCATAGCGTTCAGGGATTTGGTGTTATTGTCGGCCTTTCCCTCTAAATCGTTAAGGTGCTCGTCCACTTTACCCATACGCTTGTGCACCTCCATGACGTCATCCCTCATGCCAGTCAACTGCTTTTCAAACTTTGCGACGACGGCCTCGTTTGCCACTTTCATTTCCATGGTCAATTCGGTCATCTTCGCGGTCAGGTTGCTGTTTGCCTTTTCCGTCTTTGTTATTAATTCGGCCTTTATTTCTTCCATATTTTCGGTGATGTTGTCGTTAGCCGTCGTTATTTCCTTCAACTCGGCGGGAAGGTTGTCGTTAGCTTTCTTCATTTCTTCCATTTTCTGTAAAAAAAAGTTCCAATGCTGCCTTCATCGTGTTATGTCTTACTCCTGACACCAATTGTGACTTTGTGGGTTTGTAGAACTAAAAGTCCAAGCTGCAGAAATTGTGAATGTTCTTTATTGCCGTAGAAATGCACTTTGGACAATCCTTACAGTAGCAGAATTATGTCACATACATAATTGGAATCTTCCACGGTCGTTGACCACAAACAAACAGCGTTCACAGTTGCATGATACTCAGTTATGATTACAATCTGTTTACAACAACTCTCGTTACAACTCCGTTTACTACTCAGTTTACGACTACTCTCTGGCGTGTCACGACATTTAATATCTTTTGATAAAATATATTTTTGATAATTCTTACGTCAGTGGGAGTGAACAAAATACCCCTATCTCCACATGATGAAAAGAGAGTAATTGCAGATGAGTATCCACTTATGCCCACGGGCATTACCGTGTTGTTAACAGTGAATGGAATGAGGAACCCTAGAGCAGAGAAAAACCAATTTCCATCCCAAGAAACAACAAATTCTGGTACGTAGCTTACATCTAATAAGAAAAAACCCTGAATAATAAGAGCAGAGGAAGGCGTTAAGTCTACCGTCCGGAAAAACAAATTCTGACGTTGGTCCCAAGTCTAGAGAAAAGACGAGCTAACTGAACGCACTTTAATTAATTTTAAAATAGCTAAATTAAAAAAGTAAGTACTCTTTAATGATCTGAAATATCCTTGAAACATTAGAATTAGCAGAAAATGATTGAAATACCAAAACTTATCCCCAAAATCAATGAAACAGACATAAAACCACAGAACACCTGAAAAGGTTTGAAAAAAGCATTAGAACATTGGTTTAGCATTAAGAAATATTACAAGAATATGTAGAGCAGTAAAAAGCTTAAAAGAAGGCACGAGAGTACGAAGACACCAATCTGCATGAGATAATCATGAACCCTGTAGACCTTCACCATTTGTTGTAAGAATCACTAATCAGCATATATATATATATATATATATATATATATCCCTAGCTGTCATCTTTTAGCCAAGGACATAACCTCATGACTAAAACGACTTGTTCCCAAAACTAGTCAAAAAAGCCTCTAGCTACAATATCGTAGGACAACACCTCAAATCCATTCAACATAGCCACAAGACTACGAAACCCAGCCTCAACACCAAAAGATCTAACTACGAGATCCGAAGACTTAACCACCAAACCTCCAATTCAAAGTCGCAAGACTGAAAGACTTACTCTCAAGACCCAGAAGCAAGGACCAAGATAACCCTAGCAGCCTGATATGGCTCAAGAATTGCTGCACCCATACTTACAAGTACTTAGCACGATACAAAATACTTGAGCATAGAGGTCATGAGATAAATGAAAGGCCTTAGATCAGAGTGAAATGAAACATGCTTAAGACAATTTGTGGGGGTTAGAATAGAATAGCATAAGAAAGAGAACAGGATAGGTTAGAGAATTTTGTAAAAGCTCCAAGGACCACAATAGCTACCTTAAAGGACGTAGAATAGGAGGCCATAGCAAAAAAAAAACGAGGTTAAAGGATGATGAAATAAAGAACACAAAGGACGATATCAGCTTATTTTAAAAGAGGGGTAGGATAAAGGAAGCTAATGAAGATAACAGTTAGGTTAAAAGATCTCCCAAAGGACCTCAAAAGCAGACAACAGGATAAACGACGATGAACGAAAGAATTCAAGGGACAACATTGGCTTAGGTTAAAGGGAATAGAATAGAGCAACATTCGAAAGAGACCACGATAGTTTAAAAGATCGTCTAAGGGACTCCAAGGACGATAAAACCTGAGCTAGGGGATGTTTGATAGGGGGCCGATAACAAAAGCAGACCAGGTTAAAGGATGATGAAAGAAAGGACTCAAAGAACGATATTAGCTAGGTTAAATTGGGTTGAATATAGGAACTTAAGAAAGAGAACAGAATAGGTTTGACAATTGTGTAAAGGACTCCAAGGACCAAAACAGCTAGGTTAGGTTAAGGTATGTAGTACGGAGCTCCAAGAGCAGAGAACATAGAATAGGGGAAGCAATAGCTTATGTCATATTAGGTTGTGGGATGAATTAAAGAACTCCAAAAGCAGAGAGCAGTTAGGATAGAGGACAGAGGAAAGGATCTCAAGGACTGCAATAGCCTTGGTTAGGTGTGGTTGAGTGACGCATTAAGAAACTCCAACAGCAGAGAACGGTTAGGTTGAAAGATGGAGCAAAGGATCCCTGGATCGGATAATAGTTACGTTAGGTTAGGTTAGGTCAGAATAGCGGCTTAAATACATGCTCAAAGTTGCAAGCCTGATAGGGTAGGTTCGAATGAAGGCGTAGGACAAATGATTACAAATGAGGGGAGAGGTATTGAAATTCTTGTAAAAACATCATGATCTACAGCAAATTGAGAGGACTGACTAATCCTCCAAACTCTGTCTACATCCACTAAATACATAGATTGAGAATGGCCTCCATCTTGCCCATAAACCGGTCGTCCAGACTAACCTTTCCTTTCTACTTTCATAGCATTTTTTCACCAAATGTAACCTCTATCTCACAACCAATGGATCAAGGTGTGTTACGAAACCTAAGGTTAAATTACAGAAAGAAGCCTCCACGATTTCTAATTAAAAGAGAGGACTGTTCTATCTTAGGAAAAACGAAAACCATAACAATAAAGGACGTCATCTACTGGCTAGCTGAGGCTTGGGACAATTCGAACAGACATTGAATACAAACCTCCTGGTAGAAACTATGATCAAGTCTCGTATTTGAAGAAATCCCCTCCTTTCCATCATCAAACAATGACGATGCTCCTCAGCTTGTTCAACAAATCCCAGGGTGCGAAGACGCAGGGGAAAATTGCCTTCAACAATGGATATCACTTGATGATAATGGTAATCAAGAAATTAGTGATGAAGCCATTTTCCCCATAGTACAGAATTATCCTCATGGGAACTGTGAAGACAAAGATAGTGAAGGAGAATGCACCCCTAAAGATACTGTGTCACATTCTGCAGGTGCCCTTGAATTTGCATGATGCTACGTAGAACAGTTGCCATACTGACCGACGTGATGTTCCTGCGACGCTGGCACAACATTACATAAAGCACGTTCACTTCTTTGTGGCGAAAGAGGATTACCGATTTTGCAGGTTCCTCGAAGTGAAAATTACTGCTACATATAGCTACATAAACATGTGATTTAGACTGTAATGCAATAGACGTTTCATTTTGACTAATTGTGTTTCAGTATTTAGTTGTTCAGTTCTACAATAAAACAAACCCTTTCTTTACACTACAAATAAACATTTCATTTGTATATTATTTATTGTTACCCCATCCCGAATTTTGTTCAGATTACACTAGTTGACAAGGTTTTCTTCACAAGAAATCTGATTAGTGAGCCTAGTGCATTTTTTCATACTGAATGCGGATATATAGTCAGAATTTTTCCATCAGGCACAGCTTTTTGTGACAGCTACTTTTTAAAATCAGATTTTAACGCGTTCTTTGGCCTGTTATAGAAACCTTTACCTGACATGTTTCTATTTTATCCAAGCTGTATATAATAAAATGATTTCTAATATTATTGCCGAAGAACCATAAAATAAGGCTGTGCAGGTTCATTCATGTTTGGACATGTAAGGCCATATTCATAGTCAGACTAGGTCCGGACTAATTTGCTACTTTCGGTGGACTAACGGTGGATCATCGACATTCTTATTCATTAACCGATATTAGTGACAGTCCGGGGACCAAACACATGGTCCGGCTCAAAGTTTTGTCCGCCTCCGAGGGGTAGATTAAAGGTGAACTATCTTTGCAACATGGGCACAATGAGGTGATGAATGTAGCTGTGAGGCTTAGAATTTGGTAAATAAGGTAGTGGCAAACTTATCTACTAAGAATAGAAATTACTGTGAAGTACGACGACCTAAGTTTAAAATCAGATGCAGGTTTAGTAATGCGAAGGCCAGAAAGCTGATAGAAATGATTAGTCCTAACCTGAACCTCAGGGATGATAACGGAGGCCTAAGTATCTCAACTGACATTCAAATCCTAACTGCACTTTGGCATTATGCAAGAGGAGTATATCAAGACAACACTGCTGACCTGCATTAGTAAGCCGCATTATCAGCAAACTCGTTATAAATTTCCGTCCATGTCTCCTCTTTTCTCATATTTGTATTTCCTTCTTTGTGTTCAGGATCTCCTTTTATTACTTTAAACAACACACCGACTTCACATACTATATTATGTATTAAGTCTTTGTACATAACATACTCTTTTCGTATCCTGAAGGAATAGATCATATTCTTCTTTACTCGTTGTATTTTTTCGGGACTACTGGTCCTCTTCCTTTTAGCTTCCCTACTTAGTTCTTCCTTTCCATGTTCTGATGTACTTGGTTTGCTAGAGTTACTCGCTCGCTCGCTCGTGCTGGCTGGCTGTATACAGCCAGAAGGTTTTTGCTGCGTGCCCACCCATTAAGGGTTTTACCGCAGGTAGGATTTTTATTGAATGATGTAGGATGAAGGTGATGTAGGTTTTTTGATTAGGAGTTAATTTTGAGGTTACCAAAGTACCTTCGGGTTGAAGGGGAGGATGCAGTACTTAGCACCCAATTTTTGTTTTTTGTTTTAAATTTTTGTTTGTATTTTAGTTGGGGAGAAATTTAGATGCCAAACAGCTTGGAAGAATTATGAGGAGCTCAGCTTTAGCTGCTGATAGGATTAGCTCCTGGGTTATCTAGGGTGCCCGCATGCCATACGGGGGACCCGATGCAGTCTAGATCGGCGTCTAGTGGGGTCATAATTTCCCAATGATCTGACAAGGGCACGCTAGAGTTACTTAGAATATCGCTCATATTACATTTCAGAAGTGTGTCTGTTTTCCAGCTTCCAGATGAGCCACGCCTTAAATGAGGTGGTGCGCATCCAATAAGTGGTCGTTGTTTAAATGGGTCGAAGCTATATGCACCCTATTCTGCTTCTCTTTCCAGATTTTGGAACTACCCTTGTTTCGTTCCATAAGCATCTTCCTGCATGGAGACCTGGTTCCCTCCGTTGATGCTTGGCAGTCACTGGCTGACGGTCGGGTGGTACTTGACTTCTCATCACCAACACTGACCGGAACTGGAAATCCGAACTCCTGTCTGTAAAAATTTTCTGTTTAAAAACCCTATCCATGGTTCCATTCTGCATTGCCAGAGCCCTGTTGCCATCCAAGATCTCTTTTGTACGTTGTCAGCCTCACACGAGGCCAAGAGTGTATTATGCTGGACGTAGGGTTGGTCTTAGGTAGGTAGGTACTTATTTAGGTAGGTCTGTAGGAGCCCGCCTCGGTAGCGTGGTGGTAGCATGTCTGCCTCACGTTCAAGAGGTCCCGAGTTCGAATCTCGGTCAGGGTGAGTTACCTGGATACGGTTTTTTCTAGGCGTATAATGACGTATCCAAGTTTCATCTACAATAATTGATCGGTGCCAGAAATCGAATTTATTGCGCCTAAATTGCGCCAACAGAGCGTTGGAAATGTTCATTCGAACACGTTAATGGGGTAACGTGAGCAAACGTGGCACCCAATGCGCTGACAGCTTTCTCATATCTCAATGTTGATTTAATATGTGACAAACACGTTTCTGACATGTTCGTAGCCTCTGCTATCTCTCTCACTTTAATTCGGCGGTCATCTAGCACCATGTGATGAACTTTGGCGATTGTTTCGTCGGTAGTTGCAGTTTTTGGACGTCCCGAAGGTTCGTCGTCTCCCAAGCTCTTACGGCCACGTTTAAATTCAGCTGCCCAAAATTTCACTGTAGTAAATAATGGTACAGAGTCCCCATACACAGAATCCAACTATCTTTGATTTGCGTAGGCGTATTGCTTTTGAAAAACAAATATTTAATGACAGCTCAATACTCGATTTTGCCTATTTTCAACTCACTCAAATGACTGTTACAAGACAACTGAGCATCCAAAATGGCTGAAACTTGGTGAGTAACTGTCAACAGATGAACAAGAAAATTCACTCACTAGCTTTTATTTACGAGTATTGCCACCTTCATGTTGAGGTCGGAAACTTTTAAGACCACCCTCGTTGTTCACATGTAACAGTCTGGTGTGGTTTTGAGAGTTTTAGAATCTCAGGTCTGCACATTCTCCAGATCTGTCAGTATGAAGCTACATATTTTTGGGGCTATCTCAAGCCTTAAGCGTATATTAGGAAGCCAAGGAAAATTAATGAGCTCAAGGAGGACATACAGGAGGAAATTACAGCCATATCAAACAACATGCTTCAATCAGCGACACAGACTATGCATCACAGACTGCAACAATGTATAATAAGTAATGGAGACCATTTAGAGATTTTCTATTTAGAAAATAAGTTCACGTCCTCAAATGGCATTCAATACCCTATCGTAATTTCACAGAATTAAATCTATAATTTTAATCCTATACTATTTATTTTATTTTAAATATCATCAAGTTCCCGTGGCCCACCTGTGTAACTTATAGCTTGCTATAAAGAATTAAGTATATCAAATGTAATATTGATTTGTTTTTGAAAATAGAAGTTAAATATGATATCTGTTATCTCGATAATATCTGTTTTTACAAACCGCTTGGCTCTCCCCAAGGCGGCCCGGGTTCGATCCCAGGCGACCGCAAAGTGAGATTTGTGGTGGACAACATGGCGCTGGGGCGGGTTTTCTCCGGGACCTCCGGTTTCCCCGCCATCTCATTCCACCGGTGCTCCATTTTCATCTCATGTATCATCAGTGTCACCGCCTGCGGTGCCGTATGTAGTAAAAGCGGGCGTTAAACACTACACATTTCATTTTTGTCTTTACAAAAACATTGTCGGAAAAATTATAAAATTAAATTTTATAAGCAGATAAGGTGAATAATTAGGTACAATGGCGAATCCCGGGTTGTACCTTCAAAAGAAAAATAAGCTGTTCCATTTCATTGCTGCTCTCTCGGATGAAATATCCTTACTATCTTGTATAGCCTTCAAAGTTTATTATTGACTCTTGAGGCATTGCCACTACATAAGAAAATACATGATAGAATATTTGGCTAAAACTTGCTCTTTAGGGGAAATAAGTTTTCAATATGACATACAATAAAAAATTAATATATGCATTCATATGCACATGTTAGTGAAATATCCTTAATCCCTTGAACGGAATCTATATGCACTCTTAAACTTCTCCAGTCGATTCATCATCATGAAATGTATTTATCTTTCTGCTCAATACGTTTATGATCCATGACTTATGACCAGAGACCGTAGGTGACACCTCAGACCCCAAAAAAACGCATATCTTTGCGATGAGGTGAAGAAATATAGTTAGGTACATGTTGAATTTTCTGGGAATACCGATAAAAAGCTCTTCATTCTGAATGACTGTTAGGTGAATGATAAACTGTAGAAGATACACAAAATCTTAATACAGAAAAAGGTAGATATGTTAAGCACACCAATTTAGATAAATAATTTTTGTATAATTGACTATTCCTGAGATATTTCTTGTTATTAGTCTGAATTTTCCTATACTTGTCTAAAATAGGACACTTTCATTATTTACCCTGCTTATTCCTTACTTTCTGTATTACCTGCTTACAGTAAGTAGGGAAAATATTGCATTCTACCCCAACATTCGATACTGAGATTTCAGTAGGTAAAAACATTCTGAGCTGCCCTGAATCCAAGAAAGCATTAATTATAGTAAAAGATTCGTGTCTGTGTGTGTATGTGCCCATGTGACTGTGAACTTCATAACTCAAAAACGCAAAACAGGTTAAGTGCCAAACTTCGTATTTAAGTTCAGTATTTTCCAAGAATGCGACAGGAAGATTTCAAGAAAACCATTCTACCACAAACAAACCTTAACATTTATCATTTTTTAAAACTTTCTTTTTCTAAAAAATGACTGTAACAATTTTATTAAAACCATTTCTTTGATATTTTCATGACAAACAAAATGTATTCTTAAATTTTCTATGTATGTCCTTAGAACTCCTCGTCATTCAGGATGACCTTTGCAAACTGATAAAACGTAAGAGTTAGACATGTTACTACACAAAAGTACGTGTAGATCTCGTTAAAAGATCAATTTGCGTCAAATATGTCTTTCTCTTTTGAGGGAGTTATTTGTTATGTGTCTGAAGTTCCTAATAATTCTGCTTTTTTCAAATGGGAAGTGGTTATTCTTTTTTTAATCTTTTGGTCAGGCAAAGAGAAATGAGTGATAAAGCTATCATATAACGCCCAACTTTAAAAGATCTGTCACTTAAAGCATAACGCATTCTCATGCTATGACCTTGCAACCACTACAAAATTAGCAATTATAACGTATCTACAAATCTTTGTCGATTAACATGAAGTAGATAGGGAAATTAACGTTTGTAAGGATATTTTGTGCAAGAGTAGAGGAAGTTATGTGAACACTACACATCAGATATCTTTTATTTGGTTACAAAATTCCTCTAACAAATCCAGTGAAGCTAAATAAAAACAATTTAAAATAGAGTTATTTGTTTCTCAAGATGCCTAAATTTTGAGCGTATCTTGAGATATTCAGTGCAAAGTCAGTAATAACCGCTTTTCCAGATACCAATGTCACAGTGCCAAGAAAGAAAAAAGGTCCCTTAGTGGCACAATAAACAAATCAACGAGCATTTATATTATCTTATTTTTTAGTTACGAAAGGGGTTGGACATAATCCGTTTCGAGCATTACATCCACCTTTAAGGCCTCCAAAATACCATCCACGTTGTACACATGGTCTTCCAACATTAGGGAAAATGTATGTAGTGTTGTTGGCTATAATGCCTTTGTTAACTGATTATTCTCTGGTATAAATATGATTGATACCCATCGTAGTTGAGACGAAAATGAGCTTGGTGAGTTTAATGTTTTACTTTACGAGTGTAATTATTTACTTTGCAGCAACTGAATTTGTTCCTGCAGTAATATGGAGATCCTGCAAAACATCTGGTAATTCATTAAATGGAGCTATTCCGAAAAACTTAACTGCGGAGGAATTTTCCGAACTAATTCTACAGAAAGTGTTAGAATCTGGAAATTCGAACAAGTCGCTAATATTAGTCTTCGAGGAAGAAAGACTTGGCGTAGAGGATCTCATCAGGAGGGATAGTGATGGAAATACTATTTACCAGAATTTAAAACATCTGATTCTGAGTGCAGAAGCTGTAAATTATATCCCTTTTGTTCAGACTCCTTCAAAAGGATTGGAAAAAGTCCTGAAACATGGATACAAGATGACGACTCTCCACGTTCCCAGTGATATCGATTCGTTTAAAATACCAGAAGATAAAGGTCTTATACTGTTCTTGAAGTTGGACTGTGGAAAGGGACATGAAGATCGATCAGACTATTTGAGACGACACGACCTTGTCATTAGTAAACTGTACTCCCGAGCCAAGCAAAAAGAAAATGTAATCGCCGTTTATACAGCGCAGAGCCCTACTTGAGATGACCCAAATCATACAGTTAGAAAGTTTCCGCCTTCTGACTTAAGAATGACATCAATAATCAACGTTCCGAAAAGTCAAGTTATTTTTACATATTCAATACCAAAATTCCACGTAAATTGAAGTGATGAGACCTTCGATCTCCTCTCCGTTACAGCAGTGACCAAAAGAGGGAGGATACCCAAAATTAAATTAAAGTTCCAAACCTGAAAAATAAAACATTAACAATTTATTTGGAATTGATGTCCACCTCGGCTTTAGGACAATGGAAACTAAATTGGCTAGTCTTTGAAACTTAAGCTGCAAACACAACTCAAGATATATATCTGACACCATCCCTGGAGATAGAGGCTTCAATAAAGTTTTGTTATTATTGTGGTACACAAGACTTTTATTTCAGAGCAACAACAAAATTTGATACTTAAGAACATGCTGGTGCAAGGATTTATGGGTGGTTCTAAGTTCTGGTGATTCTAATGTTAGTCTTTTTTTGCAGCCATGTGCTCAAAAGATTTTGTAACAGCTATTTTAACATGGATATTGATTTAGAGACTTCATAGTAGATGTACGGACAATGGATAAGTCCAGTAATTATAAAAGTAATATCATTACAAGTGAAGCAACTGAGTGTGATGAAACTGTAGGTTATTTTATTGATCAATGGGAAATTTGTGTGGTTTCAAATTAATTTGATTAGTGCTTCCTTATATTTCAAAATTTGTAATGTATTGATTTTGTTATAATAAAGTGGGCGTCTATGTTGAAAACTCAGCACCCAGAAACAACACAACAAAATTAAATTCTTTAAAGTCTAAAACATTACAAGTGAAAAATGAAATAGCAAAATAAAATATAATATCAGCGCTTCTAGTTTTTCTACTAGCGACCAGATTTGTTGGAAATGTAATATTTTGTGTACATTCGTTACTATAGAGGGTAAATGAGAGTGTAAAACTAAGATAGAGAGAATGAAATCCCCTAGTTCGTTAATTATCCCTTCTGGCCACGTTTTGCACCTTACGCTCTTCAAACCCTTGTCTACGTTTTGCATTTGAATTTATTTAAGGGTAGTAATGTTTGTTAGTCTCATGTTGGTATCGTAATGCCAGAATATACAGTAAATTCAGAACGCAGCGGACAGTTAAATTGACCCCTTTAGTAAAGAATATTACATTTAAAACGGTGTATCTTTGGTATTTTATTGAGGTAAT
Organism: Mantis religiosa; assembly: GCA_030765055.1. Classification (NCBI taxonomy): domain Eukaryota; kingdom Metazoa; phylum Arthropoda; class Insecta; order Mantodea; family Mantidae; genus Mantis; species Mantis religiosa. The sequence goes on along the minus strand of CM060948.1, from coordinate 131,946,083 downwards.
AAAGCATTTAACTTGAAAATTTGCAGTTAAACCAGATTGTTGAGATATAGTTTATTCTCGAAAAAGTAATTAGGCGTAAAAATGAGGTTTTAGCTTCAGTTATAAATGTACAAGTTGTCTAAAGATTTATATATACAATCAGAAATAACAAAATTATATCAGGACCATCTAGAACGAAACAAACCTGATTCTGGCATTCGAGAGTGAGAAAAGTGGCACCGGCAAGTGGTGGTGGTAGCTGAGGTGTATGCTGTGATTTATCGTTTGTTTTACTAACTCCGCTATAGATTTGTCTAAACGTTAGCGATGCTAGAATATTTGTAAACCTTTATTTGTGCAGTTTAGGAAACGGGAATAATTCTACTAATGCTTATTCTCTGCCACGTGCTTTGTACTTTGTACTTTGTACTTGTACTTTCTGTTTACATTCGATGTGCATTATATATGTATTAAACATAGGGTAGTATTAATCTGTCTGTATATATAAATTTTTACAGAATTTGTATGGGGTGAGGTAAAAGAAGAAGGTAGGTACTACAGTAGAAAATGTTAATTTTGGAAATATACTTCATAACCTACTTAACCTAAAACATTACAATTTATCGTAACTGTGGTGTTTCCAGGTGTAAATATAATCACATTAGGGAATACAATAGAATGAACGCAGCGTAAAGCTTCTAAATTCACAGTTAATTGCTGTAAATTGCGGAATTTCAGGTGTTATGTGTCTTTATATATATAGTGAATATAAATTTTGTAAGTAGTGGTAGATAACTTTGAACTGTGTTAGTGCATGCAACAGTTTAGTTCAGTTTCATATTAGTAGTATGCTGCTTGTATTTTACCAACTATGTTCATAGAAATTTAAATACGTAGTTGCAGTTCAGAAGTATCTACTGTTATGTTGATGCATGTAAAACAGCAGACTGCATTTAAGTTGTTCTCTTTAGTGATTTAAAGTTATACATTTCAGGAATACTGCTGGTTTAGTGACACTTATCTTTATATTTCATCTGTCAGTATGTATGACCTCTGCCAAAACTCGTGAAGAAATGTTATAACGTGCCAAGTAATATATTGCTGGTGAGAAATAAAAATCTTTCAGTGAAAGTGAAAGCAAAATTATACCCTAAAGGTTCTAAATTCAATAGCTAATTGCTCTAATAAGCAGAACTTTTGTGTCAACCATTCATTTGTGTAGGTATATAATGTTATACACAATATAACAGAGTAAACAGCAATCAGTAATTTTGAGTGTACTGAATGCCGGCATGGTACGTATCGCGTGCATGGTACGTCGCTTACAATTTTTTCTGTTATCTTAGTAACTTGCATCATTATTCAAGATTGAATTGTATTTAATTTACTTTTAAGATAGTATTTTTATGTATAACATAAGCTTTTATCCACATAATAGACTTGTTCCACCACAGTTGTATTTTACTGTGTTAAAATCACCGCTATCGTAGCAGAGTCGGAAAAGGAAACAGCTGATTGCTGGGGTTGTGTGTGGCGGTTACTTACATTAGGTTAGCTCTGCAACGTTGTGTTGCATTATCACAAGCTAAAATTTTAATATTACATGTTAATTGCAATATGTGAAATGTTTTTATTGATTTCAATAGTTCTACGTATGTAACAGTATGTAAGAGATAGTGTTGAGTTGTCGAGTGATCTTAGGTTATGTCCATCATCACACATGGTAGCCTACCTGTAAGTTTTGTCTCATTATGTTATAGTGATTTAGAGTTATTTTTACCATTCAAAATGCTTCCATACCAGTGTTTATTTCTTTTCTTTTATTATTTTAGCGTATATAACGTGTGTATGAAATTACCATGCCAAAGAGCTGCTGTGTGCCTGGATGTAAAGCCAACTACAATTGCGAATACACAACAGTATTTGCATTTCCTTCAGATGAACTTCAAATCAATTTGTGGAAGAAGGCAATGCCACGAAAAATGCAATTCCTACAAAGAATACGGTAGTATGTATTAAACACTTACCTGAAGGTAAAATTCTGAGGGAAATAGAAGTGAATAAACAAGAAGGTGAGTTACAGTTGAACATTTCGCTGATTAGACCTATTGTACAAATAAGTAACTTTGAACTAGACTAATTTAAATGCTAATATTCAACTTGTTTTGTCCAGACATAGCATATTGTTATAGAAAATTTTACGCAATTTAAAATTATGCCTAAGCTAAAATTTGTCTAGGCAAATGTAGTTGTTAGTTTACGCATACCGATACCCGTAATCTTTCTTTTAGGTACTGAAATGGTGGTACCACGCAAAAGACTTACACTGAAAAATGATGCTGTGCCATTAATAGTTCCAAATTTAACCAAATACATATCTTCAGATGTTGTAATTCCTCACAGTGATCCTACGCAAGGAGGAGAAAATATTGAACATGAAAACCAAAGGTATTCTGAGTGGTTGTTGAGAGATACTATCACCAATTTAGAAGATATTGTAAACAATGCGTCGAAGTTTAGGCTTAAATTCCCAGACTGGATACTACAAAGACATACTGATAAAGTTTATTTTTAAAGGTAGAATTTATTGAGTGTCCTTCTGTTAAGAAGATCCTATTAATTGAACAACAGTTTTGTGTCAAAATAATTTGTGATGGTACGGACATTGACGCCAAGCAAATTGTTACAATTTTAGGGTTGGATCCTGTATGCAATACACATGCTAAATTAAAAAATTTACTAACTGCATTTAATAACCTAAAACAAAAGGATATAGGTATTAATGATAAGGTCAAATACAATTAGAGTATTCTTAATGAATGTATTCAAAATTGCGATGAAAACAAGATAAGACTAGGCTTCAATTTTATCAGTGAACCAGTTTACCTGTTAGCGAATATTCACCAGACACACTTCGTCACTACCTTTTCCTTTTCTTTTCCTGCTCCGTACAAGTTTCTTAGAAATTTGCAAATTATTGTGTTGCCACATCCCTCATATCTAAAAGCATTCAGTTTGTCTAACATTAGTTGTGATGTAAATGAGTCACCAGATATCCACAAGACAAGTGTAATGCTCTTCAACCTCAAGAAAAATTTGTTTATTCTGTTGTTAGACAAACTATATGTAAAACCTAAAACTACATATAAAGCTAATCAAGTTGTAGGCAGGGCAAAGAATTCTTAAGATCTGACACTGGCTACTACTATTCAAACTTTCATAACAACACCGATCTTGTCCACGAATAAGGATGTAGTGGCATTGTTACCAGTAAGAAAATTAGATGCAGGTGTTCTTTATAGATCAACAATTTCATTTTTGAAAATACTTCATCAAACAGGATGCAAGGTAGTTGCCATAATTTCAGATAACGCTGCTATAAATGTTAAATGTTTCAGTCAAGATAATGTGATTTACTCCTTCATTGCACAAAAAATGTTTTTAACTATTTGCTACTGTTCATCTCTTGAAAAATATTGGGAATAACTTAAAACATTTAACATTTATAGCAGCTTTATCTGAAATTATGGCAACTACCTTGCATCCTGTTATATGAATTACCTCCTAAAATAAGGTAGGTATTTGAATCTTTTGAATCGAGAAGAGATTTAAAGTATTCGTCAAATATTTCAGTCGAGCATGGAGTTCACGCGTATAAAATTTTTAGTGCTTGTGTCAGAGCAAGTTAAAAATGTGTTTTTAAATTCAAGGTACCCGAAATTTATATTAAAATCTTTGGCATTGCAAACAGTGTAACGGTTGGTAAGTTGGTAACATGGTGTGCTGCTGCTGTTGAAGTGAGCTCCTAAAGGCTGTGGATTTGGAAGAGTCTTAGGCATTAAAATGAAGTAATATTTGTTGCAGTCAATCTACAAATTCTTAAGTTACTGTGAACATATAAAGTTGTATTTTCTGCATTACGGAAGTGGTGAAAAGTGATGTCAGAGAAATCTCTGTACATAAACTACAAATGTAGTTATACCAACATTAAGTCTAGTAAGAAAACTGCAATGAGTTAAACAATTGTGACCATTGCCAACTTAAATTTCATATTAAATCTCCAACACCACTGAAGGCAGAACTTGCGGAAAAGCAGCCACATTTGCAGAAAAAGAAAAGCCTGTTTCACCCGGCGAAAATCCATGAATTACGGTTTGAACTGCTTGAACATCCACCTTACTCACCAGACCTAGCCCCCAAGCAACTTCTTTTTGTTCCCTCATCTGAAAATTGCGCTCGAAGGACAGAGATTTTCGTCAAATGAAGAGGCAATCACCTTCGTGAACAATTATTTTGCAGAGAGAAACACCGAGTTCTATTTGGACGGGTTACAGAGAGGGGAGCATTGCTGGGAGAAATGTGTAGAGTTACATGGAGATTATGCTGAAAAGTAAAAGAAAAAAATGTAAAAATAATGTCTTGTATCTGTATTAGGTCGGAAACTTTTCAGACCTCCTATGTAGTAGTAGTAGTAGTAGTAGTAGTAGTAGTAGTAGTAGTAGTAGTAGTAGCAGTAGTAGTAGTAGTAGCAGTAGTAGTAGCAGCAGCAGCAGCAGCATCAGCAGCAGCAGCAGCAGCAGCAGCAGTAGCAGTAGCAGTAGTAGTAGTAGTAGTTTAATTTGTTCTGGAGATCACAATGCATAATACAGAACACATCTTAGATTTGTTTCTGTGTTTAAAAAGAATGAAAATATTTACAGATAATATATACATAAGCTCATGCATAATCCATGTCTATTATAGACGGACGGACGGATGGACGGATGGATGGATTCTTGTTTTTATTGTAAATTGTGGTATAGAATTGTAACCCAACTAATTATTAATCTTTTCCCAGATGCTTGGGCAGACTGCAAAGTTGAACTTAATTAACTATATTTTATGGTAATGTGCATGTGATATATGTCATGATATACACGTGCTCTTAAATTATAAGAAAAGATAGTTATTCTTTATATATTAGTAACCAGGACATTTAGGTTTTTAGAGCGTTTAGAATACATGTTTTGTAGAGTGCTTGTAGTTAATGATAAGGAATGTTGTGCCTTTGTGGGTTCGTAGAACCAAAAGTCCAAGTTTCAGAAATTCAAAACGTTCATTATTTCCGTAGAAATACACTTGTACAGCTCTGCCAATAGTAAAATGACGTAACACATATGTGCGCAATCTTCAAGTTCGTCTGCCGCAGGTCTACACTACAACTCGTCTCTCGGCTCTTGCCGTACTGAACTGCTAACAGTTCTAGCTCATCATTTATACACGATTTAGCTGTTTCACGAAGACTGGTGAAACCTCCCGAAGCTTCACGAACTCTTGCGATGGCGAAGGAATTTTCCAGACCGTTATCTGACTATTTCTCTCCCCATCCCATCTCTCCTCGGCAAGTCATTAGCGCTGCGCATGGGCATAGGCGTGGTTTAAAGCTATCTGTCTCTTTCACTTCCCGTTTCTCTCTCGCCACATAATAAGCGCCTTGCAACACTGCTACCCCCTCAAGGCATGTCGTCCCGAACAGCATCATCGTAGTGGGCAAGACAATGAAGGTGTACCTCCAGCATCTTTTCTCGGGGCACCTTCTGGATGTGGTAGACCGTGTCGTTAATCCTCTTTACGACCTGGTACGATCCTTACCATGTCTGTTGAAGTTTCGGGCAGCGTCCCTTGGTCCGGGTAGGGCAGTACAACCAGACCAGGTCACCTTGCTGGAACCCTTGGCTTGACTTGCCTGTCGTATCGGGTCTCCATGCGGTCGCTCGCCTTCTGGAGGTTGTGACGAGCCATCTCATGTATGTCGTGGAGATGGTCCCCCAGGTCTCTATATACTCGGTTGCTGCCTTTTTCGCTTCCGGAGGACTCCCAAAACCTAGGTAACAAGGGAGGCTTAACTCTCGGCCGAACATTAAGCTGGTTGGTGTCATCCCAGTGGTGTGTGCTGACGAACGGTAGGCCAGCAAGAAAAGTGGCACCTTGACGTCCCAGTCTCGCTGATGGCTTCCCACGACCTTGCTCAGATGTTCTTCTAAGGTCTTGATGTATCTCTCCACCATGCCGTCCGACTGAGGATGTAGGGGTGTTGTGCGGATCTTGTTAACCCCAAGTCTTTCCAGTGCCTCCTTCATTAGGTTAGACTCAAAATTGGTGCCCTGGTCGCTGTGGAGCTATAACGGCACCCCAAAACGGCAGAACAGTTGCTCCACGAGGCAGTCTGTGACAGTATTCGCTTCCTGGTTCGAGATGGGATACACCTCCGGCCACTTGGTGAAATACTCCATGGCCAACATCAGGTACTTGTTGCCTCGGTCGGACACTGGAATGGTCCAGTTTCGTCGACAGCAATACGTTCGAAAGGCCCTTCGACGTTGTACTTTTGCATCCCCGTAGGGGAAGGGATCCGTCCCCTTTAGCTGCCAAAGTGCGGGCGCTACGGACCCCTAGCACTCGTGGTACCTCTGACGTTACTAGAGGAACCTCGGGCCGAACATAACGAGCCCCTCCCGCATGGGAGTTGTTCGGATTGGGTTTGTCTCGAGGGGGCAGTTGGTTCCCGCTACCCACGGGCAACTGGGTACCTCCGGCCAGGTCGCCAGGGCCGCCCGGAGGGGGCAGAGGGTTGTCCTATAAGTCCCGGGGACTAGCCTGCAGAGCTAGTAGCTGGTGAGCTAGACACTGGCGGCCCTACCAAGGTTATTTGGTAGCTGGTTCATTAAGGACTGGCGCGTATGTGGCGTATCCACATCCGTCCTGTTTGCCGTAAGGCAGACGGGGGGGCAGCTTATAAAACAGGTGCTGTCCTAATGGAAATAACAGATGAGGCCCGGGTTCCCGGTCCTACGGGGCTGGGGCTTATGGGAAGTAGACCTCGGCGAGTATGTACTTTTGCATGTGACCCCGGCTCCTAGTCTGGGGCCTCCGACTCGCCGGGCACACGTGATATTGACAGCACCACCTCTCAGCGTCTGCTCGGAGCCTCAGTCAGTAGTAGCACTGTCGGAGTTTGTCGGTCGTTCGGTTTGCTCCCAGGTGTTCTGCTGAAGTACCAGAGTGCACTTCTTCCAACACTTCCAGTACCTTACACCGGGGATGCACCAACTCCTCCCTCTGCGTCTTCTAATCGGGTGATTCCCATTAGTCTTCAGCCTTTCCAATTGGGCCCAGTAAGACTTGTATGTGGCGCTCCTTGGTGCGATGTCATCCCAGGTTGGTCTCCTCTCTGCCTCCACTTCCCTCAAGAGTGGCCCCAAGTCAGCGTCCACCAGCTGCTCCATCCTCAGGCCTGCGCTATCCCAGCCATCTGCAGGCACTGCCGTGCCTACTCTTACAGCGGTGGCACGCTTCTTATCTCCCACTCGTGTGCACTGACCGCACTCTTCTGGGCAGGGTCTTAGGGACATGGCCTCTGCGTTACCATGGCTCTTCCCTCTACGATATTCAGAGGTGATGTCGTACTCCCGCACCCTCTGGACTCAACGGGCTCTCTGGCCTTCCAAGTTCCTAAAGCTCAATAGCCAGGTTAGGGTGGAGTGATCAGTCTTGTGGAGGTGCTCCAAGGTTTTTACCACCGCCAATACATATCGCCGGGTGACGTAGTAGCTCTTCTCTGGCTTGGACAGCTTCTTGCTGTAGTAAGCTATCACCCGCTCGTAGACGTCCTGAACTTGGGATAGCACGCCTCCAATGCAATGTTCGCTGGCGTCGGAGCCCACGATAGAGGCGCTGCCTGGTTGTGGGAATCCGAAAATAGGAGCACTGCAAAGTGTCTTCTTCAGGTGCTGGAAAGCGCCCTCGGCGTCCTCCGACCACGTATAAGGCCGGTGTCCTGTCAGGTGGGCGAGGTGCTTGGCGATGTTGGAGAAGCCCTTTATGACGCGGCGGTAGTAATTGCACAGCCCCAGAGAACTGAGCAATTTTCACTTATCTTTCGGGCAAGACCATCTCTCACAGTCTGTGTCTTCTCCCGATCTGTGGCCACTCCGATTGGCCAGCCTATGTGGCCCAAGTAGTTGACTTCCTTTCGGATGAGCAAGCACTTCTTCGAGTTCAGCTTCAGGTTGATCGCCTGCAGTCTCTATAATACCTTGCTCAGGTTGTCGAGACTATCTTCGAAAGTCTTGCCGACAATGATGATGTCGTCTAGGTATAGCAGACAGGCGTCATAAGTCAATCCTCTCATCACTGACTCCATGACGCGTTGGAAGGTAGCTGGTGCATTGCAGAGACCAAAGAGCATAACTGTGAACTGCCAAACCCCTTGACCTGTCGAGAATGTGGTCTTTTCCTTGTCTCTCGGATCTAGATCCACCTGCCAAAAGCCCGACTTGAGGTCCAGGGTCGAAAACCATTGCAGGAAGCAATCCTTCCTGGTGACAGCGTTCAACTGCCTGTAGTCTACGCAGAGGTGTAGCTCGTCGTTTTCCTTCGTCACCAAGTCTACAGGGGAACATCAAGGGCTGTCAGACTCTTCAATCAGTCCCCTGGATCTCATGTTCCGTACCGCCGCTTGTTTCGCCAGCGGAACGCATCTAGGTTGTTGCCGTATAGGCCGGGCGTCTCTGGTGTTGATGCGGTGGAGCACTCGGTCCATTCAGCCGTAGATACTGTCGCGTTGGCTGAAGACGCGCTGGTATAGTCTCAGCAGTTGTCGAACCTTCTCGAACTGTTCTTCGGTCATGTGGTCAGCCGCCCTCTCCAATGAGCCTTCCAGCCGGCATCCCAGTTGTTGCATCGGCCTTCCGGGTCTTGTCGATTGCTATTACGCTGACTACGGGGTCGCACACCCCCAACTCCGTTCCGGCCTGGACGTCATTATCGGTGCCCGATGGGTTGAGCAGCCTCAGCGGCACGTTCTCTCGGCACGTCAACAATGTTCTGGCTACACAGAATCCGTGCACAGGCTTCTTCTGTTCCAGCATCATGTTCTTGGTCCGCTGACCTTCCAGTCGCGCCATCACCAAAAACTCGCTGCTAGCCGGGACTACCACGTCTTCCATCGGATGATCTTGCAGATTCCAAGACGCTCTTCGGATTGCCGGAGAATCAACTCTTCTCCATTGAGCCGCAGGACCTTCCTGCCGACGTCGTCCGTCGGCTCGTAGTTCCTGAAGGCATCCACTAACAGTATCACCTACTCAGCCACCATCGCGACAAACACCCAGTGACGCGCGGCACTCCTTCTCAAGCCCAACTGCAGCCGGGCCTCCTTCTCCACAGGCAAGATATCGCCCGATGCCGTCACTAGCTGGCATGCTGACTCGGTTTCCTCGACGGCAAACCCTTGGCCACGTCAGATCTGATAATGGTCACGGCTGCCCCGATGTCCACCAGCACATGGTACGGCCTATCCACCCAAACGTCCGCGATGAGGCTGTCATCCATACGCCGGCTGACGGTGCGCAATGTCACTCAAGGGAATGGTGGTGATGGCACCGACGTGCCCCTAGCTACGACGGCCCTTACTCGTTTTGCGGATGCTCTCCTTGGTGTGGGTAGTCTCTCTTCAGGTGTCCCGGATGGCCACACCCCCAACACACCCTACTAGGTCTTCGCCGGTGTCCCTCGGCTGGCCTTCGGTCTCCAGTGTTGCGGATACCCCTCGTTCTCGACGTCGGGTTAGGCGTCACCTTTGCCACCTCCATCCTCAATGCTGCCGTTAGCTTCTCATGGATGGTTTTTTAGTCGCCGAGCATTAGGCGTTGACGAATCTCCGTGTCTCGTACCCCGTCAACGAAGGTGTAGGCGGCTTCTCGGGATACGAACTCTGGTGGGAGGTCGACTAGGGCTTTGCTAGCCAGTTGGTCGATTGCCAAGGCGAACTCCTGCAGCGTCTTCCCTGGCTGCGGCGACCTTGATTTCAGCTGGCTGCGGTAGGCTGAGCAGTGGTTTCCGAAGCGGTTTTTCAGGGCTTCCCATATGTGCTTGGGCACCGCCGATGTCTGGACCGCGTTAAGGACCTCTGCGGCCCGTCTCTGGATGCTGGCTATTAGCTGTGCGGCCTCTTCCTCCGGTGACTGCTTATTGTGCTTGGCCAATGTGTGGAACTGGCGGCGGAAGGCCTCAAAAGTAGTCGCGCTTTCGTATTTAGGAGGTTTGACGTGCGCAGATGTTTCGTCACGTGCCTGCGCGTCGGCCTTCAAGTCCTTCAACCTCCTGCCGACGATGTCCTCTACCATGGCGTTTAGGGACTTTGTGTTGCTGTCGGCCTTTCCCTCTAGGTCATCAACGCGGCTCGCCAGGTCTTCGATCGCCCAACTCCGTGACGTCCTCCTTCACGCCGGCCAACTGCTTCTCTTATTTGGTTGCGAGGGCTTCGTTCGCAGCCTTCATTTCAGATAATTCGGCCTCCATTGTCATGGCCAGGCTGTCATTTGCTGCTTTCCTCTCTTAGTTCGGCTTTCATTGCAGTGATCGTCGCGGCCAGGTTGTTGTTTGCAGCTTCCGTCTTCGCAGCGAGGGTGTCATTCGCCGTCTTCATTTCTTTCAGTTCCGCGGCCAGGTTGTAATTTGCCGTTTCCGTCTTCTTTGTTAATTCGGCCTTCATTTCTTCCATTTTCTCTAAAATCTTTTCCAATGCAGCCTCCATCGTGGTATGTCTCACTCCTGACACCAATTGGGACTTTGTGTGCTCGTAGAATTAAATGTCCAAGTTGCAGAAATTTAAAACATTCTTTATTTCCATTGAAATACACTTTTACAGCTCTGCTAATAGCAAAATGACATAACACATACGTACGCAATCTTCAAGTCCAGCCCGCCTGCGGTGCCGTATGTAGTAAAAGCGGGCGTTAAACACTACACATTTCATTTCATTTCAAGTCCATCTGCCGCAGGTCTAGACTGCAGCTCGTCTCTCGGCCCTTGCCGTACTGAACTGCTGGCAGTCCTAGCTCATCATTTATACACGATTTAGCTATTTCACGAAGGCTGCCGAAACTTCCCGAAGCTTTACGGAGCCTTACGATGGCGAAAGAATTGTCCAGACCTGTCTCTGACTCTTCCTCTCCCCACCCCATCTCTCCTCGGTATGTCATTAGCGCTGCGCATGGGCATAGGCGTTGTTTAACAGTATCTGTCTCTTTCACTCCCTGCTTCTCTCTCTCTCCCTCTCTCTCTCTTTCTTGCCACATAATAAGCACCTCGAGACAATATGCTCCAGAAACTGGAAGTAGGTGCTATGATATTTTTGAAGGCTGCTAACTGCTTTCCAAGGAGATGTGAATCAAGGTTAATAATTTGAATTATGTCCTTTAGCATGATGATCGAAAGCCCGTGCCTAGAACTCCAGAGAGAAAGAAATGTTTTGGAAACCTTCGATTACAAATTTCATATGCATCTGAAAGTTACCAAGTAGCAGATCAAGAAGGGTTGAGAGAAAATCCTATTATTACATCCAAGAAACAAAACTATTGAACTCAAGATGGTCTTGCTGTATTTTCAAAATAAAAGAAGAAATAAGTGAAAGCCTTCAATGTTAGTGTCAAGGAAGTGAAACTAATTAAGCAGGATAACTTAAACCAAAGGTGATGGGAAGAGGCAAAAAGAACAACAAGGCATTGCAAGAAGAAAACGTGAAATTTACTGCAAGAAGCATTCTATGTGTGGTATGATTTATTTTGGCTTGGTGAGAAATCCTGCGCCATGTGAACACAAGATATGCAACTTATATCTGAAGAGAATGAGATAGGTAGATGTAATGTGCACATGCTACTGTGCTGGCCTTGCTACAAATTCAATGAAAGTGTAAGTGAGAACTTTAGGATCTTCTCTGCAAAATGCTTAAAGACTATGTTGACCAATGAATATGCAGATAACACCTCTCTTAAGGCATATTAGAGAGAGAAGGCTTTAGTTTATAATGCAAATTTATAAGAGTCTTTGATGCTGTTCTCTTAATTCATTTTTTTTAATTTTGTTTTTTAAACCGTATTATTATTATATTTTTAGCAACTCATTGAATGTGAAATAAATGTTATAAGCAACCTGTGTTAAGGTGTCTATGTGTGAAAATCTAAAAATGCACAGGTGTCTTCTGATTGTTTTGACTTAATTAATATTTCTTTGTTCGATGGGTCCCCAATGTGAACAATGATTTGGATCATTGAACTTATGTTTACGGCAAATGTATCATGACCAGTAATATTAGAACCATCATTGGTAAATTTGCATTGTTTAAATCTTGCATTATGTATTAACATATGAGAATTTATAATTCCTTTCATGGAAGTATTGAAAACAATGTTGTTTTAATAACTTAAATTTAAAGGGAGTCCATTAATGACACTAAACAACACTTACTTTTAAATTTCCCGGAACATGTTTCAGAGACTATTTGTCTCCATTGTCAACCGGACATCGACTGGTTCTCAATGGTGTAGCTGGCGATATTTTTGTCATGGGTCTACTCTGGTGGTGGTTCGAGGAACTTGCTGAACAAACCTTTCTGGGGGATGTCGAAATGGAATACCTTGTTCCTATTTTTTGAAATGAAGATTTGTTCCCATGTGACACTTCTTGTTTTCCTGATCTATGTTTTAGTAGTTTTGGTTCTGGATTTATGTTGTGGTTTTTTACCCAAAAATGTGTGGCAACTGCTGATTTTTGTAACTGTTTGTATTTTATGTTCCTAAAGTGTTCCTTTGCCCTTGTTTCTAAATTTCTTTTGGTTCTTCCGATATAATTTGACTACAGTCACAGCATTCAATTTGATATATAGCAGATTTTTTTTTTACTTGTTCCATTTATACCCCGCCTTTAACTACAATGGTCATATCGGCGGCCGTTCTCCTTTGGAACATATCGAAGCTGTTAACTAGTATTCGTTAGGTTTTTTTTTAATCATTACATCACACACACATTCACACTCTCATTCATACTTCCAGACTCTGGGGAAGATGGGGAATTATCTTGGTCGGAGAAAAATCCCCATCCCCACTGCCGGGAATTGAACCCGGAACCCCTAGCACGGCAGGCATAGCAGATTTTTTTGTTATATGGAATGGCATCTTTGATGTTTGAGCATATTGGGTTTTTTAAGGAGTAATGGTTGACTGGTGCTAGTTAAATGTTTTGTTTTTTGAAGACTTTTTGAATTTATCAAAGGCCCATGGATGGTAAGTGAAGTTTCTGAAGACCATTTTAGTTTCTGTAGCTGAGAGGGTTGTGGTTTCCTTTAATAGTTTCTTCTTTTTTGCTAAGTTCACTTTTTTGTCTACTAATCATTTGCGAAAGTCATTTTTTTGTTGTTCTATTTCAATAACATTGTTGTATTCTGTTTTGTATTCTTCTGCTGTGAGAGGGACGTTAACCAGTCTATGTGTTAAACTGTTAAAGATTGCTTGTTTATGTAATCTTGGGTTGTAGCCATTAACTTTTATGTAGTTGTCTGTCTGTGTTGGTTTTCTGTAAATGCCAAAGTTTATTCTGTTTTTATTTCTGATTATTTTTAGATCCAAAAATGGTAAATACTAGTCTTTTTCTATTGCTACAGTGAACATTATGCTCTTTTCTTGGATATTTAAAGGTTTTAATGCATGACTGATGTGCTCTTTTGGTATTATTGCAAACATGTCATCTACATATAGCTGCCAGAGTTTGAACATCAAAGGGAAACCTTTGATGATCTTTATTTCTATTGCACTCATGTACAGATCGGCCAGGAAGGGTGATAGGGAGTTGCCCGTTGCTAAACCTGAAGTTTGGTGGAAATATTTTGTTTAGAACTGGAAGAAATTTTATTCTGTACATAATTTGGGTAGTTCAATGTATTCTGAAATTTCAGGTGATGACATTCCAAGTGATTTAAGCCATTTTTCTATCAACATTGAGACTTCTTTTACAGGTATGCTGGGAAAGAGTGATTTAACATCAAACGAGACTAGTGTGCCCTCATCTTTTAGTTCAGTATCCTTAACGTGTTGTATAAGTTTGTAGGTGTTTTTGATACTTAGGCTATTGAATTTTGGAAATTAGTTGAATTGTTTATTAGCCACTATGCAAGTTTGTATGTTGGTGAATTTATACTGCTAACTATAGGTCTCATTGTTGCGGATGGTTTGTGTATTTTGGGTGAGCCATAAAGTCTAGGTAAGGTTGGGTTATCCGGTTTAACTGTATATTTGTTTGGTATTATAGATATTAAAGAAGTTCTTCACATTATATGGTGAATGAGTGTATAAGAATGATTTTAAACATTTCTTAAAGATTTTATTTAGCTTTGGATTATCTAATGATTGCAGCTAGTATAGAAGTTTATCATAAATTTTTTTTGGAATGGAAACATCCTTTTTGAAACAGTTCAAAGCTATTTGCTGTCATAAAATTTGCTATTTGTAAATCACCTGCATTCCTAATACTGTGGCCATACATATTCTTCAAGCATGAAACACATAAATTTTCAAATTAATATCATAATTTCCAAAGGCTTCCCTTTTTCCTATTTCATGAAAATGACAGGGGAGATTATACCAAACTCTAGACAATCAGAATTTGATGGACTAAATAGTACCACATAGTCACTGTAATTAGCACTTTGGCCCATTCAGTGTGTAATGATGCTGCCGTCAACATATGCATAAAAAGATATGTAAAGTGTTAGCAAACTACATAATAAGGGAGTAGTGGTGATTTTTGGGATAGGGTAAAATTAGTGGGAAATGAAATGAAAATGGTGTCCATCAGAAATTTAAGCATATATATAAAAAATTACATTCTGCCATCAAAAACGGGTCGAGTATGAATTCGGTAGAATATTTTATGCATATCCAAACAATTCAAAATCCCACAATATTCTACATTAATGTACAAAAATGTAATTACGTTCTGAAAAATTCCTGAGTAGCAAGCTCTATTACTCTCAGGAATATATAGATGAACAGTGAGTGTCTATTACAATAATCTATAATTATTTGTTAGAAATTTCTCTTAGCTTTTCAAGAAATTATAAATTCCTCACCATACTTAAGACTAGTTTTGCAAATATGATTACATGTGCTTCTACAGATTTATCTTGCCTGTTTGTATTTGAGGCATCCCATTTGTAATAAGTGGTGTATGTGTTTCTATAACTGTACCATTTTTAAAAGAAATATTGTAGTCCTATAACAGACATACATTTTACTATCTCCAGGTAACAAGAAATCAAAGACTCCCACTGTTGTTATGTAATCATATATTTTGTACTGTTCACAGAAAGAAAATGCAGGAGCACATAACCATGTCTCTCCGCCATGAAGCTTCATTCATAGGCAAAGGAAAGGAAAGAAGTTACACTGCTTCTGAAACAGTTGCTGCTGAAGGAATTTGATGAGAGGGAAAGAAGGTCCCAAAAATATTTGAAGCAGAACTGAAAATTTTAGGAAAAAAGTTATTTCTAATAGACCTATAAATTAAAATAAGCACCAAAGAAATTTTAGAAACAATAAAAAAACCTGTTTTTTTTCTTCAAATTTGTATTTTAGTTCATAATTACCCATTGTTAACACTTTCCTCTTAGTTACAATACCTATAAACAGATCATTAGCACATAACTAACAGGATAACATAAATGAATAGGAAAATAAAACAAAATTGAACTGAGGGCTAAATACAACTTTTTTGTAATAGTAGTGAGCAAGACAGAATTAATATGTAACACTGAACTGATAAATCATGACTTCTTTATATAGGAGTTAGCACTTATTCTAAAAGCTTATTTATTTACAGAAAATTTAAATAAATCTGAACACCTAATAGATTAAAAATATCCTCACCAACATTAGTTTAAAAAAAGATAAAATACAAATCTTGGGCTGTAATCAGCCTCTGCAACTATAATTGTACCCTCTGTGCCTGTAGACTATTTCTGAAATACTGTACAAATTTTCTGTGCACAGCATAGTGTACTCGATTTGGGACGTGCAGTTCTTGAAGTCCTGCCAGCACAAACTCCTCTTGCATGTATGCATCCAACTGGTTTTGGATATCAGCCTCGACTGGAGGAGCATCACCATTGTTTGCTCGTGCTATATTGCGAAGCACAGCACATGCAACAATTATGTTTTGAACCCAGTTAATATCTGCCTGGATCCCCAAAGATAGAATTGGGAACCTGCTTTCAAAACACCATAACACCTTTCCACAATGTTCCTTGTTCGGATTTGAGATTCGTTTTACAGCTGCCCCTCTAATAGTTGTGGAGCTTGCATGGGAGGAAGGAGATAAGGGCCTTTTGAATATGCAGAATCACTTCAAGTCGATTCCTCAGTCTTGAATGGTTAAAAATTGTAGAATCATGAGCAGAATCACGCCATTGTGCTACAAGGCCTGTGATTATAAGATCAGCATCAACTAGTGTTTGAACATTAAAGAAAAAATGTCCTTTTCTGTTATGAAAACGTTCAGCATCTTCACCACCCGGAGATTTGATACATACATGAGTGCAGTCAAAGGCACCTATCACTCTTGGAAATGCTGCAATATAAAAAAGCTTGCACTGAACATTTTGTTTACCTTCTCTTGTCTAAGGTAATGTAACATACTGTGGCCTCAATGAGGCAATGACAGCAGTAACGTTGCTGATGACTCAGCCTGCTGTTACCTTATGCACCCCACTAGTGTCAGCAGTAGTAGTGTATGACCCAGCAGTTGTATAGAAATGCAGTGTTCTTAATTACTGCTCCATTGCAGGAAGACAGAAGTTTCTGGAAAGACAAGATATCCCTATTTTAGTTTTTTTGTGATCAGAAATTTCAGAGGGTAATTATGGAGAAAAATTCTCCATTGGTTGAATCTTTTATTGCATTAACTATCTTTTTATTTTGGTAAAATGAGGACAAAGATACAGCTGTTAGTAAGCTGAAACAGCTAGGTGTGTCAATATTTTATTACGGTACCAGTTAGCTTTATTCGGTTCAGATTACCAGGGATTGACCCTACAACAAAAGGTAACTTTTGGTTTGTTTTTTAATTAATTTATTGTTTGGACTAGTAACATTTTACAGGAGTGGATTCTAAACTTTGCTACATGGGAAGGGTGAGGTAGTTAGGACAGTTTCAGCTCAATTAACAAATATTGTTTCAAAATGAAAATTATAATAATCAGAAAAAGAAATTGCATGATACAAGTATTAAGCAAACTTTTACCTTGTTTGCCACACCAATTTACATGTAAAGTTTACAATGAACATGATTATTAATCAAAGAAATTTGTTTTCAACATAGTATCTCAACATTATAGAATGCTTTGCTAAGTTATGAACACCAAGAGATTTACAGTCAAAAATTTTAAAAAATAGGCCCACACCACTGTTATTATTCAGATTATAGCATTGTACAAATGTTATAATTTAGCTAAAATCATGTGGTTAAAAATGGTAGGATCATGGGCAAACCCGACCATCGTGCTACATGGTCAGCAGGAGGATAAACTATCTCTTCTCATATGAATTATCATTTCACAGAAGTATATGCAAAGAGGGAAGGTTAAAAAATTACAGGTCATCAATGAATAAAAGCAAGGTAATAAAATATGCTTTCTGGCACCAATAACTTGGTACCTGAAATGTTTTTGTTTATAACAGAATATACTTGACCAGTTATGAAGCAACATTATTGTTGTCTTTTGGGAAAACAGGTTATAGAAAACTAATATATCTTCTTGGCAATTAATATCAAATGGTCATTTTTTTTTTTAATTTACTTCCGCCCCAACGTTAAGTTATATCGGACAGTGAATGAATTGGGTGAAATGATACTCCAATGAGTCCAGAGTCCATGGAGCTTAGAGTTACCCAACATTCATCTTGAAGGATAAGGGAAAAACCTGGAAAAAAAACCTTATCTAGGTAACTCACCCTGACCAAGATTCGAACTCGGGACCTCTTGAACATGAGGCAGACATGCTACCATCTACGCTACCGAGGTGGGCATCAAATGATCATGTTTCAGTGACTGCATTGTGCCCTTGATTGATAAGTGTAAACAAAGAAATAAATGACTTTATTTAAGTGTCACAAGCTACGAGATGGGCAGGTTTTAACATATCTTTATGTGTGCAATTTGCAACGGAGGTAATTATGTTCTGCAGTTGCAGTATTGAGCAAGAATCACAAGTAATTAATACTTCAGCTTGCATTGAGTTACTGCACACACTGCAAAAAACCTCAATATAATTAGCAAATGGTATTCATTAAGGCACACTGAAGGACAGAACCACTGTGGCATCGCTCATGTAACTAGCTACATCACATTTGTGAACAGTTTTTGCAATAATAGCCTGGACATTAGTACAAACTGCATAAACTAAAATATTTGTTTCATTCACTGATTGCTTTACAGCTTGTTACTTTCATCTAGTAACTCTTAAATGAAACGAAAATTCTACTTTGCACCCACTATTAGCAAAATTGAATGTTTATTACTTCAGCATGTTTCTGATCTTTTATACATACATACCCATATACTGTTGTATGTATTTACCGGATGTAAATTTACCATGCTTCTTTTGTTACATATATGTTCGTTAAAACATGTTGCACAGATTTAATATGATCGCATAAAATACTGCATTGCTTGCAAGTCACTGATACTATGGAACACCAGAAATTAACATTCCATAAGCTATCACATTAAGATCTACCTAACATTCATGTGGTTTATTTCATTTTCAACATGTAATGAATATATCACTGAATGTATATATATATATATATATATATATATATATATATATATATATATATATAAACACTTATATTTCTGTCTTAAACTCAATTTAATTTATTTGTATATATCCAAGTTAACCATTAATGAACACCTTAAACGGAGATCGTAATATAGGTTCTCATTCTGTTAAAGGCCGCACCGTGGCTCAGTGGTTAGACCGCTTGGCTCTCACCAAAGTGGCCCGGGTTTGATCCCAGGTGACCGCAAAGTGAGATTTGTGGTGGACAACACGGCGCTGGGGCAGGTTTTCTCCGGGATCTCCGGTTTCCCCCGCCATCTCATTCCACCGGTGCACCATCTTCATCTCATGTATCATCAGTGTCATTCCCTGCGGTCCTGTATGTAGTAAAAGCGGGCGTTAAACACTACACTACACATCCTCATTCTGTTAGGTGTGTGGGTGACTAATGAAGGGGCAGAAGTGGCCAATATCTGCATTGGTGAAACTTATACTATGCATTATTTAAGGTAAAATTAGGGGACCTTTAGAAGGATTAAATATGGGCTCCTCACGTAATTTGTAAAACATGCCTTGAAAACCTATCATAGTGGAGCCAAGGGAAACATATGGCCCTTCCATTCCGTATAGGGATGGTTTGGCGTGAACCTCAGGACCATCAATGGCTACTATTTCTGCATGTTCAATATAGCTGGATTTAATAACGAAAACAAGGACAGTATTGTGTACCCAAATTTAAAATCAGCGATGAGATCTATTGCATGTGGGCCAGAAATTCTAATACCTTCACCTCCTAGCAGTTTATCTGATTCTGGGTTTCCTCAGATTCTGCTGATGAGCTAGATTTTTCACCAGAAATATAAACAGCAATTCCAGAATTGTTAAACTAGTCAAAACAGAGTAAGCTGATGCAAGATTTTGGCCCCACAAAGGAAAAGAGTGAGTTGCTAGGTTTATGATTAAAAGCAAACAACCTTGTTGCCCCTGGAACTATCTTTTCTTAGTGCAGCCATAGAGATAAGGAGTTCGGTAGGTGATCTGACCTGTTGTGACATTCCAGGACTGATACAACAGCTGGAAAGTGATTACCAATCAGAAGATTGGAGACTGTAGATTCCTCTAAAAGGAGCGTGAAGCTTCTATAACTTCATAAGGGAAACATTCTAGCTTCGATACCTGTGGGAAATTCCATTTCACTGAACAAAAATCATCTCACAACGCAAATTTTTTGGGAAAAAACAAATATAATGAGAACATGTATGTATGTGTGTGTTTTTTTCTTTTTTTTTTACCTGGCATGCCCCATTCCTTAGGAATACTACATGCCTTATTTTATTTACATTATATACAACTTTTACAATAATTTTACAATGATTTTACATATCTTGTATTTGTATTGAACATATGTTGTTTGTCTCAAGCGTTTGTGTCAGGGCATAGGTTTCTCTGATCTTGGGTCTAGAATCACTACCCTCACACAGTTTCCTAACCCCCTTTTAAGAGCACACACATGCTTTTTAAAGTTAGTAAATATACCGCTTAGCAAGCCTAGCACTGGTGCACCTAGTAGTAACTGTGAAACAACTCATAAGATTTTACATAAATAGGCTGCAAATATTCTTGTTAATCTGTAATCCTTTTTAAACAGATGTCAGTTAAAGACATTTTCGAAAATACAAATTTTGCTCAGAGTCGAGAATTAATGTTACAAGCTTGTCACGTGAGTGCTCATTCTGTGACGAACATTGTTAAAGAAGGCAAACAGTTTACCAAATTTGGAGACGTTTTCCTACCCCCTCTGATCGTGCTGCCTGCACTCTGACCTACTTTAAGCAGGGAGACCAGGCGAAGGCGGCCTTGGGAATACATACTGCAGGCGGCAGCCTGAGCAGCTTAAACCCAAGTTTCCAGATAAAGTTGCACTAAGCGGCTAGGTGCTGTGGCGAAAACTCCCCACTCAGATAAACCTAAGTGACCCGATTCTTCTGGTGGTCTGCTGGTCTGCATGATTCTCTGATGCGCAGAGGAGTATGGAGTCGTGTGGTTGTGGTGGTGTGGTGGGGGAACCTTCAGATGTGAGCTAGCTCTCTTATCTCACTGCAAGCTGAGCAAGTAACAGCTCTTATGTTGAGGAT
Organism: Mantis religiosa; assembly: GCA_030765055.1. NCBI lineage: Eukaryota > Metazoa > Arthropoda > Insecta > Mantodea > Mantidae > Mantis > Mantis religiosa. The sequence continues at coordinate 131,925,317 of CM060948.1, read as the reverse complement.
GGTTTCACGCACTACGTACTACTGCAGTCCACATTGTATTTTAACATTCATAAGCGGATGCTTCATTTTTCATTAGTTCCTCTGTTTCAAACTTGTATTCATCCTCCCCACTTGAAAAATTTGAGTCATTATTCACTCTTATTTAAATGAAAATAGTTATTTGGAGCTTCCTTCGCTTTGCAAATCATCCCTCACCAATGGACTGTGCGACTGTCTAATAGAACATGTAGCCTTGCTCTCTGAGTCATTTCCGTCGCTTTGAAGGTTATGGCTCACTACTGGATCTACATGTCACTGTACAACAGAAAGCGTACTGAACAGTAATTTTAGTTCTCTGAGTCGTTATTCTCCCCCATTTTAATAAAAAAGTTATCTGGTGCCTCCCTCGCTTTGAAAGTCATGCCGCACTACTGGACCTACGTGTGACTGTACAATAGAAAGACTACTGAAGAGTAGCCCAGTTCTTTGAGTCATTATTGTCTCTAGTTTTAATGAAATTAACATTTGTAGCTACCTCACTTGGAAAGTTACACCTCACTGCCGGAGCTACATGTGACTGTACAACAGAAAGGGTACTGAAGCGTAGCCTTGTCTCCCTGGGTCACTATTCCCTCTTATATTAATGAAAATTATTATTTGTAGCTTCCCTCACTTATAAAATCACGCCTCGTCAATGGAACTACATGTGACTGTACAATAGAAAGTGTATTAAAGAGGAGTGCTAGTTCCTTTTCATTTATTTTAATGAAAATTATTATTTTCAGATTCCCTCGCTTTGATTGTCATGCCTCGCCACTCGACTTACGTGTGACAGTACAATTACAAGAGTACTGAGGAATAGCCTTATTTCTATGAGTCATTACTCTCTCTTGTTTTAATGAAAATTATAATTTGCAGCTTCCCTCGCTTTGAGTGTCATGCCTTGCCACTGTACCTATGCGCAACTGTACAATAGAAAGTGTTTCCAGTTGTAGCCCTATATGTTTGTGTCATTACTCTCTCTTACTGTAATGAAAATTATTATTAGGAGCTTCCCTCACCTAGAAAGTCATGCCTCGCAAAGGGATCTACGAGTGACTGTACAATCTTAAAGAGTACTGAAGAGTAGCCTTAGTTCTTGAGTCACTATTCTCTCTTATTTCAACGAAACTTATTATTTGCAGCTTCCCTCACTTGAAGGTCATGACTCGCCACTGGAACTCTGTGTAACGGTAAATTAAAGATTACTGAGGAATAGCCTTAGATCTATGAGGTCTCTTATTTTAATGAAAATTAATATTCGCCACTTGCCTCACTTTCAATGTCATACCTCTTCACCGGCCCTATGTCTGACAGTACAATAGAAAGAGTACTGAACAGTAGCCTTAGTTCTTTGAGTCATTACTCTCTCTTATTTTCATGAAAATTATTACTTGCAGCTTCCCTCGCTTTAAAAGTCCTGCACCGACACTGGAACTATGTGGGACAGTACAATAGAAAGAGTACTGAAGAGTAGCCTCAGTTCTCAGAGTCATTATTCTGTCTTACTTTAATGAAATTTATTATTTGTAGCTTTCCGTACTTTGAGATTCATGCCCGCCACTGCAATGTGACTGTACAGTAGAGAGAGTATTGAAGAGTAGCTCTAGTTCTTTGAGCCATTATTTTCTCTTACTTTAATGTAAACTATTATTTGTAGCTTTCCTCGTTTTGAGATTCATGCCTCGCAGCTGCACCTACATGTGACTGTACAGTGGCAATAGTACTGAAGAGTAACCCTAGTTCTTTGAGTCATTATTTTCCCTTATTTTAATGAAAATTATTATTTGGAGCTTCCCTCATTTCGAAAGTCACGCCTCACTACTGGACCTACTTGAGACTGTCCAATAGAATTAGTAATGAAGGGAAGTTCTATTTCTTTGAGACTGTCCAATAGAATGAGTAATGAAGGGAAGTTCTATTTCTTTGAGTCAGTTTTTTCCCTTACTTAAAAGAAAATTATTATTTGGAGCTGCCCTCACTTTCAAAGACATGCTCACTGCTGAACCTACATGTGACTGAACAATAGAAAGACTACTGAAGGGTAGCCTTAGTTCTCTGAGTTATTATTGTTAATGAAAACTATTCTTTGGAGCTTCCCCCACACTGAGAGTAATGCTCTGCTACTGGACCAACCTGTGACTGTACAATACAACAAGTACTGAAAAGTAGCCCTAGTTCTTTGAGACATTATTCACTCCTACTTTAATGTAATTATAATTTGTTGTTTCCCTCCCTTTGAAAGTCACGCCATGCTACTCGATCTACATGTCACTGTACAATAGAAAAGGTATTGAAGAGTAGCCTTAGTTCCCTGAGTAACTATTCTCCTTTATTTTAACGAAAATTATTACTTGAGGCTTCCTTCGCTTTGAAAATCATGCCCCAACAATGGACCTATGTGTGACTGTATAATAGAAAGGGTACTAAAGGGTTGCCTTAGGTCTTCGAGTTATTATTTTCCCTTATTTTAATGAAAATTATCATTTGAAGCTTCCCTCACTTTGAAAGTCGTGCCGCGCTACTGGAACTACGGGTGACTGTACAATAGTAAGAGTACTGAAGAGTAGCCCTAGTTCTTTGAGTCATTATTTTCTCTTATTTTAATGAAAATTATTAGTTGGAGTTTCCCTCGGTTTGAACGTGATGCCTCGCTACTGGACCTCCATGTGATTTTACAATAGAAAAAGTACTGAACAGTAGCCTTAGTTCTCTGAGTCATTACTCTCCCTTATTTTAATGATAATTATTTTTTGGAGGTTCCCTCTTTTGAAAAGTCATGCCTCGCCAAGAAAGAGTACTGAAGAGTAGCCTTAGTTCATTGGGTCATTGTGCTGTCGTATTTTAATGAAAATTCATATCGGGAGCTTTCTTCGCTTTGAAACTCATGCCTTGCCAATGGTCCTACATGTGACTGTGCAATAGAGTACTAAGAGAAGCCATATGTCTTCGAATTGTTATTCTTTCTTATTGTACTGAAAATTTTATTTGGAGGTTAACTCACTTGGAAAGTCATGCCTCGCCACTGGACCTACATGTGACGGTACTCTATCATATTTAATTGAAAACTATTATATGCAGCTTGCCTTGTTTGAAAGTCCTGCCTCACCATTGGACCTATGTGTGACTGTATAATAGAAAGAGTACTAAAAAGTAGCCTTATTTCTCTGAGTCATTATTCTCTCTTATCTTAATGAAAATTATTATTTGGAGCTTACCTCGCTTTGAAAGTCATGCCTCCTTACCGTACCTACTTGTGACTGTACACTTGAAAGAGTACTGAAGAGTAGCCTATGTTCCTTGAGTCAATATTCACTCTTATTTTAATGAAATTATTATTTGTAGCTCCCTCACATTTGAAAGTCATGCCTCGCTACTGGCCCTACATTTGACTGTACAAAAGTAAGGGTACTGAAGGGTAGCGTTAGTTATCTGAGTCATTATTCTCCCATATTTTAATGAAAATTATTATCTGCAGCTTCCTTCGCTTTGAAAGTCATGCCTCACCAATGGACCTATTTGTGACTGTATAATACAAAGGGTACTAAAGAGTAGACTTAGATCTTTGAGTCATTATTTTCCTTTATTTTAATAAAAATTATCTTTTGGAGCTTCCCTCACTTTGACAGGCATGCCCCACAACTGGAACTACTAGTGACTGTACAATAGAAAGATTACAGGAGAGCAGCCCTTATCATTTGGAGCTCCCCTCACTTTGACATTCATGAATCGCTACTGGAACTACTAGTGACTGTACAATAGAAAGGGTACTGAACAGTAGCCTTAGTTCTTTGAGCCATTACTTTTCTCTTATTTTCATGAAAATTATTAATTGCAGCTTCCCTCGCTTTGAAAGTCCTGCACCGACACTAGAACTATGTGGGACAGTACAATAGAAAGAGTACTGAAGAGTAGCCTCAGTTCTCACAGTCATTATTCTGTCTTACTTTAATGAAATTTATTATTTGTAGCTTTCTGTACTTTGAGATTCATGCCCCGCCACTGCACCTACATGTGACTGTACAGTAGAGAGAGTATTGAAGAGTAGCTCTAGTTCTTTGAGCCATTATTTTCTCTTACTTTAATTTAAACTATTATTTGTAGCTTTCCTCGCTTTGAGATTCATGCCTTGCAGCTGCACCTACATGTGACTGTACAGTGGCAATAATACTGAAGAGTTGCCCTAGTTCTTTGAGTCATTATTTTCCCTTATTTTAATGAAAATTATTATTTGGAGCTTCCCTCATTTCGAAAGTCATGCCTCACTACTGGACCTACTTGAGACTGTTCAATAGAATGAGTAATGAAGGGAAGTTCTATTTCTTTGAGTCATTGTTCTCCCTTATTTCAAAGAAAATTATTTTTTGGAGCTGCCCTCACTTTCAAAGACATGCTCACTGCTGAACCTACATGTGACTGAACAATAGAAAGAATACTGAAGGGTAGCCTTAGTTCTCTGAGTTATTATTGTCTCTTATTTTAATGAAAACTATTCTTTGGGGCCTCCCGCACACTGAAAGTAATGCTCTGCTACTGGACCAACCTGTGACTGTACAATACAACAAGTACTGAAAAGTTGCCCTAGTTCTTTGAGTCATTATTCACTCCTACTTTAATGTAATTATAATTTGTAGCTTCCCTCCCTTTGAAAGTCACGCCATGCTACTCGATCTACATGTCACTGTACAATAGAAAAGGTACTGAACAGTAGCCTAAGTTCCCTGAATAGCTATTCTCCTTTATTTTAATGAAAATTATTACTTGAGGCTTCCTTTGCTTTGAAAGTCATGCCCCAACAATGGACCTATATGTGATTGTAAAACAGAAAGGGAACTAAAGGGTTGCCTTAGGTCTTCGAGTTATTATTTTCCCTTATTTTAATGAAAATTATCATTTGAAGCTTCCCTCACTTTGAAAGTCGTGCCGCGCTACTGGAACTACGGGTGACTGTACAATAGTAAGAGTACTGAAGAGTAGCCCTAGTTCTTTGAGTCATTATTTTCTCTTATTTTAATGAAAATTATTAGTTGGAGTTTCCCTTGGTTTGAACGTGATGCCTCGCTACTGGACCTACATGTGATTTTACAATAGAAAGAGTACTGAACAGTAGCCTTAGTTCTCTGAGTCATTACTCTCCCTTATTTTAATGATAATTATTTTTTGGAGGTTCCCTCTTTTGAAAAGTCATGCCTCGCCAAGAAAGAGTACTGAAGAGTAGCCTTAGTTCTTTGAATCATTGTGCTGTCATATTTTAATGAAAACTCATATCGGGAGCTTTCTTCGCTTTGAAAGTCATGCCTTGCCAATGGTCCTACATGCAACTGTACAATAGAAAGAATACTAAGAGAAGCCATATGTCTTCGAATCGTTATTCTTTCTTATTGTACTGAAAATTTTATTTGGAGGTTAACTCACTTGGAAAGTCATGCCTCGCCACTGGACCTACATGTGACGGTACTCTATCATATTTAATTGAAAACTATTATATACAGCTTGCCTTGCTTTGAAAGTCCTGCCTCGCCATTGGACCTATTTTTGACTGTATAATAGAAAGAGTACTAAAGAGTAGCCTTATTTCTCTGAGTCATTATTCTCTCTTATCTTAATGAAAATTATTATTTGGAGCTTACCTCGCTTTGAAAGTCATGCCTCCTTACCGTACCTACTTGTGACTGTACACTTGAAAGAGTACTGAAGAGTAGCCTATGTTCCTTGAGTCAATATTCACTCTTATTTTAATGAAATTATTATTTGTAGCTCTCTCACATTTGAAAGTCATGCCTCGCTACTGGCCCTACATGTGACTGTACAAAAGTAAGGGTACTGAAGGGTAGCCTTAGTTATCTGAGTCATTATTCTCCCTTATTTTAATTAAAATCGTTATTTGGACCTGCCCTCACTTTGAAAGTAATGCCTCACTAATGGACCTACGTGTGACTGTACAAGAGAAAGTGGATTCAAGAGAAGTTCCAGTTCTTTGATCCAATATTCTCTCTTATTTTAATAAAAAGTATTATTTGGAGCTACCTCGATTTCAAATTTATGCTTTACTACTGGTCCTACATGTGACTGTACACCGGAAAGTGTACTGAAGGGTAGTTCTGGTTCTTTGAGCAATTATTCTCTCCTATTTTAAAGACAATTATTATTTGTAGTGTCTCTCGCTTTGAAAGTCATGCCTCGCCACTGAACCTATGAGAGACTGTACAATAGAAAGGGTACTAAAGGGTAGCCATAGTTCTTTGAGGTATTATTTTTCCTTATGTGAATAAAATGTATTATTTGCTGCTTCCCTTAGTTTGAATGTAAAGCCTCGCTACTGGAACTTTGGGTGACTGTACAATAGAAATGGTACTGAAGAGTAACCCTAGTTCTTTGAATCACTATTCGCTCTTATTTTAATGAAAGTTATGGTTTGTAGCCTGCTTGCATAGGAAGTCACGCCTCGCTACTGAACCTACATGTGATTGTACAATAGAAATAGAACTGAAGAGTAGCCTCAGTCCTCTGAGTTGTCATTCTCCCTTATTTTAATGAAAACTGTTATTTTTAGCTACCCTGGATATGAAGATACTGCCGCATCAATTGTCCTACGTGTGACAGTAGTGTAGAAGGAGTATTAAAGAGTACCCTAGTTCTTGGAAACATTATTCTCTCCAAATTTAATGAAAATTATTCTTTGCAGCTTTCCTCGCTTTGACTGTCATACCTCGCCAATGCACCTACATCTGACTGTACAATAGAAAGAGTACTGAAGATTAGCGTTAGTTCTCTGTGTCATTATTCTGTCTTATTTTAATGAAAATTATTATTTGCAGCTTCCCTTGCTTTGAAATTTATGCCTCGCCATTCCACCTACATGTGAATGTTCAATTGATAGAGTACTGAAGTGAAGCCTTAGATCTTTAGAATCATTATTCTCTCTTATTTTAATAAAAATTATTATTTGGAGCTTCCTTCGTTTTAATATCATGCCTTGCCAATGGACCTACCTGTGACTGTACAATAGAAAGGGTACTAAAGAGTAGCCGCAGTTCTTTGAGTCATTATTCTCTCTTATTGTAATGCAAATTATTATTTCGAGCTTCCCTCACTTAGAAAGTCATGCCTTGCCACTGGACCTATGTCTGTCAGTACAATAGATAGAGTACTGAAGGTTAGCCTCAGTTCCTCAGTCACTAGTATATGTTATTTTAATGAAAATTATTTTTTGCAGCTTCCCTTGCTTTGAAAGTCATTCCTTGCTACTGCCCTATGTGTGACTGTACAATCGAAAGAATATCAAAGAGCAACCTTAGCTCTCTGTGTCATTATTCTCCCTTATTTTAATGAAAATTATTATTCGGAGCTTCCCTCACTTTGAAAGTCGAACCTTTCTACTGGACCTACGTGTGACTGTACAATAGAAGAAGTACTGAAGATTAGCCCTAGCTCTCTGAATTATTATTCTCTTATTTTAATAATAATTATTATTTGAAACTTCCCTCACTTTGAAAGTCAGCCTCACTACTGGAACTACATGTGACTGTACAATTGAAAGTGTACTGAAGAGTAGCCTTATTCCTCTGAGTCATTATTGTCTCTTATTTTGCTGAAAATTGCAATTTAGACCCGCTTTCGCTTTGAAAGACATGCCTTGACAAATGACCTACATGTGACGGTACAATACAATGAATCCTAAAGAGTAGTCCCAGTTCATTGAGTCTTTATTCCCTCTTATTTTAATGAAAATCATTATTTGGTGCTTAACTCACTTCGATAGTCAGGACTCGCCACTGGACCCATGTGTGACGGAACAACAAAAAGAGTATTGAAGAGTATCCTTAGTTCTAAGAGTCAATACTCTATCTTATTTTAATGAAAATTATTATTTGCTGCTGCCCTCACTTTCAAAGTCCTGCCTTGCCCCTGGAGCTATATGTGACTGTAATATAGGAGTACTGAAGAGTAGTCTTAGCTCTCTGAGTCATTATTCCCTCTTATTTTAATGAAAATTATCATTTGGAGCGTCCTGGCTTTGAAAGTCATGCCTCGCTACTGGACCTGCATGTGACTGTACAGTAGTAAGGGAACTGAAGAGTTGCCTTAGCTCCCTGAATCATTATTCTCCCTTATTTTAATGACAATTAGTATTTGTGACTTCCCTTTATTTGAAAGTTCTTCCTTGACCCTGGATCTACGTTTGACTGTAAATTAGAAAGAGTACTGATGAGCAGCCTTAGTTCTCTTAGCCATTATTCCATTTGTTTTAATGAAAATCACTATTTGTAGCTTCCCTCACTTTGAAAGTACTGCCTCACAAATGGACCTACATGAGTGGAAAATGGGAAGGGCACTAAAGAGTAGCCCTAGTTCTTTGAGTCATTATTGTCTCTTATTTTAATGAACATAGTTATTTGGAGCTTCCTTTGATTTGAAAGTCATGCCCTGCCAATGGACCTACGTGTGACTGTACAATAGAATGAATACTAAACAGTAGCCTTAGTTCTCTGATTCATTATTCTCTCTTATTTTAATGAAAATTATTATTTGCAGCTTCCATCGCTTTGAAATTGATGCCTCGCCACTGGACCTACAAGTGACTGTACAATTGAAAGTGTACTGAAAAGTAGCCTTAGTCCTCCGAGTCCTAATTCTCCCTTATTTTAATGAAAATTATTATTTGTAGCTTCCCTCTCTGTGAAAGGCATGCGTCGCCAATGGACCAACTTGTGACTGAACATCAGAAAGTGTCCTAAAGCGTAGTCTTAGTTCTTTGAGCCATTATACTCTCTTATTTAAATAAAAATTATTATTTGGATTTTCCTTTGCTTTGAAAGTCACACCTCGCTACAGGACCCACTTTGACGGTACAACAGAAGGAGTTCTGAAGAGTAGCCTTAGTTGTTTGTGTCATTATTCTGTCTCATTTTAATGAAAATTATTATATGGAGCATCTGTCGCTTTGAAACTCATACCTCACCACTAGACCTATGTGGGACTGTACAATAGAAAGGGTGCTGAAGAGTAGCCCTATTTCTTTGAGTTATTATTCTCTCTTATTTTACTGAAATTTATTATTTGTAGGTAACCTCGCATTAAAGGTCACGCCTCACCACTAGCCCTATGTGTGACTGTTCAATAGAAGGATTACCAAAGAGTAGCCTTAGTTCTCTAAGTCATTATTCTGTCTTATTTTAATGAAATTTATTATTTGGAGCTTGCCTCACTTTCAGATTCATGCCTCGTTAATGGACCAACATGTGACTGTACAATAGAAAAGGTACTGAAGTGTAGCCTTACTTCTCTGAGTCATTACTCTCCCTTATTTTAATGAAAATTATTATTTGTAGTTTCTCTCTCTTTCATAGACATGCCTCGCCAATGTACCTACGTGTGACTGAACAATAGAAAGGGTACTAAAGTGGATCCCTAGTTCTTTAGGTCATTAATCTCTCCTGTTTTAATGAAAATTAATATTTGGTGCCACCGTCGCTTTGAAAGTGTGGCCTCGCTACTGCACCTACATGTGACTGTACAATAGAAAGGGTGCTGAAGTGTAGCCTTAGTTCTTTTAGTCATTATTCTCTCCTATTAATATAAAAGTTATTATTTGGATCTTAATTTGCTTTGAAAGTCATGCCTAGCCACTGGACCTACTTTGATGGTACAAAAAAAGGGTACTGGAGAGTAGCCTTAGTTCTTTGTGTCATTATTCTTTCTCATTTTAATGAAAATTATTATTTGGAGCGTCTGTCGCTTTGAAAGTAACTCCCCGCCACTGGACCTATGTGGGACTGTACAATAAAACGAGTACTAAAGCCTAGCCTTATTTCTTTGAATCATTATTTTCCCTTATTTCAACGAAAATTATTATTTCTAGCTTCCCTCATTTTGAAAGTCATGCCTTGCTACTGGAAATACTAGGGACTGTACTATAGAAAGAGTATCGAAGAGTAACCCTATATTTTGACTCATTATTCTGCCTTATTTTAATGAAAATTTTAATTTGTACCTTCCCTCTCTTTTAAGGTCATGCCTCGCCTATGGACCTATATGTGGCTGTACAATCGAAAGAGTGCTGAAAAGTAGCCCTATTTCTTTGACTTATTATTCTCCCTTATTATAATAAAAAGTATTATTTAGAGCTTCCCTCAGTTTGAAAGTCATGCCTCATCACTGGACCTACATGTGAATGTACAATTGAAACAGTACTGAAGGGTAGTCTTATTTCTCTGAGTGATTATTTACTCATCTTTTAATAAAAATTATTATTTGGAGCTACTTTCGCTTTGAATGTCATGCCTCACCGCTGGACCTAAGTGTGACGATACAATAAAATGAGTACTTACGGCATTACTCTCTCTTATTTTAATGAAAATTGATATTTGCAGCTTCCCTCGCTTTGAATATCATGCGCCGCCCCTGGGCCTAAGTGAGACTGTACAATAGAAAGAGTACTAAGGCATAGCCTTAGTTCTTTTAGTCATTATTTTCCCTTATTTAAATGAAAATTATTATTTGAGCTTCCCTCATTTTGAAAGTCGTGCCTGGCTACTAGATATACAAATGACGTTCGAATAGAAAGAGTACTGAAGAGTTGCCCTGGTTCTTTGAGTCACAATTCTCTCTTATTTAAATGAAAATTATTTGTTGCAGCTTCCCTCGATTTGAAGGACATGACCCGCCAATGGACCTATGTGTGACTGTACAATAGAAAGAGTACTAAAGAGTACCCCTAGCTCTTTGGGTCATTATTGTCCCTTATTTTAATGAAATTTATTATTTTAAGCTTCCCTCGCTTTGAAAGTCATGCCTCCCTACTGCACCTACGTGTGACTGTACAATAGGCAGAACAATGAGAATTAGCCCTGGCTGTCTGAGCTATTATTCTTTCATATTTTAATTTAAATTGTTATTTGGAGATTCCCTCGCCAGAAGTTCACGCCTCACTACTAGACCTACATGTGACTGTACAATAGAAAGAGTACTGAAGAGTTGCTTTAGTCCTCTGAGTCATTATTCTCTTTTATTTTAATGAAAATTATTATTTGGCGCTTCCTTCGTTTTGAAAGTCGGTCCTTGCCAATGGACCTACAAGAGACTGTACAATAGAAAGAGCACTAAAGGGTAGCCCTAGTTCATTGACTCATTATTATCCTTATTGTAATGAAAATTATTATTTGGAGCTTATCTCGCTTTAAAAGTCATGCATCGCTACTAGACCTACTTGTGACTGTACAATAGGTGTACTGAAGAGTAGTTCTACTTCTTTGAGACATTACTCACTCTTATTTTTATGAAAATTATTATTTGCAGATTCCTTTGCTTTCAATTCATGATTCGCCACTGGACCTACATGTGCCTGTACAATAGAAGGGGCACTGAAGAGAAGCCTTTGTCTTCTGAATTATTACTCTCCCTTATATTAATGAAAATTATTACTTGTAGCTTCCCTCTGTTTGAGAGTCATGCCTGGCCACTGGACCTACGTGTGAGGGTGCAATAGAAAGGGTACTGAAGCATAGCCTTAGATCTTTGTGTCAATATTCTGTCATATTTTAATAAAAATTATTATTTGGAGCTTCCCTCGCTTTGAAAGTGAAGCCTCGCTACTGGACCTACTTGTGATTGTACAATAGAAAGACTACTGATGTTCAGCATTAGCTCTTTGTGTCATTATTCTGTCTTATTTTAACGACAATTATTATTTGGAACATCTGACGCTTTGAAACACATGCCTTGCCACTGGACCTAAATGTGACAGTGCAATAAAAGGAGTACTGAGGATTAGCCTTTATCTATGATACCGAAATTAAAGGATTGCAATAAGTAAAGAATCATGCTGGATTTCAAAGGAATGTTGGTTCTTTGTTACAACGCGTGCAGGTGCAGTTGAGTCAAATAGCAGTTGTGGTGAATAGCTGTGAGGACAGTTCGTGGCTGGGAGCCGATTAGGGCAGTCCACTTCTTCTGTCTTGGTCGAGGACAGACCAGAAGTGATGAGAGAAGATATTTGTCGGTTCATATGTACGTGAAGAACGAATTAAGTTTATCGAGTAATAAGCATTTCACCCTCAATCTCTCTGAACAGTGATATATTGGTAACCCTTGGTCGGCAACTTCAAGTTTGATGTTCTGATAAAAAGAAGCAGTCATTAAACCAGTTTGAAACAGGCATTCCAGTGTCATTAAAACTATCCTTCGCATACATGCTCACGCATACCCTGTGAGAAACCTCATTGCTTTACCCTGAGCTAAACATTATTGTATCAAACTGTAGCGGAAAGTGGAACTGTGTGCCACCCATTAAAACAGTATTAAACTGTCGCCCCAATGTGGAACACTTTGCTCGCCTACCAAATTTTTTGTACCAAACTGGCGCGCCAACGCAGGACTCGATACGAGAAGGTGATTTGACAGGAGAAGCAGTTTTAACCCGAGAAGGAGGTTCAACCGAGAAGGAGGTTCTACCCTAGAAGGAGGTTCAACCCGAGAACGAGATTCAACAGGAGAAGGAGGTTCGACACGAGGACGTTTGACACCAAGGAGCTCTACAACAGTCCCACTGGAAAGAAGAAAGGAGGCCGGCGTCATCAGTGATATCATCAGGAGTCAGTAAAAAAATCAATGGTACAGAGTGTTACATTATCTAATAGACTATTGTGAATGTATTTGAGGGGTGGAAAAATGCTGAGTCAAAATTCTGTAGACAACATGGAAGTTCAGGAGGTTGATGATAATAGCAGTAGGCAGGACGTCCAAGTAGCAGAGTGTAGTGTAAGTGTACCAAATAATGTAGAAATGCAAAGAAGTATGTTAGCAGAACTCAGGGAAATGATCGTAGGTTTAAGAAATGACAATTAAAGTTTTAGAAAAGACAATGAAAGTCTTAGAACAGAGATGAGGAATAACAATCAAAGTTTAAGTGAAAGTTTAAGTAAAAAAATATATGATACTAATCAAAGTTTAAGAAAAGAGATGAAGAATGACAATGAAAATTTAAGTAAAAAGATAGATGGTATTAATCAAGGTTTGAGAAAAGAGATAGATAATAGTAATCAAAGTTTAAAAAAGATAGAAGAAAAGTTAGAAAATAGTGTTCAGAAGTTAGAGGTAGGACAAATAGAAGTAGGAAAGAACTTAGAGAATCAACAACAGTTGCTAGAAAATGTCAGACAACAAGTTAGTCAGGAAATAGAGAATGTAAGGAAAGAAGCTGCTCTGATAAAAGATAATGTGAGGAAAGAAGTTAATCAGGAAAAAGAGAACTCTGAAAATAGAATAGTCAAACTAGTTGAGGAAAAATCAGATAAAGAAAACAGAAAACTGAGGGAGGAAATAGCACAGAAATGAGACCAAGTGATAGAAGTAGCTAGAAAATAATTAGAAGAAACTAGGAGTAGGTTAGAAGTATCAGATAGGGAAAGTAGAAAACAGACAAGGAATGTGTAGGAAACCATAAATCAAAGGAACAAGGTAGCAATAGAGATCATGGTGACAAGGGAAACTGAAGTTTTCAATCAAGTTAGTGAAAGGTCAGATAGTGAAAACAGAAACTGAGGGATGAAATAGTACAGAAATTAGACAAAGAAATAGAAATGGCTAGAAAAGAATTAGGAGAAACTAGGAGTAGATTGGAAGTATCAGAATTGGAAAATAGAAGATAGACGAGGAATGTGGAGAAAACCATAAATCAAATGAAAGAAGTAACAATAGGGATCACGGTGACAAAGGAAATTGAAGTTTTCAATCTAGTTAGTGAAAGGTCAGATAGTGAAAACAAAAACTTAGGGATGATATAGTACACAAATTAGACAAAGAAATATAAATGGCTGGAAAAGAGTTAGGAGAAACTAGGACTAGATTGTAAGTATCAGAATGGGAAAATAGAAAACAGACAAGGAATGTGGAGGTAACCACAAATCAAATTAGTGAGGTAACAGTAGAGATCATGGTGACAAAGAAAATATTGAAAAACGTTCAAAATCGACTGAGAAATGAAAGAGAAATTTTAAAATATTTCAGGCAAGGGTCACAGATCCATTAGAATATGTGTAAGAAAGAGAGGAAGAGATATTGATGTACAATATCTATGCTAGATATGCAAAAATCATGGAAATGTAAAATAAACAAGTCCTTCGAGCATGGGAAAGTCTGCCAAATACTTTTGTATTTTGTAAGTACATTGTGCGATGATGAATTGCCTTGTAAATGGTGGGAACTCAAGCTAAAGTATCTAAAATTACCATAAAAAGATTGTGAAATAAGAAGAAACACAAACTTGTAAATTGTATAGGTTAAGTATAAACAGTGTAGTGTAAAACTTATAGGTTAAGTATAAACAGTGTAGAGACAGTGCAGTGAAACTTAAAACTAAGCAAGTGAAAAAAATCTTAATGAAAATCAGTACACTGAAAGACTTTTGAAAATAATATTTATATAGAATCCTCGAGAATTATTCAGAAATGTTGTATGAGTAAAAGAAAACAAAATCAAAATAAGAACATTGAAAGACTTTTTGAAAGGAATGTTTATATAGAATCCGAAAGAAGAATTCAGAAATGTGTATTAAAAGGTATTATCATTAATGTACAATAGTTTTTAACATGGAAGTGTATATTTATGAATTGTTCTAACTGTAGCATTAATATGAATTAATTTTAAGCAGATCAGATGGAGAAAAAGAGAGAGATGATGATGTAGATTAAAGTATTTTCCATTAAATGATATTTAAAAGTGGAAAAGTGCAGATCAGAGTGTTGATAAATGTTAAATGAACTATTGTTAAGTAAACATGTAAATAATTTTTATGAAATGTTTATCTATGTATTATGCAAAATTAATGATGTGAAAGGAGATTGTAAAACGAATTGGCAGTTGCTGACAAAGGTCTAATATTTTGTGTTGTATTCGGGCAAGACATATATATGATTTTATTATGGGATAATAAAATAATATCTCTGGGAGCATTTGATACCAAAATTAAAGAATTGCAATAAGTAAAGAATCATGCTGGATTTCAAAGGAATGTTGGTTCTTTGTTACAACGCGTGCAGGTGCAGTTGAGTCAAATAGCAGTTGGGGTGAATAGTTGTTTGAACAAAGAGACGTAAGAAACAGTGTCCTTAGCAGATTTCTAAAGGGTAGTACTTGACTCCGTTTGAATAGGCATTCTTTGGACCCTTAATAATGGCATGAGCATCATCACAAAGGACGAAATTGTTACAAAGGGAATCTTTGTGTGAAAAGAGGGCTTCCAGAAAGTGAAAGCTACACACCCATGTGCAGCTGTGAGGACAGTTCGTGGCTGGGAGACGATTAGGGCAGTCCACTTCTTCTGTCTTGGTCGAGAGCAGACCAGAAGCGATGAGAGAAGATATTTGTCGGTTCATATGTACGTGAAGAACCCTGTGAGAAACCTCATTGCTTTACCCTGAGCTAAACATTATTGTATCAAACTGTAGCGGAAAGTGGAACTGTGCGCCACCCATTTAAACCGTATCAAACTGTCGCCCCAACGTGGAACACTTTGCTCGACAACCAAACTTTTTGTACAATCTATGAGTCATCACTCTCCCTTATTTTAATGTAAATTAATATTTGCAGCTTCCCTCACTTTGATTATCATGCTTTGCTACTGGATCGATGTGTGACTGTACAATACAAAAAGTACTGAAAAGTAGCCTTATTTCTTTGAGTCACTGTTATCTCTGATTTTAAATAAACTATTATTTTTAGCTTCCCTCGCTTTTTCAGTCATGACTTGCCAATGGACCTCCAAAACAGTGCAATAAGAAGGGTACTACAGAGTAGCCCTACTTCTTTGAGTCATTATTAACTGGTATTTAAATGAAAATAGTTATTTGGAGCTTCCTTTGCTTTGAAAATTATGCTTTGCCAATGGACCTACATTTGTCTGTACAATAGAAAGAGTACTAAATAGTGGCTCTAATTCATTGAGTCATTATTCTCTCTTATATTAATGAAAATTATTATTTGGAACTTAACTCATTTGAAAGTCATGCCTCGCTAATGGACCAATGTATGTCTGTACAATGGAAAAAGTACTAAAGAGAAGCCCTAGCTCTCTGAGTCCTTATTCTGTCTTATTTTAATGAAAATTATTATTTGGAGCTTCCCTCTCCTTGAAAGTCACGCCTTGTCAATGGACGTACGTGTGATTGAACAATAGAAAGAGTACTGAAGAGTAGCCTTAGTTCTTAGATTCATTATTCTCTCGTATTTAAATAAACATTATTGTTATGGGAGCATCTGTCGCTTTGAAAGTCATGCCTCAGCACTGGTCCTATGTGGGACTGTACAATAGAAAGTGCACATAAGATTAGGCTTATGGCTTTGAGTCATAATTTTCTGTCACTTAAATGAAAATTATTATTTGGAGCTTCCGTCATTCTCAGAGTCATGCCTCGCTACTCGAAATACGGGTGACTCTACAAGAGAAAGAGAACTGAAGAGTAGCCCTAGTTCTTTGAATCATTGTACTCTCTTATTTTAAAGAAAATTATTATTTGTAGCTTCTCTTGCTTTGAAAGTCACGCCTCGCTACTGGATCTACATATATGTGATTGTACAATAGCAAGAGTACTGAAGGGTAACCTTAGCTATCTTAGTAATTATTCTCCCTTATTTTAGTGAAAATGATTATTTGTAGCTTCCCTCACTTTGAAAGTTATGCCTCGCCAATGGACCTGCATGTGAGTGTTCAACAAAAACGGAACTAAAGAGCAACCCTATTTTTTTGAGTCATTATTCTCTCTTATTTTAAACAAAATTATTATTTGCAGCTCCCCTCACTTTGAATATCATGCCTCACCGCTGCAACTAAATGCGACTGTACACCAGAGAGGGTACTGAAGCGTAGCCTCATTTATTTGCGTCAGTATTCTCTCTTATTTTAATGAAAATTATTATTTGGACCTACCTTCGCTTTGAAAGTCATGGCTTGCCAATGGACCTATGTGTGACTGTACAATGGAAGGAGTACTAAAAAGTAGCCCTAGTTCTTTGAGTCATTAATCACTCTTATTGCAACGAAAATTGTAATTTCGAACTTCCTTCACTTTAAGAGTCATGCCTCACCACTGGACCTATGTGTGATGGTACAATGAAAAGGGTACTGAATAATAGCCTTTGCTCTGTTAGTCATTACTCTCCCTTATTTTAATGTATTTTAATATTTGCAGCTTCCCTCGCTTTGATTGTTATGCTTCGCCAATGGACCTATGTGTGACTGTACAATAGAAAGAATACTGAAAAGTAGCCCTATTTCTTTCAGTCATTATTCTCTCTAATTTTAAATAAATTATTATATTTAGCTTTCCTCGCTTTGGAAGTCATGACTCGCCAATGGACCTCAGAGACAGTACAATAGGAATGGTACTAAAGAGCAGGCCCAGCTCTTTGAGTCATTATTCACTCTTATTTAAACGAAAATAGTTATTTGGAGCTTCCTTCGCTTTGCAAATTATCCCTCACCATTGGACCTACATTTGACTGTACAATAGAAAGGGTACTAAATAGTAACACTAATTCTTTGAGTATTTATTTTCTCTTACTTTAATGAAAATTATTATTTGGAGCTTCCCTCGCTTTGAAAGTGATGCCTCACTACTAGACCTACGTGTGGCTGTAAAATAGAAAGACTATGAAGAGTAGCCTTAGATCTTTGAGTCATTATTCTCTCTTATTTTACTGAATATTATTATTTGAATCTTCCCTTGCTTAGAAAGTCATGCTTCGCTATAGCACCTACATGTGGCTGTACAGTAGAAAGAGTGCTGAAGAGTAGCATTAATGCTCTGAGTCATTAAATGACCTTATTTTAATGAAAAATATTTTTGGAGTTTCCTTCGTTTTAAAAGTCATGTGTCGCCAATGGACCGACATTAGACTGTACAATAGAAAGAGTACTAAAGAGTAGCCCTAATTCATTGAGTCATTATTCTCTTTTATGTTAATGAAAATTATTATTTGGAGCTTAACTCACTTCGAAAGTCATGCCTAGCTACTGGACCTACGTGTGTCTGTACAGTGGCAAGGGTACTGAAGAGTAGTCCTTGGTTTCTGAGTCATTATTCTCCCTTATTTTAATGACAATTATTATTTGGAGCATCTGTCACTTTGAAAGTCATTCTTCGGCACTGGTCCTATGTGGGACTGTACAAAAGAAGGGGTACTAAAGGGTAGGCTTATAGCTTTGAGTCATAATTTTCAGTTATTTTAATGAAAATTATTATTTGGAGTTTCCTCATTCTGAAAGTCATGCCTCGCTACTCGAAATACAGGTGACTGTACAATAGAAAGTGAACTGAAGAGTAGCCCTAGTTCTTTGACTCATTAATCTTATTGCAACGAAAATCGTATTTTCGAAGTTCATTCACATTGAGAGTCATGACTCGGCAATGAACTTACGTGTGATGGTATAATGCTCTATTAGTCATTACTCTCTCTTGTTTTATAGAAAATTATTTGGAGCTTCCCTCGCATTGAGATTCGTCCTTCGCCACTGGGCCTACAAGTAACTGTACAATAGGAAGAGTAGTGAATAGAAGGCCTATGTCTTTGGGTCATTTTTTCCGTTAGTTTAATGAAAATTATTATCTGGAGCTTCCCTCATATTGAAGAAATACCTCGCTGCTGGACTTACATGTTACTGTACAATAAAAAGTGTCATGAAGGGCAGTTCTGGTTTTATGATTCATTATTATGTCTTATTTTACAGAAAATTATTATTTACAACATCCCTCACTTTGAAAGTCATCCCTTGCTGCTGGACCTACGTGTGACTGTACAATAGAAAGAGTACTAAAGAGTAGCCCTAGTTTTTGTGTCATTATTCTCCCCTATATTAATGAAAATTATTATTTGAGCTTCCCTCGCTTTGAAGGTCATGCCTCGCTACTGGACCTACATGTGTCTCTACAGTAAAAAGGTAAATGAATAGTAGCATTAGTTTTCTGAGTCATTATTCTCTCTTATTTTAATGAAAATGAATATTTGTAGCTTCCCTCGCTTGGAAAGTCATGCCTCGCTAAAGCACCTATGTGTGACTGTGCAGTAGAAAGAGTAAGGAAGGGTAGCTTTAGTTCTGTTTGTCACTATTCTTGCTTATTTTAATGAAAATGATTATTTGGAGCTTACCTCACTTTGAGAGTCATGCCTCCCTGCTAGACTTAAGTCGATCTGTACAATAGAAATTGTAATGAAGAGTAGCTCTGGTTCTTTGTGTCACTAGTCTGTCTTATTTTAAAGAGAGCTATTATTTTTAGCTTCCCTCGCTTTGAAGGTCAAGCCTTACTGCTGGATCTACATGTGACTGTACAAAAAAAAGGGTACTAAAGAGTAGCCCAATTTCTTTGACTCATTATTTTCTCTTATTGTAATAAAACTTATTACTTCAAACTTCCCTCGCTTTGAAAGACACGCCCCGCTACTGGACCTACATGTGACTGTAAAATAGAGAGAAAAGTGAAGAGTAGCCTTAGTTCTTTGAGTCTTTATTCTCCCTTATTTTAATGAAATTTATTATTTGGAGCTACGCTTGCTTTGAAAGTCAGGCCTCGCTACCCGACCTTCATGTTACTTTACAATAGAAAGGGTACTGAAAAGTATCCGTAATTCTTTGAGTCATTATTCTCTCTTATTTTAATAAAAATTATTATTTAGAGTGCCTCTCACTTTGAAAGTCATGCCTTGCCACTGGGCCTATGAGGGACTGTACAATAGAGAGTACTTAAGAGTAGCCTTAGTTTTTGGGTCATGGTTTTCCCTTATTTTAATCAAAATTATAATTTGGAGCTTGCCTGACTTTGAAAGTCATTCCTCGATACTGGATCTACGGGGGTCTTTATAATAGTGTGAGTACTGAAAAGTAACCCTAGTTCTTTGAATTATTAATCTCTGTTATTACAATGAATGTTATTATTTGTAGCTTGTCTCACTTTGAAAGTCACGGCTTGCTACTGGACCTATATGTGACTGTACAATAGAAAGAGTACTGAAGAGGAGCCTTAGTTTTCTAAGTCGTTATTCTCCTTTATTTTAACGAAAATTATTATTTTTAGCTTCCCTCGCTTTGAAAGTCATGCCTCGCCAATGGACCTATGTGTGACTGTACAACAGAAGGAATACTAAAGAGTAGCCCTAGTTCTTTGAGTTATTATTCTCTCTTATTTTTTTGAAAATTATTATTTGCTTCCCTCACTTATAAAATCACGCCTGGTTAATGGAACTACATGTGACTGTACAGTTGAAAGATTTCCAAAGAGAAGTGCTAGTTACTTTTCATTTATTTGAATGAAAATTATTATTTTCAGATTCCCACGCTTTGAATGTCATGCCTTGCCACTCGACTTACGTGTGACAGTACAATTACAAGAGCACTGAGGAATAGCCTTTTTTCTATGAGTCATTACTCTCACTTGTTTTAATGAAAATTATAATTTGCAGCTTCCCTCGCTTTGAGTGTCATGCCTTGCCATTGTACCTATGCGTAACTGTACAATAGAAAGTGTTTCCAGTTGTAGCCCTATATGTTTGTGTCATTACTCTCTCTTACTGTAATGAAAGTTATTATTAGGAGCTTCCCTCGCTTTGAAAGTCATGAATCGCTACTGGACCTATGTATGACTGTAGAATAGAAAGAATACTGAAGAGTAGCCTTAGGTCTTTGAGTCATTTGTATCTCCAATTTAAATTAAACTATTAGTTGTAGCTTCCCTAGCTTTGAAATTCAAGCCTTGCTTTGGACCTACATTTGACCATAGATAAGAGAGGGTACTGACGATTAGCCTTAGTTTTCTGAGGATTTATTCTCCTTATTTTATTGAAAATTATTATTTAGAGCTTACCTTGCTTTGAAAGCCATGCCTCGCTACTGGACCTACATGTGACTTTACAATAGAAAGAGTACTGAAGAGTAGCCTAAGTCCTTTGAATCATTATTCCTTCTTATTTTAATGAATATTACTATTTGGTGCTTCCTCACTTTGGAGATCATGCCTCACTACAGGACCTATGTGTGACGGTATAACAGAAAGGGTACTGAAGAGTAGCCTTAATTCTTTAGGTCATTATTCTCTCTTATATTAATGAAAATTACTATTTGGAGCATTTCTCACTTTAAAAGTCATGCCTTGCCACTGGACATATGTTGGACTGTACAATAGAAAGAGTACTAAAGAGTAAGCTTAGTTTTCTGAGTCGTTATTTTCCCTTATTTTAATGAAAATTATCATTTGAAGCTTCCCTAATTTTCAATGTCATGCATCGCTACTGGAACTTCCGGTGATTGTACAAAATAAGGAGTACTGAAGAGTAACCCTAGTTCTTTGAGTCATTAATCTCTCGTATTTTAATGAAAAGTATTATTTGTTACTTGCCTCACTTTGAAAGTCACGCCTCGCTACTGGTCCTACAAGTGACTGTACAATAGAAAGAGTACTGAAGAGTAGCCTTAGTTCTCAGAGTCATTATTCTATCATATTTTAATGGAAATTATTATTTAGAGCTTCCTACACTTTGAAAGTCATGCTTCACCAATGGACGTAAATGTGACTGTTCAAATAAAAGGGTACTAAAGAGTAGCCCTAGTTCTCTGTGTCATTATTCTGTCTTAGTTTAATTAAAATTATTATTTGGAGCATCTCTCGCTATGAAAGTCATGCCTCGCTAATGGAACTATTGTAACTGTACAATAGAAAAAGTACTAAAGGGTAGCCCTAGTACTTTGAGTTATTATTCTCTCTTTATATTAATAAAAATTATAATTTCCAGGTTCCCGCACTTTGAAAGTCATGCCCCGCCACTGGACCTATGCGTGACTGTACAATAAAAGGGGTACTAAATAGTTGCCCTAAATATTTTCGTCATTATTCTCTCTAATTTTAATGACAATAATTATTTGCAGGTTGCTCTCTTTGAAGGTCATGCCTCGCCAATGTACCTACGTGTTGACGGTACAATGGAAAGGGTACTGAAGAATAGCCTTAGTTCTATGGATACTTACTCTCTCTTAAGTTAATAAAAGTTATTATTTGCAGCTTCCCTCGCTTTGAGATTCATGCCTCGCCACTGGACCTTAATGTGACTGCAAATAAGAAAGGGTAATAACGAGTAGCCTTAGTTCATTGAGTCATTGCTCTCTCTTATATTAATGAGAATTACTATTTTGTGCATCCCTCGCTATGAAAGTCATGCCTTGCTACTGTACCTGCCTTTGACGGTACACTATAAAGATTACTGAAGAGTAGCCTTAATTCTTTTAGACATAATTCTCTCTTATTTTAGTGAAAATTATTATTTGGGGCGCCTCTTGCTTTGAAAGTCATGCCTTGCCAGTGGACATAGGTGGGACTGTACAATAGAAAGAGTACGAAAGAGTAGCCTTTGTTCTTTGGCTCATTATTTTGCCTTATTTTAATGAAAATTATCATTTGGATATTCCTTCACTTTGAAAGTAATGCCTCGCCAATGGACCTAGATCGAGTACTAAAAGTTTGCCATAGTTCTTTGAATCATTCCTCTCTCCTATTTTAATGAAAATTATTATTTGCAGGTTCCCTCGCTTTGAAAACCATGCCTCGCCGGTGGACCTATGTGTGACTGTACAATGGGAGTACTAAAGGGTAGTCCTACCTCTTTGAGTCATTATTCTCTCTTATTTTAATGAAAATTATTATTTGTAGCTTCCCTCACTTTGAACGTCGCGCCTCACTACTGGTCCTACAAGTGACTGTACAATAGAAAGAATACTGAAGAGTAGCCTTGGTTCTCTGAGTCATTATTCTCTCTTATTTTAATGAAATTATTATTTGGAGCTTCCTTCGCTTTGAAATTCATGCCTGACCACTGGACCTACATGTGACTGTACAATAGAAAGAGTACTTAAGGGAAGTCTTAGTTTCTTGGAGTCATTATTGTCTCTTATTTTATTCAAAATTATTATTTGGAGCTTCGGTCACTTTGAATGTCATCCCTCGCCAATGGACCTACGTGTGGTTGTACAATAGAAAGAGTACTAAAGGGTAGCCCAAGTACTTTGAGTTATTATTCTCTCTTATTTTAATAAAAATTATTATTTCGAGGTTAACTCACTTTGAAAGTCATGCCTCGCCTCTGGACCTACGCGTGACTGTACAATAGAAGGGGTACTAAATAGTAGCCCTAAATCTTTTAGTCATTATTCTCTCTAATATTAATGACAATCATTATTTACAGTTTGCTCTCTTTGAAGATCATGCCTCACCAATGGACCTACGTGTGGCGGTACAATGGAAAGGGTACTGAAGAATAACCTTAGTTCTATGGATACTTACTCTCTCTTAAGTTAATGAAAATAATGATTTGCAGCTTCCCTCGCTTTGAGATTAATACCTCGCCACTGGAGCTTAATGTGACTGTAAATAAGAAAGGGTACTTACGAGTAGCCTTAGTTCATCTAGTCATTACTCTCTCTTATATTAATGAGAATTACTATTTTGTGCATCCCTCACTCTGAAAGTCATGACTTGCTACTGCACCTGCCTTTGACGGTACAATATGAAGAGTACTGTAGAGTAGCCTTAATTCTTTTAGTCATTATTCTCTCTTATTTTAATGAAAATTATTATTTGGAGCATCTCTTGCTTTGAAAGCCGTGCCTTGCCAGTGGACATATGTGAGACTGTACAATAGAAAGAGTACGAAAGAGCAGCCTTTGTTCTTTGGCTCATTATTTTGCCTTATTTTAATGATAATTATCATTTGGATCTTCCTTCGCCTTGAAAGTCATGTCTCGCCAATGGACCTATGTGTGACTGTATAATGGGAGTACTAAAGGGTAATCCTACTTCTTTGAGTCATTATTCTCTCCTGTTCTAATGAAAATTATTATTTGCAGCTTCCCTCGCTTTGAAAGTCATGCCTCGCCAATGGACCTATGTGTGACTGTAGAATTGAAAGGGTACTGAAGATTAGCCTAGTTCAGTGAGTCATTATTCTCCCTTACTGTAATGAAAATTATTATTGGTAGCTTCCCTCACTTAGAAGGTCATGCCTCACCAATGGAACTATGTGTGACTGTACAATGGGAGTACTAAAGGGTAATTCTACTTCTTTGAGTCATTATTCTCTCCTGTTCTAATGAAAATTATTATTTGCGGCTTCCCTCGCTTTGAAAGTCATGCCCCGCCAATGGACCTGTGTGTCACTGTACAATAGAAAGGGTACTGAAGAGTAGCCTTGGTTCTCTGAGTCGTTATTCTCTAATATTTTAATGAAAATTATTATTGGTAGCTTCACTCGCTTAGAAAGTCATGCCTCGCCAATGGACCTATGTGTGACTGTACAATGAGAGTACTAAAGGGTAATCCTACTTCTTTGAGTCATTATTCTCTCCTGTTCTAATGAAAATTATTATTTGCAGCTTCCTTTGCTTTGAAAGTCATGCCTCATCTATGGACCTACATGTGACTGTACAATGGAAAGAGTAATAAGGGTTAGCCCTTGTTCTATGAATCATTATTCTCTCCTGTTCTAATGAAAATTATTATTTGCAGCTTCCCTCGTTTTGAAAATCATTCCTCGCCAATAGACCTTCATAAAAAACAGACCTACAAAAGTACTGGTATATATAGTTTTCCAGTCCATTACTGTTAAGGATTTCATAATGGTTGCTAGCTGCTTGAAGTGTCAGAACCTGGACCATGTTGCCAAATATTGCACGCGAAATCAGATTGTATGCTCACATTGTGGAGAACAAGACCATGAGATAATGGATTGCTAAAAGGTAGGACAAGCCCCGGTATGCATTCCATGTAGGTATAGAGACCTACAAAGGGAAAAACGATATGTTGAACAAAAAGATAAACCATAAACCAGGAAACAACCTCAAAACATTTGTAAACATCCGGGATCTAAGGACTGCCCTACATACTCCATGTATTGGAACAGGATAATTGCTAGGACCGATTATGTATAAAGATCAAATAAAGTCACATACGGCGGATACAATCTTACGCTTTGGACAATTAAATGCCCAATGCAGTCGAATGGTCATGACAGAATTGAGACAGTTAATAGATGAAATGCGCCTTGACGTGGTCTGTTTACAAGAACCATACACAGTACGTGGACGTTTGATTCGCATGCCAGTTGTGGCAAGAACAATTATGCACAGAGAGTATCCTATGGCGGCGATTCTTGTAATAAATAAAATTATACAGATACTTAAAATATCACAGTTATGTGATGAATGGACTACTTGTGTAGAATTAAAGTACAAAGGAAAAACTATTATTCTGTGTAATCAGTATTATCAGGACAGAGATGATACTGAGATGCATTTGTACAGAACCAAAACTGTGTTGGATACCTTTGTACACAATTCGGTAATTTTGAAAATGGATGCCAATGCAAAATCTTCATGGTAGTAGAGTAAGATCACGGATGACAGAGGGAAATTAATAGAGGACTTTATTATGGAGTACCAACTAACACTTCATAATCAACCAAATAACCCTTTCACCTTTGAGGGTCGGGCAGGAGCGTCTGTGAATATTGATCTGACTCTAATAAAAGGATATACAGGCAATAAAATTTGTAATTGGAGAGTTGGGAAAAATTTAACTTCAAGTGATCATAATCTGATTTACTTTGATTGTAAACTAGTAGATGCTGAAGAGTATACATGGAGTTATAGGAGACCAGTAAGATATGTGATGAAGAATGCTGATTGGAACATACTCAGAACTAATTTTGAAATACCAACATTTAGAGAGGAGGTCTTAAATATTTACAGAAATGCAAAACAACTAACAACGAATATTCAAGGTGCAATGGGAAAATCTTTGAAGCAGATTAGAGTTAAAAGAAATTATGATCATAACTTTTGGAATGAGCATTTACAGAAATTATGAAGTCGAGTTCGGAAATCTAGAAGAGTATACCAAAGGAGTATTATTGCAGAGGAGAGAAGAAGAAATTTGGAAATATACTGACAGGTAAACATAAACTTCAAAGAAGAAATAGAAAGAACGAGAATAACATCATGGGAAAATTACATGGAATATTATATGGAAGATAAAGTTTGGCAAATTCCATATAAAATAATAACAGAGAAAATAGGAACACCTGAAGTCATTTCTACATTGGTAAAAGATGATGGTACATATACAAGGAATTGGATTGAATCTATAAACGTTCTTCTAAATAAACTTCTGCCAGCAGATAGTGAGGAAGGTGAAAACGATGAACATAAAGTGAAAAGAGAGATATACAATAGTCCCTATGTAAATGACCAGGTAATATACCCCTTTGATGAAATGGAAGTAAGGCTTACTATTCAAAACATGAAGAGAAAGAAGGCACCTGGATCAGACAGTATTACAAAAGAAGTCGTACAAAACTTAGAAAATCAAATAGCACCGTATCTGACCAGTTTGTTAAATGACTGTCTTATACAAGGCAGAATCCCTTATTGAGGGAAGGAGACAAATGTTACTATATTAAAGAAAGCAAAGGATAAGGACCCAACAAAACCTAAATCATATCGAACCATATGCTTATTAAATACACTAGGAAATGTTGAAGAAAAGCTCATCTATAAAAGGATCACTGAATATAGGATAATGTTGGGAATGATAAACAAGCAGTATGAGTTTAGAAAACGGAAATCTACCGAAGAATCTTTGAATGAAATAATAAAAGATCTAGAAATTACCAACAATAAATACGTCATCGCAATTTTTATTCACATTGTAGGAGCCTTTGATAATATGTGGTGGCCTGCACTTTTTCGCATTTTGAGAAATCAGGGATATCCATCTACTTTGGAAAGCATATTAAAGAATTATTGTACGGATCAAAGAGTTTATGTAAGTGGAGATGATTGTAGGATTACCAGAGAAATCATGAAAGGATGCCCGCAGGGATCCATACTTGGGCCTCTGTTTTGGGACATCCTAATCGAACCCTTTTTGATGAAGCTACTAGAACTACCAGATACAAAGGATGTAATCACATATGCTGATGATGTGGTGATAGTTCTGGAAGCTGATAGTAGACAAGAGATTGAAACAAAAGCAAAGCAAATAATGATCAAAGTAGAAGAATGGTGCAGGAATGTAAACCTGGAAGTGGCACCAGCAAAATCAGCATACGTCATATTCAAAGGACATTTAAAGTGAAACCCAGTGATCAAAATTTATGGACAGTCTATTTAAGAGGGTGACACATTTGAGGCATTTGGGATTACAGGTGGATGAGAAGTTTAATTATGACAAGCATATTAAAAAGATAACAGAAAAAGCAGGCAATATTATGATGAAAATAGCGACATTAACAAAAAGAAATTTCAAACTACAGTGAACGTAATAAGAACTTATCACACTGGCATTATGTTGGGAATTACGTGATCTGGAGCGGCCATATGGGCCCACCGTCT
Organism: Mantis religiosa; assembly: GCA_030765055.1. NCBI lineage: Eukaryota > Metazoa > Arthropoda > Insecta > Mantodea > Mantidae > Mantis > Mantis religiosa. Next base: position 131,897,875 of record CM060948.1, on the reverse strand, counting down.
TAGTCTGCAGAAGAACATTAGAATAATTAGGAAGATGTAGGTGACAATATTTGATAAGAGCAACAGGAGCAACGGGAGCAACATCTACAATGGCACTACTTATTATATTAGGTATATGGCCTCTGGATCTTGCTATCAGAAGAAGGGCAGCCATTTATTGGCTCAAAAAACAAAGTTTGGATAAGATAAAGGAAATAGTTGGTAAAAGATGCATTAACATATGACAAATTAATTTGGAATTAATATCTTTATGGTGACAGAATAATTAAAACAATAATTAGAACATTTAGAAACAGGAAGAAGGGTTTACAGTATTTTTTCAAACATCAAAGAAAGACTTAGACTACAACATCTTGATCCCAAGCAAGGACTTAGACATTATCTATCGGGTCATGAACCATATAGACTTAATATAAGAAGATCAACAAGAAAAGAGATGATAATTGTGAGCTTTGTGGACTACAGGATACATCCGAACCTGTTCTATTTGAATGCCAAAATTACCAAGAAGAATTTCAGGATCAACGGCAACAATTAGCTGGAAAACAAATAGCAACAATAATCAGAAATAAAGAAGATCAGAGAATATTTGAACATATGGCAGGAATAGCATCCAAACTGAGTGTCGGCAGATATCTACAAGAGAAACAACTGGGCTTACATCAACAATTAGAAAGAGAGGAAGTAGAACATCAACTACAAAGGAGACAAGTAGAGCAGGAGGAGGAACATCATCTACATTCCCAATAACCAGTCAGGAACAGGACGAGTGAGAATTAACAGACCAAAGCAACTGGATTTTCACAGGCAGGATTGAAGCAGGCAGGAGGAAGAGGATGGTCCAGTTAGACGAGAAAGAAGATATTTCAAATTAATCAAACTTAGGATATAACAAACGACGAAATGATGAACTGCCTCTTTTCCTGATCTCAAATCATGTAACTTGTTGAGGAAGGGTATGGATACCAGGCTAAAATTGTAAAACTCATATAGTGTAGTAACAACAGTCTAATTATTATTCAGTAGAAACAACATGTGATAATAGTTTAATTTAGATTGAATTGTTAAATTTCTTATGTTAGAAGACTGTTGAACGGA
>CM060948.1:131881777-131891777 GCA_030765055.1 Mantis religiosa | reverse complement strand
AGCCTTTATTCTTTGAGTCATTATTCTCTCTTATTTTAATGCAAATTATTATTTGGAGCTTCCTTCGTTTTGAAACCCATGCCTCATCAATGGACCTACATGTGACTGTACGCTAGAAAAAGTGCTAAAGAGTAGCCTTAGTTCTTTGAATCAGTACTCTCCCCTATTTTAATGAAAGTTATTATTTGCAGCTTCCCATGCTTTGCAAGTCATGCTTCGCCAATGGACCTACGTGTGGCTGTACAATAGAAGGGGTACCAAATAGTAGTCCTTGTAATTTGAGTTATTTTTCTCTCTTATTTTAATGAAAAATATTATTTGTAGCTTCCCTCACTTGGAAAGTCACGTCTCGCTACAGCTCCTACAAGTGACTGTACAATAGAAAGAGTACTGAAAAGTAGCTTTAGTTCTCTGAGTCATTATTCCCTCTTATTTTAATGAACAGTATTATTTGGAGCTTCCCTCGCTTTGAAAGTCATGCCTAGCCACTGTACCTATGTGTGACGTTACCATAAAGAGAGTACTGAGGAATAGCCTTGTTTCTATGAGCTATTATTCTCTCCTATTTTAACGAAAAGTATTATTTGCTGCTTCCCTCGCTTTGGCTATCATGCCTCTACACCAGACATATGAGTGACTGTACAATGGAAAGAGTACTGCAGAGTAGCCTTAGCTCTTTGAGTCAAAATTCTGTCTTATTTAAATGAAAATTATTATTTGGAGCTTCCCTCGCTTTGAAATTCATGCCTCTCCATTGGACCTACATGTGACTGTAGAGTAGAAGGAGTAGTAAGTGAAGCCTTTGTTCTTTAGAATCATTATTCTCTCTTATTTTAATAAAAATTATTATTTGGAGCTTCTTTCGCAATGAATGTCATGCTACGCCAATAGTCCTCAATGTGACTGCGCAATAGGAATAGTGCTAAAGACTAGCTCCAGTTCTTTGAGCTATTACTCTCTCTTATTGTACTGAAAAATATATTTTTCGAGCTTCCCTCACTTTAAAAGTCGTGCCTCGCCACTGGACCTACGTGTGACGCTACAATTAAGAGTCTACTGAAGAACAGCCTTAGTTCTTTGAGTCACTGTTCTCTCTAATTTCAATGAAAATTACTATTTGGAGCATACCTCACTTTAAATGTCATGCCTTGCCACTGGACCTATGTGCAACTGTACAATAGAAAGAGAACTGAAGAGTAGCCTTAGTTCTCTGGGTTCTTTTTCTGTGTTATTTTAATGAAAATTATTATTAGGAGCTGCCCTCGCTTTGAAAGGCATGCCTCGCCAATGGACTTACATGTGACTGTAGAATAGAAAGTTTAATGAAGAGTATTTCTACTTCTTTGACTCATTAGTCTCTCTTAATAAAAGTTATTATTTGGAGCTTAACTCGCTTTGAAATTCATGCCTCACCACTGGACCTAAATGTGACTGTACAATAGAATGAATTCTGAAGAGAATTCTTAATTCTTTAGAGCCATTATTCTCTCATATTTTATTGAAAATTATTATTTGGAGCTTCGGTCACTTTGAATGTCATCCCTCGCCAATGGAGCTACATGTGACTACAATAGACAGGGTACTAATGAGTAGTCCTAGTTATTTGTGTTATTATTCTCCCTTATTTTAATGAAAATTATTATTTCCAGGTTCCCTCACTTTGAAAGACATGCCTTGCCACTGGACCTACGCGTGACTGTACAATAGCAGGAGTACTAAAGAGTAGCCCTAATTCTCATAGTGATTATTCTCTCTTATTTTAATAAAAATTATAATTTGGAGCTTTCTCACTTTGAAGGGCATGCCTTGCCAATGCACCTATGTGTGACGGTACAGTAAAAAGAGTACTGAGAAGTAGACCTAGTTCTATGAATCATTACTCTCTCTTATTTTAATGAAAATTATAATTTGCTGCTTCCCTCCCTTTGGATGTCATGCCTCGCCACTGGACCTATGTGTGACTGTATAATAGAAAGAGTACTGAAGAGTGATCTCTGTTCTCTGAGTCATTATTCTGTCTTATATTAATCAAAATTATTATTTGGAGCTTCGCTCACTTTGAAAGTTGTGCCTCGCTACTGGACTTACATGTGACCGTACAATAGAAAGGGTGCTAGAAAGGGTGCAGAAGAGTAGCATTAGTTCTCTGAGTCATTATTCTTTCTTACTTTAATGAAAATTATTATTTGGAGCTTTCTTCGCTTTGAAAGTCAAGCCTCGTCAATGGACCCACCTGCGACCGTGCAACAGAGAGAGTATTAGAGAATAGCCCTTGTTCTTTGACTCATTATTCTCCCTTATTTTAATGAAAATTATTATTTGAAGCTTCCCTCACTTTGAAAGTCATACCTCGCCACTGGACCTATGTATGACGGTACAATAGAAGTAACAAATGTGTACTTATATTTGTAAATACATTTTCTTTTCCTTTAGGTTTTTTAATACTTTGTTGCACCAAATACCAGGCATGCATTCACATTCAAATCAAAAAGGTAATACATATTCTCTTACTTTTGCATCAGTTCGTGTGCCCGAGTAAGGATCGCTTCAACGTTCCCGTTTTGTTGATTTACCAATTCGTTGGCTAAGTAATTTTACCTGCTTTATCACCGTTTCATCGACTCAAGGCATATTGGCGAATGTCCTCATTTTGTCGACGCAGTTAAACAACCAACCCAACCTTCTACCATCTTACAGTGACTTAGTGTATTGTAAGCGTTCATTAAGTTAACAAGGGTCTGTGTTCAGTTCAGATTAAAAAATGCCTTTTGAAATTGTTGAATCTAAACGAGGAAACCGTTAATTTTGTATGCCGGGTATAGGCTAACGCTTAACAAAGTTTACCAGAACCAAAACAAAAGATGCACCTGCTATACGTGTAAATGCACTGGAATAATTACAACCGACTCGCAGATACCAACAGTACTTAAAAACGGTGGCAATACGTGTGAATCCGGCATTGCCCAAAACGAAGTTGAAATGTGTACTACTAAAGTCAGAAAGAGGGCCAGAGAAGAGCACACGCCGATACCGCAAATATACCTACTGTCAAGAAATTGTAAGTGTTACAGACAAAGGTTTAGATTTTGTGACCCAAATACCCACACTCGCCTCAGTGAAACATCCTTTATATACTGCAAGACAGTGATTAGGAAATACATACCCTTCAAACTCGTTGCTAAGATATCATTATTCCGGAAAATATTAGTTATTTCGTTCTTTTGGATAATGGCACTAAGGATCGCACCCTACCTGGTTAACCTTTCGTTGGGTGCGTCAACTTTCGCCGTTATTCGCGATGTATCTGCTGGATACATATAACGTTAATTGTGTTTAAGTATCTGTTTTCAATTGTTATAAAACGAATGTGCCTTATTATGAATCGGAAGCGTTTCTCGGACACAGTCGTCCTGAAAATATTGACACCAAGGTCATCTGTTGTCCAGAAGTCTTGAATATTTTGCCCTCGTCCGCGGAACACACCAGCAAGGTATAATAACGCAATAAAGGCTTTCATTTCTTTTATGTGTGTGTCTGTGCAATCACTCTCCCTTCATATTTCACTTTGAAATCTATGCGCATGTTGGTCTGTTGCACAATTAGATTAGATTAGATTAGATTAGATTGATTTGCGTTCAGTAGGTTCACTTGTAGCCAGAAAAGGCTGTGAACATTGAACATGTCCAGAGGTATAACGTTTAATAGCATATATATGTACAAAAGTTAACATAAGACACATATTATAGTACACAGGCAATATGAACAACAATATGGAAAACAAAGCAGAGATAATTATATATGATACAAAATAAAACACTTTTTAAACCAGCTTTCTACTTGGCTTATGCCAGTACGTCTCAACCTTTTTGCAATGGATACCATTCTTGTTATTTATTAAATACATATACATTAAAAATAAACTTTCGACTTGCATCAAATATTTGTAAGTAATAAAAGCAATATTCAGTAAATAAATCTAAGACTGCCTGGAAAAATATAAAACAGGAAACCAAAGTAAAAGCCACGCGAGATGACTAGAAACTCCAGAAAGAAGGCGAAATTATAGAAGATCCTCGGATGGTTGCAGAGGTTTTTAGTCAGTATTATGCTGGGGTAACAAAATTGATTGTAGGGGAGTCAAAAGTAACGGAAGGTAAAATAATAAGTAATAAAACATATCCGACTATCTTTCTTGCACCCGCAACAGAAGATGAAATTCACACTGTAATAAAAAGCATGAAAAATAAAAGCTCTACTGACTTGGATGGTTTTTCAAATTTCTTGGTAAAACAATGCTCTGCCCACTTAGTAAAACCATTAGTGCACTTAATAAATTTATCATTGAGTGGAAGTAGGTTCCCAGACTGCCTTAAGATGACTAAAGTAAAGGCAATGTATAAAAAGAGATCAAAATCGGAAGTTCAAAATTTTAGACCCATCTCACTGCTATCGATCTTTTCCAAAATATTATAAAGAGTGTTTTTTATTAGACTGTGCAACTTTATTTCAAAATTTAATGTAATTTCTGATCGGCAGCATGGCTTTCAAAAAGGAAAGTCCATTAACACTACACTGATGCAGTTTATAGACGAAGTGCACCAAAAGCTTGACAATTCAGAAAAATGTATTGGAATATTCCTCCACCTGTCTAAAGCTTTCGATTTAGTTGATCATGGAATACTATTAAAGAAATTATCTCATTACGGAATTAGGGGAACTGCAAATAACTGACTTGTCTCCTACTTGAGAGAGCCAAGGAAAATAATAGAAATAGATAGAGATTTAAGTGTATTGGAACACCACAGTGAAGCGAAATAATTATTAATTTTTAGATGAGTCGTATTTATTACACATCTGCTTCACTTTCGTACCTATTTTGAGGACATGTTTCGCAAATCATCGTTTGCATCTTCTGCTCTTATGCGACTCATCTAAAAATTAATAATCATTTCGCTTCACTGTGGTGTTCCAATACAGTTAAATCTCTATAGTAGATCTACCCCTCAGCCAGCAAGAATATCAAAGCGAATACCATCAAATCTTAAAAACTGCAATTAAAAATGGATATGGAAAAAACCTTGTAGATAAAAAACTAAAATCATTCAAACTTCAAAAGAGATTAAAACAGATCACAGCTCTCACACCAATAAAACAAGAAATTAGATTTGCTAAATTTACTTACCACCCCTGGGCCACAAAAAAGTTCCAAAAAATATTCAAGAAATACAATATAACATTGGCACCAAATGACAATTGCAACATTAAAAACCTACTTTACAGTAATAATACTGATAAGATAAAACCAGAGGAAAAGTCAGGCATTTACAAGATTAAGTGTAAGGACTGTGAAAAAATTTACATAGGGAGGACAAAAAGAAACATACGCACTAGAAAGAAAGAACACTTCAGGCACTTAAGATACAAAAATACTGATAAGTCCGCAATAGCAGCTCATTTCTGGTCTGAAAATCATGAAATTGAAGATAGCACCGAATTACTAAAATACGTACAAAAGCATAGTGAACTCGTCATATGGGAGAGAATATGCATAGAAAAATATAAAAACCAACTAATGAAATTTGAAATCCCGCCAGAAGAGAATCCCACATTTAAGTTCATCACTAAATCAACAGATGGCAGCAGCAACTCCAGAATTACCCACACCACTGGATCAAGCTTTAGTCGCATAAGAGCAGAAGATGCAAACGATGATTTGCGAAACATGTCCTCAAAATGGGTACGAAAGTGAAGCAGATGTGTAATAAATACGACTCATCTAAAAATTAATAAATAGAAATAGCGTTTGTTGATAAAACTACAAAGGAAATAAAAGCTATAAAATCAAAAGCTGCTAGCATAAACTGTGGAGTTGCGCAGGGTTCAGTTTTAGGGCCATTGCTATTTATTTTGTATATTAATGATTTGGCATTTTATTCACAAAATTCTTTAAAATGCACCTTATTCGCAGATAATACAAGCCTCTTGATATCAGGTCAAAATGATGACAAACTCAAAGAAAATATAATAAATAATTTGAAAGAAGTATCAATTTGTTTTCAAAATAACAAATTAGTTCTAAATAAGGATAAGAGTCAGGCATTTGGGTTTTCATAATAAAATCACTAAGGCAGTTAATTTACCTGAATTTATAATGGATGAAAACGAAATTAAATATACAGGAAACACAAAATTTTTAGGAGTTTGGATGGACGACAGTCTAAATTGGAATATGCATATTAAAAGTCTAATGAAGAAATTAAGTAGCATTTGTTTCCAAATATCAATTTTGAAGCACAGTGTGAATTTGAATATATTAAGAATAGCCTATTTTGCAAATTTTCAATCATTAATTTCTTATGGTATAGCAGTATGGGGAAATAGTAGTAGCATTACCAAAGTATTTAGAATCCAAAAAAGGGTAACTAGAATTATGATGAGTTTAAAGAGATAATTTTGAGAAATTTGAATACTTTAACCTCTGTCAATTGGCACGGACTGACATTCCAATAATCTTCATAACATATTTTTAGAGATCCTGAGTTTATATGCAAACTGACATCGCTTTAATTATTCCTGTTGACAGATTATAGACACAATAGTGTAATAGATACATGGTCGCCTTTGTAAAAATGCTGTGTTTCTAATTCAGGGTGTCTCCAAGTACAGTACTAGTATTATCTTCTAGTATAATTACTAGTAAAATCCTGTTGTTGAATGCTCTGGTAAATGCGATATTTTATATACAAACTAAGGGTAAGTAATAAAAGAGGCGTCAGAAGAAGCATTTCATAAGGTTTTTTGTTCTAAAACCGTTCCATGCATGTTTGTGTTGTGTTGTGTTGTGTGTGTGTGCGTGTGTGTGTGTGTGTGTGTGTGTGTGTGTGTGTGTGTGTGTGTGTGTGTGTGTGTGTGTGTGTGTGTGTGTGAACAGCTTAGCTCAAAAAATAAATGAAAGTTTTGCATGTCATAGAGGGAAATCTACATGGAACACATTTTTAGCAAAAAACACCACAAAGTTTTCAAAAAGAATTTCAGTACATTTGTAATGGGTTATTTGAATTACTAATATTCACCCTAAGAATAAACATTTTTCTGAAAATATTAGAATACTTAACTTCCATTTATTTGATTTAACATGTTGTGCATCAAATAATGAGCATATCTCCATGTGATGTAATATTATTATACGTTGATGTAGTAATATAAGTAAAGAGATATGGCCGCGCTATGGCTTAGTGGTTAGACCGCTTAGCTCTCACCTAGGGGGCCCGAGTTCAACCCCAGGTGACAGCAAAGTGGGATTTGTGGTGGACAACATTGTGCTGGGGTGGGTTTTTTCCGGGTCCTCCGATTTCCCCCACCATCATTCCACCAATTGCTCCATGATTCATCTCTTCATCCTAGGCGTTTGGCCGAACCCTGAACCCTGGTTTCTCAGGTCAAATGCTTCGGCTCCCTCGTTCTGAGGGAACCCGAGCAACTCCTAATACTAGCATTGGTGAGGAAGGAAGAATTAAGAAAATAATAAGCAAAGAGGTACGGCAGATAAATAAAAGGGAGGAATATGTTAAATCCAAATATAAGATAAATTATTAAGATGTAAAAGAAATCGAAATTAGAGGAAAACTATAATCAAAGTAAATCAAGTCAAATAAAATATCGCCCGCCTCGGTAGCGCAGATGGTAGCATGTTTGCCTCACGTTCAAGAGGTCCAGAGTTCGAATCTCGATAAGGGTGAGTTACCTAAATAAGGTTTTTTCCGGGGTTTTCCCTTATTCTTCAAGACGAATGTCGGGTAACTCTAAGCTCCATGGACCCTGGACTCATTTGAGCACCATTTCACCCAATTCATTCACCGTCCGATATGACTTAACGTTGGAGGATGTAAATTACAACAACAACAACAACAAAACAAATAAAATAAATAAGATCCGAAAGGTGTAGCAGTATTTCCGCCTGCCCTTTATTCTAGTATAAAATAAATTATTAAATGTTTTTAAATCTGGAATTATTAACAAATAGGTAAACAGTTATTTCAATATCAAATAACCGGCCGGCTGGCTGGCTGGCTGGCTGGCTGGCTGGCTGGCTGGCTGGCTGGCTGGCTGGCTGGCTGGCTGGCTGGCTGGCTGGCTGGCTGGCTGGCTGGCTGGCTGGCTGGCTGGCTGGCTGGCTGGCTGGCTGGCTGGCTGGCTGGCTGGCTGGCTGGCTGGCTGGCTGGCTGGCTGGCTGGCTGGCTGGCTGGCTGGCTGGCTGGCTGGCTGGCTGGCTGGCTGGCTGGCTGGCTGGCTGGCTGGCTGGCTGGCTGGCTGGCTGGCTGGCCAAATATAAGATAAATTATTAAGATGTAAAAGAAATCGAAATTAGAGGAAAACTATAATCAAAGTAAATCAAGTCAAATAAAATATCGCCCGCCTCGGTAGCGCAGATGGTAGCATGTTTGCCTCACGTTCAAGAGGTCCAGAGTTCGAATCTCGATAAGGGTGAGTTACCTAAATAAGGTTTTTTCCGGGGTTTTCCCTTATTCTTCAAGACGAATGTCGGGTAACTCTAAGCTCCATGGACCCTGGACTCATTTGAGCACCATTTCACCCAATTCATTCACCGTCCGATATGACTTAACGTTGGAGGATGTAAATTACAACAACAACAACAACAACAACAACAAAACAAATAAAATAAATAAGATCCGAAAGGTGTAGCAGTATTTCCGCCTGCCCTTTATTCTAGTATAAAATAAATTATTAAATGTTTTTAAATCTGGAATTATTAACAAATAGGTAAACAGTTATTTCAATATCAAATAACCGGCCGGCTGGCTGGCTGGCTGGCTGGCTGGCTGGCTGGCTGGCTGGCTGGCTGGCTGGCTGGCTGGCTGGCTGGCTGGCTGGCTGGCTGGCTGGCTGGCTGGCTGGCTGGCTGGCTGGCTGGCTGGCTGGCTGGCTGGCTGGCTGGCTGGCTGGCTGGCTGGCTGGCTGGCTGGCTGGCTGGCTGGCTGGCTGGCTGGCTGGCTGGCTGGCTGGCTGGCTGGCTGGCTGGCTGGCTGGCTGGCTGGCTGGCTGGCTGGCTGGCTGGCTGGCTGGCTGGCTGGCTGGCTGGCTGGCTGGCTGGCTGGCTGGCTGGCTGGCTGGCTGGCTGGCTGGCTGGCTGGCTGGCTGGCTGGCTGGCTGGCTGGCTGGCTGGCTGGCTGGCTGGCTGGCTGGCTGGCTGGCTGGCTGGCTGGCTGGCTGGCTGGCTGGCTGGCTGGCTGGCTGGCTGGCTGGCTGGCTGGCTGGCTGGCTGGCTGGCTGGCTGGCTGGCTGGCTGGCTGGCTGGCTGGCTGGCTGGCTGGCTGGCTGGCTGGCTGGCTGGCTGGCTGGCTGGCTGGCTGGCTGGCTGGCTGGCTGGCTGGCTGGCTGGCTGGCTGGCTGGCTGGCTGGCTGGCTGGCTGGCTGGCTGGCTGGCTGGCTGGCTGGCTGGCTGGCTGGCTGGCTGGCTGGCTGGCTGGCTGGCTGGCTGGCTGGCTGGCTGGCTGGCTGGCTGGCTGGCTGGCTGGCTGGCTGGCTGGCTGGCTGGCTGGCTGGCTGGCTGGCTGGCTGGCTGGCTGGCTGGCTGGCTGGCTGGCTGGCTGGCTGGCTGGCTGGCTGGCTGGCTGGCTGGCTGGCTGGCTGGCTGGCTGGCTGGCTGGCTGGCTGGCTGGCTGGCTGGCTGGCTGGCTGGCTGGCTGGCTGGCTGGCTGGCTGGCTGGCTGGCTGGCTGGCTGGCTGGCTGGCTGGCTGGCTGGCTGGCTGGCTGGCTGGCTGGCTGGCTGGCTGGCTGGCTGGCTGGCTGGCTGGCTGGCTGGCTGGCTGGCTGGCTGGCTGGCTGGCTGGCTGGCTGGCTGGCTGGCTGGCTGGCTGGCTGGCTGGCTGGCTGGCTGGCTGGCTGGCTGGCTGGCTGGCTGGCTGGCTGGCTGGCTGGCTGGCTGGCTGGCTGGCTGGCTGGCTGGCTGGCTGGCTGGCTGGCTGGCTGGCTGGCTGG
>CM060948.1:131801777-131876777 GCA_030765055.1 Mantis religiosa | reverse complement strand
GTAGTGTTTAATGCCCGCTTTTACTACATACGGCACCGCAGGCGGTGACACTGATGATACATGAGATGAAGATGGAGCACCGGTGGAATGAGATGACGGGGGAAACCGGAGATCCCAGAGAAAACCCGCCCCAGCGCCGTGTTGTCCACCACAATATCACTTTGCGGTCGCCTGGGATCGAACCCCGGCCGCCTTGGTGAGAGCCAAGCAATCTAACCATTGAGCCACGGCGTGGACTGCAAGTGCAAGATATGAGATGTCTTCAGCATACAGGATGATAGGACTCGTAGATACTTGTGGAAAGTAACAAAGCTTAATTTTTTATATGTTTCCTGTATTTATACTTGCATTAAGAGATTTGCAGTGTGATATTTGACAGTGCTACATCTGATCCGTTTGGAAAAGTGCGGCAAGATTTTGCCGGCTGGTTACGAATAAAACAAATTATAAGACGTGACACTGTTACCAATCAAATGTGATGATCAGTGATGCACTTCCATCATTTTCTTTTCAGCGCATTTTTGTCCAATATTGTTCAAACAATTACTGCCTAAAGTGTGAGACAATCATAATCCTGAATATTATAGCAATTAGAAGAACAGTGAGGATAATAAATGTTTCTAGGCATATTTTTCCGGTTGCTTCACCATTTTACTTCTCTCTGTCGTTAAAGAAGGAGGTCTCTATAGTATTGTTACGTTAGGGCTGATTGTGGAAAAGGGATGTACAACCTATCCGGTAACTAGGGGTGTATCTAGGAGGTAGGAAAGAGGTAGAGGATAGAACTCAGGAGACGAGAACAATACAAGTTAGTACGATCCATGCTTAACCCCGTTTACTCGATACTAATTCTGATTGGTGATACAAATGTGTTACAAAATATTCTCTTAGCCCTGAAGGGGCTTAGAGGTGGAAGTAGTGATACTACAACATATTACTGATTTCTAAGGGCTTATCTTAATGGTGCGGTGTTTCATTAATGGTTGAGGAGTTCCACGGACCCTCGTAACCCTCGGAGTTAAGCTCTGTCAAACTTATGCGAGCGAGGACCCTGATGACCCACCAGCAATAATTTGGGTTGACTCCTGGACCGAACTGACTCGTACTGAACCCTGATGGCTGGAATAAGTGATCTTAAATATGTGGGTCATCTATGGCGTTACCGAGTCAACTTGGCATTATGTCGATGGTCCCGAATTAGAACACTACGTAGCCATCCCTAAAATCATATTAAGGCAAATTAACGTAACCGTTAGTTGACGTAATCGTCATAGTTCTAAAAATACGTGTGATCACCTTCTGACGTTAGAAACACGCGAGCAGTCCGCCGGCTGCTGATTTAGCCACTCAGCGGAATTTGAAACTTCAAAACATGTGAATAAGACAAATGCCCAGAGTGAGCTTTGGTCCTAAAATTCTAAAGTTTGATAGTTTCCTAATTATTCCTCAGCCATATATGTAACACTATGAAGCGTTTAAGTATTTCACTTACACTTGGAGTGCTTGCAAGATTATTGCTAACTATATTGTAGAAAATGAAAACACCAGTTAATACTAATTATACTTTATTTTTCGCCTATTATGGTATTGAAATTGTTTCACGCTCTCTGAATAAACTGATCCATGGATCTCAGCAACTCTCAGTACTAAAACGTCTCACACTGAACTGCACTCAGCGCTGTTCACTTAACTGGCTACTCGGAATTTTTAGCATAATCTTTTAACTGCCCCACCGGCAGTCCACCATTCCCTGCATACAAAGAGAAACTTCAAGGGATCTTGGACCTGCTGAAAGGGTTTGGTACTTAATGGCTGTTGTTTTCTACGTTTGGTTATTCAAAAAAGAGGAGCAACCATTAAGGTAAGTAGTCGCCGCGTCCACAAGCCTTGTTCTTGAAGCTTCCGATTTTAGTTATTCTGTTTAATGCTTAAATAAATTAACATTTCTTTCTAAAATATGATTATTCATTGATAACCTGTTTTCTAACATTCTCTGGACAAATTTTGACTCTGTTGTGTGACTTAATTTAGAGTTTTATTCAATTTATTTATTTTCTTGGAATAAAACAAATTACAGGTGATACAAAAATTTAATGGCGAGTAACTAAGTTGGCGAACAAAGAGTTCTACGTTGAGGCGCCAATTTGATATAATAATGTTTATAGGTGTCACACAATTCCACGTTGTGGACGCCAATTTGAAGCAACAATATGTGGCGAACAATGTTCCACTTGACAATACAGTTTGAAGCACTTTTGTTTAGCTCAGGGTAAAACAATGAGGTTTCTCACAGGGTATGCGTGGATGTGTGTGAGAGGGATATTTTAATAACACTGGAATGCCCGTTTCCGACTTACTTATTTACTGCCGACCAAGGGTTACCAATTTCTGTTTAGAGTTACTGGCGGCAGAATGTTTATTACTCGATAAGCTTTATTCGTTCCTCACGTATATATATGAACTGACAAATATCCAAGACAGAACAAGAGGACTGCCCTAATAGGCTTCACGCCTCGGACTGTTCTCATCGGCCTGACGCCGAAGACTCTTCTAATGGCTTCCTAGCCACGAACTGCCAACATCGGCTCCACGCCGAAGACTGAATGACCACAGCTGCACGTGGGTGTATCACTTTCACTCTGAAAACTCCTTTTCAACCAAAGTCCCTTTGTGGCTGTTTTTTCATGCAATTCTGAATGATCCAAAGAATACCCTATTCTTACAAGTCAAGTGAGCCCCTTTAGAAAACTGCTAAGGACACTGTTTCTTACATTGCTTTTGTTATAACAACTTTGCCCCAACTCAACTGGCCTTGCCCTTGTCGTAACAAAGAACCAACATTCCTTTGACATCCATCATGATTCTTTACTTATGGCAAACCCTCATTTCGGTATCACAGGAAAATCTAGGTGTTTGACAAAGCACCTCACAGTTCGATCTTATGAAAGGGAGAGAGATTGTTTAACGGTACCCATATTATAGCTGAAGTTTTTCCAGGATTTGCTCAATCCTTATAGCTGCCAAATGCTTCAAAGGTTTGACGAATTTAGACGTATAGGGTTTCCTTTCTAAATTTCCTTGCTTAATCATTATTTTATTTCATGTACATCAACAGTATCCGGAAATTAATAGCGGAATATGCCACCACAGCAGATTTCTTGTGTGCTGAAAACAGCTTTGTTCTTTGTGGATCACTACAGTCACCAAACAGTTGACATTTTCCTTAGTTTTGTGAGATAGAGGAATGTATTAACCTCTTTTTCACAGAAGTTTGTGTTATCAAAAATGTACATCAAAACACATTCGGAATAGATTCTACATCTTTTTTCTGCAGCTTACGTTTCGGAGCTGCAATAGATGACTTCACAGGAATCCACATTTTCTGACATAAACGATTTCCAAAAATCATACCACACATTCTTGCATGAAGAAAAGTTCTTTCCACCGAACATGACACCATTAGGGCGTACGGTATTGATGCCAATACAGCAGGTTCCAGGGATAATTTTTCTATATATGTATCTACTTTTCTCCCTGTAACAATGAAATTATGGCAATATATTCAAAATCACGATTGCGTTCAAAATTCTTGCACACATTAAACGAATATGTCACTCTCAGTGATCCAAGCATTTCTTTTCTGAATACATCGGCAATAATATTCAGAGCATAATTGATTTTCAGATTCGCACTTTCCAAACGGAAATTTATTTGAAGAAGGCAAAATAGCAGTTTAGGTTGTTAACTCTCATATATGTACTTTTATAATACAAAATAAACATATTCTGCTACTGGAAGCTTGAAATGAATATACTCGTAGATCTATAGAGCTTGAATTTTGTTAATTAAATAGCGAGGAAAGAATAGGTCAAAAGCTAAATTTCTGGGCTCTAATCATCAATGTCTATCGCTAATTTTGACATGTGATGAAAGGGCGTTAAACATAAAGGTTTGTACTTCGCATACGTTTTCATGTTTCCGCCTGCTCTCTGCTTACGTTAAACGGATGATGCTTGCCGCACATGTCGCCGGTTCTTTGATGAATGCCTTTTGTTATATTTGACACATACGACGAATGCAAGAAGTTAGAGGTTTGCGGTTTCCTTTAAAAGCTATCTTCAACCCTTCTCTCTCATTTTGTCCCGCAATGTAGATCCAATAACAAAAATGTTTCTCACTGCCTAGATTTTCTAGTGCGTATATATAAACTGTTCTTAAATTACTTAATGTAAAAAATGATAACGCTTGTCTGATTTAAGATGAAGAATTTAAACTTCGCAGGTGGGAGCACAGTAGTCTTCCCTACCTAAGAAAAAATTGTAGTATTATAGCGGTTAACTTTATAGCCGCATAATGAACATACAAATATCAAATTTCGGACTTTTACCGAAACATAAGAATTTTCGAAAACTTTGAGCCCATAAAAACACAAAATGACTGTAAAAGTGACATAATCTGATAGAGAAAATATTATGTATAAGACGGTGTTTTAAAAACTGCAAATTATTACAATAATTGCTTATACTAGGCTATTAGCAAGTCACAACAACGCGAGGGTAAAAACGGATGAAGCTAATGAGAATTCCCGTGTGTTATACAGAGATATATATTCCATTCACTTCCATACTGTCTTTTAAGGTTGAGACAAGGTATAAAAATTCTTACCTTATAATAGAGGTTGGAAATAACAGTAATACCTACTGCTGAGCATCGGAGAGTGAGCCAGAATATTTACACGAGATACACTGCCTGTTTGAGAGCAGAAGGGCAAATTTCCAGCATCTGTAAGGATTCTAGTCCGCCTCTCACGGTGTAAGTTACCCGGCGATTGCGGACCGTCTCGCGAAGTAAAGGTAGTCTGGAAGTGGGTTCGATTACATTTTAACTACCCTATATTATTATTATTATTATTATTATTATTATTATTATTATTATTATTATTATTATTATTATTATTATTATTATTATTATTATTATTATTATTATTATTATTATTATTATTATTATTATTATTATTATTATTATTATTATTATTATTATTATTATTATTATTATTATTATTATTATTATTATTATTATTATTATTATTATTATTATTATTATTATTATTATTATTATTATTATTATTATTATTATTATTATTATTATTATTATTATTATTATTATTATTATTATTATTATTATTATTATTATTATTATTATTATTATTATTATTATTATTATTATTATTATTATTATTATTATTATTATTATTATTATTATTATTATTATTATTATTATTATTATTATTATTATTATTATTATTATTATTATTATTATTATTATTATTATTATTATTATTATTATTATTATTATTATTATTATTATTATTATTATTATTATTATTATTATTATTATTATTATTATTATTATTATTATTATTATTATTATTATTATTATTATTATTATTATTATTATTATTATTATTATTATTATTATTATTATTATTATTATTATTATTATTATTATTATTATTATTATTATTATTATTATTATTATTATTATTATTATTATTATTATTATTATTATTATTATTATTAGTAGTAGTAGTAGTAGTAGTAGTAGTAGTAGTAGTAATAGTAGTAGTAGTAGTAGTAATAGTAGTAGTAATAGTAGTAGTAGTAGTAGTAGTAGTAGTAGTAGTAGTAGTAGTAGTAGTAGTAGTAGTAGTAGTAGTAGTAGTAGTAGTAGTGGTAGTAGTATTGCTTTTGTTGTTGGAAATGCGTTTCTGTTTGTATCACATCAGTTTCTTTTTTTTTTATTTTGCCTTTAGGAAAAACTCATATGGCCACCGAAGATATGACTTCAGTAGTAATGTAGTGCTATCATCTGCGGAGAAGGAAAATAAATGTTGTCCTTAGGATACATATTAACTAGTTTTCTCTAAGCCTGAAAAATAAATCGGGTGCACACAGGAGCAATTTGGCTATATATACGGAAAATGTTTTGAAGTCGGTAGTAAATAATTTCTAAAAAACCACTGCGCTAAGGTGCATAGTATTAATGACAAGATATTCGTTAACTCAAATAGAAGATCAACTACATACCTAAAAGTAAAACTTGTTTCTGAGGGAAGGAAAGAAATCACTATCTCAAAAATGCACTTTTTATTTTGGTACACATTGAAGCACATACACATGCATAATGCCTTAGGGAGTTTAAACAACATATTAACTTTCACACAAGTCACCAGTAACCTGGCAATTTGTAGTTAGTTCAGCATCTACTTCATTACTGTTTACTAAAGTTCCGTTGTTTTATTTATTTGATATAGTTATAATAACTATTTGAGGTCGTTTAGTCATATACTGCTGCTCTTTATGATAAAGTAGAAGTTCACTAGATTAAGAGAACAGTGTGCTTGATTGGTAGAAACGAGGTAATAAACACTACCGCATTAATATATCAGTTTAATAGTACTGCCAATATGATTTATGATAACTAAGAAACGTACAGTTTGACATATTTCATTCACATTTTCCCTCACAATGAAGAATTTTGCTGTCGCATGCTTGAGAGAATTTCGCACCATTATGCAAGCGCATTGACCACTTTGCCACCACAGCTGTGGACGTAGGTATCATAGTTATCAATATCGATAAGGAAATCGCGTCAAGGTTTATTATTTGATTCATATTTGACGCAACTAAATTCCGATGTACTTATCCTTTTTTGGTGTTACCTAGATAATAAGAGATATTATAGACACCAGGAAGGCTTTAATCTGTCAATCACTGCAGCACTATATAAACAATAGCATGTGTTACAAACCTGATACACTAAGGATCCAACAGCAAAGTTTGACGTGACTTTAAAATGTCAACCTTTATTTTTATTCTTCTTGCACTAGTTGTGAGTTCTTCATCGGATGATTCACAAGCGATTATAGACCTATGGAGCATCACGGAACCAGAAATGCTGCTTAGCCGTGCGTTAGATGCTATGCAAAACGACACCAGCACCTGTATGAGCCACATTAGTCTCTATTTGGAGAATTTGATGAGCTCTGAATGGGCTATGACAAGTGAGTGCTTTATGTTTAAATTTTCTTTTTTCTATACTTGCTAACCCAAAACCTTTGGCGTATTCCGAATGTCTTTAATAATTGGTATTTTACTTTAAGCAGTACCTAATCTAGGAATTCCAGTGGTTACTATATCATTACTGGCAGTGCTGCAGGGGTGTTCAATAACAGGACAAATTATATATACACATATCTAAATTGCAATTTAGAAATTAATTTCTGTTAACTCTTTAACGGAAAGTATTTTGCTCTTCCCACTTTCATTGCAAACTTAAAAGCAAATTAGAAAATCATTTGTCAACGTAATTTACATGTACTAAGGTTTCTCTTGTTTCGGTTTACAAGTTTTGAAATCCGCTCTACATAAACCCTGCCAACTTTGACTGTATCTGCCCTAAGACATTCTTTTTCTCTACATTTTCAAATCGACATGAAATAACTCTTAATATTAGAGAATAGTTTATGTTCACTAAGAACCAAATCGGAGCGTACACTGTGTGATACAATACATGCCACCTGAACACTTGCAGGAGAGCTAGGGCACCTGCAGCAGTGTCCAGCTGATCGTCAATATGGAAGTAAACTAACCAAAAGCTCAACATGCCATGGCGTTGTTCAGAATTTATCAAAGTTAACTTCTGACGGAACACTTAACATTTATAATTGTACCTTACATCATGAACTCCGACAAAATTGGATGGAGAAAACTTTCATCCTCATACCCATGGAATTGAAGATATGTTAATGCTGCTAATTCCATCTTCATGCTTTTCTGGACTCAGAATTTTCAGCAACCAGCTAACACAAAGCTTATCGTTGTATCGACATCTTACACAAAATAGTCGTACTGATTTACAAAAACAATGGTCATGCAGTTCTGAAATTGTGAAGTGGTGATTTTGTCTGACCATATCATTTGCAACAAGTTTATCATTCACAACAGACGGTTCCTTTTCTTATCAATCACTCTTATCTTCTTTGTTCTTTATCATGATAGTTCTCGATATATATATGACCGGCAGCTAACTACAGGACTGATACAAACTTCGGAAATGAAAACTCGCCGGGTCCATTTTGCAAACGCACCAGAACACAAGCACGTTAAAAAAATCGATATCTTTCTCGTCATGTAAGTAATAGTTCTGATAAAGTAGGAAAATTACTTACTTAACAAATATATCAGGTTTAAAATGTTAGGGGTTGAATCCATTAGAATACCCCTGCAAGAAACGCAGAATTATATTAAAAAACCTGGCCTGAACTAAATGCAATATTATTCTGTAGAGTCACGTAAGTGACGTGTATTGTACCCATTTTAAAAATCGTCTCTTCATCAGAATTTGTCACATAAGCTGCCTTGTCATTGTCGACGATGATTCTTGGAATCTGTAGCTCAGCCTGCTTCGCATTTTATTATAAGTCGGGCAATGGTTATGCAACAATGACCTTCATCCACCGAAAAGTCGGCGAGACGAGATCTCACTTTTTTTCAGCGAACTTGTCGCTCGTTACTTGGTACTGTAGTATGTAGAGACTGTACGACTTCCCTGAATAGCGAAGGATGAAGCAAATAATCCAGTGATACTTGAAAGGGTGAAGTTATCGCAATGAGATATTAGTGCCATTGAAGGCCAGGGAAAAAAATCAAGCATTCAAGCTTTCATTGAAATACTGCTGTGTTCAAGTACTAGTGCGCGACCTATAGGTATATCACATTTCTTGCAGTAGAATACAACGTAATCACATATTCTAACGATTTCATTGTTTCGCACTTCCTTTACTGTAAAATATCAGGAGCTACAGATATCACACAAGTAGTCTACGGTTAAAAAGGAACATGTACCACAGTAAAAAGTTCCAAATTTCTTCCAACAACGTCGATTCTTGCTTGATTGTTTTATATGGCAAAGCACGCTGCCAGCTACTACTGAATCACTCCGTTGCTTTTATGTGTTTAATTGTTTTAATATGCCCCTCTATAATGAACTTGGAAATGAGTCGACTTTACAATAAGACGTATCTCTGTTTGTATCTCTCCTCATTCAGCCACCCACTTCAAAATCTCTGTGATTATACAGGCTTTCCCATGTTTTGAAGTTACTACTAGTATAGAGTTAATTGTAACTAAAATATGTATGTGCCCGCCTCGGTAGCGTAGATGGTAACGTATCTGCCTCACGTTCAAGAGATCCCGAGTTCGAATCTCGGTTAGGGTGGGTTACCTGGATAAGGTTTCTTCCGGGGTTTTCCCTTATCCTGAAAGACAAATGTCGGGTAACCCTAAGCTTCGTGGTCCCCGGACTTATTTCAGCATTATTTCATCCATTTAATTCACCGTCGGACATGACAACGTTAGAGAACGCAAATTTAAAAAAAATAATAAAAAATAATAAAAAAAACTATAATATATGTGTATGTGTGTGAACTTGTGCTTTGCTTTCCGCAAATATCTACATCACTGCCAGTGTCTATTACATACATATAACACATTTGTACAAACACCAAATAAACCTAACTATATACTGTTCACTTCAGGTAAATTAAAATGTGAATTACCAGCTCTTAATTACGAGTCAGCAGATATATCATGTGAATCTTTATCCTTCATTATCACAACAGGAAGTTTTGACACCTGTTGGTCACATCTGACCTCAAAAGCTCGATTAGCCGCAGCCAGTTCCGAAGAGTGGCTCAACATCAACAATGGATCACATAGCATGACATAAATGGCAGTAATCTAATCTCTTCTGAACTATAAACTCGGGGCAGGCCAATCAAATTATGCCAAGTTTAAAGCAGTTTTATAATAAAATATTCACGGTGGACAACGCCTAAGCGTTTCTGTTAGAGCTGATTAGCCATTGCTTTCAATTGCTTGCTGTATTGATTGATCTATTTAATTAATATCCTTAACTTCTCAAACCTCCATATTGAGCGCTAAAATATGAGAGAATTGCCAGATTTTCAGAATTATTAGTTATATCTGGCGAAAGATGCATTTAAGGTGCACCAGATCTGGTACCATAAGCACCTAATTGGCAACAATGTTAATTTGATAGTTGATTACGCACAGAAAGAGAGAGGGGAGGGACATAGTGTTGCTTACTACATGGCAAAGCGTTTAAGTGTGCCCGAAAATATGCCCACAACGGAGATGTTTACGCAAGCCTATCGCACATACCTACACGGCGACACAGTGTATGTACACTGTTCAGATGCAATCACGTCTTCTGGACAACAACGTGGCATACATCAGCAGGCGCGTGAAATCATGTATAGCGTTGCGACAAGCAGAAATAAAAGAGAATCAAAATCACTTTGTGTCAAGCGACAAAATGGGCTGCTGCAAAGCTAATTAACATTTTTTGTATATATTAATGAATTAACTAATATATTATATCGAATGCAGCTCTTTTTGTGTTTCTTAACTTATTGTACACCAGCTTACTAATATTTCGCTATTCTATAAACGAGATAAAGAGTGAACGCAGCGCTCTCTCACTGATGGTCAATACGCCAAAAAAGTTAAATTTCTTCAACAATTTAAGAGAAACTAATTGCAAGAACGGGCACCTTATATACTAAAAGTAATTAAGGAACAATTATAAGAGCATTGCAAATGTACAGTACATGCTGGAACTTTGTTCTATTCTTGTTACTATAGTATAATTTATTTCCAAAATTTGAGAACTTCTCTGTATAATTTACTCATTCATTCTTCGTTACAAAGACAGTCAAGGGCATGAAGCATATTTGAACGGACGAAATATTAGTATACCATAATTATAGTAACTATAATAGAATGTATTATAATAAGCTAAAGCATAAGGTACGTTCATTATTATTCTTCAGTCTTGAAATTGGTTTCCTTCTAATTGCTTGCAACAATGTAAATGTGTACTACATAACAACTATTACAGCAGTACCTGACAGTAATTTTCACATAGAAATGATGACTTTTAATTAAGATTTCGAAACCAGAAATCTGAGGAGAGAAGCACAAGAACCTTTATGGCGGTAACTGAGAGTAGAAGTAATGACTTTAATGACAGAATTCTAAGGAGAGAATCAGAACATGAAGACAATTACTCAATGGTTTTACCTTTGATTCACTGCATTTCCTCATCCCATCGTTGTCATCGTCGGAGTATTATAGCTCGGTCTGAGATTCTTTCGCCTAATTAACAACCATTGGTTCCGGATATTATCACGAGCAAAAAGGATATTATCCTTCTGATAATTTTCTGCAGTTTTTCGCCATGTCACACACAATTTTCCCAAGATTTTGTATCTATACCATGAACGATCTACAATAAAATCTGTATGTCCGCCAATTTAAATATTTTGTTATATTCAGCGGGACCTTTTAATTCTTATTTTCTCTCACTCACTCTCTCACTCACTCATTCAGTCACTCACTCACTCACTCACTCATTCAATCATTCACTCACTCACTCACTCACTCACTCACTCACACTCACTCATTTGTACCGAGATCCATTTAAACTTAGTACCACTACACTGAAAATGATAAGGTGACAACCTGGTAACTCGTGCCAATAGCTCTGCTGTACCTGGGGCTTGTACTGGTTTATCGCCTGCACCTGTTCTGCTTCTGTCTCCTTTGAAGCAGTGTTGCGAACCAAACTACACTCAATCTCGCTACAGGTTGAGCAAAATTCCGCTATGTTCCGCTACAAAAATATGTATATACATAAATATCAAACAAATAACAACATACCTTTCTCTTTGAAATGGCAGATGACCAAGACGATGAATTAATGGTCATTATGATGATCCTGTTGTTCTTTGTTGTCCAATGAGGGTATTAATATACTTAATAAATTAATAACTAACACTACAAATAAGTGAAGGGGGATCTGCACTGACTGCCTAAAATGGTTAAAGAGATACATACAGATGCAGTGTCAGAAGATTCTATTGTCACTGTAGTACTGCTTGAAAAATTGTACATGGATTTTCCAAATTTATTCACATGTTCATCTGTTATCGGATATAAGATACAGCAATTAGCCTTTGTTTTGAATATCAAGTTTCACTCTTAGGAGATCACTGAGTTTTTGAGGCTTCAGTTTATTCCTTTTTTAGACTTAATGTCAGCCATCGTGGAAAACACTCTTTCCACATCAGCGTTTCCATGTGGCAGCACAAGTAATAATTTGGCCAATTCTGAAATATTCGGGAAGACATACTTCCCATCAAAACTTTTTTATTTCTCCTACTGTGCACCAGAACACAAGGGTCTATTTGGTTCAGTTAACCTTAGTTTCTCTTCTTCAGAAAAATAGGTATTTAATTTCTGAAATTCTTGCAGTTTCATTACTGTTAATTTTCCTATCACATTTACTTGTGAGTTCCAAAATGTTGTATATTTTGTGTGCATCTGGAGCTAAAGCATTGCTTGGAATAACGAAGGAAATATCCCTATAAAGCTTGATGTGGACTGGCAACCTTCTGTATGACTCACTCACGCATTTCTGGTAACACTTAACACAGACAAGTTTGAAGTGTTCTTTATCTTCCTCATCTCAGTCGGTTAGCACTTCCATAGTATTCTGGCCAACATTCACCTCTTTTATTGGGAGTAAGACAGGTGGATCAAAAACTTTTAATGTATCCAATTTTTCATCATTTGAGAAACACGAAGATTCCAGGAAATTCACTGCCAGCATTCTAAAGTCTCCTAATTTCGGGATACAAATCTTGCAAAAGAGCATTGTGAGACTGAAAATTTCATTGAGCTGATTAAACATTGGCAAAACATGATTCAAGAAATAAAGATATGCTTTAATATAAGGATTCTTAAGTTCAGAAAATATCACACTGCCTACTGGATCTTTGTCTTCAAACGCTGCCTCACTGAACAACTCAGAAAGAATATTCCATTGTTGAAGAACACGATTAACACAGTTTGATAATGCAAGCCATCTTGTCTGACTGGGACTTAACATGTTTAATCGAGAAGCATGCATGAATTTTTGCAGTTCTTCCAGGATACTCTGTCCTTTAGAAGAACGTTTTGAAACAGTGCTTCAATATAGGATGGAATCTCCTGCCAAGCTGCTACAGCCACTAAATGTGCCGAATGGCATACACAACCACTAATAAATATTTGTGGATTATCGTTAAGAAGATGAATTTTATACGATTCCCTGTTACCCACCATAACACTGGCATTGTCGGAACAAAAGCCTACAACATTCTCTATACCGACATCAGTTGCTGCAAGGCATTTTTTGAACAACGGAAAAGAGCCTTTGCAGTACCTTCATTGCTACCAATTGCAACCAAATAAAGAAGTTGGGTTTTAATTTCCTCGTTATGAATATATATTACTAACATGCAAAGCAGCCGCGTACTACTTATGTCTGTATTTTCATCTATGAGAATAGAAAATTCATTATCTTTCAGTTCTTTACTTAAATCATCTTTGATTTTGTGAAGAGAGAACATTCTGAACAATACTTCTACATTTAGTGGGTCTTGATTACCATTATTGGCAATTGCTGCATCTTTGAAATTCAGTATAGTTTAGACACTTCAACAATATGCTGAACGGAATTGAAACCGAAATTATGGGCGGCAACTAGCAAACTAAATCGTATGTCAGCAATAGCACCACTTTTTTCTTCTTTTACCGAGCGAAGTACCTGTAAAGTAAGAAAGGAACGTATTGGAGCTACCGTATTCTATTTATTATTCCAATTTATCATTTTAAATTCAAAACTGTTCAAAATTTGCTGAATAATAACTAAGTCATACAAGAAATTAGTATATTGTGTTTTTTTGGGTTCGTATAATTAATAGTCCAATTTGCAGAAATTCAAAATGTTTTTATTTTCATATAAATACACTCTGGTAAATCCTTATATTAGCAGAATTACGTCACATAAACAATTACAATCTTCCAAAACCGTTGACCACAGCAAAGAACACACCAGTTCTAATTACAACTCTCGTTACGAGTCTGTTTACAACTACTACGCTGGCGTGTCACGATCTCACGATATATATATATATATATATATATATATATATATATATGCACTGATAATTCTAGACTGTTCTAAAATGTTCTCTATCAATCAAGATGTCCTTAGAAGTTTCCATTTATCTAACTTTATTTGTTTCGACAGACCTTTTATCTCCGTGCTGTCTTTATTTGTCCCGGCATACTCTTTATCTCCGTGCTCCACTATCAGTTCCTTTGCGTGCACAAGTCACGCTATCGCGATAACGGCTTCGCGACAGTATTATCTCTATTGTTAATTTAGTTCTATTTTATACACGGCAGTGATCATCAGATAACGTGAAATTTCTAATGAATTCAGTTATTGTTTACAATTTAGTAAAATATAAATAAATTAACTTACTAATTACCTTGGATTTTTTTTTTTTTTTGCTGCCACTAGCTTTTATACTGTTCTTGTGTTTGTTGCTTTCACAGTGTTTTAGAAAATCACTTCTTTTTTCCCCCAAAATAACATTACATGCTGTGCAGTTTGCTTTCGCACTGTCTTCTGCAACTGGCTGTAACCATTTTGAAAACATATCTTCTTGTAACCATTGATCCGAAAACAACAGTTTTCTTACTTTTTTCTCCTCTTTCGACAACTCGCCACGGTATTCTCTTTTTTCTTAGGGGCGTACCCTTTGTCACTCATTATTATACAACTGGTGACACACGCAACCTACTAAAACACTTCACTTGACAAATTGAAGGTGCGATAACATAAATTGCAATGAAGCCTGAGAGCCTGGCGATGAACGAGAGTTGCATCATGCCACCTAATACGCTTGCATAAACATGTTGCTAGCTAACACCCATCGCGCAATATGTTCAGGCTTACCGTAAATAAATAGATAACATGAGCTAGCAGTCATATGAGAGATTCTTCAATCCGATATCCCTAAGAATAGTTGCCTAATATTATGCCATTAGCCTTTAGGATACGTTTGATTCTTTTTATTAAAAAAGTGACAACAGTCGCTACATTTTCCCACTTTTTTGTATTTCTCCGCTGTTTCCCGAAAGCTGAATTGTCGCTACGCGTACGGTTGGCATGTATGCTTTGAAGCATGTGTAAAACTGTTGTTAACCTTCAACCGATAACGACACTCTTAACGCTACAAAAGAGGATAGGGGAAGTTGTGAATTGCTATAATGAACTCAGGAGTGAGAGAACAAAGTAGCTGCACCTTGAATCCAATTCTAAAATGTACACATTTAATTTGTGAATGGTAATCTGTCCTAGTCTTACATTTAGATTGGAAGATTAATTTACTTTCAGAAAAAATACCAGTGAAAAGTGACCCTGGATGATATATAATAACCTCTCACCTTTACTACTGGGAACCATTAAGCCTTCAAAAGAGTCACCACTCCGGATAATCATTTTGGTTCATCAAAGTTTCGCTGAGATAGTAAATGTTTTTGTGTTCCTAAATACCTTCAGCTTTCACAGAAATATTCCTCCTTTATATGAGAAATTCTTCTACCAATATTGCATTTATGATACTTAAACTCAAGAGACCATTAAACCCTTAACATCGAATTTTCACTACTCCCTATTCCACGCACTCCCAATATTAACACTTTCACTGCAGGAAATTCCTCCCTCTCCTAAATCTCAAAATTTACGAAAAGGCATGCGTACTGAAATTTTTAGATTACAGCTGTACAATTCTGCCTTTGGCTTTTTTCTCCAGGGCTTACCAGAGCCCTGTTTTAACAATAATCTGCCCTCTCGAACAACGAGCTGTATGTTTTAAGATCTAAGCTACAAGCCGCAGCATTAGTTTCCATGATATTTGGCAATACCAGTAATGGTCCGCTAGCAGATGATTCTTCCTTGACAAAAATGATCCTGTGTTTTACATTCCTTGTCTGCTTGTGTAAAACTAGCTGTTTCTCTCTCCGTTCTTCCATTATTTATAATAAATAACGTTGTTCAACTTCTAAGTTTTAGCACATGCCCTATTAATACATTCTGAAAAGTATTTTGAAGTGTATTACAAAGCTTTCCTTGCAGGAGAGCCAACTGCACAGTGCACCTGTAGATACTGTATGCTTAGTACTGTTGGAATTGATGCCACCAATGGTGTCGGCAAATACTCGTACTCGTTTACGCAGTAATCTAACGATGAACTGCAGCTGCTGTTTGCTTGTTTGCTTTCTGCCATGGAAACCATATCACTGCACTTACCTCATAGTGGTGAGACCTATTGCTGCACAAGTGCTACAATTGGAGAAAGTACAGTCAAATGAAATCTCGCTAACGCTGCTTGAAATACCCTGAACCAAGCTACACAGCAAATCAGCAATATCATGTAACCTGGTCGTAAATGACGAGCCGTACTTTGTTATTTGGCCTGGTGTGTATATACATATATACGCAGAATATTTCCGAACTGATGACACAAATATCGAGATAGGCATAAGCATTAATCTGACAAAAGAAGCGTTGTTCCCGTAACACGAAGTCGAAATTTATAAGCGAAATTTGTTCTTTGTAAATATGTTCCAATTATATCTGTACAGCTATCACAAAGCACTATATTCACAAAATATGATCAAAATAGCCTTCTCTTAGGTTTGGGGGATTGGGATTTCATTACGGAGGGGATTCGGTACGTAGGCCACCATGCTGGGCCCTTTGTTCCTATACCCTCGAGTGGGGGTACCCCCGGGAGGAAAGATGAGGCGAATGAGACAGGGCGGCCGACCCAATGAGCCACGACAGTACAGAGGGCAGGGTCCCTACAGTTCACTTGGATAGAAACTTCCTCTGACAGGCCAGGGCAATGGATACGCTCCCCTGCAGCGGAACGGCAGCCGAGCCCTAATAGTCGCAGGCGATCCGAGCCCCAAAGGTCCCCGGCTGGCGGTCGCGAAATGTTCCCAGTAGAGGAGTTGAAGCCGGAAACCGACCTACCGGAGGAGGAAGTAGCTTTTCTCAGAGCATATCATCCTGCCATGCACCGCCGAGACACCCGCCGACACTGCTACCCTGAAAGAGACCACCAGATGAGAGACGATATGAGATGATAAATGGAGATGAAATGGAGGGACAGGAAATTCGTGTGATGTAATTAACCTACCCAGCATTCGCCTAGCGACCCGGGAAACCCCGAAAAACCCCTGGGTCAGGTAGGTCGGCCACGGGAATCGAACCCGGGCCTCCCGAATGCTGGCCACAGACTAAACCGTCTGAGCCATCTCGCTCGGTTTCTCTCAGCTTTAGTGCCGACGCGAAATAATCATATAAAGTTATTTTGTACCCTTTGGAAGGGCTTTGGCAATTAAAACATGTCATGGACGGCGAAAAATGACCACAGGAGGTCATCCTCCGTGCACGAACGATTTCGTGCACAAGGCCCTTCACATAGTCCAACAAGCAGAAGTCAATTGCGGTATGATCAGGTGAACGACTGGCTGTTGGTCATGACCCACTGTTATTACCCATCCTTTGGGAAATATGTGATGCAAGTGTTCACGAACAGTACGTGCAAAGTAGGATTAGGCTCCATTATGTACAAACCAAACATATTTATTGACTAACGTCAAACTGCGCATATTCTAATAACATATACTGGTGTCATTTTGAACACGTGCTGTATATGTAGCATATTATGAACGTTTTACAGATAAACCAAAGTACGTAATATGCAACGAATTTTGCTTCTAACTTCCACTTCGTTGTTTTGGAGCAACATTCTACTTTTAAATTTACATTCTATCTATTATTCATCATTCTTTAAATTTTGATCAGCAGCCCTGACACACTCGGTATATGTTCTGCATTGTTAACATGTTTTCCACGTTTTAATACCAAGAATATATACTCCGGATCATAAATACAACTCTTTTCTTACCTGCTAATGCATAAATAAGCCTTCCCATCTTCAAGTTAGCTTTAGCGACCCGATAATGTGGTAGTCTGATTATAGTCTGATGATAGAATTCTGGTCTAGTTTTTGCGGTTTCTTGATTAACTTTCACGTGGAAGGCATCCTCTGGAAATGTCGGCGATCGATATTGCCAATAAGACACCCTCAATGTGTCAGTATATTCAACAGGATGTATTATCCAAGTATGCTTCGGAATGCACACTAAATTTATGTACATAGTCATGTAACAACTATCGTATTAATTTTGCCTGGAGCTGTTTGTTCCTCACCTATGCTTTCTGAAATTATTTTATTATAACTTATTCTGAACAGTTTCAAACAAAGAAGTACAAGTCTCAGCCGCCCAACATACTTGCTTAGAATTTATTTCCTTCCTTGTAGAAGGAGTGCAACAACCCGATAACTATTATTATTATTTTTTGGATCTTGCATGCTGACTGTCCACATTTTCTGTACTCTATGCTCAGTGGCTCATTCTGAGAGTTATATGAACGTAATTACTCTATCAAGAAAGGCCGCGCCGTGGCTCAGTGGTTAGACCGCTTGGCTCTCACCAAGGCGGCCTGGGTTCGATCCCAGGCGACCGCAAAGTGAGATTTTTGGTGGACAACACCGTTGCTGGGGTGGGTTTTCTCCGGGACCTTCGGTTTCCCCCGCCATCTCATTCCACCGGTGCTCCATCTTCATATCCTGTATAATCAGTGTCACCGCCTGCGGTGCCGTATGTAGTAAAAGCGGGCGTTAAACACTACACATTTCATTTCTCTATCAAGTAAAGCTAAATTTAAAATTGCAGCTTCTAAAACTCTGGGAGACTATCATCAGCACAACTACTGTTTTGGATTCCAACAGTAAGGTCTATTTTGATAAACTATGAGAATATTTCATTTTCACTGTTGCCGATTGTGTTCTATACTTTGAAAGACGTATTCTTATGCCTTGTCCAACAATGAAGAGCTCTGAATCCGAATTGCTTTCACTCATGCAACTAATATCTCTACAAATTCACAGAATGATTAGTCTAAATGATACTAATGAATTTCCCATAATATTTATCAGGAGTATAGAGGCGAAAGCAATAACGGACATATCTAAAAATGGATATGCCATCTGACATCATCCTTGAAGCTTCCTAAGGGAAATTTTTCATCCTGTAGGTTTTAACAAGTATATTCCCGTTATATGTACGTGATTCCAATATACAGAGGTTGGCCACATCTTTTTACCTCCGCGGGTAAGAGAGAAAATTTCCGTTTACTGAGTGATAATTCGTAGATGACCTTTTCATTAAAAACATGAAAAATCCTCGCCAATGTACCGAACGAGAAAAAACTATGTTGCATCATAAAGGATGAATTAATTTCACGACAAATGCCCCAATTACTTGTGATCTCACCTCATTATTGTTTGATGTAACAATAAAGGCAATTCAGTCAGTGTTGTTTGTTTCCTTTCCACAGGGTTGCATAACTGGATGTCCATTTCTTAAGCTTCCAAGTTTAATCATTATATACCTGATGATATGCTAGTTTATGACTTTATTTGTAGAATGTTTGATTAATCATAGTAATATACATTGCATAATTTATAAATAACCTAAGAACAATGTTCAAAGCAATCCAAATAAGCGCACATTTTGTTGTTTGCCCTTATACCTTCTTTAAAATATATTAATAATAAATTTCCTTTTAGTGTTCGATGCCTCGACAAAAATACCTGAAGGCCTTTTGATGCTTCAATTTGTTCATCTTGGGAATTTCGACGAGTGTCTATCGGTTAAAGGAGTTATGACTCCTGCCAACGATACTTTTGATGCCCAGCACTGTATGGTAACCTTCGGTCTTCCTCTGGATCTTCTACTCAGCCCTAACACTGTGAACACCCGCAAGGCCATTGCACGTGAGTTACAATTGCCCGATGGCGTTTTGGAGTTACAAGAACCTCGTCCTCAAGGAAGAGTAAGTGGGTTCTGAATAATCTTAATTCATTTAATATTAAGAGGATAGTTTCTTCTCGTTAGAGGATTAATGAATACTAATGGACGAATTAATTGCAACATAATCGCGATTTATATTACGCAGAGTAAGAAATATGTACTTACATTTGTAAATACCTTTTCTTTTCCTTTAGTTTTTAATACCTTTTTGCACCAAATTCTAGGCATGCGTTCACATTAAAATTAAAAGGGCAATATTCTCTTACTTTTGTATAAGTTTCATCTTTCGTTTGCCCGAGTAAAACTCGGTTCTAAGCTGTTTACATCAGAATCTATAAAAAAAAATTACTTGAGAAATACCCAGAAGCAAGCGTCGCTTGTACCTCATACACCTGAACCTTGGTTTTGAAAACAGACATAAATTCAGTCCTAGGGGAAAAAAGGATCTCTTATGGAATATGTCCAAAGTAAACTTCTCAAGTACTGTAATGGTTATACATTTATATCTGGAGGTACATTACAATTTAGGCTAGCTTTACGAAATAATCAATGACTTAAATATTACTTACACTCGTAAGCATATTGTTTGTGACTAGCAATTGCACTGATAAACATATTAATTGTTTCAAATTATGAGCCAATTTCATTATGCATTTCATTGATGAATAAAGAATTTTTGGTTTACGATTTCACAGTAAATATGTTTTTCCTTTTTTTTTTTTTTTTTTTTGTCTCTGTAACTACGAAGACAGATAGGGCTTAAAGGACAACACTTAAATCATTATTGTTATGCTTTGTTTAACCACGTTTACGAGATTATACCTTGCATTAGCTCAGATTTCTACCAAGTTATAACGCGCTAAGTAACACTACACTTGAAACTGCAATCAATCAATTTGTGTGCGTACACGAAATGACACTATTATCTAAAAATCTCATTATAAGAGCCAGGTAATATCCTTGTACCTGACAATCTGGAACTTTATCGATTGGGAGAACTAACAAAGGCGGTTGGGGATAAACCAGTTGTGTAAAACGAGAAGGACCGAGAAAATAGGCGTTTGTTTTCTTCCTTTTCGCTCGTTCTCCTTCTTGACTTCCCAATCGCCGGAATCAGTAGGAAGGAATAGCGCTACTCGCCACTACGTATGTACCCTCACAGAGCAGCAAAGACTGATGATCAATTGACTGGCAGATTATGTGACCAAATTTAGTGCTACTGTACACCCAACACTCTCCCAGCATTTACGCTCCTGACAAGTCCTTGCTGTATATGAAGCTCAGTACGGACAAATTATTATTGGCCTCACTCAGGGGCGGTTCCTCCATAAGGTTGCAGGTTTGCGCTACACCCACTGATCCTGAATATACAACAGGTGCATTTTGCACATTAAAGCTGTACTTGTTTGCATTGTTTTATATACAAACATGTTTCAATTACGCTTATCGTCTTTAGCTGCCCATGACCGCAGAAATCGAAATAAACAGTGATTAGCTGTAGGAGCCGCAGGTTTGCAGTGAGATTTCGCCCAAATGTAGGTTCTCTGAGGGAAGGTGAAGAAGGGAGGGGCTTCTTATACATTGCTTAAATGGAGGTTTATAAACCCAGCTCCTCCTACTCTTAGCAACGGCTATAGCGTGACCTTCAGGCTTAGCTTCTGTGTGCTCTGCTTTTCGAACACAGGGAGAATTTAATTAAATGCATGGAGGTTATTCAGAAGAGAGCTCTGTTAAACAACAACGCCACACTTGTTCAGGCTTCTGGGTTTATGGCCACTTTGAAAGATTATAATTGTGTATTCTGGCTGTCTTTCTTCTACAAGATCATGCCACATGTGGACATTTTGTACAATCAGCTGCAGAAACGAGACTGCAATGCAACATTTGCCATCGCCCAGCTAAACGCATTTAAAAGGGAAGTGCAAAAGGTAAGAAATAGCGTGGATATCGAGGATCACGAAGAAACTGCAATTAAGAGGAGAAGAATAGAAGATCATGATGTGAAAAGAAGAGAAGCTCTTGAAGTATGTGACATTCTTAGAGAAGCAAAGGACAGATTTAGCTTCACGGGGCATCTGGTAGCCTCAACTTTGTTTCATCAAGAAAATTTCTAAGACATTTCCAGAGGATTCCTTAGAGAAACAATAAGGATCTATCCTTTTATCATTGGAACAACAATTCGTAGAGAACTGACTGTAATTTACAGTCGAGAGGAATTTCGTGGAATGTCCGGCGCTTTGTGCTTGATGGACTTCAACAAGGAAAACAATTTATGTACTACATTCAGCGAATATGTCAAACTCCTCCAAGTACTGTTAACTATGCCAATGTCTACCGCTGAAGCAGAATGCTGTTTCTCAACTTTAAAAAGAATAAAAACTTTCCTTAGGAACACAATGTCACAGGACCGATTGTCATCATTAGCAATGCTTTCAACTGAGAGAGATCTTTTTATGAAGATCAGCGACTTCAACGCAAAAGCTATCGATAGATTCGCCAGGTCTAAGGAGAGTACAGCAGAAAATCTTTATAAATAGGTGAGCCATTACTACTCTGTGTTTTATTTTTCAGTTGTGCACCACCAATAATTTAACCCACCAGCCGCCACTGGCCTGACTGACTGTGCTACATTAACATTATTTAAATTCAGGTGAGACGATGGACAGACGCGGCTGTGGGGTAGTGCCTCCGTGCCATGGCACTATCTAAACAAAATAAGCATTACTGTTTTATTTATATACTCCTCGATTACATCTAGCATACGTCATTCTTATTACTATTCTTAAGAGCGCAGTGAAATGACTTATATTACAATCGAAAATCATAGTATCTGAAGGAAGCAACTGGAAGTTATAAACTAGCTATCTTATTATTTGCCTTTTCTATGGATTCTGCTACTTCAAATCTGGCATGAATTTACAGCATTTTGAGTGTTAAGTATGGACTGTAGAGGGACATGGAGCGGCAAGAAGTTTCTTAAGTATTCTCACTTAGAGAAGCAGCAATGATTAAATAAATATTACAATAAATTCTCAATCAAGAATTTGGAGAACGCAACTAAATTAAAACGAGAGGGACAAACATTCGGAAAGGCTCGAACTTGGAACCTTTATCATTGGCACAAGAACACACTACTTGTAACGAAGCCACACATGTACGCAAATAGGAATCTAAGTTCACAAATAGGAATTCTCACTGCTTCCATATACCTGAAGAAGAGACTCCTTTTTTACTGTTCCAGGAAGTGCGTAAATGAAGCTTAAGCAGGAATGTGACTGTTGTTTGCCTTTCACACTAATTATTTCTTTTGGAAAGCTAACAGCACATTCTTTCATTTGTGTGCATTTTCATTTGTATACTGTATCAGTCTCAAGTCATGGTAATGCCATTTTGATAGTAGTCTAGAATAACGCATTTTGATTAGATATCATATCTAGGTTTAAAACATTACGTTGTCTAATGTGTATTCTTATTAAAAATTCATTTGATTCGTTTGATTTATTTGGTGATGATGATGATGATGTGTGTATAAGGTTATCAGCGCCCTTTAAAAAAATTGTCATGGCCAAAGCCAGGTATAAATGTTACTAAAATCTATACTAGTGTAAATAAACTTATAAAAGATATATGTACATAACAACCAACAAAAAATAAAAATAAAATAAAAGAAATAAAAAGAAATATATATCCAACCTACCAAAAATTCCCTTCGCTAAATTCTAAAGTCTAACCTAGAAAGCAACCTAACAACCTTCTCCATTACTTTGTTGTCATCCGCTAGCACTTCTGCAAAGCTGGCCGGCAGCTGCAGAGACGTGGAACGTTTGCTAGGCAAAAACACTCTAGGGGTGGGTGGGCGGGTGTTTTGTCTGATCCCTCGCCACTAAGAGGAACCCACATCGAGGGTGTCAGGTTGGCTCGGGACCCTGGGATCGCCAATTCCCGTACCTACATCAGTAGGCCCCTTGGGGGGGCATTTATTTGGTTACAATTAACAGCAGCGGTAGCAACAAATGGAGTGAACAGTATTCCAAAGCCCACAACATCAACAATATGAAGAAGGAAAATAAGTTTAAAAATGAGAAAAATAAGAGAAATGTCCGACAAAGCTTGAACTAAGAATCTACTGTCCTTGCCTTAATCGCCCTTAATCGCTCAGTACTCAGTACGCTGCCACTGAGTCACTCATGTCCGCTGTCTACCCAACACAAGAATATGTAAGGTAACCACTTCTGGATATGATAAGGATACTAGGTTCATCTAAAATACACAGTGTTGTCACATAACTTACCAATCCATAATGCCTATTGCTGCAGGTGCTGAAACGAGCATTAGATTTGGCAGCATGGGTGACTCATGTGTACACTCCCACACTCAATTTGTAGAGTTACCAGAGCAGGTAAAGGATTCAAGCGCCATTCCCTTTTCTGGCCCCTCTTTTCTTGGCTGTATTAGGCAGCACAGACATTTGAGCTAAACTTTACGAAATCATAATGAGACGTAGACCGAAACAAATATATGTTACATATAGTAGTCAGTTTATGTTTCTCTGTGGAATGTAAGTCCAGGCTTTATTGCTACACTACCACTTATATAATAACAGGACGGAATAACATTTTAGAATGTACACTACAAATATATCACGACGACGTACAGCTAAAGCTAATTGCATTGTCACTATAGACGATAAAGCAACGTCATGTCAATAACGGCTGTTAGGTAGTACGCAGCAGTATAGTAATAGTGGTGGCAGTACTAGTACTATTACTAGTACTGCTACTGCTACTAATATTACTTCTACTAGTAGTACTACTACTGCAAGTATTGCTACAAATATTACTACTACTACTACTACTACTACTAGTAGTAGTAGTAGTAGTAGTAGTAGTAGTAGTAGTAGTAGTAGTAGTAGTAGTAGTAGTAGTAGTAGTAGTGGTGGTGGTGGTGGTGGTGGTGGTGGTGGTGGTGGTGGTGGTGGTGGTAGCAATAGTAGTAGTAGTAGTATTGTAGTAGTGTATTGCATTTATAAAACAAATGACTTGGGGCAAGTTCTGCTGGCTGTACTAAGGCATTCAGCCGCAGCTGGCAATAGCGCCTACAGTGTACTAATAACTTGTATTTGCTTTATTGTTGCAGGAGGTGGCCGTAGGGCTAATGGGTCTAGGTGTGCAGCTATCTTACTGTCTTCCATCTTCTTGCAGCCCCGAGATTTTACAGTACTACCTCAATGAAACTATCAGTAACGTATCTCAACATTTAATGTCGGTTGCAGCGGTCACTTGCAGCCAAGGATCTAGAGGAAGATCCCTTCAATCAGAAGACTGGGTCGCAGTGTAAGAATATGAAATATCCTAGTAATATGTAAACATGTAATTGATTGTCAAAACTATATATTTTTAAACATCTAATTAACGTATTTCACGTAATTTAACACTTTGAAACTCACCTTTTTTAAGTTAGTTGCTTTAGCAGTGGAATTTGGACTCTTCCAATAATTTTATTTCACGAAACAAAAATCTTACCGCTCTCTAATGGGAGCTAGTTGCTCTTTGCGATCTAACGGAAACAGATCACTCTGTATCATATCATTACATCTGAATAGCATAATGCATGATGTCTTTGCATCTCATAATCTTTTGAGGTGTAGTAGTGGCCAGAATAGCCAATTTTAATGTTTGCTAAGAATGGTCTGTGAGTAAATAAGTGAAGTATTTCATTCGATACACAGTCAATACCGAGATCTTAGGAAAAACGGGCTTTGAGCTCCCTGAAATAGAATATATGTACACCTATATGTATATCTGTGTTTCTATGCACTTGAAATTTTCTGTCTGTCTGTCTGTATGTCTATCTGTGCAAACAGTGTAAATCCAAAATGTATGTTCAATAAGATGCTACACTCCAGATTCTAATTCAATATGTTCCAAAGACATAGCGGGAAGGTTTATACCCTAAAGTGTGCATTACGTGTGAACAGGTTCTTATTTTATTTTATTAAAAATAACTAACGGGATTTTAAGATGCCATATGCTTAAGGTGGATATTTGCATGAGTAATGCGCTGTGAATCTTGAATTTTCTGTGAATGCTCTGTTCACGTTGAGTTATTTTTACATAATTATAGGTAAATTGCTATACCTCGAAAGATACACAAAATATTTCTTCTCAAAAATCGTATGAAAAGAACCTGTATAATAATTACACTACAGTTTTTAGTCTATTGTGTTGTTCTTATACATAAAATAAAATATGCACACGTGCAATAAATGGTTATCTCAAAGTATAAAATTAAATTGTCTTAGCAATAGTTTGTAGATGACCGAGTATGGCGAGATAGGTAAATATATCATATTACGCTTTTTATTTAAAATTTAAATTTTATTGTATCACAAATACAACAGCTAACTTTGGTATAGGCTTCTAATTCCACTGCAGGATTACAAGAACGCTATCATTCGCATGCACTTTATAGTGGAAGTAGAAGAATAAAACAACTCCAGGATGGCTTAAGGTCATTATATACGATGATAAGTAGTGAAAATTAGGTAAAATCCGTAGTCGTTCATCGTCGAGATGTTAAGTGAAGTTTAGCAAATACAAGTCGTTTCTCACCTTTGTATTAATCTCTAATATCTGATGAACTTTGTTTCCAGCTCTTAATGTTTTAGGCTGCCGCTCCATGTTCATTTGAGCTACCTTGAGTGCACTAAATTTCTCAGGGTGTGTTGTCAAAAGTGTTATCTGTTTACATAATAGTTCCTCGGAAAGTCAGCCTTTGTTAAGTTCAGTAGATTATATTCAACAAATAAATAAAAACGTAATAAAATAAACAATTTTATTGAGAAATAGGCGTCCCTATGATTTAAAGACGCGTGCAAGGATATACAAATGATATTTCTTGCCACTGATATAAACATCATTGGCAGATTAAGAAGTCTGTTTGAACGGCAAATCTCCAGGAGCGTTTCTGTTGAGAGCAAAATATTTGAATTGCATTAAGGGGTACATTAATTTTGTTTATATGTCTAACATATAAATTTAGGAGAAATTATTGCAGTCTACTCATTTCTATCTATAGCCTTATTAGCTTTCGAAATTCTTGAGATCTGAATTATAGACTTTTGATGTCTAACGCGTCTGATATTCCCTATAATACATTTTCGATTCTATAGTGAAGCATTCACAGTATTTAGTTGAGTATTGAACATTAGTGGTATTGGATGACATAAACTTGCCATACATTTATACAACTGCAAGAAAAGCAATTGTTTTTTGTTTCTAAACTTAAAATGTAAGATAGAAATATTCTTAAATACCACTTTAGTACAGTTTTGTTTATAAGTTTTGTTTTTTAATTTCAGGTGTATAAAACGCAATCACGCAGTGAATTTCTAATTATTATATATATGCCATCGTTTTAAGACCTGCGCATTGAAATTATATCTAATCAGGAAGCAACGGTTTTCCTCGTGAAATAAAAGTAAAAATTATCCCTGCATCAACTAAAAAATTATAACCAAGGCTCGGAAGTTTGGTTCAATTATGCCTAAGAATTGGTATGCAGTATCAACAATTAACTCTTACCAACACTAAGTTACTGTCACTGAGTAAAAAGTTTTGTAGCTATGTTTACGTTATATGTATATTCCAGATAGCCCATACAAGTCGTCCTTCGTTGAAGTTAGTTACTCCCGGATAATACGGACACCGAAAGGTTTGCCTAAGCATGTCAGTAAAGGGGACGCTATGTCAACATAGAGGAGACCTAGGTAAACTTAAGACCAGAACTTGAAAACCAACACCTAACTAATGGAACCAGTTCCGTATATCGTCGCTAGGGCACTTGCTCAATGCGATGGGGTACCGGATTAGATTACTGGACTCGAGAAAGTTTTCTATATTGGAGAATGACTGTTCTTCACCAAAAGTATAAGTAAAAGGGCCAAAGCATATAATTTATCTGTTTTAAGGTACATCTTCATCTCACAGCTACTTTCTAAACAACACATAATGCCACAATTTATACTTCACCATCAGAAATAGTAAATATATACTATTGTAACTTTGATTGTAATAAATAATAATAAATACAATGAATATAATTAATATTTCTTTAAACCTATTTTATAGACTGACAAATATTTATTACTGCTTTATTCGTAATACAAATGCCAACCTTGTTGGATGCATTGATGTAAGCGTCCCTCAGTATTAGCATGAACACCTCTTAACATTTCTGGTGAAACTGAGTCGCAAGCATGACGTATTCGCTCTTTTAACTCATCTGAATCTTCTGGTTCCGTGTCGTAATCCCTAGCATTGATATATCTTCATAAGCAAAAATCCAATGGAGTTACATCAGGTAACCTCGCTGGTCATCGAATGCAACCACCACCACTTAACCAACGTACATATTGTCACCCAATTAGCGGTAGGCATGAGGCCCACAGCTGTGAGGAAACCAAAGGCCACCGAGCCACGCCTCCCATTAGTCTCTGTCACTAACTGAGGGGTGGTTAGGGAAGTGTCACCTGTCCCTCGACGTTTCTCTCCCCTTCTTCTGTGGTCTGGAACGTTCGGGTGATTTGCGGGAAACCAGAGACTTCTAGAAAGACAGTGACATTCCTATAAAAAAAGGGGTTTCAGAGAGACAGTCAGTCAGTCAGTCAGTCAGTTCTTGGTGTAAGGACGCAGTGCTAGTGAGAAGACCGTATGTAATTACGAGTGCAATTGTAACGGACGAACTGGTGAATCGTAATTGTGTGCATTACGTAATTTTATGTAATTGGCAAGTGTTTAACTGTAAGTCGGTGGAAATAAAGAACGTTTTTGAGTGGTGAAATTGGACTTTTCATTTCACGAACCCACAAAGTCACACTGGTGTCAGGAAGCGGGAAAACATCACCGAACATTACAACCATGGACGCTGCATTGGAAAAGATTTTGGAGAAGATGATGGAAATGAAGGCCGAACTGACCTCGGAAATGAAGACGGCCAACGACGACATCACCGCAGAGTTGAAACAAATGAAGACGGCCAACGACAACATCACCGCAGAGTTGAAACAAATGAAGACGGCCAACGACAACATCACCGGGAAGATGGAAGAAATGAAGGCCGAATTAACAGCGAAGACGGAAACGGCTAACAACAACTTGGCCACGACAATGACCTCAAAGATGGCCGAACTGACCACGGAAATGAAGGTGGCGAACGAGGCTCTCGCCGCCAAATTTGAAGAACAATTGGCCGGCGTGAGGGATGACGTGACGGAGCTGGGCAAGCGGATGGGCCAAGTGGACGAGCGCGTCGAGGACCTGGCGAGCCGCGTTAACGACCTGGAAGGGGAGGCCGACAGCAGCGCGAAGTCCCTGAACGCCATGGTGGAGGACGTCGTCGGCAGGAAGCTGAAGGATTTGAAGGCCAACGCGCCGGGACGTGACACAATATTTGCGCGCGTGAAACCTCCCAAGTATGACGGCGCGTCAACGTTTGAGGTCTTCCGCCGCCAGTTCGACACAGTGGCCAGGCACAACGGGTGGTCACTGGAGGAGCAGGCCACACAGTTAATAGCCAGCCTCCAGGGAAGAGCCGCGGAAGTCCTAAACGCGGTGCAGACGACGGCGGCGCCCAAGGACATCTGGGAAGCCCTGGAGAATCGCTTCGGGAACCACCGCTTAGCCGCAGCATACCGCAGCCAGTTAAAGGCAAGGTCGCAGCAGCCGGGGGAGACGCTGCAGGAGTTCGCCATAGCCATCGAGCAGCTGGCTAGCAAGGCCCTGGTTGACCTGCCACTGGAGTTCGTATCCCGGGAAGCCGCCTAAAATTTTGTCGACGGGGTACGGGACACGGAGATTCGTCAGCGCCTAATGCTCGGCGAATATAAAACCATCCACGAGGCGCTGACAGCGGCATTAAAGATGGAGGCGGCCAAAATAACATCCCTCCCGACGTCGAGAACGAGAAGCGTCCGCTACGCCGGAGACAGAAGACCAGCTGAGGGACGCCGGCGAACACCTAGTGGCATGTGTTGGGGGTGTGGACAGCCCGGATACCTGCAGAGAGACTGCCCACACCAGGAAGAGTAGCCGGAAAACGAGTAAGGGCCGTCGTGGAGAGGGGCACGTCGGCGCCATCACCACCATCCCCTCGAGTGACACTGCGCGCCGTCAGCCGGCGTATGGATGACAGCCTCATCGCGGACGGTTGGATAAGAGGAAAGCCGTGCCGCGTGCTGGTGGACACCGGGGCGGCCGTAACCATCATCAGACCTGACGTGGCGAAGGGTTTGCCGACAAGGAAGCCAAGCCGGCCACGGCATCGGGCGACACCTTGCCTGTGGAGAAGGAGGCCCTCCTGGAGCTGAACTTGGGACGGAGTCCATGCGTCTGTGGGTGTTCGTCGCGAAGGTGGCTGAGGAGGTGATCCTGGGACTGGATGCCCTCAGGAACCATGAGGCGACGGTCGACGTCGGCAAGAAGGTCCTGCGGCTTAACGGAGAAGAGGTTATGCTCCGTCAACCCGAAGAGCGCCTTGGAATTTGCAGGGTCGTCTTGGACGAAGACGTGGTTGTTCCCGCGAGGAGCGAGGTGGTGGTGACGGCGCGACTGGAGGGCCAGAGAACCAGGAACATGATGCTGGACCAGAAGACGCATGTAAACGGACTGTGTGTAGCCAGGGCATTGCTGCCGTGCCGAGAGGAGGTGCCCGTGAGACTGCTAAATCCTACGGACGCCGATCACGACGTCCAGGCCGGGACGGAGTTGGGAATGTGCGAGCCCGTGGTGAGCGTAACAGCTATCGACGAGACACTAGAGCCGGCTCCGAAGCAACATCTGGGGCCCCGGCTAGAAGGCTTGGTGGAGAGGGCGGCCGACCACCAGACCACAGAACAGCTGGAGAAGGTTCGACAACTCCTAAGGCGGTATCAGCGCGTCTTCAGCCAAGGTGATAGTGACTACGGCCGCACGGACAAAGTGCTTCACCGCATCGACACCGGGGACGCCCGGCCTATTCGGCAACCACATAGACGCGTTCCGCTGGCGAAGCAAGGGGCGGTGCGAGACATGCTGGAGGACATGAGATCCAGGGGAGTGATTGAAGAGTCTGACAGCCCTTGGTGTTCCCCTGTAGTCTTGGTGACAAAGAAGAGCGGCGAGCTGCGCTTCTGCGTAGACTACAGAAAATTGAACGCCGTCACCCGGAAGGACTGTTTTCCCTTACCCCGGATTGACGACACCCTGGACACGCTAGCTGGTGCACAGTGGTTCTCGACCCTGGACCTGAAGTCGGGCTACTGGCAGGTAGCTCTAGACCCGAGAGACAAGGAGAAGACTGCATTCTCGACGGGCCAAGGGCTCTGGCAGTTCACGGTTATGCCCTTTGGCCTCTGCAACGCACCAGCTACCTTCCAGCGCCTTATGAAGTCAGTGATGAGAGGGCTGACTTACGATGCCTGCCTGCTATACCTAGACGACATCATCGTCGGGAAGACTTTTGAAGATCACCTCGAGAATCTGAGTAAGGTGCTACAGAGGCTGCAAGCGACCAACTTGAAGCTGAACGCGAAGAAGTGCCAGCTCTTCCGCAAGGAAGTTAACTACTTGGGCCACATAGTCTCGGCAACCGGAGTGGCCACAGACCCGGAGAAGACACAGGCTGTGAGAGATTGTCCTCGCCCAAAGGATAGGAAAGAGTTGCGCAGTTTCCTGGGGCTGTGCAGTTATTACCGCCGCTTCATAAAGGGGTTCTCCAACATCGCAAAACCCCTCACCCGCCTGACGGAGGAACACCGGCCTTATGTGTGGACAGAGGACGCCGAAAACGCTTTCCAGCACCTAAAGGAGACCCTGTGCAGTGCTCCAATTTTGGGTTTCCCACAACCGGGTGGCGCCTTCATTGTGGACACCGACGCCAGCGACCATTGCATTGGAGGTGTCCTGTCGCAGATCCAGGACGGCCATGAGCGGGTGATAGCCTATTACAGCAAGACGCTATCCAAGGCAGAGAAGAACTACTGCGTCACCCGACGGGAGTTACTGGCGGTAGTAAAGACATTGGAGCACTCCCACAAGTACCTGTACGGTCAGCCATTCCACCTGAGGACTCACCATTCCGCCCTAACCTGGCTATTGACCTTTAAGAACCTGTAAGGCCAGACAGCACGTTGGGTCCAGAGGCTGCAGGAGTACGACTTCACCTCGGAACATCGTAGAGGGAAGAGCCACGGTAACGCAGACGCCATGTCCCGAAGACCCTGTCCAGAAGAGTGCGGCCAGTGCACAAGAGTGGAAGAGAAGGAGCGTGCCGCAGCAGTCCGAGTAGTTGTGGCAGTGCCTGCTGAAGGCTGGGATAGCGCAGGCCTGAGGAGGGAGCAGCTGGCGGACGCAGACTTGGGGCCACTCTTGAGGGAAGTGGAGGAAGGGATGAGACCAACCTGGGAGGACATCGCACTGAGGAACGCCACCTACAAGTCGTACTGGGCCCAATGGGACTCGTTGAAGACCAGAGAGGGCGTGCTGTTCCGGGTATGGGAATCACCCGATGAGAAGACGCAGAGAGAACAGTTGGTACTTCCCCGGAGTAAGGTCCCGGAAGTCCTGGAGAAAGTGCACGCCGGTACTTCGGGAGGACACCTGGGAGCGAACCGATCGATTGACAAACTACGGCAGCGCTACTACTGGCTGAGACTCCGAGCAGATGCTGAGAGATGGTGCCGTCAGTGTCACGTGTGCGCGGCGAGTCGTGGCCCCCAGACTAGGAGCCGGGGTCGCATGCAGCAGTACAACGTCCGAGCGCCATTCGAACGGATCGCCGTTGACATTGCTGGACCGTTCCCAGTTTCCGACCGAGGCAACAAGTACCTGATGGTGGTCGTGGACTACTTCACCAAGTGGCCGGAGGTGTATGCCATCCCAAACCAAGAGGCAAAGACAATCACAGACTGCCACGTGGAGCAAGTGTTCTGTCGATTTGGGGTGCCGTTAGAGCTACACAGTGACCAGGGTACCAACTTTGAGTCTAACCTAATGAAGGAGGCACTACAAAGGCTTGGGGTGAACAAGACTCGCACTACGCCTCTACATCCCCAATCGGGTGGCATGGTCGAAAGGTACATCAAGACCTTAG
This sequence comes from Mantis religiosa, assembly GCA_030765055.1. NCBI lineage: Eukaryota > Metazoa > Arthropoda > Insecta > Mantodea > Mantidae > Mantis > Mantis religiosa. The sequence continues at coordinate 131,843,718 of CM060948.1, read as the reverse complement.
AGGAACACCTGAGGAAAGTCGTGGCCAGCCATCAGCGAGACTGGGACGTCAAGGCGCCACTGTTCTTGCTGGCCTATCGCTCGTCTACACACGACACAACTGGGATGACGCCAGCCAGCTTAATGTTCGGCCGAGAGTTACGCCTCCCTTGTGACCTGGCTTTTGGAAGCCCTCCGGAAGCGAAACAGCCAGCGACCGAGTAAGTGGAGAACTTGGTGGACCATCTCCACGACATGCACGAGATGGCTCGCCAGAACATCCAGAAGGCGAGCGACCGCATGAAGACCAGGTATTACAGGCAAGCCAACAGCCAAGGGCTCCTGCAAGGTGACCTGGTCTGGTTGTACCGTCCTACCCGGACCAAGGGACGCTGCCCGAAGCTCCAGCAGCCATGGCAAGGACCGTACCGGGTGGTGAAGAGGATTAACGACGTGGTTTACCGCATCCAGAAGGCTCCCCGAGGAAAGATGTTGGTGGTACACCTGGATCGACTAGCCCGCTACGATGGTGCTGTTCGGGACGACCAGCTTTGAGGAGGGAGCAGTGTCACCCAATTAGCGGTAGGCATGAGGCCCACAGCTGTGAGGAAACCAAAGGCCACCGAGCCACGCCTACCATTAGTCTCTGTCACTAACTGAGGGGTGGTTAGGGAAGTGTCACCTGTCCCTCGACGTTTCTCTCCCCTTCTTCTGTGGTCTGGAACGTTCGGGTGATTTGCGGGAAACCAGAGACTTCTAGAAAGACAGTGACATTCCTATAAAAAGGGGGTTTCAGAGAGACAGTTAGTCAGTCAGTTCTTGGTGTAAGGACGCAGTGCTAGTGAGAAGACCGTATGTAATTACGAGTGCAATTGTAACGGACGAACTGGTGAATCGTAATTGTGTGCATTACGTAATTTTATGTAATTGGCAAGTGTTTAACTGTAAGTCGGTGGAAATAAAGAACATTTTTGAGTGGTGAAATTGGACTTTTCATTTCACGAACCCACAAAGTCACAATATTGTTGAGATACTCTCTAGCCCCTCTACAATAATGGGGTGCTGCACTATCGTACAGGAACCAGTCCCGCAAGCTAAATTAAGTGGAATGTCTTCTAAAAGATGCCTAAAATACAGCTCTTGGCGTAGGAGTTGCAAATACAGTTAGCCAGTTAGTCTATTAGCCAAATAAACTGGTCAAATGATGTGGTCTCCGAGAATAACGCACAATACGTTAACATCCCAGAGCGATTGCACGTGATGTGGTTGTAACCAGTGAGGATTTTCAGGAGCGCAGTAATGTAAATTTTGTCTATTTACAGTAGTCATTGGCGAAATAGCATTCATCTCTCCATAAAGTCTCCCTGATGAAATCTGTATATACGTCAGTTTTATTTAAAGGATGTCTGCAGAACGATACCTGATTTTGGAAATCGCTTCCATATAGCTGTTGATATAGGTGCAGCTTCTCTCTATAGAGAGAGGTACATACCTATAATAATTCCTAAACTGAAATAGCATGATAACATTATTGCTTATACTACATTTTGCGCACGCATAATTTTAATATAAGCTAGGCTTATCCTGAATGAGGTTTCCTCCAAAATACTCAATAACCTTCCGCGAAACATCAGGTGCGTCACAGTTTAATCCTCCCATAAAACTATGTACCTAGAAATACCCCTCGATTCTTAAACGCATCTGTGTACGTCTAAAAATATGTGCAGAAGTTAGACGTCTCAATGGAAAATGTGAATATAGCCTTCGGGCCTCAGCTGTATTGCGATTCGTTCCTGCATAGATCATTATCATATTTGTGCACTCTTCGCTTGAGTACATTGCAATTGCTAGTTTTTTTAATGAAAAAATATATACCTACATATAAATATACATATTTTTATTTTACTTAACCTTTTTTTATTGTTTCCGTTTATTTTACTGTTTGTTTTCTCTAATTTCACACATACACACTGTACTCATAAACACCCATGCCCAAGGCAGGACTCGAACCGGTGACCCTCTACGCGGCGGATAGTTAGAGACATATATTCTAGCGACCACTACGAGGGCCGGCATTTGTTTGCTTGGAAGATCATACTCCAACTATAAACAGACGGCCATGCGACCTTATCAGAGCGAAACCAGGAGAAAACGCACTCAGCGCTCAGTGAAGCTTCGGTTGAACGTGCAGTTTTGCCTTTGAGCATCAGCGACGAAGCACCCATTTCAACTACAGTGCGCGGCAAACATAAAGCTACAGAGGACGGCTTCCGTGGGAAACGTGGTATAACCCCCGTTGACCGCAGGAAACAGCGGGCCCTAAGTTCCGAGATTCAATTATGACCAAGTCCGTAACTGTATCTGCGGTGTCCTTTTATCACAGCTAAACTTCCCTTCAAGATTTGTTATAAGGGTTGTTTCTTCTTTTAACTTAGATGAATTGGAACTGAACATCCTCGACAGTTGTAAAAATGGAAGCCTTACAATATATTTCTGGACCATAGAGCGTATAGAATTGCCGAATTTTAGAAGGTTTAAATCGGTTGATACCTATCTGTTGGACTACGCTCAGCAGCCAATCAATTACTCGGAATATCTGATAAATCCTGCTGATATTTATGATTACTTAACACCTAATGTCCATGTTTTTACTACTCATATTGCATTCATACATCCATTCGGTATCCTGACAATCTAAATTAAAATAATTAACAGAAATAATGTCAAAAGGGTCACGTTACTGTATGAAGTGTTTTACATTGCAGGGCAATATTAATAGTTTTTGGCTGTTTGTGCGTCTTCAGCACCTGCTACGATCTTCTCACAGGTAGGATATTATTATTATTATTATTATTATTATTATTATTATTATTATTATTATTATTATTATTATTATTATTATTATTATTATTATTATTATTATTATTATTATTATTATTATTATTATTATTATTATTATTATTATTATTATTATTATTATTATTATTATTATTATTATTATTATTATTATTATTATTATTATTATTATTATTATTATTATTATTATTATTATTATTATTATTATTATTATTATTATTATTATTATTATTATTATTATTATTATTATTATTATTATTATTATTATTATTATTATTATTATTATTATTATTATTATTATTATTATTATTATTATTATTATTATTATTATTATTATTATTATTATTATTATTATTATTATTATTATTATTATTATTATTATTATTATTATTATTATTATTATTATTATTATTATTATTATTATTATTATTATTATTATTATTATTATTATTATTATTATTATTATTATTATTATTATTATTATTATTATTATTATTATTATTATTATTATTATTATTATTATTATTATTATTATTATTATTATTATTATTATTATTATTATTATTATTATTATTATTATTATTATTATTATTATTATTATTATTATTATTATTATTATTATTATTATTATTATTATTATTATTATTATTATTATTATTATTATTATTATTATTATTATTATTATTATTATTATTATTATTATTATTATTATTATTATTATTATTATTATTATTATTATTATTATTATTATTATTATTATTATTATTATTATTATTATTATTATTATTATTATTATTATTATTATTATTATTATTATTATTATTATTATTATTATTATTATTATTATTATTATTATTATTATTATTATTATTATTATTATTATTATTATTATTATTATTATTATTATTATTATTATTATTATTATTATTATTATTATTATTATTATTATTATTATTATTATTATTATTATTATTATTATTATTATTATTATTATTATTATTATTATTATTATTATTATTATTATTATTATTATTATTATTATTATTATTATTATTATTATTATTATTATTATTATTATTATTATTATTATTATTATTATTATTATTATTATTATTATTATTATTATTATTATTATTATTATTATTATTATTATTATTATTATTATTATTATTATTATTATTATTATTATTATTATTATTATTATTATTATTATTATTATTATTATTATTATTATTATTATTATTATTATTATTATTATTATTATTATTATTATTATTATTATTATTATTATTATTATTATTATTATTATTATTATTATTATTATTATTATTATTATTATTATTATTATTATTATTATTATTATTATTATTATTATTATTATTATTATTATTATTATTATTATTATTATTATCTTCATCATTATTATTGTTATTCTACTAATATTCTGGGCTCTGCCTTTATATAAGAATAATTATTGAATGTAACATTTATATTTAACTCATAGGCTAGTCTTCATGCAAATCAATACAAATCAATTCCGGATTACCATGTTGTATTCTGTTATGCTTCCTGTTCTCGTTTCCGAAATGTTTTCCGTTATTTGGTTATCATGATGCAGTGTCAACTGTCTCGTGCTACATTTCTCATTTCCAAAGTGTTGCATAGTTTTTCTGTTGCAGAAAATAAGAAGAGGATGGAGGTTTTAACAGCATTCTCGTGGTATTCGAATGGCAAGAAGCTTCTAGCCACTTCTGACTCTGACTCTGAAACATTACATGCCTTACATGGCATTCGATTTATCAGCATGTGTTGGGTCGTGTATGGACATAGCCTTTCGTTTCATGCTATGAGTCCAACAATTAACCTAAGGATTATTGATGGTGTAAGTACATCGTAAATCCTTATTATTTTTATTGTGCATGGATTTTCAGATATTGTGTGATGATATAAGCATTAATGAATTAACTTATATACATAGGTAGAGGCTTTTCAAATTCCTATATCTCAGTTATTCGGGATTTGCAGTTTACTACCATTTAATTTGTAAACTTAAAATGTGTTAAGTTAAGATAATTTATAATGTTTATAAAAGGTAGGTATTTGCGTTTTGAAACTTTTTAAACAATGTTAGAACCCTCACACCATATTTCTGCTGGTGGAGAATAACCATAATATTATGAATGACAATCATGATATATCTACGTATATAACACTGAATAAATTAATAATAAATTAAATTCATATACAGGAATAGTTAACTGAAATTTGTCTATATTAAAATGATTATTAAAGTCATATGAGCATAATCATTTTTGCCTATAGTTCAGTTATAATACCTAGGACGTTGAAATACCCTGCGTAGATGTCAATAAAATACATTTAATCAACCAAATATTCATAGTAGCTATATATTTACTGTGGCTGACATGCTGCATAAATATATTTAATAGTTTAATTTCACTATCGTAGAATACAATTTGTTTTTCTTATGACTTAATAGATATACCTAGCACTTAAAATTAGCTCTTCCGGCGCAGGCAGCCATCTTACCGTCAGTTGTAACTGGCTTCGTCAAAATTACCGGTGTGACTATTTGATCACAAGTTCGCAATTCTAACACGGTCCATATTGTTACAGCTTTTGAATACCTGGCAGTAATTTTATTTTTGCGTAAAGATTTCCTTCATGCACTATCGCTGAAAAAATAGTAAGCAACACATTTGCGTTAAATACTTTACAGAAACTCGGAGGTTAAAATACTCGAGTTCGTCTTCTATTTTCATGCTTCTTCCTCGTTCCCCAAAGATTAACTTATATAGCAATTTACTAAGGTAAACGTTTTATTTCGAAGCTTTTCTGTGATATTTGTGCCACCATTTTATTAGTTGTAATAGTAGCAATGTTGTGTACGTGGTGTTGAACATAATTGGACATATTCTAATCGTAAGCTTTGTGTTCCCTAGTAGTTCGCTGCGCCTTCAATTGCATTCCTCAAAAACCACAGGACTATGCAAGAGGAAAACTTACAACAAATCACTAGGCCACGGCGTCGTCACTCATTACCGAACTAAGTTAGAAGAAATTAGAAGAGACTTATTACCCAGAATTCAGAGTTGTACCAGCTTTAGTGTCAGTGAAATTTGACAAAAAAGACTAATTATAATGTAAATATAACACGAACTTCATACTACGCAATTTGATGTCTAACGTCCCCTAATACTTAATGTATCTCCTCTCTGCGGAGGAGGTCATCCTCCGTGGTCTAGGAATAACATGCAAGCCCCTGGTTCCCGAGTTCGGCGGTTGAAGGCAGGCGGAATTGCAAAAATCCGATGGTACGGTATATAATTATATATTGGTCTTCGTAAAGAAGCTTCTAAGCAAAACTAAATGCTCTTTTACACCCAATAGAGAATGGGACGCTGAGAACCACAGTAGTTAAAAAACGTCCATAAATAAAACTTAATTTATTTCCTTCCTTCCTTCCTTCCTTCCTTCCTTCCTTCCTTCCTTCCTTCCTTCCTTCCTTCCTTCCTTCCTTCCTTCCTTCCTTCCTTCCTTCCTTCCTTCCTTCCTTCCTTCCTTCCTTCCTTCCTTCCTTCCTTCCTTCCTTCCTACCTTCCTCCCTTCCTCCCTTCCTCCCTTCCTCCCTTCCTCCCTTCCTCCCTTCCTCCCTTCCTCCCTTCCTCCCTTCCTCCCTTCCTCCCTTCCTCCCTTCCTCCCTTCCTCCCTTCCTCCCTTCCTCCCTTCCTCCCTTCCTCCCTTCCTCCCTTCCTCCCTTCCTCCCTTCCTCCCTTCCTCCCTTCCTCCCTTCCTCCCTTCCTCCCTTCCTCCCTTCCTCCCTTCCTCCCTTCCTCCCTTCCTCCCTTCCTCCCTTCCTCCCTTCCTCCCTTCCTCCCTTCCTCCCTTCCTCCCTTCCTCCCTTCCTCCCTCCCTCCCTTCCTCCCTCCCTCCCTCCCTCCCTCCCTCCCTTCCTCCCTCCCTTCCTCCCTTCCTCCCTTCCTCCCTTCCTCCCTTCCTCCCTTCCTCCCTTCCTCCCTTCCTCCCTTCCTCCCTTCCTCCCTTCCTCCCTTCCTCCCTTCCTCCCTTCCTCCCTTCCTCCCTTCCTCCCTTCCTCCCTTCCTCCCTTCCTCCCTCCCTCCCTTCCTCCCTTCCTCCCTCCCTCCCTTCCTCCCTCCCTCCCTCCCTCCCTCCCTCCCTCCCTTCCTTCCTTCCTTCCTTCCTTCCTTCCTTCCTTCCTTGCTTTCTTTCTTTCTTTCTTTCTGCACGAGTGAAGGTTCCATCATATAAATAATGTTTAATAGGCTTTATACAATTTCTTTTTCTTTTTTTTTTTTTTTAGTTACACCGCCGCGTTTAATCCTGCTCTACATCTATATCAAATGCTGTTTTTCATTGCTTTCTTTTTCCTTTCTTTCTCTCTTTCTCTTTTTTCCTTCTTTCTCTCTTTCTCTTATTCTTTTTTCTTTCTCTCTTTCTCTTTTTCTCACTCTTTCTTGCTCTCTTCAGCTCTTTCTTTCTTACTTTCTTTCTTTCTCTCTCTCTTTCTCTCTCCTTCTTTCTCTCTCTCTCTTTATTTCTTTCTTTCTTTAATTTTAAAACTCTTTATAATGTTCTAAGCAATCCTAAGACGACTTTTCTAACTTACAGTTTGAAATTTTCAGAAGAGCTTAAAGAACCTCTGGTTTAATAATTTTTTTCTTCCCTTCCATCCCGATACTGGAGTTAGGAGACACAGATTCCACTACCGCGGAAAGTCGGGGCTAGGGAAGCGGAGGCACCGAGCCCGATAGAGGAACCTAGGTTGAAGGGCCATCCCAACGCCTGGGATGAGAGCTGAGAATTGGATGATAGTAGATTGTGAAATGAAAGATAGGAAAAATGGATGATGGAGCAATTGATAGAATGATGCCGAGAAAACCGGAGGACCCGGAGAAAAGCCTCCCAAACACCGTGTTGTCCACGGTGTGGCCAGTGATTTAATCATTCTTGTCCAAAGGTTATAAACATAAAATACCTCAGCTCAAATTATTGTCTATACTCTCACAGAAAGGCTTGAAAAATATTAAACAGTGTATTCACATTTGTTAACTTTATATAAGAAATATATAATAAAATATCTTACGTTTGCACATACATTGAGCTCAAATTAAAAATGTTGTAGCTTAGGATACACTGTAGGTTTTAAGAAGCAATTGATACTTCATTTCCAAAAATTTATTAAGTCTTGATAAATAGGACGACATCTTAAAACCTGTTTGACATAATTCGTTAAAACTTGTCTTCATCACACGTTGTATATTCATTGTAATTATATTTTTAAAAAAAAGAAAATCAAAATAAAACTAGCATTAATTTTTGGTTTCTGATAGATGCATTGCCCCGAGGAAACAATAATGGTACTAAAACTGAACACATGTCTTTTAGCTTTTAGTTTTTATTCCATTATGGTTCAATAAATCATTCACGATTTTGAACAATATAAAACTTTCTAATCTCTCAGGCCTCCACGGCCAGCATTTAAAATATCTTGGCTATCCGGTTTTTGCCGCGTCAAATTGTTTAAAATAACCAACGTTTCGACCATCTTGTCGTGGTCGTCTTCAAAGGAAAACTGCGCTGCTTCGCTCGCTCGCTCGTGCTGGCTGGCTGTATACAGCCAGAAGGTTTTTGCTGCGTGCCCACCCATTAAGGATTTTACCGCAGGTAGGATTATTTATTGAATGTTGTAGGATGAAGGTGATGTAGGTTTTTTGATTGGGAGTTAATTTTGAGGTTACCAAAGTACCTTCAGGTTGAAGGGGAGGATGCAGTACTTAGCACCCAATTTTTGTTTTTTGTTTTCATTTTAATTTTTTTTGTTTTTTAGTTGGGGAGAAATTTAGATGCCAAACAGCTTGGAAGAATTATGAGGAGCTCAGCTTTAGCTGCTGATAGGTTTAGCTCCTGGGTTATCTAGGGTGCCCGCATGCCATACGGGGGACCCGATGCAGTCTAGATCATTTCTTGATCTGACAAGGACTGCGCTGCTTATTGCAGCTTGTCTGCTTATATGCCGGCAGGCAGGTGGAGGTGAGCCCTGATTGGCTTTTACAATGTAGAAGATAAAGTGCCACCACTTAACAATCCGGGCGCTTATGAAATACCATGTAACTGTGGCAAATCACATATTGGTGAGACTGGCCGAACTGTGAAAGAACGATTACAGGAGCACATACGTCAGTGTAAACAAAACGATATCGAAAAATCGCCAGTCGCGCTACACGCTCATGAAACAAAACACACAATATTATTTGATCAAACCAAGATAGTAACCAGGGAAAACAGATGGCAACTAAGGGAAATCAAGGAGGCCTTAGTAATACCCCGTTGTCCAAAGAATTTTAATAATAATTTTGGCATACATATCAACAAAATTTGGTTGACGGCCATAGATAAAACAGAAAGAAAGCACAGGAACATTACGTCATCTGTGCTGCAATGCAGTGATTCTGCATCAGTGACGCAGCAGTGCAGCAGAATTTTGGCAGGGTTCACCTCCAACTGCCTGCCGACATATAAGCAGACAAGCTGCAATAAGCTGTCTTTGAAGACGACCACGACAAGGTGGTCGAAACGTTGGTTATTTTAAAAAATTTGACGCGGCAAAAACCGGATAGACAATATATTATAAACATTTCTTCTATTGATAGAACTGCGCAAATGTAGTTTTAATACGTTACAACTAGTTTAAGATTTATAATAACTTTATTGAATTTTCATCTCCTGACTAAAGCTTTAAATGGATTTTTCAGTTTTTTCGTGACTTCTGGAGACTATACATAACCAATGCCACGCTTTCCGTTGACACGTTCTTCTTTCTTAGTGGCCTTCTAGTCAGCTATGTATTTTTGAAACAAATGAATAAAAGCAAGGATTCTTCTTTTAACATTCCACTGTATTACTTTCATCGATATATCAGGTAAGAATTATTTGGTGCCAACTTTATTTTACATTTTGAAACAAATTTCTAATCTTATGCCAAGATACTGATCAGTCATTTGTATATAGCACATAAACATGACATTAATACTGCAATTTAGCTACTAGATAGAAAAATCTTAGTGTATAACTTGGACAGAACGCTGTTATCGTGCCACATAGATATGAGTCCAGGGGATTGTCATTTCTAATTACTATTTGTTATCTACAAATACAGAGCAGCAATTTACAATAAACATAACAAAGTCATACATATACAGAAATTGTCTGATTCACATTTCTGCATCATCGATGCTATAATCCTGGAGGTTGTAATACTCCTTAACCGATAGTCTTTATTTTAAACTCTCTACAGCTTTTTAATGAATTTTAATGCCTTCATAGCCTCTAAATTTTGCATTACATTGCCAACTTGCCCTATTCTGAATCTTTCTTCTATTCTCGCTGATATGTCAATCAACTCTTATTTGGAGTTCGGAAACTTTGGAGTATTGCTAGAACTACACAGACCCATGTGAATAAAAAGTAAGTACTTTATCAAAATTCACACTAATGAGAAAGTATAATAATTCTAAAGCTTCCATGCCTAATATGTCTATTATTGTCATAGAAAGCGAAACAACAGAGGCCAAATGTCACTTTAGCGGACAAAAATCGCTGCAAGTGTCACTCTACAAACACCGGAAGTGTGTACGAGGGAAGGGAAATGACTTGTCTACACCCCTCCCTGCCTAGAGTGCAGTGAAATCTCAATCTTATTTCTAGCTTTAACACTTAAACGTTCTTATTGTTGCTCTTGAATTGAATATTTTCTGAGATTACGTGGATATTCAACTCAATGAAAACTTAACCTTCTTCGTAAGAACAGAAATCTAATGCATCACTACCCGCATAGCTATTTTGTTCATTTCAACTCCGGCATATAATCGTGTTATGTACACTCTTTGAGAAATATAGCTTTGTTGACAGTGCGTTGATTTTCGACTGTTTGGCATGAATAGTGGAGTAGATGTTGCCTTTGGGTCTGCTCCGTCAGTTTTACTCAGAAATTATTCTGTGTTATGTAACAAGTTTCAGCAATAATGTTAGATAAACATGAAATCCTAAAAGTAATAAAAGATTTATTGTAGCAACACGCACAAAGGCACAGTTGCAAGTTTACCTAGCAAAGCAAAAAATGAAATGAAGGTGACGTGTAAAAACATGTCCACATATTAGACAAATCATTAGAGGGGCTTATTTAAACATTAATTCACCCATTTCATTCTTCTTCCGATATAACCTAACTAGATAAAGGGACATTAATTAAAAAAGAAAGCTAATTCGAAGCGATATTTTCATTGCATACTGGGAATTTTGAGATGCTTTGAATGTTCATAGCAATGTTAGGGAAACAACAAATACAATTTGTTAGACAGCATTTTTGCACATTATAAAGCGGCAAAAGAGAGAGAAAAGAATGGTTGTGGACTGGAGGGTCATAAATCTTGAGGTGGTAGATGGAGGGCTAAGTCTCACTGTTATTAAGTTACGAGCATCTGAAATTTGAATTTACTATGTTGCTCAGTAAAGTGAATTAAAAATCTCACCTTCCATGTAACGTCTACTTTATGTTTTTGTTAGGCAGTAGAAAAGTTTGAAGCTTCTTCAGTGCACATGGCTATGTTTGTACTTATACTTTTCCGTCTTCAGTGCGTAACTCATAAACTTTCCCGTTATCTCAGGTTTACCTTTAAGTAAAGGGTAACCAAAATGTACTCATGAGTATGCATCTACCTAAGAAGAGAATGAGTTTGTAAAACTGAGAATATACTGCCATACACTCCTATATTTTGGACGGTTGGATATTCTCTACTCTGCTTGCACTACTTAAGAATGTCATCAGAATTTAGTACATACTCCATCCGTTTTAGTTTTATCAAACAGAATATTTACTTAAAGAGTGACGTAGATGATACATACAGCTAGCTTTAGGCAAAAACATGAGCAGTTACCAGAAACAGAGTTCGATTCGGAAAACTTTGGAAGCATTCGCTGACACTGCGTTCACAATATATACTTTGTAAAGATAGAGTCAAACTGAAAAGATCAGTGATTTGAATCCCGGCTATGGCATGCAGCTTTCAGTCTGACTTTAACTTTCCATACTTTGGCCTACACAGGGCTAGAGTGAAAGAAGAATTAATTTTTCCAATATACCCTTTTATAACATCCTAGCTTCATTTCAAAGCTATGCTATAGATAGGGTGAAGCATTGCGGCTTGGCCGTATGCATGGTAGCCGAGTGGTAAAACGCATGTGTCTCATAAGTGGACCAACATGAGTTCGAATCCTTGGTGTACATGTTTCTTTGGAACCTATATTAGAATGTGCATAATACACATTTCGTTTTCCTAAAATAAAAAAGATAAAAATAATATCTGGATTTGAACTTTTGTGGGTCTAGCTTTTACATACTTGTCTATAAGTGCTCGGCTCTTTGTGCATATTTAGTAACTGAAACTCAATTATGAGTCAATTATGAGACTCAATTCAATTATGAGACTCAATTTTTCACACACATTACTGTGTGCGTAAAAGTAAGGAGTCTCTATGTGAATAAGCAGGAATCATATGAAACAATACAAAATGTATGGATATTATTATTATTATTATTATTATTATTATTATTATTATTATTATTATTATTATTATTATTATTATTATTATTATTATTATTATTATTATTATTATTATTATTATTATTATTATTATTATTATTATTATTATTATTATTATTATTATTATTATTATTATTATTATTATTATTATTATTATTATTATTATTATTATTATTATTATTATTATTATTATTATTATTATTATTATTATTATTATTATTATTATTATTATTATTATTATTATTATTATTATTATTATTATTATTATTATTATTATTATTATTATTATTATTATTATTATTATTATTATTATTATTATTATTATTATTATTATTATTATTATTATTATTATTATTATTATTATTATTATTATTATTATTATTATTATTATTATTATTATTATTATTATTATTATTACTACTACTACTACTACTACTACTACTACTACTACTACTACTACTACTACTACTACTACTACTACTACTACTACTACTACTACTACTACTACTACTACTACTACTACTGTGAGAACCATTGTCAAGCGGCCGCGGAAACGATGTCGACTTAGAAAAATATACGCTTCCAGAATCTTCCCTTTTCTCTCTCTCTCCCTCTCTCTCTTATAAGGGTGCACTATATGTTCTTGAGCGCGAGTTTTACGGTGCAGTGCTGACATGGAGGAAGAAGTGAAAGCTGGCGCGCTTTTGTTTCTGGAGTCTGGTCAATCAAGAAAAGCACAGTTCATCAAAGTAGTGTGCCCGCCTCGGTAGCGTGTCTGCCTCACATTCAAGAGGTCCCGAGTTTGATTCTCGGTCAGGGTGAGTTACTGGGATAAGGTTTTTTCCGGGGTTTTCCCTTATCCTGATAGACGATTGTCGGGTAACTCTAATCTCCATGGACCCCGGACTCATTTGAGCATCATTTCACCCATTTCATTCATCGTCCAATATGACTTAACGTTGGAGGACGTAAATTGCAAAAAAAGAAAAAAAGGGTAAAAATAGGTGTAAAATAAGCGAAGCTATGCGCGAGATATGTGGACAAACAGTAAATTGAACTCGATCTGATATTATTTTTCCCACGCCAGTTCAGATGCATTCAGATCACAATTATTATACGGAAGTAGACAGTTAGCTAATAATTAGCACCAAAATTGCTCAAAATGAAACGGCACACGTGGCAAGCTTATCATATTGGCTACTAAATGTCAGAGTATATAGCGCGTTTCATGTTTCAAAGTTGTCATCTGTGTATACGGAGTTAGGCGAAACCTATGGAATGAGGACTTTTGGGCTGAACGTTCAAGCAATCATGCCCGTATAGTATATACTCATTTTCACTTTCTCTATTACGTACAATAAAAAATGAGAACTGCTAGTGCCCAAAATATTCGATATCGAGGTTTCTTTGGTAATACCTGTTTTAGGAATGTGTAAATGTGTAGTGTTTAACGCCCGATTTTACTACATACGGCGCCGTAGGCGGTGACACTGATGATACATGAGATGAAGATGGAGCACCGGTGGAATGAGATGGCGGCGGAAACCGGAGATCCCAGAGAAAGCCCGCCCCAGCGCCGTGTTGTCCACGACAAATCTCAACTTGCGGTCTCCTGGGATCGAACCCGGGCCGCCTTGGTGAGAGCCAAGCGGTCTAACCACTGAGCCACGGCGCGGCCTTGTTTTAGGAATCCCTTGAATCTAAGATAGCATTCTTAAAATAACCTCCGTATATGTAGGTGTGTGTGTATGTGTGTGTGTGTGTGTGTGTGTGTGTGTGTGTGTGTTTGTGTGCATTGAAAGCAGCATAACTCATAAACGAAAAGCGGATTTAAAATTGGCATTTTAGTTCAGCATCGTCCAAGGATGTGAGAAACGAAGATTTTCAAGAAAATGGCTCCATCATTTCTTCCCTTTATATGAATTATTGTTAAAATATTTTGATTTTCTAAAACATTTCCTCAATTATTTTGGTTAAAATAGTAATGTTTAAGATATTCTGAAAACAAATAAAATACAAATGAGAACTTATTGGGAATTTTCTCAGAAGTCGTCTTCATTTTTGCATGACAGAAGTTGAGAATATACAAAATCCTACTGCAAGAAAATTTTATATATATGTATATATTTATATATATATTTATATTTTTATATAAGCAGGCATTAAGTGTGTACTTCAAGGTGATTTAAACACTTTTGTGTTTATAACACTTTTTTCTCCTAGGTGAAACGTTTCAGGGATCTCATTTGTGATATGTTTGAATGTTCCACTCGTCCTTATACTATTCTAATTGGAAAGTCCTCATTTTTTATCTTTAGACCATGCAAAAAGAACGAGTATTAAAGACATCACGTAGCGACCAACTTTATAAGATTGGACTATCGCTTAAGGGACCCTGGGACTGAAAAGTAGCCCAAAAAAATACAAATTTTAGATTTATGCATACAAAGGTTCCCCAAACGTTCCTTTATTGAATTATGGCAAGTTTATTTTATTTCCGCTATTTTTGAAGGTCTAGCACAGAGTTTAAATTTTTGGAGCGTGGCCACTTTTAAACGCCCCCTTTCTTCTTTATCCAGCATGATGGCCTCTTTTTGCAAATTCTGGTCTTTATCCGCAGCTTTTTATCTAAAACTGCGTTCCAATCTTGCCGCACAGCTTAGTGCTGTTATCTAGAGACAGTTTGGTAAACTATTACTGTGTATTCAATACAAAGTGTTTAATCAGAAAACATTCAAATAGAAATGCCACATAAAAAGTCAGCAGCACACCTTGAGTATTTTGGCACCTAAGAACATACAAAACAGTTCATAATATTTGTAATTACTCTTTGTTATTTGCAATAAACTTAATATTTGTAGACTTATGCTTGCTTTGATTGCCTGTGTTTGCTCCAATGTATAATGGCGACTTCCATGAGAGAAATGTGCTTTTGTTTACAGTTTAAGTAAAGAAATGGGTGTATGTGCAAGTTATTTGTTTTTTTATGTAGTGTAGTGTATTGGAAACTATATAAACGGCATAATTCATGCTGTTTCATCATGTTGTCGTAAGCCGGTGAATAGAAATAAAGAAAAGAAGGAAGTTGTAAGAAAACGTGCTGCAGCTCGTTGGAAAAGCAAAAATTGGGAGATTTCCATTTCATATGTACAGTTGGACATAGTTGGACAATGGATATAGATGAACATGCTACTGCTATTCAAACTATATGTGTAAAAGCCAGAAGGAATTTGCAAGATTTCAAGAACTAGATGCAAACTGTGAATAGTACATAGGGTAAATAGTAATTTAAATATACCCTGTCTCACGCTAGTTTAATCCTGCTGTACATAGCAAGGCGGAGCTGACTCAACTCACCACGTGCTAGACGCTACATGACATATATCAGCGCTAACTTCTAGACAATAAATAAATAAAGTTAATAAAAATAAAAAGAATAAACAGAATTTTTCAGTCTGACTCTATCTTTCCGTACTTTAGTCTACACACGGCCAGTGTGAAAGAACAATTAATTTCCATTAATTGACCTAATAGTGGTTAAGTATAAAGCCGGGGCCTTAAAGTACTTACACGTTGTAAGTCGCCACTAAGGTAATTGTCTCATGTGTCTGTGAGAACTCCTAAGTGGTTTACCGGGAAAAACACGAGTAGGTTGGAGAATTGAAAGTCATGTCGGCACGTTGGCCATAGTAGCTCAAGGGTTAGAGTGGCTGGACGGCAACCAGAAGATCTGTGGTTCAAATCCCGGCTATGGCATTGAATTTTTCAGTCTGAATCTGTATTTCCATAAATAAACTTAAGTTATACACATTAACGTATTACATTTTAGAGTTAGTTCATTTCCGAAAACATAATGATGAACTTTACTGCGTATAGCACTTTTCGTAAAATCGTCGTATTTCTCCAGGCGCTGTTTGCATTTACGTTATTTTTCCGGTGTACTTAGAGTTTCGGATTCTTGTTCCATTCTAACACAATGTACACTCCCTTCGAAAACACCAAGGAGATTACCAGTTTCTTTCTGAATGTTTTTTTATAGACCATTCTTGAATTCTTGCTTTAAGCACCGCAAAACAATGCGCGATCATTCGCCTCTCGCCACTTTTTAAAGATTTGCCTCGATTTTGTTTCATTTCGGCTGAAGCACTGGCCTGTTCCATGATGAAAAGCTTACTGGTTTTACATGTTCTTGGGCCTGTGAGGTCCGAGAGATGTACAGGAACTACAGTGTTAAACATCAGAAGCAACTCCACACTGTAAACAATAACATATTAATCAGCATTCAACTCGATACAGACCTCGATGCGAGAGAGCTGCCTGGTATAGCAATGCAAAAGTATTGCCCATATAATAGCAGTGTCCTTTAGTAATTGTTAAATAAAATGTAGGTTAATATACCATAATAATTTAATAGTGTGTATAGTTACACCTGTCTTCTGTCTAATCTGTATATAGTATACAGAACACATATACATGGAATGAAAAGCATGAAGATAAAATGTGGGGCTATTACGTTTATGAAAATCGAAACATTTGCTTACTTTTCTGTCTCCGAAATTAGCTCGCACAGAGCAGTGATCAGAAAACTACTTACAGTTCTGTACTTAATGGAGGGATTTATCGTACGCATGCTGATACAAGAAAATGCCCATTAACTTCGCTAAACCAATCAACAAGTTAACCGCTTTCTGACCCAATATCTCTGTCTGTCTTCCCGTCCAGATATTTACAACAGGATTAAACTAGGTTGAGACAGATTATAGCAGACTATTCATTATTGAAAATAACGAAGTTTGAATACCAGTGTACATAGCAGTAAAAATGGCAGTGTAACTAATCTGCAGAACAGTGTAAATAGTATGCAGGACAGTGTAATTACAATTTTTGGTGCATATTTTTATAAAAATTGATTTTTTTTCCACTTTACATTTTAATACGTTATTTGTTCCCATCGCATTAGTTTTAGAGCTTGTGCTCTGAATTTTGTTCAGCATATGCTCCACATCTGGATCTACAGCTTCAGTCTCATGCTATAAAATTTAAGACTTGGTTTGACTGTAATAAAACTTTAAATGCAAAAATGTACTAAAAATTTAAACCAATGTACTACATAATTAAAAATAATTTGCCTAAAAGACTGAAGTTGTTTATACAGTTAGTAGGAATTAAAAAATAAGTTACTCCACTAACATGTTTATTGATACACAGGCATTAACTTTAATATTGCCATGAACTTTAATTAAAATAAAAAAAATTAATTCCTTCAAAACTAATGTTTAGAAATTACTAAAAATTGGTGTGGTTTTTTCTAATATAAAACACGTTAGGCATGCAAAGCTTGAAGTTTGTAGGCACAGAAATATATAAAATAGAAATTTCATTTCCAGGTTCCTTTGAAGCCTACTATATTCCCATATTCCCTTGCACTTAGAAGAAAATTACCAATAAGGTAATATCTACAAAATTTTGTCTCAATTAACATGAAAGCGATAGAGGAATAATATTTTGTAACATAGTTCGTACAGAAGATCATGTAACTGTTCCAAATCACAGTTTTCATTGATACCATTCAATATGTAACACGTAAAAGCTTAACAGTTTAACCTCAGTATCAATGTTCCCTATTTTAAATAAAATCGTATTCTTTAACATTCAACCTTGGCTCTAATTCTCTTTCAGGTTGACACCTCCTTACGCCATAGTGATTATGATTCAGGGCACACTAATACGATATATGGGTACAGGTCCCATGTATGATACCTTCGTAACGGCCATGACAGCACCTTGCAAAACACACTGGTGGACACAGTTACTTTACGTGAATAATTATGTGGAACCAGCGAAAATGGTGAGTGTAAAATTAAAATACTTTTTTAAAGAAATATTATCAAGACCGTAAGAAAGTTGGTGACATTAGATCTATTCTTGCCTAAATTGAATATTTATACTTTTAATTCAAACGGAATATTATTGCCGCGCGTGGGCCTTCATTTCGTAATTTTATGACTTAATAAAATAATATTACTATCAGATTTCCAAATTAAGTTACGTGCACTTAAATTACGAATGAGTTAGGACTACCAGTTAACTATTTTTGTTACAAGTGAGTAATACTTTGTTGTGATCTCATGTTGAGAAGTCGAAAAACTAATTTTCAAATACTCATAAATGCGATCAACTTTGAAAAGCTTAGCGTACAACTAATATTAAGCATTTAATTCAACAAAAATAAAACTTAAATTTAATTCTTTACCTCATTCTTGGAGTTCAATGTAGATTAAAAAATTACTGTGCTTACGATATCGCTCATAAGTATTTTGACAAAACTATTTATTAACATTTCTTTACTTATGGCAGCGATGGGTTACTTATACAATATGTAACTTCCACTACAGACGACAATACATACGTAGACACTTCTGGGGATAGTGTAGTGTATGTATGTCAAGAATAAAACACAAACCCACAGCTTATAAGTGTTTGAACAACATATTTTGTAGAGAAAGATTAAATGTGCTTTTTGGGAGCATGGCAACTAATGTTTTTTTGCGCAGCCTTTGCTTTTACAACAGCCACACTTTTCTGATATGGAAGCAATAAGATCCTTAATTGAACCATCAGAAACGCTTTGTATCCACATTCCATGTGAAATTTCAAATTCCGCTGTATTGGAAAACTTGACTGTTCTGACACATCTGTCCAACACCTTCCACATATGTTCGATTGGTTTCAAGTCTGGACTTGGCTATGGCAAAAGATAAATTCTGTTTTGTTATTGAAGGTAGTCTATTACACAATGACCACGACGTTTTGGATCATTATCTTGCTGAGAACATTTTCGGGGCATCTTTTTGTTAGCATGTGGTACATATGTTTATCCATCTTCCTGTAGTTGGGACGCTTCATCACATCACCTATACGCACTAAAGCACCTACAACGTGAGTGGAGAAACACGCCCATATCATGACATTCACCCTCCATGTTTAACAGTCGGAATCTGGTAGCGCGAATTGCATCTTGCCCCCTTAAGTCGATGAACATATTGAATACCACCAGAAGACATCAAATTAAATACAGTCTCATCGGTGCATAATACTTTTGGCCATTGCTGCTCTGTTCAGGGACCATTTTCCTTTGAAAAGGCAACACTGCCCTCCGTTGGGAGGACGTATGAAGGGTTTCTTCCATAGGCGATGACCTGGCAAATCAACATCCTTTAATCTACTTTTACAATAGTTACGTAGACGTCTATGGCATAATTTTCTCTCAAATCAGCACCATTGATTGCCTTCTAATAATTCGATCTATTTTCTTGGATGTTTTTCTAGGTCGATCCGGTCATGATTTCTTGTACACATCGTCACGGACCTGGTAAAGTTTGTTGAGACAGATACAAGTTGTCTAGATAGATGAAAATTACGAACAGCCTCAGCTTGTGATTTCCGTTCTTTTAAAGTACGTATTACAGCCTCCCGGAGCTTTACACTGTGGAGGTGCCGGGGGTTGAGGTGCTGGCAGAGTATTTAGTGAATGATTTACAATTCATCTGAAATACATGCGAAGTAATGCTCAGAAAGAGAAATTTAAACAGGTTTTGTCAACAGACTTTTGAGCCCGCTCTTCTATGCTATTATCCCATTTAGAATGCCTAGATATGTTGACTCTGCTGTGTTGTAGTTCACACTGCCAGCCACCGGCACCCTGGTACATTACTCTTTGGTCGTTTGTGTGAGTACTCCAAAAGGAGATCAATCAGGCTTTGTCAAAACACTTATGAGAACTACTGTATCTGTCTTGGTAAAATTACTTAAGAAGTATGTTGGAAGGAAGCAAGTGTAGTACTTAAAAATTTCAAGTAGTATCTATAATATATCACGCTTAATTCCTTGTACTCGTATTTTAAAGGAATTGTGTAAATAAGTTAAAGGAAAGCTTACCTTCCTGTTTCTACAATAAATATTATTCAGTGAAATTATACGACTAAGCCTTTTTGCTCTGTATGTGGACGATGCTTAACTTTGGCTATTCTAAAAATATATTGACAAACCTGCATCCCTTTTTATTGTTCAGTTTATACCCCAACTTCAACTTTACTGGTCATATCAGCGGCCTTACCTACAAACAAATTGTCTATAGATAAAGGTGTCAACTTATATACATTGTGTTTTCTGTCTTAGGCCTTTTAGTAAATTAGATCACACAGACACAAACTATCATTCATGTTCCGCGCTCTGAGGAGGATAGGCAAAGACCTTGGTTAAAGAAAAATTGCTACTCCCTAGCTAGGAATCGAGCTACGCACTCCTCGCACAGTAGGCAGGTGCTACACCAATGGGACCAGCCAAATCGTATGTGGATTGTTAATGCCAGGAGATGTTAAGCACAAGGAATCTATCAGTCTAGAATGTAATAAGCTAAAAGCTAAAGTAATGCGATCCAGTACATCGAGAAAAGATCTCCTCTGTTCAGACTTTAAACTAAATAATAACACTATTGAAGAGGTAAAGTCATATATGTTTCTTGGAATAAACTGATGTCATGGGCTACTCATATAGATGATATATGCAATACCAGCACTAAATCTACATACTCCAGAAATGTTCACAGTTACAAAGACAGTAGTCTTGGCGATTTATCCATTTGGATGTACATATCCACACTTTAGTTATGATTGAAATATGAGACGAAACTGCAAACAGTAACATGCACAGATTGTTAATTATACAGTACAAGTGCATCGGATTGATTTATAAGCTATAAGTAAAGGAATTGTGCAGGGAGACATTCAAATATCAAAATAAGTTTACAGTCCATTCTGCTAATGTGTGTAAAACTATACTATATGTAGTTGATAGGCTTGCATTTATACGAAAAATCAAATTTGTAGCTATAATACAAAAACAATGCTGATTATCGCATATATAATATTCGAAAATGTGTTAGTGAAACAGATATTGATGTCATGGGCATTAAATACTTTATATAATAAGAAACCTAATTAGATTGAAACTTCAACTGATATATTAAAGTCAAGATTTAGAAGCAAATTAATAGAATATTTTTGATATTGTGTAATATATATATATAGCTTAGAGAAATTACGAACTATTAAGTAGCTTTTATACTTACAGTATAAATCAAACATAAAAACTGATAAACTGTATTAATACACTATTTTATTATTATTATTATTATTATTATTATTATTATTATTATTATTATTATTATTATTATTATTATTATTATTATTATTATTATTATTATTATTATTATTATTATTATTATTATTATTATTATTATTATTATTATTATTATTATTATTATTATTATTATTATTATTATTATTATTATTATTATTATTATTATTATTATTATTATTATTATTATTATTATTATTATTATTATTATTATTATTATTATTATTATTATTATTATTATTATTATTATTATTATTATTATTATTATTATTATTATTATTATTATTATTATTATTATTATTATTATTATTATTATTATTATTATTATTATTATTATTATTATTATTATTATTATTATTATTATTATTATTATTATTATTATTATTATTATTATTATTATTATTATTATTATTATTATTATTATTATTATTATTATTATTATTATTATTATTATTAGTAGTAGTAGTAGTAGTAGTAGTAGTAGTAGTAGTAGTAGTAGTAGTAGTAGTAGTAGTAGTAGTAGTAGTAGTAGTAGTAGTAGTAGTAGTAGTAGTAGTAGTAGTAGTAGTAGTAGTAGTAGTAGTAGTAGCAGTAGTAGTAAATGCAAACGTAGCGAGGATAACATTCGGTTGTTCCCTATTGTGTGTCTATTGATACGTAGAAGTTTTTGTTACACACGCGGTATACAATTAGCAGAAATGCCCGGGCACGGATAATGGTAAGACAAAGATTCACTCGAAATTTTGTAAGTAAGGTAACAAGTGTTTTAACATGTCAGTAATCAGAAATCTTTAAAATCGCGATAGTAAAAATGACAATGATTCTAAAAGACAGATTAATTTTAGAACAGAATTTAATACTCTGTATTAACCATATATAATTTCTTCGATTGTTGCAAGTCACAGTATTTCAGTTTTATTTATCAAACTTGATAATATTAAAACCATGAACCGATATTTTCACTCTAAAGAAATATTAGCAGAAGTCAATGAGTCCCGAAATCATCCATAGTACATTGAGACCATCTTTTCGCGAAACCACCAGCCGTGTATCAAACATTCAATATAAATAAACGTTGATAGTAATCAGTAACAGTGGAAAGAAGGCAGTTTCAGAAAGATTATTTTCAATAAAAATATACCTCAGCTTTACCTAGTATATATACAGGGTGTTCATTTTTATTCGTTATTTCCTGCCCTCCGATTGAGCAACAATGACGTCATAGTTGACTAGTGAGTCTATCTTGAAATGATAGTGCCCTCTACGGAGAAGAAGTAGTAAATTTTGCGGAACAGTAAGCAAATTACAGCGCTCTGTGTGTGGTTGCACTGATAACTAATACAACCAGCTTCCCCTGAATGTGAACACAGACCACCGCGTCTTCAAGGTTGAATGCTACTCTTCTACCGGCATTAAAATTGGTGTGATGTATAAATTTAGTTTAAACCGCTTAATAGAGGAGTTCATGCAACGATATCCAGCATTCAGACAAGTACCTCGGAGCATAATGTTAAAGATGTCAAGGTAACGTCATACTGACATACTTTATCAGTATACGATATAAATTTGATGTCATTCTCACCCTTAATTAAATGTCTGTTAATGCTGGTGTCCTTATGTCTTTTAAAATCAATAGGTGCATCAAACATTTCCAAGATACAGGATCAGTTACTCTCAAAAAGAGAGACACTGGACGCTATAAAGTGACTGGTTCCAATCTAGAAGCAATAAATATCACGACAGAAGGGCCTCAAGCATACCTTCTCGCAATACAGACAGTGTTTAAGGGGAAGAGAGAAAGGGAACATAATAAAATGGACACATAAAACTATGTACCAGAGATATTTTTTTGTTTTGTTTAGACTTGAATAAAAGCTTTGTACATACTGTAACTTATTTTACATTCCTAGAACTTGTTCTGATAATTTTCTGGTTTGTAATGAAGTTACATGAGAAAACTGTGGCTGATAGAAAAGAAATGAAATCAAATTAAATATTTCTATTTTATGTGACAGGTTTACAATATGCATATACGTCTACTATAACAGAAAAATAGATATTGATTATGAAATAAGTGTCCATTGACTTATCATTTCGTATATTCTTCCTGGTATACTTATATGACTGCAGAATTAGCTTTGCAGTGCATTGCAATGCAGAATATAGTTTTTTTTAAAAAAAAACAGTTATCGTATCTACGCACCAGGCTAAATTACGCACATTTACATTACGCGGGCAGAACCACCTCTCAAATAGTATATTTAGCTGCCAGTGGAGGGAGGCCTCAAAGCTGCTGTCAACACACCTAATATGATCGCAAGCCGATAGGGGAATCGTATATAAACTCGCTGTTGATGACGTCAAATTTTGCGCGGTAAAACTACAGATAAATATGAGCACCATGTATATATGCTAGGTAAATATACAACATATACTAGTTCACCCGGCGAACTTCGTACTGCCACTAAGAATTGTCTGAACTTATCTATTAGAATAAAACAAATTCAGATTAGTTATTTATTCTGCAATTAGGGTGAAGTTTAAATACAACACACTTACAATTATGTTAGTCAACTTAAAACTTTCTGATAAAAAAATTTTCTGCCTTTTTGTGGTGCACAAATATATAAAGATGATGGCTTTCCGATGCGCGAACACGTGACGCATAATAAGTCTATGAGAAAAACAGCAGAACTTCAAGCTGATTCTGCAAACTTCCGACGACTGCCCTTGCAATTTATTTATGGTCACCGAAAAGGCCAAACCCATGGAAAATGTAGACGCTAAATATCGGAATACGCGGGATCAAGATATCCTCTCCTCTGTACATTCCCTTGATGATTGTTGCCTCGATGACATTATTCATTAGCTTTTTCACAGTTAGTCTCGTTCCCTTGCACAGTCGTGGTTAGTTAATGTTATGCTACATAATCACAACTGATCCTACTTTTAATTTTAAATTGTCAGGTGGGAGTCCAGCAATTATAATGAATTTTAAAACTCTGTGGGATAGCGGGCTACGCCATCCAGGTTTATAACTTCGTCAACTGATTTGTACGAAAACATCTCCCCCGGAAGAAACAGACACTCTAGCACGCAATTCTGATATGCAAACACGACTATTAACATTAGCTGCGCCTCGCTGCTCCTCAGTGCGGTCAGCAGGTGACGTAGCTCGGCGCACATTTTACTGACTTCTACGATATAATCAGGTGGTCTTCTCCTTGGTGTAGTAAAACGGTTTCCGCCAACTTCACAAAGTTACAGAGCAATTGATATAACTGTGTGTGAGTTTAATTCACGAACTCAAATTATAAAGAAGGTATTCAAAGTTTCGCGAGTATTTGACAACAATTGTCTGTGGACAAATATTTATAGTGTTGTACTGCGTTCAGATATCAATTAATTTTCTGTTTAATCTTAGAGAGGTATATTATCATGCTACTTAAAATACTTCAGTCTTGATAGCAAACAATAAACATTATTTAATATAATATGGTAAGGTAAAATATCTTTGAAAACTTTGACAAGGGGTGGAATATCTTTCAACCTTGTAATGCTTTTGTTTGTCGAAAATAAAAGAAGGTGTATGTGTTCCGTAAAATGTTGCGTGTTTACTTTTATATTCAGTTAATAACCCGGCCCATTATCACTTCAGGTCTTCTTTCTGACCTTTTAAACATTCCCTGGACATACGCAAATATTTCAAAACCAAAATTAGGTAAATCGGTTCAGCCGTTCTCGAGCTTTTATGAGACTAACAAACGTCACTTATATATGTGTTTTTGGGGAAAAAATACCAAAGCATGTTTTAAAGCAAAAGTTTGTTTGATGTGGAGTGGAATAGTTTCCTCAAAAAAGTTACACATACTGATTGAAACTATATACCAAGTTTTACTGTAAATTTTATTTTCTACATTCACATGATTTTCATACTCATTCTTACAATTTATTCTTAGAAAACAGTTTTGTCATTTGTACTGCTTGATAATCAAGATAAACATCCATTACGTATTTTTTCTAAATCATATTAATATGGTAGACTAAAACAGTCATACAAATGACCCAAAGTAATGGTTTATGGAACTCCTGCTCCTTGCAAGATTACCAAAGGAAATCTAGTAGCAATTTACCACTTGAAGAAATATGGTGTGTTGCACTTAAACTCTACGTTAGTTTATTTACCTTCTGATTAGATGGCTGCCTAACCAATAACAAACCTATACATATTTGAGGATACATACAAACAAATATCAAATTATATCTCGCCCCTGGTTTAAATGATTTTACATAAACTGCGTGTTTTATCTAGATCTATACCATTTGTATTTTAACATTTTGTCTATCATTTTAGGCTTTACCAAATACATGAAATTTATTTAAAAAGGGGAATACTTCATATTCTTTTTGCAGAAAATTCGAGACATGTGCGTTACACTTAGCAGTGTTAAACGCCTTTACTTGCCATGCACGGTACAACAAAAGGTAGAAACTGATAAACAAATATTTTGGGCAAGTACACGCTCTAGGCCTAAGTTTAGAATACATGCCCGGCATTCACCCATTATGAGACAGAGGAAAACGTGAAACAAACCAGTCAGCGTCCTGGTGCAATTCGATACGTAGACCTTCCGAATTACATTTATTATGAAAACTTAAAATAAATGGCATTTTGGTTTCAACTTACAGAAATGTAAGAAAAATAATCATTAACGAACAATTATACAAACGAGTTGCGAGGGTTTCTCGAACAATTTCTCCTCCCATCCCTGGACGATACTGAAGCTAATTACCATTTTAAATACTCTCCTCCAGGGAACGTCACCAAGTACCAGCTGATATGCAGGCCCGCAAAGCCACTGGTGAGTCGGTTGTAGGGGTCGTCACCAGGGAGCTCAAATCTTTAGCTCTTAGGCACCCCGCTCACTGTTGTCGCTCTTCATTCCGGCCAACTTAACTATTACCTGATCTCACCTCTCTTTGAACTGTTACGCCCAGTCAGGTGCAATTGTTCAAGATTTAAAGTTCCTCTCTCTAAACCTTAACTTAGTGTTACAGTCATAATTACTAGTTTGATACTTAACCGATTCTTTTTCGTTTAGTTATGCTGTTTACGGACAAATTAACTCACACGGTCACCAGTCTTCTTAATGTTGAACAATTTTGTATTACCTAAATGTACAGCTGATCAAAATAATCAGGTTTTTGTACAATCACTTTGTTAGCAACATTAGCCTCTTTCAAATATTTCATGCCTGTATGTTTCGTATATATATATGTGTGTGTGTGTATGTATGTGTGTGTGTGTGTGTGTGTGTGTGTGTGTGTGTGTGTGTGTGTGTGTGTGTGTGTGTGTGTGTGTGTAATCTGAAGGAAAATACTTAAACGTTTACAACTCCTTTTTCTTTTCCTTTTCCCTTTATTCTTTTTTTTCCATTCTCAAGAGATCAGACTATGATCTTGTGGACTTAATTCTAAAATAAACTATTAAACGTTGCTTTCACCTTTGGTGTATAATTTAATTTAAATTAATTTGGAATTAAAATATATCGTAATGAGCGTTCTATGGTTAGAAGAATAATGTAATGAATGCTATATCACATAGCATTCCTACCAGCTTGTAACGAATAACAGACTTTTAAAAATATAACTGTATTGCGTAATATATTTTATTGCTCTCAAAACCTTAATATAACAGTATGTTTATATAGTATGCAAACATAATATATTGAAACAAAAAACTTCACTTATCTTAAGAAAAATGATGTTGATGTTTCTTATTATTTGAATTAGTTTCATTTTCTACGTAAGTATGTTTAGATGTTTAATTCCGTTATATTTTCAGTGTCTTGGACAGGGTTGGTACTTGGCGGTCGACATGCAGCTCTTCATACTGTCACCCATCGTGCTTATTCCATTATGGAAGTGGTCCAGGAACTTGAGCCTGTCATTTACGAGCTTTCTCGTCCTTTGTGGTCTTGCTGTTGCGTTTTCCGTTAGCCAGATCAAGGAGTTACCAGCCAGCTTGTTATTTGCCGAGTAAGTTACGTTTCATATTGTAATACGTTTAAGTGTAACTTTATATATGCATAAGGCTTCCTTTATCGGTTGAGGAATCATGTTTTCTTTAAGCTGGATAAAAATTGACTAACTTATATATAAAATAACAAAAGATATAATAATGAAGGTAATAATAATGAAGAAAAGATAATAATGCGAGTAATGGAGAGTATATTATCCAGAAAGTCCGTTGATACCCGTTGTGTAGTGTACTTAACCCTATAATTGCTGGTGCCCAACGTAGAGTACTCTGATTATCATAAATAAATATCGGCTTCTTTATGAAAATGGTTGGTTGGTTGGTTGGTTGGTTGGTTGGTTGGTTGGTTGGTTGGTTGGTTGGTTGGTTGGTTGGTTGGTTGGTTGGTTGGTTGGTTGGTTGGTTGGTTGGTTGGTTGGTTGGTTGGTTGGTTGGTTGGTTGGTTGGTTGGTTGGTTGGTTGGTTGGTTGGTTGGTTGGTTGGTTGGTTGGTTGGTTGGTTGGTTGGTTGGTTGGTTGGTTGGTTGGTTGGTTGGTTGGTTGGTTGGTTGGTTGGTTGGTTGGTTGGTTGGTTGGTTGGTTGGTTGGTTGGTTGGTTGGTTGGTTGGTTGGTTGGTTGGTTGGTTGGTTGGTTGGTTGTTAATGATCATGGAGTTGGAGAATTTCCATTTTCCTTCAGGCCTCCCAATAACGTGTGACTACTTGTGCTGTCAGTTCTTGTCAGGGCACTACACTGGAACAGATGATCTCCGTCCGTCAATGTGCAGGTTGGGGATTCAAAAATATTAATCCTGTGTAGATGAGCGCCAAACAGTCGTGGCCAGTAGTCAGTCGGAAGATGGCAACAGTACTGCTTCCTGGGTAGTCTGGGATGGGATTTTTACTTCCTAGTAGAATTTTCCATTGCTTGTTGGTACTTTTTTCTTTGCATTCTCCTTTCCAGAATAAGTTGATTCTATTGTTTATATGTAGTTTTGATGTGTGGAATGAGGTTTTTTGTTGGCAGCTTTGTTTTATTTGTGTTCCTTTTTTGCCAAGGAATCTGCTATTTCATTGCCTGTAATTCCACAGTGGGATGGAATCCACTGGAAGCGTATTTATTTTTTTTAGACCTTCCAGTATTCGTAATGAACTGTAAATTTCAAGTATTCTATTGTTGTTAGGGTACATTGAGGATAGGGTCTGAAGTGCTGATTTAGAATCGCTTAGAATCACTGCTTTAGAGAAAGAGTTCACATGGTTGAAGAGTTGTTTCAGCGAGGTGTTGATTGCTTCTAATTCTCCATCATAGTGGGTTGCTATTGTGCCCAAACAGATGTAAAAATGGAAGATTTTACTATGTATTCCTGCTCGAGCATTACTTTCTTTGTCAAATAGGGAGCCGTCTGTGCATATGTGTAGCCATGAGTCTTGTGGATAATAAGTTTCAATTGTTTCTAGAGCAAGCATTTTAAGGTTTCTGCACTTACATCCCTTTTTGACTCTATATTTTGCAGAAGGTTTACTCTGCTATTTATTTTAAGTTGTGATAGAGGGCAGCCTGGAAGTGGGAGATATTCAATTTTGTTTGTGTCTTTAAGGTTGTGTATTCTCTGTAGGTTATAGGCTTTCTGCATAAATCCTTCTTATGTTTTTAAGGTCCTTTCTCTGCTTTTGTAGTTCTTCCAGTGTAGTTTTTCATTTAGGAGGAGATTCTATTCTTCCATTTCATATTTAATTGGCAGGTTATTTGTAGCAATTTGCATTGCAGTAATTGGTGTTGATTTGATTGCTCCCATTATTGGTCTGAGTGCTTGGTTCTGTAATGTTTCACGTTGTGCTAGTTTACTTTCACTTGCTGTATCACCTCGCTTCCATAGAGGAGTGCTGGTTTGATGTAACTTTTATAGGTGGTGTTGAGTGTATTACAGAGGACCCCCATTTGCTGCCAGCTAGTCTTTTGAGTGTTGTTAATCTCTGAGATGTCTTTTCTATGGTTTCATTAATGTGGGTTTTCCAAGATAATTTAGAATCGAGTGTTACGCTTAGATATTTATAATTTTCTGTTTCTGTTAGTTGCTCACCTTATGAAAATATAGGGAATGGAAGTCAAGAAAGAGCTTAACAGCAAAGTTGCATCCACTTTTACAGTCGCCCTGAGAATGTTGGTATAAATGCATACGCTGCAAACAAAAGGTTATTGCAGCTCCTCATATGCAAAACAAATTAATCAATTAGATATCGTGCACTTTTTATAAGGTCAACCTACTTTACAATTTTGGCAAAACCTGCAGCTAAGGAGATAAAGGACATTTTTCCGCTGAAAACATACCAGGCAAATTGACTAGTTTCCGAAGTATCAAGAGAAATTGATCAACAAGATGAAGTAAATTTTGGGGAATATCCTTTTTCGATGATCATATGAATCAATAACAGGAAATTGAATGCACAACTGGAAAGGAGTGCTTCTCTCAGATGGGAAAGTGGAAATGTGGTGGCTTGTGCTTATAGACTTAGAATGGAGTAATAAGAAGGACTGGTTTAGCATCTGGTCTGTCGATGATGTGGACCATAAAAATGATCTAAAATGAACGGCCATGCTGAAGAATATGCCACTGCAGTCAAGCTTAGAACAGCGAGCATTTGATAACGATGGTTCAGCGTCCCAAGATGTCATTAGGAACATGGAGAATGTTAAGAAATAGATGGCATCTTGCTCTCAAGTTGTAAGAATGAGAGATCCAACTCAGTTTCTGCTTATATAAGACAGCTAAGCTTATTTCTAGCAAATCAAGATATAAGTCTGATACTAAGATAGGGTACGAAATGTCGTAAGGCCCATAACATTTTGCGGAAGTTTTCTCAGTGGGAAAACGAAAATGATTCTTCTTTCAATTCTAAACACGGTCCAAACAACCTCAAAGATGATGTTGGGGCAAATATGTTTGCCCATAACTGCAACTTATTGCAAAATCATCCAGAACTGATTACGATGAAAATCCTGGTCTTGGGATTTCAGTTATTTGGTTCATTAATTTGAAAACCCACAATTAAACCACATGAGAAAGAGTAGGTAGCGGAAAGAGATAAAGGCAGGTTGTTGAGTAGAGTATTATTCATCGAAATCCGCAGGAGGTACATAAGCAAGTTTTCAGTCTTGGACCAACGCAGTTTCTGCCCATATCCATGCTGTCGCCATCTGTTGCCTGTAGAAGCAACTGGAGAAGCAATTTGGTAACCAGAAGGAGGATGCTGGTGCTGCCCTAGTTCAGAGATGGAAGGTTTGTATGAAAATCTATGAATGAATATATATATATATATATATATATATATATATATATATATATATATATATATATATATATATGGAAATCTGGTTGGTAGCGTTTCGAGCTAGGAGTAGCCCAAATACCTTATCAAGCCAGCAATGACCAACAACAGTAAAACCGTAGCTTTCATACCAAATATGGGTTGAACGGGTTTGCAGATGACATGACAAAGTGTGTTAGAAGCTTTAGAAGAAAAGCGAAAAAGATAATGAATTAATAAAATAAATTTAAAGAATGAATAAAAATACCTGAATTAGTGAGTAAAATCCAAAATTCTCATTGGATTCTAATGCAGTCCTACAGCAGACAGCTTAGAATACCTTATTTTCAATAAGTCTTTGGAGTATAGGAATTCCTCAAGACCCACTTAGCGCACCTGATTAGTCCACCATGCTATTGCCACTGAAAAAATTGCAGTCGAAGGTAGATGCTAGATGACATTTGTATACTTTCGCTTAGCATTTCTTATATGTGCATAGACTTAGCTCACGAAGGAATGCTTTGACATTAAGAGTACTCCAGGAGCATTTGCTAATGGGTAATATTGACGTAACTGGAATTGCATTTGCACCTACACATCTAAATTTGAGACCTATTTAGCGCCAATTGTACGTGAAATTTGAAGTTCCGCTTTCTTTCACGAACTTTATGAAACGAACTTGCATAGCAATGAAGCACAGAAAATGTCGATATTTTAGAGCATCTAGTTTCAAAAATGTATAACAGAATGTGTAAGAATATCTTGTCAGTTTGTTTAACGTCCTTTAACCGGGTGTATCATGTCAGACGATAAGTGACTGAAATAGAATAAAACAATGCTCAAATATGCCCAATGTTCATAGAACTCCATTTTTAACCTCTATTCATCTCTTAGCACAAGCAGAATTCGGATAAGCACTCTAACGCAAATGTGGACTTATGCACCTATTCAATTTGAGGAGGACACACTACCACCCACATCACAACACTGTTGAAGGACGAATACGAGTAATGAAAATGCCTTTAGTAATTTTATGCCAAGAAATAGAATGCAGTCAGTATTGTCTCTACATTTTCACGGAGTTTTACCGATTATACAAAAACAATGGAGCAATTACCTCTTCCACTTCAAATTCCTTTTTGTATAATTCGAGTTCTTTCTCAAACACATTTTTGGTTTGATGGCAATCGCTTCATGTGTAAGGAATCCTAAATAACTTCATATTTCTAAGGTTCCATACTTTTCTCAATCATATTAAAAGGTTTTGGATTTTTTGTGTTCGTCCTCATGGTAGTAAGACGTTATATGGTCTACTTGCTGCTTAGATGTAATGACCAAGTTTGCTATGAACTAAATTCATTTGTGACTTGTAACTTTCACTGTCACTTCCCTAATATAGTTTAGTCCAGTTCTTACTAACACTTTCCTGACTCTGCATAGCGGTAAAATGAATCATGCTCAAAGTCATCTCTACTATCTAGTGCCGGACATTGTATTTCTCTAATCATTCGTAATATCAGCATTCACTGAAAATCAAAACCTCCAGAGGAATCTGATTATCTCTCGATAGTACTTCTGGAATTTACGACGGGTAGTATTGCTGTTCCGTGTCCTTAATCTCTGTTTACTCCTCCCCCAGCCAGTCGGTCGGTGGGCGATTTACGAGTACATAGGATAGGCGAGGCCCATAAGTACGTCACTACATAAACGTACGTACCAATTTACAGGAAATCGAAAACGCTTAAATTTCAAAAATGTTATCCAGTTACTCTAAAGGCAACAAAAAATTTGAAGAATTCTCCTTTTGAACCCTGGTAAGGGTGTCTGTGCTTTATTTAGCTTAGCAAACGTTATATAGCAACAAATGGTAACCACTACACAACGGTCCTGCGCCTTGGTGTAGAGAACTGGAGCGTTACACTCCGGTTCCCTGTCACTGGATGGCCCCGGTTTCGATCCTACCTAGTTGGAGTGCGGATTTTAAATTCCGGATATAGGACCAGTTCACACTCAGCATCATGAGGAGTTTCAGTAGATAGGGAAACCTTCTAAAAGAGTGTCAATTTTCCGGCTGGAGGTGTAAAAAATGCTGACCACCTCTATTTCCTGTATCGGTTCGATGACCATCCACTTCTGCGTATTTGTGAGTGAGGCCGGCAGTAAGGTTGGCAGGCCCAGGTGCGATCAGGGCTGTTAAGGCGTGAATTACTTTATTACGTATAGTAACTAAAACTAAATTCTCAGTACCACCCGAAACCAGGCCAAGACATACTCACCATACTATCATAACAAAGTATAATGCCTGAAGGAAAATAACTGAGTATATTAATACAGTTTACTATGAGTACGACACTGATTGTAATTAATATACATATAATTTATATTAATAAGGTTAAAATATATATAAAATTAAATTATACTTTGCAGTCCTGATACAACAAGGCTTCAGTACTTTCCAACGCACACACGTTTTACTCCTTGGCTGATTGGCATAATCTCTGGATACCTCATTTACGAAACCAAGAGAAGGAAGATAACTATCTCCAAGGTAAGCTTAAGACATGCTTCCCAATATATGTTTCCAAGTAGATTATGTCTTATTTAAACATGAGTTATTACATGTTGAGCTTCTTCTAATAGGATGATTAATACATTCTGGTCATTGACTCTTGCAGGAAAACAGATCTTGAGTGGACATAGCTTTAGGGCGAAAAAAAATTAATTATAAATATTCCACAAAAGCATCTATTGAACTTTTTTGGTAATTACACAAACTAACAACTATTCTGGATTCAGCTTTCTTCTAGTTTTTGAGAATGCAGATAATTACTTATATTCACGGCTGATATTAGATGTCTTCTTGGTAAAAAAAAATTATTAGGCTGTGCTACACTTTCAATCCTGAGGCAGATTGAAATGCGATGATTAGACCACTGAGAAAGTCTTCCGCAAAACATATCAAATCTATCAGTTATCATTAGAAAGATTCAGCATTTACAAATATTTACAATAAAATTCAAATGTGGTAACAACTATAGACACATTGCATATAGACTAATGGAACATTTGTAGGTGTATTTTGCGAACACTGTTGACCTCAATAGCTTCTTTTCCATGCCAAAGTTCTGCTTTGGCAGTTGCTAAACTCAGGTTTTTCGAGGAGCATGAGCTGGAAATATCGATATGTGAAGAGAATCTAACTCAATGTGGGGTGTTATCTTCCTAGAATGTGTACATATCAACGTATGACAATAAGTGAGTTGCAAGGTTCAGTTTGTTAAGTGTTCATGAATTGAAAAATGTTCAGATCACATAGATATTTCTTCTTTATTTACAGAACATCTCTCCTTTTACTAGCTGCTAATGAATTCTCTCTAGCAAAGTAGAAATCTGAACATATGCCGGATACGTGCAGAGTTCAGTTATATGACGATAACGGAAACTAACGCTAGCTCAACAAGCAAACTTTTCTAAGACAGCACTAATGCAATAATATTGTATCGATATCCATGATTAAATCTGATCGCCAATATTACTTACAGTTTATGCTGAAAGCTTAAAATTTAGAAGTCAAGTTATAGTGAACGCTTTAATTTCTGGCAGCAGAACCCCTTCAAATAAATGCTTTCTATGTGAGAAATTCACAGTACAGTTCGGTTTTTTGCAGTACTTTAATCCCAGTGTTAGGACCTACTTCTGATATTTTCTGGTTAGCATAGGGATTTTACATTTTAGCTTTATGTGTAGTGTGTGGCTCGGATAGATACTGAGTAGTAAGGTGGGTGGCATAATTTTGTAGGGCTTAAAAATTTCTGAGAGTGATCATTACTGCACACCTGAAACACATACCTTCCTGGTAGACAAACATTTAAGCTTGGTAACTACTTTACTTGTACTTCGTTGTGATTAGCTATCTTCACCCGTATTATTACTTTTTTAATCGTGTCAATTTAATGACAGATATGCATGAGCAATTTTGGCCAAAGGTCTTTCCTGGCATTCTCTCTGCTGAATAACATTTGGAGACTTTACTGGAGAATACTACACAACAAATTCGTTTATAAATGTTCTTTAAAATATTTAGCCATCCGGCACACACACACACACACACACACACACACACACACACACACACACACACACACACACACAGAGAGAGAGAGAGATGAGAGAGAGAGAGAGAGAGAGAGAGAGAGAGAGAGAGAGAGAGAGAGAGAGAGAGAGAGAGAGAGAGAGAGAGAGAGAGAGAGAGAGAGAGAGAGAGAGAGAGAGAGCGAGAGAGAGAGAGAGCGCGCGATACGACACATGGTTAGTTAAGACTCAGAAATATTGCAATTAATATAATAATTATAATATTCCAGTCCAAATAGCCTTTTGCAAGATTCATCCCCTGGATGAAAGAGCATATATTTGTAATATATATATATATACCGTTAAATTCAAAACACTTCACTAAAACCTGCAAAACGCAAGGTAAATGTGTGATTTCCGGAGGTTGCGTCCAAGGATCATTTTCTCTTCGGGTGCATGTGAATCTATGTTTACGTTGAACTACCTCGTGACAGTAATCCCCTCACCAGCTGAATTCGCACAGCAAATGCAACTGTAAAATCTTTAATATTGCACAGAGTTTTTTTTGGGGGGGGAGGTAAGTTTACGTCCTCCAACGTTAAATATCGGACGGTGAATGAATTGGGTGAAATGATGCTCAAATGTGTCCAGCGTCCGTGGAGCTTAGAGTTACCCGACACTCGTCTTCAAGGGTAAGGGAAAACCCCGGAAAAAACCTTATTCAGGCAACTCACCCTGACCGAGATTAGATCTCGGGACCTCTTGAACGTGAGGCAGACATGCTACCATCTACGCTACCGAGGCGGGCAGTAGCAAAGAGTACACAATACTAATAAGGAGAGCTGCACTTTTTTGCATAGCTACACAGTTCATATTTGCTGCATCCTTTTGAGATTAAAGTATGTTGCATTAAAAGCCTCTGCAGTGATAGGTTATTAGGCCACTTTAAATACTACTATTTATCTGAGCCTCCCAACATGTAGCAGAGTGTCCTCGTTGTCATACATTTGGCCCTTTTCTTATGGAAGTTATACATGCTTTCTACAATGGCCCTCACTAGACATCAATGCAATTGCATTTTTAAAGTCTCTTCTTTACACATATATGAGTAATAAATGAAATTAAACTTTCGAATATAAACTTTTACCATATTCTAGCTATAAAGGTTATTCATATTTGGTGTTTCGCCAAATTATGCTGGTATTCCTTTGTTCATAGACGTATGCTAAGGTACAGTACTCAACGGTTAGTATAATTACCTCTCCCTCCTTTCATATTACATTCCTTTTGCTCATCAGGCGATAGATTGGCGGCACTGCTCCTTGTAAAACCCTTCCCACGACATTTGGCTTCCTAAGCAGACCTCCGTGTGAGGGTGTTTGGAGGGTGTGTTGGACCCTCGAGAAAAGTAAAATATGTCGTTCGTTAGGAAAACCCGTTTGCGTCCCTTCCAGCTGTCTTAGAACTGGTCGATCCTTGAGACTTTCGTTACACTGTTCTTTCCCGCAGGTTCGAGGTATGATGGTGCCTTAGTGCCAAAATTCCTCTCCATAGGTACCTTGATGTTATCCTTATGCTTAACAATAGGAACATAAGAATGGCACATAAATTCACTTTTTGTACTATGTAACTAATATTCCATGCATACCGTTATTGTTGCTATGCATCGTAAATGGACATTCCTGCCTGCAATCTAGTTGCTATGAAAACAAAAGAAATCTCAATATTTTAAAAATAACCAAAAGCGCTATTGCGGTAAGTAAAAGATTCCACATCATCTTATTTTAATCTTTTACCCAATGAATAATATACGAACTCACACTTCTGTTTAGATTTGTTTGGCATTAAGTGATCACGTCCAGCTTTCCACGCCTGTTCTATTTCATCATCACTGCACACATCGTCTGAAACCTTCTCCATAATCAGAATTAAACCCCCAGTCAAACTCATTTTACAATTTTAACAAATATAATATGGCGACATGACCAACAATGTTTATTATTTCTTCATAGCAACACATATAGGCGATGCACGTTCTAAAATTTAGCATTTATATTCAATTATATTTATTAATATTTCAGCTAAAATCTTAGTTACTAAAATTCAGATTGATATAAATACACATAGTGATAAAAATAGTATGCATTACACATTAGTAAGCACATAATGCAACCTCTGAAATTAAAAATAAATAGGCGCAGGCGCCTTGTTTTTTTCAAACATTTTCTCGTTTTGTATTATTTTCCGCCCACACTCCTACAAAAACCTCCTAAAATATTTATTTTCTATCTGCTTCTTGCTAACAAAATAACGTTTACAGAAATGGTTTTAACACATACTTCGCTGTGGGTATGAGGGAGATATAGGCCGCGCGTTTGTTCTTGACGAATGAAAATTTTGTATGAAAGGTTGAGTGCGAGTCACTACTCAGCTTTTGTGGGTACGCTGGCATCGAGAGACAGGTACAGTCTGCAGTGAGATGTGCGTTTGCATACATGCTTCTGAGCTGTTTGGCTTCTTTTATGTACCCATAAATATTAGAAATAATATTGCAACTTTGACTAATTAGTTTTTCTTTTATTTTGATGATGTAGGAGGCATTGTCTCGTTAATAACTACCACGTAACTACATAACTAACTAGCACCTGTTAAAACACTTGCATGCATACACATTTCCGTAACGAACACAACTTTTGCAGTCTATTGTACGAGCACAAACGCAACAGAGGAAAGGAGAGCTGCTTGTTATCGTAACATAAACTACTACATAGCAAAGTGAGAAGGTGTATCGGAAAAAAATTTGAAACACAGAGATGTTTACTTAAGCTTATCGCACATACACGACGAGTTCAGTGTAGGTATACTCTGTCCAGATATAATCATGTCTTCTGGACAGCAATGTCCAGCAACGTCATATATCGGCAGGCGCGAGAAATCATATCATATAGACATAAGCAGCTCTCAATCGCTCGGCCGCGCCGTGGCTCAGTAGTTAGACCGCTTAGCTCTCACCAAGGTGGCCCGGGTTCGATCCCAAGCGACCGCAAAGTGAGATTTGTTGTGGACAACACGGCGCTGGGGCGGGTTTTCTCCGGGATCTCCGGTTTCCCCCACCATCTCATTCCACCGGCGCTCCATCTTCATCTCATGTATCATCAGTGTTATCGCCTGCGGTGCCGTATGTAGTAAAAGCGGGCGTTAAACACTACACATTTTACACAATTCCAATCGCTCTATTTGTGTTTCGTAACTTACTGTACGTCAAATTACTAATATTTCACCCTTCTAATCCACCAGATAAGACCTGATACGGAACGATCGCAGCGCTGGTCACCTGAAGGTCAATACACCTCAACGCTCTGTCAAGTCATATTTCCCCTATGCTTTTCTGTTTGCCAGTTATGAAAAATTATAAAATACTTACTTCGCATGGACAGAACTTTAGGAACTATTTTCACAGAATTCAAGATAATCTTCTTTTTCCTTATCACACTTTCTTAAACAATGAAACCTTCAGAACTATTTCAGACAGAATTAAACGTAACGAATAATCTTTTCCTATAAAGGGTAGCTTGTAACTGAAAAATATTCTTGAAATTCTTCATGATACATCTCGGGAAAATTTTGAACTTTAGATGGTTTACACTTAAATTTAACTAACACTTCTCATTTAATTAGTTTTTTACACACAAACACACCCACACGCACACAAATACACGTGGCGTTCTTCTAAAAATGTCTTGCTATACAGGGGACAATAAAATCTGTATGTACTTCCGATGTAATCTCAATATCAAGGTTTAGGTGAATGCAGTAGTTTCTCCTCTAATTATACAAGAAAAATTCAGAAGTGCTATATTTTCACTACTTGTTTTAGTCACTATAATTTGGTTTTACGTTTATTCTTACAAAAGCGTACTTTACAGCCTAATTAACTAACCCCAGTGCAACAGATTTTTTATTTATGCAAAATTATACAAACTGTATTTTGAATATAGAGAATATAAAAAGTTCAAGATGCACATTTTATTGATAATACCTTACAACTTAAACACATGTTAGAATAACAAGAATTGTTTTAACTCAATTTTGAGAAATCAAAAGCA
Organism: Mantis religiosa; assembly: GCA_030765055.1. NCBI lineage: Eukaryota > Metazoa > Arthropoda > Insecta > Mantodea > Mantidae > Mantis > Mantis religiosa. The sequence goes on along the minus strand of CM060948.1, from coordinate 131,804,541 downwards.
AAAGAAATGTGATATTTAATGGAAGTTTGAGGGTGAGGTGGTTTCCTTAAGATGTTTACATTGTGCTCCAGGAACATTCTGAAACTAGATGTACAAAGTACAAGACAGTGTAGGAACGGTGAGACGATTTAAAAGCACTTCATTATATGCTAGCTTTGAAATTTCATACACTTTCCATTACACTGCGAGAAACAAATGAATGATACTTGCAGCTTGAAGACAAAAGCTACAGATATGTCGAAGATTTGCGATTCTACAAAATATCCAAAATTCACATGTGATTAAAATTATCGATAGCTTAGATTAGTAAGCTTTCCATCTACCTCTTAAGGTTAATGAGTTGCCTACAACGTAATACAAAGCTACGTCCAAACGAAGAAGACTTCATAGGCTCTGCACTGCAATTTAAAGATGCATATGCTGATTTCATGTAATTATCTAAAATGCTAATTTTAAGACAGCAAAATCAAGAATGTTCTATGTAATATGTAAGTAGGTACGTAGGTAGGTAGGTGGGGAGATAATGAGGTAGATAGATAGGTAGTTATGCATGTATGTACATGCCTTTTTGTAGTTTGTATTTTTGTATTTATAAGTATATATACCAATATACGTCCTAATTACAGGCATGGGCTCTGCTAGGATGGCTGATAGGAGCTGGTGCTCTGCTTGCTTCTTTTCTGGGTATCTATCCATTTTATCAAATCGATGCACATCAAACTCAACTGGAGAATTCGCTATACACCACTTTCAGTCGTCCAGTATGGTCTCTCGGAGTGGCCTGGGTAGCCTTCGCATGCGTGTCTGGCATCGGAGGTAAGTCTAGATTACAACAATCCTTTCTTGTTAATAAATACAACATTTTACAGAGGAGAGCGGAATTCGAAGTCTGAAACGCCACCTCAACCACCGGGTCATAAATAAAGGTACAGAATTAGGTAAAATAAGGCTGTCAAACCTCAACTCTCTGATTCATGTGTTCATGACAGACGAGGTAAACTATAATAATAATAATAATAATAATAATAATAATAATAATAATAATAATAATAATGATGATGATGATGATGATGATGATGATGATGATGATGATGATGATGATGATGATGATGATGATGATGATGATGATGATGATGATGATGATGATGATGATGATGATGATGATGATGATGATGATGATGATGATGATGATGATGATGATGATGATGATGATGATGATGATGATGATGATGATGATGATGATGATGATGATGATGATGATGATGATGATGATGATGATGATGATGATGATATTCATTCTATAAGACATACCGTTAGACGTATACAATCAATACGTAATGCTGAAGCTGTATGGAACTGTTTCACGATGCAGCGCCAATTAGAAGGCGTGTGGTTCTCCTTAACGATGTTTGGCCAAATCCAAACAGTTATGTCTGGTTCTCGAGTTCAGCCGAGAAACCTATCTCAGGGTACGCGTGGGTGTATATTCAAAGAAAGAGCGACACCAGAATCTGATTTTGGGACTTTTAATTAACAATTATCACTTTAAAGAGCACCACTGGATACTATGATCTAAATGTGAGATGTCAAAGTCCTTGAGACTTGTAGCACGTGATAACACGCTGTTCTATTCTTGAGAGTTGAGTGAAGCCTAAATCCAGCTACATCTGGTCCCGCAACCATTCGATTAGAAATGTCCAAGATTCTGTCCAGAACGTGTTACTCAGCTTCCAAAATTCTCCTAACTACTTTTCTTTTAGCTGATGATCCGAAGAACTCCACTACCAGCTTCAAATCCAATGTTTTCATTTTATTTCTAAATTACTGAAATTTTATGGTTTACCAACCAGAGTCCATCACACCGCAAGTTATTTGGATTGTCCAATTTAACCATTTGAATAGCAATTTGAGCACACTTTTTATAGTAGAGTGTAAATCTAATCGTTGTTCATTCGTCAAGCTTTTAGTAAGATTCGAATGATATTACTTAAGATAAAATAAATAAAAAAATAAATCACTCCCAGGACTAATAGTGTTAACCACGTATTTTGCTTTCCATGCTGAAGCTCTACTCGTGAACTACCGTAACGAGACACACGAACAGACGTTTAATTTCCCTCCAAGATGAGGTGGATGAGAGCAGTAAAGTAGCGAAAGAGAGTGTGAATATTAGACTATAGTCTCCGCTCGCATTGTGAGGCTCGCATTCGGTAGTCCTGACCCCTTCTAAATTTGGGGTTTTCCTGGCTTTTAGGGGTCGACAGTTCTTGGGAGGTTTCGCTTCTACTACGACTTTCTTTTTTCACTTTGTGTCCTCAAAATATTTCATGTGTATTTTTAGGATTAGTGGCGGACAGATGTGGCAGTTGCTTGCTCGTACGTTACCGAGCCAACCCGGGAGTTAAGCTGTAGATTAATACTAGCTCTAAAAATAAAAAGGTTAATATTGTTTGCCTTCTGTTTCAGGTCCAGTAAACACGTTCCTTTCCTGGAAGCTTTTTCAACCACTCAGCAGGTTAACATACTCTGTCTACCTCGTACATATGTCGTGGCAACTTATACAAGCAGCTTCAAAGAGAACTCCTGGCTATCTGGATGATATTGCATTTGTACGTAATGGTTTTATTTTCTAAATTCGAAACCTAACATAGTTTCAATGCAATGCTACGTATTTCGCCATTCATATACAAGTAAGCCTCTTTCTTCTCGTGCAATTATATCCAATCAAATCACTACAGAATTTCGTATACTATGAGTGTGATTT